>CAXKWD010000010.1:76727067-77451190 GCA_964059195.1 Ectobius pallidus | reverse complement strand
AGTGACGGCAAATATTCAGATGGTGTAAGTAATGCACGTAGCCTACTCACATAGCTGGAGTTCTACAGTATGTGGTATGGCGAAAACGAAGAATGTACTGGAACGATACACTATTTTAAAAGTACATATCGGATTAAAACCATCAATATCCTTGTGTTGGATGGAGTATGTGTTCAGGTATATCATTTCATCTTTTAATTCATTGTTATTATTATTATTGTTGTTATTATTATTATTATTATGTATTTTATGTTTTTGCCCTGGCTGAGTGGTAGAGAAGGCCTTATGACCTTAACTCCGCCAGGTTAAATAAATAAATAAAATAAAAAATAAAATTGGCAATATGATTATCAAGTTTTAAAAATAAAGTTGGTGATTCAAATTGGTGCTAAAAATGTCGATCTGAAGAAAAAGAATAGACTGAAATAATTCCATATTTTAAAAGGACATGTGTACACTTAACGCATTATATCTCCGAGCTTGTACGACCGTTGGGATAAGGACAAAAATTAGGGTGGGAGGGTCAACTACCTGGCATTTCTAGAGCTCCCGCCTGTGTTACTGTGTGACAGGAAAACATCACATCAGTATTGAAAAGTGTCTTGTGGCAGTTAGATTTAAAGTGAAAATAATTTTCTGTTCTTAGTGTAAGGTTCAATAATCGTAATTTATTAACACCACCACTTGTGTAAAATTGTGTATTTGTGTGCGTGTGCGTGCATACCCAGTAAAATGCCGCCAATTATATCGAAATTGAAGGGAAAGAAATTAAATTCACAATCTAGAGAAATGCTTTATAATGTCACACTTTTTATGGAAGAAGAATAAAAAAATGGGGAACCAATAATTCCAATTAAAAAAGCACAATTGCGAGCTTCGGCAGCGACCAAAGTTTCACGTACTACGGTGCAAGAAATAAAAAGGGAAGCTAAAAAATGGAGGCGGGTGAAGGAACCTCATTTGAGACGCCGGACAAAAAAAGACAGAAAACGTATAAAATAAATATAGATGAATTTGATGAAGAAGTCATTCGTCGAACAATCTATGACTTTTATTTTACAGAGAAGCGTTCGCCCACCATCGAAACGTTGCGACTCAAATTAAAAGACACTATTAATTTTGATGGTTGCAACACAACATTGAGAAAAATAATTAAGAAACTCGGCTTCAGGTGGCGAAAGACCAAATCACAGCGCCAGGTATTAATTGAGAAATGCGACGTTCGGGAGAAAAGGGTTGAATATTTGCGAATGATAAAAAAATTCCGAAGTGAAAATCGCCCTATTATTTACATGGATGAAACATATGTACTTTCATCTCATGTCCAAAAGAAATCGTGGAGTGACGATTCTGTGAACGGGCTGCTAACACCTGTTTCTAAGGGGCAGCGCTTGATAATAATTCACGCAGGTGGGGAAGACGGTTTCGTACCGAATGCTCTTGCAATATGGAAATCAAACCAAGCGACAGGGGATTATCATCACAACATGAATCAAATTAATTACGAAAAATGGTTGTTGGAAAAATTAATTCCTAATCTTCCAAACAGAAGTGTCGTTGTGATAGATAACGCCCATATCATAATGTCCAAATAAATAGGGCCCCATCTTCTAATAAATCAAAACAAGAATTGCAAGAGTGGTTAAGAAGCAACAATATTCCCTTTTCACAGGATATGTTGAAACCCACATTAGCCAAACTTGTGAGGGAAAATAAACCAGCTCGTGCGCAGTATTCTGTAGACAATATCTTGAATCTCCACGGACACACAGTGTTACGATTACCACCATACCATCCTGATTTTAACCCGATTGAGAACATATGGGCTAAAATTAAGGGTCAGGTAGCTGCCAGGAATGTTACCTGCAAACTAACAGATGTTAAGCAATTGTGTGAAGATATTTTCCGCAGCATGGGGAAAGAAGACTGGTACCCAATTTGTCAACACGTAAAGAAGCTAGAAGATAACTATTATGACAGGGAGGCTCAATTTGATAATATTATTGATCCACTAGTGATATCCTTGGGAGGAATGGAAAACGAGACCGATGATGAAAATACGGAAAGCGACGATGAAATAGAAGGCATCACTCCACTTGACTGCAGTGACTGAAGATAGAGGTGAGTACCTGATGTTTTCATGTTTTCTTTAGCTAACAAAATATGTTGTCGTCTTGCTCCCTCTCTTGGTCCTCTCACTCTAACAAACCCTTAGACTTGTGACGTGGCACAAGCTCGGAAATATAATGCGTCAAGTGTAAGTAAGAGAAAACAGGCAACTCCAATATTAGAAACATTACTAGCGATTATTAAAGTCAAACTGGTGAGGTAAGCCTAACAACTTTAATGTTACAAAAAATGTTATTAGGTATATCTCAAAATACAATCCTTCTATACTGCGTCACAATCTTTTAAGAAATAAATGAACATTTCCTCCTTCCTAGGACACTCTTCAGGTAGAAGAAACAGTATTAAAACTAGCGCCTGTGGTATATACAAAAATAAAGTCGAAAGCAATGTTAATATAGCCTACCTATAGAGATCCTGGACAAACATAGATCATGAAAACGCTACACGTGAAAAGCATGGAATATTCGGGTTCTGTAAAGTAGTAAATATAGACTACATAGTAAATACACAGGTTATTCTGATATATTTAGAGATATCGAATAAGTACAGATATGTAAAATGTTATATACTAGATGGTGAATGCGGTTGGTTTTACGACACGGACCGGCAGTATTTATGGATCGGTTACGTGCTAGCTCGGTTTATAAGAACAATTTATATCTTTCCCACTTTATTACACAGTACTTGGAAAAGCCTGTGTAAGATCACAGCTGATAGCTCTCCAACAACATATCTTTAATATCGTTATGAAAAATGAACCGTGTTATTAAAAGCTCAAGTGATTTAAGTAGCCAGGAAAATGCCAATTATGAAGCCATGCCTTGTATGGTCTGGCAAATGATTTAAATGGCCAGGAAATTGTAGAGTACGGAAGGGATGCCTTTGTGAAATATGTGGTTATAGCTCCGGCTCGCTGCCTCTGTCTTCTTGTGAATTTTTATGAACTTAACACCACCTTTACAAGATAATAAAATAAATTTTAAACTTTCCTGGTAGAGTCTATATTTTTAATCGTTGAAATCTAACGTAGACTAACTAAAACTTGGATAACATGCAGTACCAATGGCAAGATTTGATTGTATCAAAACCTAAAGCACTTTACTAACGTTGAAATTTTAATAATGGCAAAATATGCATGGAAGTATAGAGAAGTTTATGCCACAACTACCTAATAAAGATTAGATATCCAGCAAATGTCAGAGCAAAATGGATTTTCCTTGTCACCTTCCCTCAATATAAATAAGAATTGCATGCAGTCCTTATCTACCGGTCTAAAATTCTGTTTTAAAACCGCACTTCAAACAGCATTGGTGGCTAAGGCTATGTTCAGATCGACAATCGGTGCACTCTCCTTTATGAGAATTTATACAGCTCAAACAAAACTATGAAATCAAACAACCATATGGCATGACCGCACACAGTGCATACGCATTTTATCAGTTATGTCCGTCTAGTCCGTCAAAACAGTTTTGAGTGCAGAACCATCAACAGACGATATTATTTTTACTGTTCTCATGCATCTACATTATGGGAGTCAACACACAGAGACCATAAGTATGGAAACGTAGTTAAACAAATCGCGAGGGTTCTAGCAAAGAAATTTGAAACCGATGAAGGTAAATGAAACTGTATATACTTCCTATTAATCCGAATATTTATTGAAATTTTCGGAATAAAACTATTTAAACAATCTTCCTGAAAGAAAAAATCTTTTTGCAAAAACGATGTCACAACCCATTAATAGTAAGAAAAGACTGATAAGGCAGGACTAATTCTGTGTGGCCTTGCCAAGTAAGCATGATGAAAACACATGAAAATATGTTGCACTCGACGGAATGGATCCTGACTGGAAGAAGCCTCTTAAAAATGGCAGCCAACCTAGAATGCATTATCACAAAGAGTGACAGACAGAATAGTACAATTATCTCAACTCATACTCATTTCATTTGAACATATCTGAACATTTGATGGATAGGTACAGACTGCTAATTTTATCTTAATAATCGTTAATGCAAATTTATGATAAAATAAATTTTATACTTGACATGCTAGATATCCAAATTAGAAGAGGTGACCGTGGCAAAAACTTCCCCTGTTTTAGTCATATTTTACAGAATGTTGCCACTATTAAGAACCCACTATTATTTTTATTATAAGATTTACTCTTGATCTTATAATTATCTTAACCCTCAACAGTCCCAAGCGGAGCAGTTAGTTCATCCAAGAAATTTTTTTTTAATAAACAGTATAAAATAACATTGGGTCACGTTTATTAATCTGTTATTTTGTTAATCAAATCCTTGACACCATTTACACATACACACACGTATTACAGTACATTATTCACCTACTTGCTATTTGTGTTATTGTAGGTACTTGATGTATTGCTGGCATAGTCATGCACATTGTAATTGGGCGTATACCTGTAATGTTAATTCTTTATTAAATAAATAAATAAATTATATATATACAATTATGAGAAAATATCACCCAACAAATCTTGTTGGTGGGGCACGCACAGTATAAAATGTACTCATAACATATTAAGGAAATGATTGCATTATTCGTAAACATTATTGAAATAGCAAGTAGATTGCATAATTATTCTATACTGAATTAATATAAGATTTTTAAACACATTTTATAATATTTTTAGTTTACAAGCATAGACTATCAGAAACGTTATCCACTAAAAATTTAATCTTTTCCCCCGCAGAAAGTATTGGAGTATAGACTACTTTAATTCTTAAAGCTACACTTTATAAGGTTTGTTTCTAACAAGCGAAACCCATTCATGATTGCTGTAAACAATCTTTTTAGTGGAAAGGCGAAGTCAGACTGAAAAATTCAATGCCATAGCCGGGATATATTCCAATCTTTTTAGTGTCACATTAAAGAATAATCTATCGTTATGGAGACTGTAATTTTGTTCAAGCAAAAGATAGTAAGGCTGCATATTACCATCTCTCTAATTAGCGATGAATGAATGAAAAAAGAGAAAGAAATAAGAACGAGCTGAGATAGTATATATTCACGTGAAATTACTTTACTAATAATTACGACTTATAATCTAATTTCTCAGTTAAGCGACATTAGCTCGTGATAAAGTTCAACAAAATTATAAATTCAACCGTAAATGAAGTGTTACAGGATGTCATCTCATTTTGTGATCCTACCAAGCTGTGAGTCACAATTACAACATACAGGTTCCGTAGTCGTTAACCCACGATAATGTGACATTCTCTACCTCTTTCGGGATCAGCTACTTCACGCGTATTTATGAAAAGAATGATCTACCAAGGAATTATGGCGAAGAGAACATGAGATTAGCCTATTTAGAAGGAAACATAAGTAGAATATGAAAGGAAAGTGGACTAAATAAATAAATATTGGCTTACTAAATACATAAATTGACAGAGTCACCAATGAGGAAATATTAAGAAGAATTAATAGTGACAGGAAAATCATATATATTAATAAACAGAGGCGAAATTCACTATTGGGACACCTCATCAGACATCAGAACTTTCTCCTTACTAGGCTATAATAGAGGGCAAAAATAAAAGAGGGCGCCCAAGATTAACCTACATAAACAACATATAAAGGGAAACCGGATGCAGCACATATGCAGAACTGAAGGAACTGGCCATGAATAGAATTAGATGGAGAGCTGTCACAAACCAATCGCAAGATTGATAACTATAAGAAGAAGAAATATATAAATAAATAAACACAAAGTGCTGCAGAATTCATTTCATCCATTATTTTTTCCTTCCATCCTTCTTTCGATCCCTCCATCCCTCCTTGCATACTACATTATCTCCTTCCATTTCATCCCCTCCACCTTATCGTCATTTCTTCCCCTTCTTTCTCCATTATTTTGTTCCTTCTAGAATTATTACTTCTTACTTTCTTTCTTATGCTATTCTTTCCTTAGTTCTTTCTCTCTTTTCCTTTCCTCTTTCTTTCTTTTCAAATAACTATCCCCTATTTATTTCCTTTTCTCTTCAGAATACTATAAAATCTTCAAGAAAGTAACTGTATTGCAATTATCAAAGAAAAAAGAAATAAATACAAATTTGATGACGTGAATAACCAATAATTTAACTCACTTTTTCACTCAAATCCTTCTCTTAGGAACAACTACAAATATCAATGTCATTCTGTTGCGTGGTTAAAAAGACTTATGAGTCTTCTTGTACAAAACAGTAGAAGGTGAGAGAAGAAAGGAAGAAGCAGGAGGAGGTAGAGGAAAAAGTGAAAGAGGGGGAGGAGGAGGGAGGTGAAGATTTCCTTATCTGCTCAGGAGACAGAAACATCGGTTTCAAAGAGAAAAAGAAATGTATCGTGTTTCAATAACGCCAGGAACCGTGTACTCCACGTATTATAATATTAGTAATGGGAGCCCTTTTATTTGATTAGTTTTTGCTGAGTATGAAAATAACATTCTCAATGTACTACAACCTTTGCGGTGTGTTAAAAACCATTAAAGTGTCTCGGCAGACGCAACGCATGTCACCGCTTTGCACACAGTTGTCCTCATCAATTTCACATTAGTTCTGCTATTGACTCTCACTACCCTTGTTGTTAAGGGGGAAATGTCTGCTCGTCTTGCGGAGCTTTTAGTGATGAAAAGAAAAACTCTCCCCAGTGTCTCATTTTTATGACGTAAAAATATTTTCCCCCAAATTATGTCGTAAAAACTGATAAATCGAGAAGAGCGTACGTCCGCCATTCTGTCCGCCAAAGAGGATAGATACTCACTCCTGAGCAAAAGGTTCGTTATAAAGAGACTATATAATAGTTATTATGTGAAAAAGTTCATAAATTCGATGCACTTCCCTGTGAAAGAAAAAGGCATACAAGCATATGTAACAGAAATCGTTCCAGTCGGACACAGATGTTCTCTCAAATAATATAAACTGAGATCTACCCAGACTCCAGTAATTATTTTCTCTATTATAAAGTTAACTAGGGTCCAGGAAAAGAAGAGGCTGAATCCAATTTTCTAATTTTTACAACAGAGTAGTTTTTTGTTAAAATAATTTATAGGTCTTATAATATTAAAATATACTGAAAGTTATTGTTAAAGACTAAAACATTAAGTGTTTACTATTACATTAGGAGAAATTGTTAAAGACTAAAACATTAAATGTTTACTATTACATTAGGAGAAATTCAGCAAATTTTCCCCAACACCAGTTCTTTACACAAAAAAGAAAACTCATACAGTTAAAAAAGGCTCAGTCCATTGGATAAATAGTCAAAATAGTACAATTTAACAAATATTCTGCTTATTCAATAGGTTAAAACACATGGATACCATAATCAACTTACCAAATAAATGTGTAATGATAAATCTGTTCACCTAATTAACATAAATGCAAAATTTCTAGATGTTTAGTACTTTAAAACTATTCCTACTAATCCATAAATTTTTTGGTAGACTTATAATTCCCACTAGTGAATGGATACTATTCCTGCTTTTCCACAAAGATATTCTTTTATGAATCTAATAGTAAACGACATTTTTAGCACTACATAAGTTATCACAGTACGCTTGAACCTCTGGTCCGCAAAACCTATAAAGCATTGTAGTTTTCATGTGAAATAAGTAATTTATAATAATGGAATACAATGCTAGTTTAAGATGATGTGTGCATTAGATGACCTTGGGCTTCAGAAATAACGTCCACTGACGGAAAGTAGCCTGTTTGAAATATTTTCAATTACATTGAATGGCGAATGCTTCTCCCAATCTTTGTGAATTTCTGATATTAAGTCCTATGCCCATACCGCATGTGAAATAGTAGTGCCATTTGTTTAGAAACCTGACATCATCACGATCTATAAGAACCAAATTATGCAGGAAACGAATGAGTATGTACTTCTATTGTGACTGCATGCTTGTAGTTTCCACAATAAATAACTTTGGACTCAGCCCTTTGTTTCTCTGTTTCATATGGACTGTGTTCTTTCTTTCATTGGATATTATTTATTTAGAGTTCATTTACTGGCAAGTCAGCTTTTTTATATATCAAAGCACTGGAATACGTCGGGCCGAACTTCAACTTTAACGCGGACTGATAATCTCAAAATTGGCAAAAATGAACATAGACCTTTTTTTTCCTTGTACCCTTCAAATATCGTAAATATTAACAAATGGAAACGATATAAAAGTGACTTCCTGAATATAGCCTAGGGTCCCTTCCCTGTTTTGTGATATGGAAACAACATACAAAATACTATTTTTTAGGTTTAAGAAAAACATTGTTCTATGGTTTCATGAATACATATTTAACTTACTATTATTATCATAGTATAAAATACAGTAAGCTAAGAAATCGGATCGATATAATGTTTCAATACTATGGTCTAAAGAAGTGTGCTTTTCATTAAACCTAAAACTATTATATAAAATGCATAGGCCCATGCCCACTTTAGATCTATTAGAAATTCTTTGATCGTCTATTTAAATATTCTTAAACAACCGATCTAATCTTTTCCAAAATATCACATACATGACAACAATTTTGAAAAAAAAATTACATGATATCAAGGGTATGTACTACAACATATATATACGAATATTTAATAACAATAACTGTATTAATTGATACTATAAAAGTTGCATGTGTTATTAATAATAGTAATATTAATAATAATAATAATAATAATAATAATAATAATAATAATTTAAATAATGAAAACAAAGATTTTCGTTTGATCTACTTACTCAAAAATAGCAGAATAACTGAACTCGGAACAGTATATGAATCAATGACCTGCACTAACCTGAAAAGAAAAGAAATAGCTCAGATTAAAAAGAAAATCCACATTAAAATACCGTACTTACTTCCAGCATTATTTCATTTAGTAATAATTAATAAGTAATTTTGTTTATGTTTCTGCAAATAATATACACTTTAATATACTTCTTCTGTTCCTAGCTACCTACTTTTCGCTTCTGTATATCTTGCATAAGTTTAGGATAATCACTGTTTTCATTAACTATTTAACTCATGAGTCATTGACCAATCCAGTATAAGAATAGGCCTACGTGGAATTTCCTGGCGTGAATTTTCCTACGTGGCCTGGAGAGTTTTCATCGTTTTATTTTATCACCTTCACTTTATCTCACTTACGAGCACATGTTTTTTATTCACAAGGGCTGGACACTCAAGCATCTTCATAATTGTAGTTCATTGATCAATAACAATTAATTAATCATCGAACCCAACGATTGAGTATAGGCCTAAGCAGCATATGAGCAAAAGAAGATAATACGAAAATAACCTACAAATAAGGTAGGTGCTCTAGTTAAGGCCATGCTCCTGATAAGGCCACTAATACTTTAACGTAAAAGTATCATACTTTGGCCCCAGATTTCAACACCTACTTGAAGCTCGTCCTTCGAAGGTCAACTGACCAGAATTTCAGTGTTCCTTCTCCATTCCTCGAGGAATGACAGAAACTTTTGTGAAATACGCGCTTCAGAAATAAAAACAAGATAAGAAATAAAATACATCTAACTATTTAAGTAGATTCATATCAGCATAAAATTATACGTGGATATATAGCTTACATTGTGACCTTTTAAAGCATCTCTTTGTTGTATCTGCATTAACATACCAAGTTTAATAACCGAGATTGCAAATAAAAATATATAGTGCACCTGTTAAGGCCACATACGATGCGATGCGAAACGCTATTTCTTGGTCATAATGTTCAAGTTCTGTTTGTGAATATCTACTTAATTTATAACATTTAAACAATAATGTTCACACTTTTCATACATGGTCTTAGGTGTGTGGAGAAGAATTTCAAACCGCATATAGTAATAGATACAGTAAGATGATATTATTAGTTTTACTAAGAGGGTTGATCGACAAATAAAAGAGCTAATTAAAAGTCGCATCAAGCCTGACCATCGCGAATGGCGGAACAAGCGATACATTATAATATTTCGATTGTCCCGCCATCGGCTATTTCGCTTATGAGCATTGAGTTTATTCGTTTTTGTGGGTTTAATCAAGTATTCTTTGAAGGTATAATTCTGTGAGTATTCATCAAATAATTAAAATAAATGTAACTCGCGGCTCGGATTCTCTAAAACCCGGATGTTTCGATATACACGATATATGTATTACTTATATTAATATGAATGTAGGTCCGAATATTTGTCCAAGTAGAAATTAAATACAACGCTTTTTAAACATTTTATAAATAATACCGGTAGCAAAGGGGTACGCCGTAGCGTAGTGGTTAAGGCGCTGCGCTACAAACAGGAAGGTCGCGGGTTCGATCCCCGATGAGGTCGTTGGAGTTTTTCAATTGCCCTAATCCTTCTGGTGGCACTATGGCCCTGGGGTCGACTCAGCCTCTACCAGAAATGAGTACCAGGAACAATTCTGGAGGTAAAGGCGGCCGGTGCGTAAGACTCACAACCTTACCACCTTCATGTGCCGAATGTCTAAACTCTGGTAGCCTCAACCTACTGGAACCCTCTAGGCATCCATGGCCTGTATAGGGAACACTTTACTTTACCGGTAGTAAGAGAATAAAAATAGTGGAATGATAATTCTTTCACACTCGCCGTGTGTAGGCTAAGATGGAAACTGAAAAATCCCGGAATTAAAATAGTTTTGCATTAACGAAAACAATATCTGGGCTAGGATTACGAAACGACAGCCTATGAAAATCTAATTAAGTCATGAAAATTCCTAAATAAACCACTATACGAATTTTAAAATAAAAGGTTATATTAAAACTATCAAACTGACAACTAACCACAAGTTAGAGAAAAGTAGAAAAAAGTATATAAAATAGGCCTAGTCTGTTTTGTTTTCTGAAAGTACGTATGTTCAATTTAAGGGTTTAAAACGAACTGAAATATTAAACTGGAACTGCTTTCAAGCTAAGTCCGCGGGATATAAATGATACAAAAATCCCAAAGAGCATCTGGACTGAGACCTCCACAGTTAATATGGAATTCACTTTGTGATGTTGCATTCGTATTCCTTCAGGTCGTGGTGGAGCATAAAGGGATTAAAGGATTGCAATTATTTACCGAACAGGAAATGCTAGGTGTTGAGAAATCCAGGAGATTCTCCAAGAGGGAGAGAGAAGATTCACAGGGAGACATCCGGCTTCCGTCCCAGGTATTCCCTCGGGAGAACAGGAAGGGGATATTGAGAAGGGATAAGCATCCAGAGAGGATAAGAGCTGAAAAGATATGAGAATAAAAAAAAAAGAAAATGGGAGGAGAGGCAAGATGATATATATGGTTGGATTTGTTGTAGACATAAAAAGATTTACAGTTGCCACATGCCTATGCCTATAAAATAATGTCGTGATTTCGTACCATTATACGCTATACAACCGGAACATAGGGAGATTTTTTTCTTGAGCTGGGAGCAGGTTCGAATCAGATAAGGTATCGCTAATTTATCCGTGAATTATTTATTAATTGTGTGTTCTCTGGTGTAATTAGAACATTGTGATCGAGACACTTGAGATGGAAATAAATTTCCGGCTTTTTAACTCTTTGCCAACTTGCTTGTGGAAAGCTAGTCGTAATTCATTGAACACAGATTCAAAACTTGTGACGATCAGCACAGCCGATCCGATATCAGTATGAGCAAGTGCCCCTCTAGTTATTACCTTTGCTCATTACAGTTCTGGAAGCCCGGGATCGATCCCAAGTACTTTCTCGG
This sequence comes from Ectobius pallidus, assembly GCA_964059195.1. NCBI lineage: Eukaryota > Metazoa > Arthropoda > Insecta > Blattodea > Ectobiidae > Ectobius > Ectobius pallidus. Next base: position 77,439,344 of record CAXKWD010000010.1, on the reverse strand, counting down.
ATTACTAGCAGAGGTTTGGATTCAAGGGTTGATTTATTGTACTGTATAAATTTTTCAATATTCTTGAAAATTGCTGCAAAGGAAAACAAGACCATGTGGCGTAGTTGTTGATATCAATATCTGAGATATATTGAGTGTATTGATTTTCTCTCATGGTTTTCTGATCAGGCTTCAGGTCTTAGGTTGAAAGGACTATAATAGAACGACTGTAATAATAATAATAGTAATAACAATAATAATAATAATATAATCATAATAATTCTTATAGTCGTCGTATAATGAAACATTATTATTGTTATAATAATTACAATAATAATAATAATAATAATTATTATTATTATTATTATTATTATTACGGCAATAAAAGAATTAATTTATTCTATTTCCTTACATGGAGGAGCTTGGCCACTTAACAAATACTAGATAAATTATGCTGTTTTTAAAGAAACGACCTAGCCTACTCTTTTCAGCACATTTTCCATGGACATTTATTAATTATTGACTTCTAAGTGAGTAAAATTTTTACAAGCTTCTTGGGAATCGAATATTTGTTGCCTGTGCTTCTGAAAGAGTTTTACCGTTTTTGAGACTACATGTCACCATATAATTTTTATTCAATAGTAAATGGTTTGTTTCATTGAGCATTATTTGCACTCGCGTTAACTGCATAGGCTACAGGGAATATCACGTGATAATATCTTTGGGCGTACTAGCATGTAATATGCTATTAGAAGTGACGATATCCATGTCGATACAGATTTTCATTACATGTGTGGTATCGATTAATATCGATCATGGTACGATTTTGCAACAGCAGCAAATGAAAATGCACAATAAAACTTGTATTTGTAATAAAAATCTATTCCGTTCGTCTTAATTTTAATATTATATTAAACTTAGTTTATTTCCTGTGTTTTAAAGTATGTAGTTTGTTGTTAAAGCGGCAAGAAAAGTTTTGCGGCCTACATGCCTTGTAGCCTGTCATCTATAGGAAAAGACGAGAACTATAACAGCTGATGGCGAGAGTCGTTCGTTTCATCAATTACTAGGTATTATAAAAACATAAACATAGACATTTAATTCTGGTCGAACAAAAATAGTCGTCTGCAATTTGCCTATAACGGCAATTAAGATACTCGTATGTAAATTATAATACTCGCTTTGCTCTATTCGTAAACACACTCATTCATGGTAGACTCTTTGCATAATGTAGGCTTACTGTAGAAGCCCTAAATTTAATTTATGGGAGCCTTATATACACAAACAATGAATAGTTTATCTCGTATTTGCAGGTCTTCATTACCACTTCCGTAACCCTTGTAGAAGGCAACCTAGATATGCTGGTGGCATATGACCCTGACAACATCGTCTTAAGCAGCCGTGAAACGAACGATCAGAGCTATATGAAATTCTAGAGGTAGGCCCTACGTCTAAGATGATTTCTCTCTGAATGATTAATTACATAATAATTGGCAAATACTTAGTCACTCTAGTTATGTGAACATGATGGAAAGGTCAGGCCTGCGTTTGACACGTGACTGCGTTATTATTCATGGCTCTTCTGCAAGATACATGAAGAACTTTCTGCTTCGATTGATTGTTATATAAGGCATTCCTGTACCTGTCACGGGGATTAAATTAAATATTCAGTTTCATTAACCATGAAAACGAGAATTTGACATGTCTCGGTTCCAGGAAACCTGCCATACAAAATGCATGGGATGTGATTCAATTGATTGCAATCAATTCTAAGGTAGGCTATACGTTATATAAAAGAAAGCTTGTCATGCACAGACAATATTGAAAAGAGTTCAATACACAAATATATGATCATCCGTATAACATAATTACCGCCGGCGTGGTCATGTGGTTAGCGTCGCTGACTACAGATCCGTCGGCCCGGGTTCGATCCCCGGTACCTCGGATTTTTCTGAGGTAGGGAGGTCTGGAACGGGTGCACTCAGCCTCGTGATTCAAATTGACAAGCTACTTGATAGAGAACTAGCTGCTCCGGTAATGGAAACCACCATTAACGGCCATAGGTGTCGGCTTGCTGACCACATGCCCCCAATCCTGCCATCTGTCTGTGGTAGATGACGCAGCGGTCGGGATGTAGGCCTTGTCCCTTTACAGATGTAGCGCCACGGATTTTTAGTTTAGTATAACATAACTATGTCACTCTTAAAGTTTAATTTGCAGGAAACCGACCTGTCTTTTAAAAAAATATATACATATATTCTCAATTATTCGATCTGTGTTTATGTGTGCAAGTATTCACATCGTCAAAATGGCAAAAAACTTTTATAACTGCGAAGGCTCTCACGGCCGGAATCTAGTAGGTTAAAAACTTCCGGGCTGTGCCCTGGTATCAGCTTAAAATTGCCTGACGTTCGGCACCAACAAGCTGCTTGAACTCATCGACCTCCGAAGATGCTCATCACAGCCATGGGTGAAACGTCAGGTAATTTTAAGCTGAGACCACAGCCTAACAAATATATAAAAGCAACCTTTTTTTTTGTTTAGCCAATTAGCTCAGGAAGTTGGGATTTCTAGAAAATCAGTGTTACGGCGATTTAAAAGTTCGATGTTTCGTCCATTTACAATTTAATCATCGTTGTCAGATATGCATCGATCGGAGGAAACAACAATTCCAACCTGCTATTTCTCTGCTCCAATCACGGAAGGAGAGATCGTTTACTTCCACCGACCAATCAGGATCCACGACTGCATCTGACTAGTCCTGCCATGGGTATATATACAACACCACAACCTCTGGATCTCACTTCTCCGAAGATGACGACGCAGACAGTCGCCGAAAGCTTAGAGTACACATCTATAACTACCCGACTGGAAACCCGAGAGCAGTTTTTACAATTCCAACATTCTTTTCATTTGGGTAGGCCTACGCTTTTACTTGAATTTTCGGCAGGATATGGAAGTAGCGGAGGTACTACCGTTGCAGCAATCGGCCGTTCGATTCCCGGTGACGGCCGCGCTATGCATTCTATGCATCGTAGAAGTCTGGTGTCTTAATGTTTAATTCGCATTGTATATAAGTTATACATTTTATCCATTCGTTTTAGCATACACTCATACAATTTGCACACAGCTGAAAAATTGCTGCTCGCTTGAACAAATATTTGTTCTCGGTTTACTTATTGCCCAAGTTTTCGTATCGCCTAGTTTAGCGGTGAGCAGTGACTAAAGAGTCAGCAAGGCACGGTCAATTGTCGTTATTTCTTGCCTTTATCTGGGATAGGGTAGTCTGGAATGGGGTGCACTCAGCCTAGTGAGGACAACTGAAAAACTACTGATAAAGGGGTAGCGGCACCAGTCAAGAATATCAACAGCATACGTGAAAATTGACATGTTAACCACAATTCCCTAATCTTACAAAGTAAATGCCATTTCGAACGACAGCAGATGATAATGGATGGGCTGTACTGCCAAGGAACTTATTTTAATTATGTTCATGGGTGAGCCTTATATTAAATTTATTTTTAAAAACATCACTTAATGCATAAGAGTCCCGTTTCAATATTAAAATATAGAGAAAATAACTTCTTCCCAAACGATTATAGAACACTGTATGGCTCTATTTCAAAATCGCGCAATTTTAATATTGCAGACACAGTTCAGTGAGTAAATATCCGTAAAAATATTTTTCAAAATGGCTGTTCATGGCATGAAATTGTTATGAGACATGGGCCATACTCGCACGGAATACTAAAAAATGCATACACGTTTTTGGATGAATGGTACCGAACCAATATTTACAGAAACTGAAGCGTGTACCCGAAAATAACCCTCCGATATAAATATAATACAACTGCATATAAATATAATACAATGTAGAAACGAGAGACAGTACAGAGTGTTTAAGAACACAAGTCGAAAATACTTCTAAACTGCTTGAAATTATATAATTTTAATGAAGTGAAATAATAAATTAACAGAGAACAAATATACACTGACATACGTCTTTCTGACATACGCCTTAATGTATATTACTAAATTAAGGTCTTTATTACAGATTAGACTGCCATGGGTCTCGGTACAGACCTATTATTATCTAATTACATTCCTTTCTTCTCTACAAGAATTCGGCTTGGGTGACGCAGTCTGTACGGTGCTAGTTTTCTGTGCCCAAGGCCACGGGTTCGATGGCTTTGTGACAGGCCCATGTCTGTACACTTACATGCATATAAATGAACTCCTGCGGGACAATAAACACAGTATTTGTTATATATTTACCGACCAGCGACGGTCGCATGTCTAAGTTGTAGTATACCTCCGTCGCATAATAACCATAAAGCTCTGTGATATGGATGCGAATGATGTTATGAAAATTATTATACTACCCGAGCTTCAATGCCAGTGATTTGAGAAGTAGAAAACTAGGATATGGTATAAACAAATTATCAGTAAAAAAAAAAAAAAAAAAAAAAAAAAAAAACCGTGTCGCTACGTAAAGACGTATAAGATATATTTTCATATATGGTTTTAATATATAGTCCCCTGTAGGCCTATACAATAATCTATTTAATATTAAAATTCATTTTTGTAAAATAGATTAAAGTGGTTTATGATGCAGTTTTAGATAATTTGTCTTTTATAATGCAATAATAATGTGTATTGGATCTGTTAGTCTTTAAGGTATTTACTTTCCTTCTTCACACCGCAAACCAACACGCTAATAAACTTTCTGCTGAATAGCGAAAAGAAACACTAGCAACATCAGCGGAACGGGCATTCTATATCTGGTTCGTCTACCACTGCACAATATCGGTTTAAACGCAATGAGGCATGTATCGATAATTTTGGGAATTGTGTAGGATGTGATAGTTTTTCTTTAACATTTTAATATTTTTTCAATAAAACAAATTCTTAATAGCCTAATTTTAACAATAAGTAGCCTAATACTGAGGAAGAGATCTCAAGTAAACACTTGCCTCCAACGGCTCTCACTTTACTTCCCAATTACAATTCAGCATGTGGTAATTTACTAGTGTATTCTTATATTACTTTTACATGTCTTCTATTTTACATTTTCTTCTCGACCCATTTCTATTATAAATTTCATTCCTCCATATAAATACCATCCATATGAAAACAAATTAAAAGCATAGTATAAACTATGAGATACACATTTTCTTTAAGTCTGTGGATTTGATACTTTGAAAGCTTAATATTGTTAGTAATCTTAGTGTATGCCAGTTATGGTTCCGATATCGAGTGTCAAAACCTGTAACTACAGTATAGTAATATCGGTTTAAATCTATTGCGTTCTGTGAATCTGTGTAGGCCTACTTTTGTATCACACGTCCATTATCCTGACACAATAATCCGGTAAGAGATGGATGTCTTTGTTTCAGCAACAAGTCATGCAAGTTGTAACACTTATGTGTGGGAAAGTTTTACAACGTATTTGCTTCATTTATTTTATCCTTGCAAACTGATCTCTGACAGATATTCTTTACAGGGTTCCACAAAGGTCACTTCAATTTCTGAACACCCTGTATAACAGTGGAAATTCCATGAAAACGGATACATACTCGTGGAATGAGTTAATAAGTAAGAAAACTTCATGCGCATGAATCTTAACACCTCCCGCACAGAGGTCGCTGTCCCAGACGGGTCATTCATTATCTGGTGACGTCATAAGTATGACCTCAGTGCAACATCGTCTCATGCGATAATCAGCGAGACCCACGTGACTCATGTGTTGATTATAAGCTAGTCAGCTATTGCCCATCTGCAAATTTGCATACTTTCCTAGAAGCCACCCGTAGACAAAATAATATTACAACTTAAACCTGAGAATGTCAAACCTTAGCAAAAAAATTAACAGTTAGTATAGGCTACCATTAGTAAAGCCAGGATTTCCATGCAAATGCATGTTCATGTATATATCTGTGGCTTGGTTCTAAAGGGCCAATGTCAATTTCTTGCAAAAATGAGATCTATGCATTATTGAGCTCGGTTAGTCTTTATCTTTCCTATATAAAAGTGCTAATGTCTAATGTTATTAATAGACATAATACAGAATCCATAGAGGCCATTGTCGGAAGTTCTCAGCAAAAAATGTTACTTCTATAAAGTAACTCAGTTATCTCAAAAGATAGTTTTATGGCATTGGCCCATTTAGAACCAAGCCACAATTATAAGCTTGTTACAGTTCTCAGAGTTAATAAATGTCCATTTCATGGCTTACCGATTCCAAATAAATGTAGCCTACTTTTCTCGTGCTTATTTACACGTTTTGGCCTTTTTATGGAAAATTTCATGCACAAAGCATGTTTTTACACTATGTTCAAGATGCAGAGAATAATAGGAATAACTAAACCTCTATTAAAAGATAACGGTAACTCCAACTGGCTACTGTATTGTGCCTAATACCCTATGAAGCAGGGCTGGAAATTCAGGCCTAAAACACTGTTTCAGTACAATGCGATTATATTGCACTAATAGTAAAAGCAGATAAAATCTCTAGAGATTTTGATTATTGCTACTTATTGATAGAATATATTATTTACCATTCATTTTATATTGCGTCTCAAAGTACTCTCATTAAAAAAAACCCTCGGAGTTACGATTAAAGGATTTTTGTTCAATGATTGCTTAAAAATAAATCAGTTCAATTTGGTAAATTATTGTATAATATCTGCAATTGAACAAAACAGGAATCTGATTTTTCTTTTATTTCCACTTAGCAGGAAAGTTATTACTGTGCTGTATTGCTATCACAGACTAAATTGCATTACGGAGGAAATATTCAATAATATTAATCGTCACTAGCTGGAGAAATTGAATTCGCGTTATTTCAAAGCTTGAGGTTCCGTTGTAAGGCTTCTAATTCAATTCTAGTCTGCAGAAGGAGCAAAAAGACTCTCTATTCTCCTGGAATAAAACGAAGCTCTCTGATAGAGAAGTCGGTGGTTCGTTTTCTTTAATTCCCATTAGGAATACAAAGTGCAAAATTAAATTGCAATACCCTTATTACAAAGCAGTTCTCCAGGTACATTTCTAATTTCGCAGTTATTAACATACTTGTTAGTAGTTTCCTATATATTTCTCCTTAACAACAAACATATTAGATCCTCGTTAACAAATTACAAGGTTTTGATTGGTGAAACACATTTCTATTTCGGTCGAGTAGTTTCCAACCCCACGTCAAATAAGCAAACAAACCACGTATTCCCCTTTCACGTTCATCATCGATATTTGATGACGGTTGGGTATCGTTATTTAGGCCGTTGAGCCACAATTTGATGTCCTACAGAAGTTATTTTGCATTGTGTAAATCTATTTACACATACTGTAGCAATTACACAAATACAATCGCCCTGGGCCAGGAACGAACCCTTTTTAAACTTTAAAACTTAAAGTTTTAACGTACAAACACACGAAATAGCCACTAGCTATCTATTATCCTTGACATAGGTGTAGGTTTTTTATTGAAAACATTTTAAAATTCAGATTCAATTGCTGAAGGTGTGTTTTCAAACTTGTATCTGTAGAAAAAAATGTATGAACCAATAGTACATTATGCAACAAGCCTATAATGGTTTTATAGGCAATTTTCATATCACTGTTTTTGTTCGACCATAATTAGTTTAAATGCTTACGATTTTAGAATGACTCAAACAAACGGCAACGAGCCCACCATGCCCTTCGCGTCAGCTGATCGTCGTAGTTCTTGTCTTCTACGAGCGACGTCAGGCTATGGTAGGTCATGGCATCAATCAAATCGAAGCTACCTTATGGCTGATTTCTTGAAAACCAACGGATTTTTACAACACGAATTGAATTCATTTTAGTAATATATTTAAATTAACACGAACAGGATTGATTTTACTTTAAATATAGGCTATTTTTTACGTAGTTTTTAGCTCCTACTCTCAAAATCTCAAGATCGTTTCGTTTTCGATAATAATCGATACTACACCGATTTCGAAATAAAAAAGTTTCGAAATAAAAAAAAACCGTTTCGAAATGAGTTTCATTATTATACCATAACGTCACACGTATATATATTAATGTTTATTTACATTCAGCTTCCCTTAGTTAAGGGTTGCCCTAAGACAAAGCGTAATATAAAAGAAAATGATTTGCACCACAAAGAAGTGTTTACAAGTATTTACAATAAACATAAAGAAAAAACTCACAATATATCAAGAAAACTTATGAAACAAGAAAAAAAAAAGAACATTGAAAACAAATATATACAATTTAGGAATATAAGTGATTCCTGAGTATTGAGAGGGAACCTTTCAGGGCTGTCAGAGACACTTCTTTTATTAAAATGCTGTTCAGACGGAAGAATCTGCAGAAATCTACAAAGAATGAAGGAATTGTTCCTCTTGCACCCACCATCAGGCCAAAGATGGTAATAGAAGAAAGGGAGTATTTTTCTTTGTAGTATGCGATGGTGGGTTCGTAGATACGACATTTTTCAGCATGAACTTCTGCAGGTTGGGTGCTACTTGTTTCAAACCTGACTGTAGGATCGATTACATATCCATTGGTTGAGCCTGGTGGAATGGCGATGATGTCAATTCTTCTAGAGGAGCCACCTTCAGAAACGCCGTAGACCTCTTCAGCTACTTGATGATGATTTTCCCGCAGAGCATTTGCAATTAAAGTTCGGATCTTGTGATGGCGACTGTTCCTCAGCACTTCACCATAAGGACAAGCACCCAAGAGTGAGCAAGAGTTTCTTTCTCACTGCCGCAACGACGGCAATGGTGACCGTCTTGGGACCTGCCTGGTAGAGCACGAACTGGACATACATTCGCTGTCATCTTAATTGCATCCTTCCACTCACTACTCGTCAATCCTTTGGGCTTACTAAGCCATTTATTACATGGCGTATATTCTTTAAAAAGGATGACACCCTTTCCTTTCTGGGGCAAAGAACACCAAGTTTCAAATTCCTTATTTCGGAGTTGCGTCCGTATGGAAGGAACTTTAAGCCAGGCAGGCCTTCCATCTGATGGCAGATTAAGTTTTTCGAGACATCTGTTAACTTCATCGTTCAAGTCTCTTGTGTGATTTATGTGGATGTTATTAGAATTCATGAGACTTTGGCAGGAATTAATGAATTGTAAATATGCCTCCCACGATGCTTTAAAGAGTCCTAATCCCTTATAACTCTTGGCTGAGTACATCATACTATCAGGGGTGTCGGTTGGGAGTTGAAGTATCTCTTTACATGTTGTTCGAATTAATACGTCAGCGTTAGAAAGAAATTTGACTGGTATTCTATTTAATGGTGTAGTCTGAAATTTATAAATCAATGATGGACATATAAAAGTACTCAAGATGTTAAATTTCTGGTATGGTTGTAATAAAGAGGAGGAAGCTAAGGCATCAAATTTATTTTTAAGATCGTTCATCGCTGCTTTAGGGTCAAAAACCGTTGCATGATGATAGTTGACACCCAAATAGCGGATAGTCTCATCAGGTGCAATTGAAGGAATGACTTGTCCAGAGTCTAGAACGAAATCATCATACTTTATAGTGCCTTTAGTAATTGAAATAGATTTTGATTTATGCATATTAATAGCCAAGCCTATTTCAAGAAACCTTTGAATGGCTATATCGGCAAGTTTCTTGGCAGATTCTTCATTATTGCCTACTATTAAAGTATCATCTGCAAATCCCATGACAGTTATATTAGGGAGACCTGGCAGTATAGAATAACCAAAATCCTCAGCATTTTCATTGGAAGACAGTTCATGTAGGATATGGTCTGTCACTAGATTGTACAAAGTAGGTGACAGAGGCGATCCTTGTAACACTCCTCTTCTTATTGAAAAGGGCTTGGTCTTTTGATTGTTAGTCCATATCTGCGTAATGTTATTTATTTGCAAAGAAACTATAAGTTTTGATAATTTAGATGGTATATTAAGTGATGAGAGACTTTTCTCAAGATGGCCATGTCCAATATTATCAAATGCCTTGCTAATGTCTAAGAAGATCAAGGCAAGGTTTGTTTTACGTTTCTTAGCTGACGTGAGAAGAGATTCCAAAATAGACGTGTTAATATGTGTGCCGGGGGAGTTAGTAAACCCTCGCTGATGTTCACAAAACGATACATACATTTGAAGTCTTCTATCAAGCACACGCTCGATGATTCTTCTCACGATCGAGCAGATGGTAATAGGTCTCCAATTGGCCAGGTCTGTCTTATCACCACCTTTGAAGATTAGTATTGTTCTTGCTCTTCTTAAACATTCCGGAACAAGATTGCGGGCTGCCATTGTTGTAGCAATTAGTGCTATGATCTCATAGCAAGTGTCATCTTTTACAGCTCTCAAAAGAACATGGTCAGGGCCAGGTGCTGTGTCGACTGCAATTCTTCTGACTGCTGTAGATATCTCTTGCTTGCTAATTAGTATATCTTCTGTTTCATCCAAACTGACTCGAGCAGCGTCAGAAACATTGGATGGATATACATCTCGTTCGCTTTCATTTGGTATAGAAAACAGCGAGGAAAAGTGGTGATGAATTTTATTAACATCAACACGACAGACATTGCGGTTATCATTCAAAACATTTCTTACTGCTTTCCTTCTTTGGTTGTAATACAAATATTGCGTCTTCTGATAATCAAATCTTTGTTGTCGTTTTAACCTGTCCCGTTTGGTGGCTCTTTCTGGGTTACTACTTTTACTATATTCCCTTTGGTTATTGTATGCCTTCTTCTTTTTACGAGCTTCGTAATACCGCACTGCCGGATGTTTTGGTCCAGGCAAAAGGTGAATGGCCTGAGATAAGAAGGTTGTGAATTCTTCAACCCTATTACAAAATTGTTCATCACTAAGGGTTGTGAGAAATTCTGACTTCCATTGTTCCAGATTTTCTTTATACACCTTCAAATTGTTGTCTTCTACTGAAGAGTAATCATCTTCAGTCTGTTTGTTTCCGTGTTCTCTAGGCAATTCAGCACTTATCTGAGCAGTCGTAATGTTATTTGACTGCCTATTCACAATATTATTTCTCTGTTCCTGAGGATGAGCTCGACTGATATGAATACTAACGCCATGAGTACCCTTGTATATTTTCCCACAGTGAGGGCAAGGCTGACCACATGTGTTATCTTGGCTAGGTACTCCGCTAGGAGTATTTAAAGAAGGATTGGTAAGGCTCTCCATGGTAGGAATGACAAATTACAAAAGTTATATATCTTCTTCTATTCATCTATCCAAATCATATAATAATCCTCTTTTAATATGCTGTAGGACCGTCAGTATTGTTGCTGATATGGAATTTGGATTAATTTGCTTCCATAAATTTGCTCTGTGATATTCATCATCATCTTTATGAGTTTAAAATGAATATAAATGGGTTTATTTCATGATGTAAATTGGTAACTAAGTGGAATAAACAACCTGATAAAACACAGCCAAAGAATGCATGATGCAAAATTAAGTATTTTCCAATATTTACTCGAACAAGAAGCTCACCAACACTTGTATAAACTCCAGATAGTAGAGTGAACTGTAATTGATGTAACTTACGCCTTGAAATCACTCAAATAAGTTAAATACGATTAAAAATATTCCCACTATTATCAAGCCAAACCAGATCAAGTCAAGGCCCACTGTGTTATAGTATGGTCGAACAAAAACTTGTTTTTGATATCGTCTAAAGGGAATAGTGTTTATGTCCACCCTGTTTATTGTGTCCATCGGATAAGAAGAGGAAGGACATGTTTGCTATCAAAGTATTGTTGACATGAGCTTAATGGAACAGCCACGTTCAAATAATGTTCAAGCCAAGAAAAACAAAACAAACATGATAGCAAAGTAAGAGGCTAACTTGCCTGACGTCATGTGACCTAGTTATTTCACACAGGAATTGTATAATTCAGGCGATCCCGAACAAGATTTCGAATATACGAGTGAGCAGGAACGTAATGTGTGTTGTGCGCATGCTCACACCTAGTGTTTTATTCATATGAGATTAGTGAGCGAAATGGCTGTGTGTGTGTGGAAATTATCTATTTACGAGTAAAACCCCTATTCCTGAATTACCAGCAAGTTAGTCATGCAACTTCTTTAAACCATCATTATTATTATTAATGTATCGAAAACACTTTTTACTTCCATTACTCGTACCAAAGATACTGGTACTACACGTACCCTGAAATTCCATGCCGCTCAGAATATAGTCATGTTCTTTCGATCCCTTTAGACCAGCGTTTCACAACCTATGGTCCGCGAAGATGGTGCAGATGGTCCGCAGACATAATTTAAAAATATCATAAAGCAAGTAAAGAAGTAAAAAATTTTCAGATAAAATGGACACTAGATGTAAAAGTATTTTTTAAATCTTCGAAAATACAGGTCCTATTGCAAGTTTCTTTACATTTGCAGTTACGAACCACAGTTTAAAACCCATTGATGCACTGACGTCTATGGTTCCCTCTTTCATTCAAAACCCTGAAAAATAAGACTTTGTCGGAATTTGTTATTAGAGGCGCTCTCTTAACAAGGGTTTTATTGTTAGAGGACCCCGAGTGTCTGATACCGGTAAACCTATGTGATGTTGGCCTATAATTCCTAATTATATTATCAAATTGGTAATAAATACTAAAGTCTTTTCAAAATATAATTTTACTGTCATAGTTTACTTCCAATTCAATAACTGTGTTTTCGTCGAATTAAAAACTGTATCTACATTTATTTCGTTATAATGGCCTATAATTAATACCCCAAATATTAAGAATATAGGCCTACATATAGCCTACTTTTAAAAATGGGATGTAAAATTAGGGATTCGTAAATTTTTTTAGACATTTTAGAAGTCCTCGGGTTCAAAAAGGTTGAGAAACGCTGCTTTAGACCGATCGTTATCCCTGTCATCCTCATTCACGTATCAGTTGTTCGCCTCTGGAATTCCATCGAACGAAAAGTCAGAAACTGGCGAACGCTTAGTGAATTTTAGAGAAATCCGTAAGTTAGTTCGAGATAGTGTAATTTAGTTATTCTTTATCCTCATCGTAATAACTAGCCATTTTCACCGCTCTTTTTAGTAACTTGAAACCCTTAACAAACCGATTAAATTAAAAGCCGGAGAATATGACTCAACGGTGGAATTCGGCTCTTTACTACCTTGGGATATAGGACCAAGGAATTACAAAGTTTATTTTAACATTTTTGCACTCCTTAGCTAGTAAGTGTTACTTACGAAAGTTGTTTACATGGATCGTAAGTTGACATTCCCACACAATCGTGTTGCTAAGGCCGTTGCGATGAGGTTAAATTACTTACGGTCCTTGCGCTACGTCATAATTCATTACGATACACTTCATAATACATGCCTTTATGAACAAGGCCCCCAGGACAAATATTCGGTTCCCATAACAACAAACACATGCGAATCACTTTCTGAAATAAACATCTCTCTTCAAGAATGTATACACATAATATTTTCAGGTAATATCACAATTAATATAATTAAATTGTTATAAGTAACCGTCGTGCAAAAAATAGCATGCAACACACGGGCCGTAAAGGCATTTTTGCACTCCTTAGCTAGTAAGTGTTTCTTACGACAGTTGTTTACATGGCTCGTAACTTGACATTACCACACGCAATCTTGTTGCTAGGGGCGACGGGCGGAAAGTGAATTGTTGCTAGGGGCGACGGGCGGAAAGTTACTTTACCGCCCACAAATGCTTATTTGCGAGCAGAAATGACCAAGGCCTCCCCGCTTTATAAATATTCGGTTGCCATAAACAATAACAAATGCGAATCCCTTTCTGAAATAAGCACCATTCTTCAAGTCTGTATTTACATAATATTTTCAGGTAATATCACAATTAATATAATTAAATTGATATAAGTAACCGTCGTGCAAAAAATAGCATGCAACACACGGACCGTAAAGGCATTTACGGGTCTCGAAAACTTAAAAACCCTCGGCTGCGCCTCGGGTTTTCAGTCTGTTTCCTCGACCCTCGGCACTTGTATCGCAATATACTATTTCGGTTGACTGATTACTCCGAAAGGTATTGGTTGGTATATGGTTATTTAACGATGGGGATGTACTGGAACTTAGGCCTGTGACCGTCGCCAGTGTGCCGGAATTTTGTTCCGCAGGAGTTCTTTTACATGCCAGTAAATCTACTGACATGGGTCTGACACACTTATGCACAGATAAATGCCATCAACCTGGGCAGGGATCGAACCCGCAACCTTGGGCACCGAAAGCCAGAGCGATATTAACTGCGCCACCTAGGCCAACCCGAAAGGTATTGAGCAATCTTCATTGAACAAGTGCAATCCCATCCAATCAAACAAGGGATAAATAAACTGCAATCACACTCAGGTGAATGTTAATAATGTTGTAATGTTATTTATGGCATTCGTCACTATTGCATATTATTATTTTAAGTTAATTTCCATGGCTCTTGTAGCAAACCGGGAGAATAGAGGCTGAGGCTAAAAACCTAAAGGATAAAATTATCATACCGAGATTTACTGCCAAAGTTTCTTTCCTCAACCGTTAATAAAAATGTAGGGTTATTTCTTTGGTACAAGGGCTTTGATTTCAACCACTATCATTTCATTTCTATCATTAACAGACCTCGCGGTAAGCAATATAGCCTAGAAAAGCAATAAAGCCCATTATTTAGAGAATAAATGTCCTTAAAATAGTTTTAAACCACATATCTGTTTACTTAAAATAATTTTATGTCATTTGTATGGAATCTAATAAACGATCAGGGTTGAGGTGTTAGTTAAGTTTTGTTGTGTTTTATTTTCTGCGCACAGATTCTGTATTATTTAGACTATGATTTAATGCTGTGTTTTGAGATCCATACTGCATATTTTTGCAGTGATTACAGAATAACAAAGTGTTTCTGTTTTGAATTTTAATGCAATCTTCTTGACGCCCCCAGCTTGGATATGTCTTTGTTCAGGATAATGAGTAATTTAGCGGGCAAATTGCTCCAGTAATCTGTTTCTTCGCGCTAATCTCGTTTCAGTCACATGATGCACAATCAGGCCGGCGTGCCCCAGGTTCACATGATCAACTCGTTGCCTTCTTCGCTTGTCTGGGTTACATATCAATTTAGGAAGCCTTTCTGAATTTTAATGTGCTTTTGATTTCATGGAGATAAGAGGCCTACGGTGCTTGTTTATGTTTTCTTTCAGTGGCTTCTACAACAGATTGACGGATTTGCTATTATATGAACATAAATAAGCATTGTCTTTCAATGAATTTTAGATGTCATATACGGTCATATCATTTCCAAGCTGATCATCGGGCTAATACTGGTAAAATCTTTCGTGGTGACCACTACATTCAACACTTCTTGTTAAGTGAAGAATACAGAAGGCCCATCTTGGTACGAAGTCCATGCAAAGCTGTAAGGATCGGCTACAGAAATAACAGATTCTATTTTTTAGCCCTCCACCACCGGAGCCCACGACCATAGCTTGTGTTCTATTGCTCTATTTATCACTTTTGTGTACTTTAAGCACGTGGCTAATGTGTTTTGAGTTAGCTGTTTGATTCACCACTAAAAGAACTGTGTAACTCTGTTTGTGTTTTGTCGTCTGTCAGTCGGGGATCGTCTCTCCGATCCGGTATTCGACTAATGAGTGAGGAAAAACCCCGAAAACCCCCACTCGGATCGACTGTTGCGAGAGGTTCCCGCAGCAACTCGGGTACTTGGGTTATTGCTCAGAGATTTCTCCTGAGATTCTTTGCACGATTAGATTGTTCTCGAATCTGGTAAGTTCAGTCATCGTCTACTTCCAGTCGTTTTCTAATTCTTCTTACACAAGTCTTTAAATACTGTGTTTACTGTTTAATTTGTACAGAACTTGAGTTCTGGCGGCCATCGTTCTCCTGCTTGTGTTGCCCCTTGAATAAGGTTTTGGTGTGCCGCTTAACCCATAATATGGGATCTTATAACATGTCCTCTAAGGGTTCCGGTAGCCCCCTCCATTATTCTAAAAATGGCTCTTTGTCCGCCATGTCAATGTGGAGAAATAAACAGGCCCTAGGCCTACAAATGAGAAGAAAAAGAATGTGATCTGAAAGCTATTTTAGGTAAAGCAATTAAAAAAGTCATTTCTGAGATATTTAACACTGACTACAACACTGAAAAACACCTAACATTATAAGTAAATGTTATTAGTTTTGCAATCTATGAAACAATTTACTAATAATAGGCCTAACAGTAATATATACCTATAATTTATGACCAAGAACACATTAATAATAAAATTAGCGAACATTCTTATGAAACAAGTTCTATGAAACAAGCCCCTGGACAAATTAGTGCAGGAAAATATTATGGAAGAATAACTTGTAAGAATAGGAGGATAAGAACACACGCTAAATTAATTATTGTATGAACATTTTTGCATGAACTTAAGCAAATAAACACATCCGCATGATCTGTGGGAAACTCCCAGATTGTGGAATCTTGCTCTGTGTCTTATGAGTCATATCTAACTATTCTCTCTGCTAGTGATTTAAAAGTGTGAAGGAATGCGCAGAAACAACACGGATGTAAAGACATCTGCCACTTTTGCGTACAAGGGATGTGGGTGGTGATGTAATAACTAATAGAATTCACTTGTTTCATCCTTTTGGCATCTTGCCGACCCGAGTTCGACTCGAGAAAGGAGGCAGTAACCCTCATAATCACGTCCCATTTAAGTGTAGCTGCTTTCCTCAACGTTTCTACACTTTCAACTAGTTTGGCTATTACACATTTCAGAAAGATTTCCAGAAATACGTAATTCAAAATGAAGCACATTTATAATGACCAGAGCTTGGAAGTTGAGGAAAAAGCCTTTTCTTTTCGAGTGTACGAAGAAGAGGCCCAACTTTTTTATTTTATTTTATTTTTATTATTATTTTGGGTCACTGTAAGCCAGAAATTTGTGATTTTAACTGTACTTTTTTGCCTTTCTCGGCATTTTTTGGCAATTGGTGAATTGTTAAGTCTTTTTCCTTAGATTTTAAAGGCTTTTTTTCAACTCCACCCTCTTTCGACTACATTTTAACTGCTCTTTCTCATTTCGAACTTAACCAATTATACCGTGCTGCTTCGTGAAAATGACATTATTTGTGGAAGAAAGCCAGACCGTAAACGTGCCTAAGTATAGCCTACTAATACTTCTTTTTGCGACAGCTTGTGTCTTAATTTTGAAAGGACGTGTTTTTCACAGATGGAAAGCATATTTTCTTTTCAAATATTGCGAGGTGCAAGTTTGGGCAAAAAAGGTTCCATATCCAACAGTGGTAGTGAATATTGTAAGTTGTTTCCATTTTACAAAGATCTTTGCAATGCTTTAGTTAGCGTAAATATCCCGTTAGCTAAGATAACAATCGATCTTTCAAAAAGTTTCGGAACATTATATAAATCGAAACATTTCTGAAAAATCTACCCTAAATAAAACTAAAATTAACACATTAATTATTTTGCATCGCATTTTTTAGTTTTTCCAACCTATAAGGTTCTTTTTAGCGTACTTTTACGTCTTTTTAGGGAATTTATTGATTTCGATTCTCTGGCTCTAATAATGACTATTTCAATAACAAAACGGAAATTCATAAAGCACAGCATTAACGAACAGTCAGATTTACGTCGTTTATCTAACAAGATAAAAATGAAGATATAAGACAAAACTTCATACCAATCTTTACGCTTAAAATCGCATCGGCCCATGGTATCAACAGTTACATTTTTTTACGAAGATAACGGCAAAATAAAAGTTCAGAGACAAAGTATTAAATTCCAAATTCTAGTTTACTAACAAGATAACGTCATTTTATTCCTTAAGTTTACTGTGGTGAATTGATCACGTATGACAAATGCAGATTTCGTTTTCTTGTTAAGATTACTCAACGGATTTTGCTGTAAATCGAACCGGAAATGGTATTATAACATGGTATTATAGGATAAAGGATGTTAAGTGGCATAAGAGGGAAAGAGACACCATAAATATCTTTGCTCTTGAGAATACAAGCTAGGTTGAGTTCTTAGGATTTTCTTGTCGTTCGACAAGAATTTTTATTCAGTTAACTTTAACCAAACAAATACACAGATTCTTACCGTAATTAACAAGAATAACAGATCAGTGAGAATTTACATTTTATAATGTTATAAATTGTAATTATTTTCCCTGTTATTAAATAGTCATATCTTGTCCTCAACACGTTTATAGTAATTTGGAAATCCAAACACGAGGTACGAGTGATCTGCATTGTGCTCCGTCAAACATAAAACCTAATATCTCAGAGCTTATCTTATCTTATCGGCTCAGGGGCTGAGCCCTGACGAGCTCGCGCACGTAGGCCTCATAGGCGGGCCCATTGTACACCCCCTAGGAAACGAATGATGTGCATATATCTCAGAGCTAGTGAAAGCAAAACAGTGCCAATCATCTCACTAACATTCAGTTTTTAACTCTACATTGGACATTTAACTTTTTGTATGAACTGTACTGAACTCAAATAAGATTCACAATAATGAGATATGCATTTTCGTGTTTTATATGTGTGTGACAGCAAAAGCATCACGGGATAAATAAGAATAATGAAAGAGATTAGCAATATTAATTTTATTTTTACAAGTATTATAGGGATCTTTTAAAGTACAAAAGTACTGACAATCACGTTTTTAGGACTTCTTCTCCCCACCACTATCAAAGGAGACGTGAGGATTTCACTATTTTCGAAGGGGGGCGTCAGTTGAAAAAGGTTGGGAACCACTGCTTTAGATGGACAAATTCCTCAGAATATAGATATTATGCCACATCACTCTCTCATGAAAAGCTCATATTTCTGTCTGGAATAACAAGAAATAGTTCATACCGGAAACGCTTGTTATTTTAATACGTTCTCCATATTGCACGCCTGAGCGCACGCAGATAATAGGGAGGACTCGGCCCTTATCGAGCACCGCGATGAAATATGCGCCCTCTGGGGCCACATTCACAATTACAACTTTTCGCAATCGTATTTCACTATCTTCTTCGTCTTCTGATTCTTTTTCTTCGTTTCTGTGGGTTTTTCTGCTAGTTAAAGAGGAAGATGCCACCCATCAGAGTTTTTCTAACCATACATTTTGCAGATTTGATAAGTAAAAATTTTGAAACAACATGTAAAGTTACAAGTTAAGTAAATTCTTATTTAAAACCACACATGTCGTGAATATAAATTTTGCGTATGTTGTCCCTTAAATTTAGCGAGTCGGTACGTGTTTAATAATAATAATTTCAATTTCAATTTCAATTATTTATTTATAGAAGCTACAGACAATTTTACAAATTTTAAACAGTAGGCTTCCCAATAATAATAATAATAATAATAATAATAATAATAATAATAATAATAATATCTATTCGTCTAAGGTCAAAATTATTTGAATAGGACTTCATCAAATTAAATGCAGGTACAGTACGGCAATTATTATAAGTACGTCAGAAAATATACAGGTACAATATGACAATTGTTACAGCAAGAATTAAAATTATATATTTATTATATTTATAATTATAGGATAGTTAAAAGATTCTAATGTCTTATTAAACGGTTTAGAAATCCTACCTCGAGAATAACAAGACTTTGTATGATGTTGAATAAATGGAATGTGCAAGGCGACTATTTATGACCCTGCTTTAGGTATAGAATTAGGGAATGTTTCACATAATCTTACACATTTTTACAATGTATCTGTTATGCTTTTTGTAATATAGAATATTAATCTAACAGTTTATTTATATCTCCTCTGTCTAAATTACTCTACAAATTAAGTGAAACAACACTTTTCTAAGCACAGTACTCAATCACTTTCAAAGGCAGAAATTGAAAATTTTCAGATATTCAAGTTCGGTAATTCTACAAAGTGAAGAAAAACACAGTTTTGCCAGCACGTCAGTAAAACAAGTCGTTGTGGTCTGCCAGCCGTGTTGGGTTTGTAATAAGTTAAGAGGAGAAATTGGACTTGACAGGTTTTGGCAGGTATCCCACTAGATGTAGGGTATATAATTATTTCCAGCGAAGTAAAACGAAAGCAGGCAGTTGTGTTTAATTACAGTTTTACCTGACCTTAAATTAATTGAGATATAATCTTCTAACGGCAATATTTTAGCGCAATGGATGGCACAAAGTTGGAAACCTTTAAGAAATAAAAATCTGATAAGGGTAGAACTACTGCCAAAGAAGACCGAGAAAAAGGCCTAAGGCTATTATGACCTGTCTATTGTATCACTGGAAATCTCTTACCAGAAACAATTAGTGTTATCAAATGGAACTATGTTAGCATGTATTATGTACTCTGAGTGTAAGCAAGGTCTGTCTGCTTCATCCATACTTCCTATAGTTACAGAAGGTCAGCTGTTTAAGGGGTACTAAAAGTGAATACCACGGCGGGGACTGTCTGTATCGCGAACTTGATTACGTCAAAATTCTAGTTCTTAAATTAAACGGGGCACTAGAGATCTGGTTTTAGCATACCGTGCTTAGGTTGAGGGTATAATAGACTGGAATTTGTAGGGAAGACATTGTACACATCTCAGTTAGAGCAGAGTTAGCCATCCCCGCCATGAAAGTACAATATCTGCGTAAAATTAACAGAAGGGCTGTCACTATCTTTTCATCTCATTCAGAACAGAAATATGGTGCTTACTGAATGATGCATCACGAGTGTTGTTACAACTGGAATAAACCCAGGAATTATGGTATAAAATGAGACGTCTTAATGTTAAGTAGTATAGTCCAGTTATTCAATGCATGGCCAGGCGGCTTCCTTTCATTAGAAAGAAAAGTTTGCCGACAGCTCAACCCATGTTCTTAGTTTTACCGCACCAATCAGCTAGTTACCCCAGCCAATCAAAATCTAAGAATGTCCTGTGACGATTTTGACAGCTACTCGTCAACTCCGCGTGGAGTGAAATGCGCGGTTGCAAAATCAAGTTACAATAAACAATAGCACGTGTGAATTGATTAAATCGAAGGAAGAACTGAGGTCAGTGATAACAATGATAGAATATTGCAACGTTGCTTTTTGTTTTGGAAATCGGAAGCCAAGACTGATTTAGTCAGATCAATTAACATAAAGAAACACCGAAACCTTTGAAGCCGACTGGCCATGCAATGAATAACTGCACTATAACAAACCAAATACTGGAGCACTAGCTAAAATAAACGACAATAAACCCACACGCCAGGAACTTAACATAGGGCAAATGCTGTGGAATGCGCACATTTATTATCGTACTAGGTACAATTTCGGATTAATTGTCAATTCAATTAATTAATTATAATGTTCCTTGTCAGGTAATTTTCAATTTTGGAGATTGATATTGGTAAGGAGATACTTTTCACAAACACACACACATATGTATACATATACAGAGTGGTCCTAAATTATATGTCAAAAGTAAAGGTAGGTAGAGAGGACCTAAATAAGCATATTTCGTATAGGAATGTGTGTGCGGTAACGACACATTAAAGCGCTAGCTTGTAAAACAGTGTGAATCACAGGAAACTGAAAAGATAGGTAAAGACAAAAGAAAACAAAAATTTATTAACAGTTTACAAGAGGTGCTCGAAAGGCTTTTAATATGACCCCAAAAGAAAAAAATCCAAGCA
The DNA here is from genome assembly GCA_964059195.1 of Ectobius pallidus. Lineage (NCBI taxonomy): Eukaryota > Metazoa > Arthropoda > Insecta > Blattodea > Ectobiidae > Ectobius > Ectobius pallidus. The sequence goes on along the minus strand of CAXKWD010000010.1, from coordinate 77,417,711 downwards.
GGTTAAATCAGGAGAACGCGGTGGCCAGGGAACGACCGCCCCGTCCTATCCAATGCTGGCCGTAGACAGCGTCCAGGTGATTCCTGACGTTTCGACACACACAATTCTATATGAAAACTGTGTGTATCCAGCATTTACCATAGGCTGTACATACAGATAAGGGTATAAAATGTTACCACTGCATTAGACAAAATTATATCGTTGACAGAAGTAAAATAAGCCTATCATCTTCACAAGAATACAAAAGTCTTCTTATCGCTGAAGATCCACATATAGTTCATAATAAATTTATCAGACTTTCTAGGCCGTTATAGCATATTTGTATGTTATCTCATCTTTGAAACGATTTTCGAGGTAATAAAGAAGTATAAATATTTCACTCATATTTTAACTAATTAAATTCAGAGTTAACTAGAATACATCCATTGAAAATTCATGAGGCCGCTATGAAAACAGGCAAATGCACTCTAAAGGCTAATATTTTTCCACTGATCTCTCATTTGTAGGTAGTAAACTCTTATCTAGATGTGTTAAACTGCGATGAAATCCATGTTTATGTCCCTCTGAATAGCACGGACGAGTGGCATACTAGCTTGGATGTATTCGAGTTCGATTCAAGGAATCAGATAACGTCAACAAGTGATAAACAACTTCAAAAGGCCAGAAAGATAATAGACTTTGAACAGTAGGCCTAATTAAGATCTACTTCCCTATAGCTTGCTGTTAACTATAGAGTAGGAGATAATTTACGATCCTACATGCAGAGTGTAAAACTAGCAAAATCGGATCCCAGGACGTTGGAGCAGTTAAACGTTAAAGAGGAGAACCATGCCTCTTGAATTCTTACCGAGTCCACAGAAAATACTGGATTAATGAAATTATTCAGCAATTCTTAAGATCTGTCTTGTCCTATATATACGTTTAAGCCAAATATTTCAAATAACTTTACAGAGATAATAAATTGAATTTATATTTTTATTTAAGCCACATTTCCGAATCTTATTTCAGTTCTCGCTGTGTTTGAATCCACGACATGCTGAAGCAAACCACAAAACATAATTGTAAATTACTCACACTCGTGTACACACAATATACGCGTATGCATATAGGCCTAAATGTGGACCGAAATGAAGAAACTGTATAAATGTGAAGTATACAGGCCTATCGATCTTGTTGTATATAAAGAAAATCCTAACAACATATCAGTGAATATTTTCTAAAAAGTCGAAGACAAACCCACGAAAAATTTTAGGATAACACTACTTCACTCAGTATGTACCTTGTGTTTCACGTAAGAGTTGGCCAATCATGAGGGTTTCTGCGTCGCGACGGCCACAGCTCCAACTCCTGAGCGATCGGGTGAAATATCTACGCAAATTAAGTCGCTAACGGTATAATGATTCAGGTTCTCACAATTACAATTAAAATTACAATGGCAATAACCACGTACCTCTTCACAAGATATGTTGGAAATGTCTTCCTTTTGCAACTACACGACACTGGCACCTTTTCAGGAAATTTTCTTTCACGCGCTTAAGTTCAGCTTCCGAGATTGAGTTAATTTATCTTGTGGTATTGTATTTAAGTTCTTCTAAACAGCATGTGACTATCATTTATAGGGGAACTTGAAAAATAAAGTGTATTAGTCAAACCTCAATATATTAGAAGATTTTTAAAAAAAATAGTCTTTTCATTTTACGTAGATCGAAACTGGGATCATTTTTGTTAAATGCACACAAAATTAACAATAGGACTACTTGTAAAATAGAATTGGAAATGTTTGGATAGTACTTAATAAAATAGTGTTAAAAGCACGGTAATTTTTTCATGTGAAAGCCATAAAGTATTCGGTGATATGGTGTTTTATTTTACAGTTATACACAACGAGAATGCGCCTTCAAAAATATTTCACTTTTAATTGTATGAAGATTGACAAAAAAATAAGAAATTCTATTAAAAATTATTCTTTACTCAAGCCTTTTGGTATTTCTTACATGCTGATGATACGAGTATGTTTTGAAGTTTTTCCCGTACAATTTATGGTACGTGTAAATAATGAGATAAAACCATAATTTTCACCAATCCAACATGCCGGTAGTTTAGTAAATTACATTTTAAAGGATGTATATATTATACTGCCTGGTCATTTGTCAAATAGTACTTTTGCAATAATCTTCTTAATTTATAGCTACAAAAGACTACCACTTTATTGTGTGAACTTAAATTAAATAGGCACAATAGGCTTTGTATATAAAATTACACAGCTAAAAGTCGCTATTCAAACAGCTATTCAAGGCGAATTAAAATAAACTTCAAATGTAATATAATACACAACACAAAAACTTGAGCTAGAAATTCAACAAAGCGTGAAACAATACAACCTGCTACATAAACTGGAATGTGTATCTCAGCATAGAAGTATTAGAATAACTGAAGAGACTGGATAATTCAACCTAGTTTTTTTATTTAATACAAATGTCATATTTTCAATTTGTACAGCTTGAGTTAATCCTTATTTCCCTCAAAGCGATATTCAAGCGAAATAAGTGCAACATACAATAGAGAGGAAATAAAGAATAACGAATAAATTTCAAACAGCTTTAAATGTAAAGCATAATGCCGGTATATTATTGTTGTAAAATTGAGTGACAATTTAATTAAAAAGTGTAAAGACTAGAAAAATTAATAAATAATTCAAGAAACCGTGAGAGAGGGCGAGGGTGAGAAAAAAATTGCAATTTCAGAATATAATATTAAAGGACACATAATGAAAATAAAACATCAGAAAGGAAGAGCAACAGTAAGAAATAAATAAATCTATAAATAAGAAAATAAAAACAAGCAAGCTTAAACAAAATAAAGGTAGAGAAGAAAACGAATAAAAGGAAAGATGGGAACGGATTTTAATTTATTGAAATATGTTACTATTTTGAACTAAGGAGTGGTGTCAAAATTAAAGTGAAATAAAATGATAAAAGAGAATGGAAGGGAGACAGCAAAAAGGAAACAGAAAACAACGTAGCCTATAGGACAATGAGGAATTAAATAAATCATTAAATAAATAAGCACATATGATTTAAATAATTAAAGAAGTATCTGTATCTGTATCTGGTACCCTATGATCCCCAGGTGGGGCGAAGGGGTCTCCAAGTGGAGGTTTCATTACCTATACTAATTTTGATATGCTTATTTTCCGAGAGAGGGTAGAGGGACAGGTGGTAAGCCCATCGCCTCGCAACCCCTCTCTGGAAACTAAGTATTTCTTGGACGTGAAAGGGCCGAGAAATTTAGTCCAGAGGCTCTAATTTAGGCTTGGAGTTCTTTTACGTGCCGTACGACACGGGACCCCCAGCTTAAAGTCCCTCCCGGAGGACTCCGTGCCCAGGATTTTTACGTCCTGAAAAATTCATCGACCGCGGCCGGGTTTGATCCCGCGCCCTGCGGATCTAGAGGCGGGCACGCTACCTCTAGACCACCGCGGCCGACAATTAAAGATGTAGGAACTAAAAAAATACTACAAAAAGAAAGAATTTGGAAGTTCGAACGAAGGCTAGACAGAGAAACAGAAGAGTGAGGACAAGAAGAAATAAAATAAATATATTAAATAAAGAGAGAGAGAGCAGAGAGTACAAGAATACAAGAAGGAAGGGGGGTAAAAAAAGATGAACGAAATGCTTCAAATATAATAGACAAAATAGGATATAAACAGAAATCAGTTCTGCGAATCGCCTTACATTCACCGTACACTTTTGAATGAGATGGAGATTGGGCAGTAGGAGTGTACGTATTCAAGAATAGAACAATTCAGAAGATAACTCGCTTTGGTATGGAAAATAATGCGGTCAGAACTGGATGTTTGTGTTTCCATCGTGGTATATATATAAGGGAGGGAGGAGAGAAAAGGAATTAAATTTGATTTGACTTTCAGATTGTCTTGTCAATCGCACTGCCAGGCAACATAACTAGGCATTCGCAGGGGCCAGTTAAGGGGATCGCTTCATGCAATATTGATGATGATAGAGAAAGTACATAAAAATTTATATACACTATACCACAGTCTCCGGTGAAGAAACACACAAGTTATATCCCATTTTCAAACTCTACTGACCCCCATTTCGATACTTCTTTGTAACATTTACATGCCCATTGCAGATTCCTTTACTTTACTTCGTCAGTTTCGCATACTATCTAAGCTATATTATAAAAGATTACTTATTTACCAGATTATTGCCAACGTTAATCTCTTTTCCCGAATGCTGAACTTCTAGAGACGAGAGAAAATTCCAAAGTAAGGGTTGCCAGCACTGACGTTGTTATTCTAGGGACCTACAATTTAAAATGAACTCCGAACCACAGTAGGTCTCCTGTAGGCTTCATCTAACATGGACCATGTTTTACAGTTTTAGCGTACTGCTGAATCTATCAATAAAATAATAAAATAAAGTGATTTTTTTTTCAGATTGGCATCTCTATATTCTTGGGCCTTTCGGTGAAATGACACCATTTTCATTTTGGGGAAAATGTCTTTTTATCGTAAAATACCTGCTCTTACAAAATTCATACAATAGGTTAGGTTATTCATATAAATATACATGACATATATTACATAATTATTCTGAATTAAAACAAAGTCATTAGCAAAATGTTTTGGTATTACTTGAGTTTAAGCTTAGGCTTTAGGATTTACATTAATTTTCTAGTTTAAAACATCATTACCTTTTTAATAAGTAACTATAGGTAACTAAGCATTAAAATTGTAACATTTGGAACACTTGAAAATATTCTGAAAATAAAACAGCAAACAATTACTTTGAAAGTTTTTTTTTTTTGGGGGGGGGGAGATTTCAACAGCAAATCCGTCTAAATAGGGTGTCATTAATTACGCGTTTAAATCTTCATATAACTTGAAGTTGCAATTTAGAACTTGAAGAATTTCTTCGCTAAGCATCGCTGATACACTAAGAGACTTTACCCAATATAAGCAACATTTGACCCTAATACTAGTAGCAAATGTTTGAAATTTATTCAATGGGTCCAGATATTGCCCTCCCTGCAAAGAACATAAGGGATACGTAGTTATATATGTGAAATTTTCACGAGAACAGAGTAAGTTTGCAATCTATGTTCACTTGTATAACTAAACACTAACACGATGATGTTCGTTCTATTTGTCCTTATACGGTTCTAATAGAAGTTTCTCGTACTACTAAATTCGTACTAAATTATTTCGTATTAAATATGAACTACAATTCAATTCCAAACGATTGTCCTAGTATCCTCTTCGTCTCTTTCTACTGCAACTATAGGCCTAGACAGTAAAGGCTGGGATATAGAGAGAAATAGAGGGGGAGAGAGACAGAGTGCAATACATAACCTAATAGATTGCTAAATTCCATGACTGGTTTCACGAAGTGATTAATTCCAAGTAATTGGGTCACACTACTGATCATTGTCTTTATTAGTGCTAGTGATTCGGAATGATATCACATTACAATGGTCATTCCCGTTGAATTTATGTGATTCCAAAATATTTAGAACACCTACTGTCGAACCACTCTCCTATAAACATCCATAAAGCGTGTTTCTAACAATAATCGTGCAGTAAAGTTGTAATAAGCAGTATATTATAATTTTACAACGAAGTGTATAGTCATTTCGTGATTTTCTATTCTTTATTGCAATAATTAATAGAATTTTACAGTAACTGTCACGTTTATTAAACGAACATAGATAGGGTGTTTGTTACAGAAAAGAAAATCTTAACACTTATTCTTAACTTGGCAGTTGGCACCAAGGGAGTCTTTAAGAATGATTTTCAAAAATAACAAGATTTTAACAGTAACCGGAATTTTAATATGTAAGGCTGCTTTATTTTATTTTAACAACAAAGATAAGTTCATATTTAATTCAGAATTACATGAGCACAACACAAGAAGCAAAGACATTATACATATTTTTAAATATCGAACTTTTAGATACACTAAACCGACAGTTTACATTGTTAGCCAAGTTATAAATAACTTATCAGCGTGTATTTGAAATGTAGAAAATCTCAGGTGTTTTAAATTTAAACTGAAAGAGTATTTGTATGAGAAGACATTTTATTTTTTAAGGTTTTTTTTTACAAAAATGAATATTGCAGTCTCTGTAACCTTATTTGTTCTAAATAATATTGACAATGTCTACCTATACAATGTATAGCTACAGATGCAATAAATTATTATTATGAAAATAGAACAGCATTGTTACAATATTGCGATCGGCATCAGTAAGCGGTGAATTCTTTATTAATATTCCCTTTTTGTTGCTTTCTCCACCAGTACCATACGTATTATACTATAGAGGATGTATTGTGTTTGATCCTCCAATTAGATTTCTAGTTTTTAGCATGAATGCTCGTCTTATGGTTAACAACGGGAAAAATATATATTATTTTCAGAATAATATCGGTGCTTCCGTAAATGTGTATACACTCGAGTGCACGGAAAATTTCCCAAGCTTCTGCTCACTTCTAGCGTTTTTTCTTTATTTCTTGTTGGAAATAAATATCCTTCTCACTTGTGTTCCACACCAGCCCTGAGTGAGCAAATCTTTTATTGGTTTGAGTTCAAGTCAGAACATATGCATTAGCTTATGAAAAATGCTTATGCAGAGGTGAGCGGTGTCAGGCAAATGTGAGCGGTGAAATGGGCTGGAAGGGTGTCACAACGAATGTCTAGACCAGACCTTGTACGAGTCCGACTTGTTGGTTGGTTGGTTGGTTGGTTGATATATGGTTATTTAACGACGGGGATGTACTGTAACTTAGGCCTGTGACCGTCCCTGGTGTACCGGAATTTTATCCCGCAGGAGTTCTTTTAAATGCCGGTAAATCTACTGACATGGGCCTGCACATTTATGCACACATAAATGCCATCGACCTGGGCTGCGATCGAACCCAAAACTTTGGGCACAGAAAGCCAGCATGAGACTGACTGTACAATTTAGGCCGATCCGACTCGTTGCTGATTTGATGTCGAAAGTCTGGCACTCAAATATTAACCTCTGAACACATGTCTGTTTCAGGTTCAGGACCGAAGGATTGGGGAATAAGACTGACATTAAGTGGATGATTGGATGAACTGTCTTGTATATAGTGTCTTCTATATTATAAATACAGTAATTTAAAGCGAACAAAGAACATGGACTACAAACCGAAAGTTATATCACTTATCGAACAATATTAAGATTAATTCTCAAATTATTATGTTCTCCCAACGATTCTAGAAACTCTTAGCCGTGTCCAAGGCCTGTAAACTACAGAGGTAGCGTATTCCGGCGAGTTTATAGGACAGGGGGTTGCGGCGAGCAGGCGAGTGTGTGACGTCACAAGATTCCAGATCTCGCAATTTTCAGTTTTTACTCAGTCTAGAAAATCTTACACCGCGTGATTAAACTCGTAACCTTTAATTAACCCGTGGTCGGATTCCTGTGAAATTTATACAGAAATAATCTACACACATCAGCCCTACTGATGGTTAAAACAGAGCCTTAAAAATGCGGACACAAATGTTTTTATTTCATTTTATAAACATCACCCGTTACACAAAATTCATGGAGGGAGAAGCAAATTTCACTATGCGACAATTTTTTGTATTTTTGTGTCCCGAAAAAACTTCAAGCGAGAAAGTTTTAAGTGAAATAATTGAATTTTAATACAAATGAAGTTCCAGCCCCATATCTCGAATAGTTTACGAGTAATTGAGTGGTAATTATTCCGGGCGCTTCAAGGTGTCAGAATGATTTGGCGCTTCAAGGACGACAGTAGAGAGCATGGTGCCGCTGACAAAGCTTCTACCTACTGATCTCGGCCGCTTGACCGCAGTCTTTTAGGATAGATATTACCAGTACATACTGTTTTTAATAATACAAATGGAAGGTGCTTTAGAAAGTGCAATTAACTGAACCATTATGCCGGGCCAGATATGTGCTGTGGCAGTGTGTAACAGTAATTTTGTAGATTGTAGAAAACAGCTAAGATGTGAACTGTTCTGTTATTCAAGTTACTTAAAATGTTCTTCTGATTCTACAGCATTTGTCTTTAAAATCTTGTAAAAATCTCCCAAAGGATCTAGATTTGAATAGAAATTATATAATACAGGTAGGCCTATATAACAGCTAAAGGGTGATTTGTTCTAATATTTTGTTGCCTAGAAAATATTTTTCATTCTAGAGGTTATGTTAGTATAATTTGATGAAAATTTGTTAAAGAATGTATCCTATATTTGTATAGAAATTGTACCTTATAATAAGGGTAGAAAACAACTACGGGAATTTTTATGTATCAATATTAACATGTACAGTACTAATGTTATTATTACATTGCGTAGACTATTGTAGAGTATTAATTTGTGTTAATATTGTAATCAAAGCAATACATTTATATTAATAATAATTTTCTCCGGGTTATATGGGGTAAGTTATGTAGGTAATGATTGGTGAAACAAGGCCAAAAGTGTACATCTGTATACAAATTATGTGACGACAGAGATAATATAGACCTAATAAACTAAGGGATGGTTTGTGAATTGCAGGGCAGGGAAACTTTCATGAGCAGCACAACGAAAAGAGGCGCAGGATCTTTAAAATCGACGTCTCAACATAACAAAAAGGACACAAATTGCTTCGCAATGCATTCTACATAAATCACACAATATTTCAAAGGATTTTTCCATGAATTTTTCATTAAAAAGTATCATCGTCTTGCCCTAACTATAACCCGATAGCATGCTCTTAAAGCCTCGGCAATTCAATTTTAACTGTAATACGTTTTCATGTTGATAAATTATATTAAAATACTAGCTGAAAAGGCCCGGCGTCGCCCGGGCTTTGTATTTTTTAATTTGAAATTAGCTTATGGAGGACTTTCGATTTTGAAACTCTAGGTCCTTATATAATATGTATGTAGAACTTGAAATGAAGAAAAATATTTATCACACTCAAACTATTCCATCAGAAAATGCCGGATATAGCTTTTTATGGCTCATAGAGGATGTCGAATGCTACATTCCGTTGCTTCTACACATCATGCTTGGGAGGGGTTGAAATAAGAAGAAACATAAATTAAATAAGATTGTATTGACTTGACGGAAATTCTTATTTCTCATTCTCACGTTACAACCGTTTCGGGGCTGAAATAAAAGAGAAATGCAGTACCACTTTCATACTTTCCTCCCCTAAAGCCCGGGACATAATATACTGCGAGTATAGGAATCAAAATGTTCCATCCCATGCTTAGGGCCTATGATAAATCTCAACTAATACAAAGCCTATGGATAACGTATCAGCGGAAAGGATTATTTACAGACTTCTGTTATAGCATACTCACACACTTAAGTTATCCCTGCAATACGACTTCTTATTCTACATCAAAATGTGAAGTGAGAAAATATTTCTTATGTCGAGGGTAGAGAAAGTTATGTGACTACATCACACTGTGCTTTATTTTCGTGGATTTCAATTTCAGTGATTATTTTCGCCAATATATTACATGGAATCATAATTCGTTAAAGTCCAGCATTAGGCTATATAGTTGCCAAGGCCCTATGTAATCACAGTAAACAATTCACTGTTGTCATGTGAACTAAACAGCATTTCTTTTTTTTTCAGTATAAAATTCACAGAAATTATATAATTTTCAAGGGAAGGAGTATTTTGTTTGAATTTTAATGTTGACCGCTATACTTCCCGGGCTTAACTGGGTATGTGTGCAAAATTCCGTGTAAATTGGTAAAGAAATGTAGATTTGTATAAGGAACAAACATACATACCCACAAACACACATTCGACTTTATATATTAGATGAAAAGGGCGTAACAAGATATTAAACTAATAAGGCACTTGATAAGGTAATTAGAAATAAAAGTTACTAGCACAAAGGATCAAAAAATTAAATAAATAATTCAACAAATATCTAAATAACATAGTGCAGATTTACAAGATTAGGAAAAAGTTTAATTCATTCTTTTTCCCCAGCGGGTCAATCTTTCAGTATGGGTACAAGTAGCCAGTTAATATCCTTTATTATTGAGTCCACGATTAAAATATTTTCGGATTTTTACGTAATTGCTAGTAGGCCTATTTTATAGAATAAAAAAGACCTCTGTACCGTTCCGATAGCTTTATCGCCTTGAGTAATTACCACTCTATTACTCGTAAACCATTCAAAATATAAACGTGGTACTTGATGTATAATAAAATTCAAATATTTCCCTAAAGCTCACATGCTTGAATCATTTTCTGGTCACAGAAATAAAATAAGCTCACATGCTTGAATCATTTTCTGGTCACAGAAATAAAAAAATTGTCGCATAGTCAAATATGCTTCTTCCTGAACATTTCACGGTCGTCACAAATCACTCCGACACTGAAGCGCATGGAATAATTACCACTTAATTACTCGTAAACCATTCGAGATATGGGGCTGGAACTTCATTTGTATTAAAATTCAATTATTTCACTAAAACTTTCTCGCTTGAAGTTTTTTCGGGACACAAAAATACAAAAAATTGTCGCATAGTGAAATTTGCTTCTCCCTCCATGAATTTTGTGTAACGGGTGATGTTTATAAAATGAAATAAAAACATTTGTATCCGCTTTTTTAAGGCTCTGTTTTAACCATCAGTAGGGCTGATGTGTGTAGATTATTTCTGTATAAATTTCACAGGAATCCGACCACGGGTTAATTAAAGGTTACGAGTTTAATCACGCGGTGTAAGATTTTCTAGACTGAGTAAAATCTGAAAATTGCGAGATCTGGAATCTTGTGACGTCACACACTCAAGTGCTGCGATTGGTCTATCCCGGAATACGCAACCTGTATAGTTTACTGATCTTGAGCCGTGTCCGCCATCGCGAAAGAAGGGTAGGAGCAGGGGTGGGGAGTGGACATGGCGGAGCCGATTTACAATTACCAGCGTAAACCACTGCGATTATGTCGAAAAGATTCCGTGCACTCCAGTGTACACGAGCGTGGCTCATAAATGAATAATTATAACAAGATGGAATTTGATGTTTGATTTCTGAAATTCTGCCAGTGATGTGACACAAAACATATCGACGTCTTTATCTTACTATCACTAAATTAAGATAATTTCAATCTTTATTTATTTATTTATTTATTAATTTTTATTATTATTATCTTTTTTTTTTTACTTTTCGCTAAATAAGAGTATTTGGTACATATAATTTTACACTGCCTGTACCAACGAGAGACAATTTTTTTTCATTTCAAAATTGTTACATACAAGTTGTCTGAAGGGTAATTATAAGTTATCCCTTCTCTTCAATAAATGTAACTCTCAAATCCTGCCTTCCGTAAAAGATTACTTCACATGAAGCTGATAAAATAGATTGTACACTCATTGCATGCAATGTGACCGTTTCTCTTTGGCAGAATAAGCAAAAATGTGCGAATACGTATTTGCTGCTGGGGGTGAAGATACTAGTGCGAGGTATTTATTTTTATCAAATTGATCTGTTCTTCTTCTTCTTCTTCTTCTTCTTATTATTATTATTATTATTATTATTATTATTATTATTATTATTATTATTTCCATTTTCGTAGAAAACTGCCTCCGATAAATTAAAAATTACATGTTCTCTCACATCTTGCAGCCAGAACTTCAACACGAGATCTCACAAATCTGAAGATCAAGAATTCAGAAAGATGCACACGAAATGAGGATTAGGGAATCTGGAGAATAATACTCATATGGAAGATGTATGTGTATCCTATGACCCCTCTATATAAAGAAGCATTTGTTAGAAGACGGTATATATGAGGATGAAATGTCTGACTTGTGCCACTTCTGCAAAAAAAGAACCTACATGAGCCGCTCCTGCGGGAACGCGTCACTTTGCGGAACTGGTGCGGTGGTGCGAACAAACGTTCGACCTATCGAATCTGAAAGCATATTATTGTTCGGAAAGAAATATATGTGTTATTATTTCTTTTGTTCTCCTGATAATAAATTCATGATACAGACGCGTACAGGGTGGTATAGAAGAGCTTCCACATTGTCACTTCTCTACATACAAGAGATAAAAATACAAAAATAAAAGAGGTCAGTGAAATATGGAAAGCTATGTGAGAAAGTGAAAAACTGATATGAGAAAATATCACAAAGGAAACCCACAAAGTAAATATTACAGTGGGCAGAAAACTGCCACATGTAATGCTATCATTATATAAAACATCCATCAGAGATATTACGTGAAAATTTGTGAATTGATTAAAAACAATCATGAGACACTTCTTGTGTGCGTTCAGTCAGTATCTTAACCCATGCAGATTTTTAAACAATGGTACATACAAGGATTTGTCCTTCCGGAGGATCCTTTCAGAGGACAGTTCAGAAGTATATCTTCCTTCTTTCAGTGCCGTATTTAAGCCTAGGCATACTAGGCATCTGCCTAGGGCGGCAGGTTTGAAGGGGCGGCTTTTAAGCTGTTACTGTTTTTTTTTTATAAATATATTAAACATTTTATTCATAACTCTTCAAAATAGTAAACTAATGTAACGCACGATGAAATAGAAATGAATATCATAGACAACAATACGCAACTGTTTATTTCTTTACTTATTTATTTATTTATTTATTTATTGTTGTTATTATTATTTTATTATTATTATTGCTATTACTATTATTATTATTAGCCTACTATATCACTTACAATAATACTTGTAGGTTACTTTGTGATACATTCATGTGGAAATAAGGGGGGAAATATTTTTTGCTGCCTAGGGGCGCTTAAGTAGCTAAATACGCCCCTGCCTTCTTTGTATTAAGTAAGAAATACTACCGGGACAAAACAAACGGAAAGTATAAGCTAGTTAAGATATTTTTACCCGTGGAAGGAGTACGTACCTCTATGTCTCTATGATAACGCGCTTCCAACATGCTGTACTGTACTGATAGAAAAACAAACAAACTGAGTTGTTACATGTTTATACTCTTGATGACATTTTCGCTTGGTATAAGATTTGTGGAGATGGAACGAGATCTGCACTAACATTGCCTTTTGACAGAATATACCCACTTAAAACTAGCAACACAGTCAGTCATTTGTAAAAAAAGTAGTCGAGTTAATTTTATAAAATTAGAGTAGATCCCTAATGATGTTCCCATAGACTGCGAAAAGGTGAAAAGTCAATCCTCAGTTGTTTTAAAGATAGATGTGACAAGAAGTATTAGTTTTCAACTTAAGAATGCATAATGGTGCAATTTACCTATATATCTCATTGTCGGATTTTTATGAAAGCTTCCTTACAAAAAAAAAAAATGACAAGACGTGTTTACATGGCATCTTCTTGCGCTTCTAAATGAAATATGATACTGTTACATGCGTGTTCTCAAAAATAATTTCAAATCAAGATCCTACTTTAATAACTCATTACAAAGTTACGAATTAACATTTCAATAAAAATAGTCATGATTCGTTGTTTCAAACTCTAGGCAAATAAGACTAATTGAAAACAAAACAACTCAAACACTAAGTTTTGTTTTTTTCAAAGGCTCTGAAGGACTGTGAAAGAATCAAATCAAATGCAGTGCGAGGGGAGAAGTTTACCAAAGATCAGTAGTTCGTTCATAGGGCTATTCGGAAATCAAGTTGTTCAAAAGATATTATTAAAACTTTTTTAAAGGGCAGAAATAGTTGTTCAGATGACTTACAGTAAGAAACGTCAAATTTCAGAGATTCAGTTGTGCGAGAAAATGGTGATAGCCAAATGGGTATATAAGGAATATTAAGCACAGGGTTTAAGAAAGAAGAAGACTTCCTAAACTAAACTCATGAAGAAAATAACATGGAAGATTAATTACTGAGATACACTGCTGACAATATAAAATTGCAATTATCTTGTTTACACTAACATATTAGATGTTTCACTTCGGAAACAATTTGCAAAAATTATGAATATATACAAGAAGTCGAACAATGTTTCTGCCTCCAATTAAGCATTACAAACGGATCAATAACAAATCTTTAAACTCTAATTTTTAATTAATAAAAACACAAGAGTGCAAAAGGTAAATAAGTAGTAAAATTACCTATTACCAAGCAATATTGTGAAAATTACATTTCTGTATGTTGCAGTGTTTTAAAAAGGTCAATCCCTGCTGTTAAGTATTTAAAAAAACACATTCTGTCAATGAAAAAAATAAAAATGTGTTTTTCTCCTCCCCAGTAAAATTTATAAAATGTAACTTAATACCGTTTTCTAAATGACAGGCGAAATTGTACAAAACAAAAGGCACACTCGTCACATGCGTCCAGGAGTAAGTATGTATAGACTGGCAGCGACCTCAACTTCAATCAGCATTCATAAATTGATAACATTATATGACTTTAGTCTTTCCGTTATAAAATAAGATTATAATGAATCTGTTTACAATTTTTACCAAGTGCAGGTCATTGAAATCTGACATGTCTGTACTTAAATCAAGCAACCCTGCCTTGGTGCTTTACTGCTTTCGAAAGTATCACTTTATTGGTTTCTCTAACACGCAGTAAATTATGTGTACTTCCGAATCAAGGATTGCTGTGAGCTTATATAGACGAAAAATATGAATTTGGATCCAAGAAGTCTGTAAATATAACTACAAGCATTGTAACCATTATCACTGACGATGTTGTGTAAAAAGCACAATAAATTTAAATCTAAGGGCAAGTACATACAGTTCTGTGTTATGTTTCAATCGAAACTTCCCTTATACCAGAAAGTTGTAATGACGGTTGTATCTTTATCTGATTTTATCTGAGAGTGAAACAGGGAAGGGTAGCGGAGATTGCGTTCCACCCCCGAGCGCTTACATGCATTAGACATACATTCGACCCTCTCAGAAATGCGAGTCTCGCCTGCAGCGGCTACACTAGGCAACACGCCACACAGTCGTGTCACAGAGTTGCCTACGAACAAGGAGCTCAAAGAGAAAGTCCCTGCTGTGTAAGCTGAAAGGGAGAGTGGTCAACTGTACTTTAGTGAGTGTTCAGTTTACTGAACTATTTACTATTTCCGTTAACGTGGTTATATAATTCTTACATGCATTATTCATGTGTATTTTACCAATATAAAGAAAAATTAAAGTGTTTCTGTTTATACTTTTATTAAAAATATATAAATTAACCACTTTTTTGGCCCCGCCTTCCACCCCCGGAGTACCTGAGCCATAGGCTATATCTCCGGTCCAACAACCGATTTCGCATTTGTTCTAAGATCGTCGCGTCGCTTTCTCTTGATCATAGAACACAGGGAAAATGTTTGATGAATTGACTTTGGCATTTTATTCATTCAATTTTACTCTTATTGAATTGTCCGTTGTCGCGGGGGGGGGGGCGTGTCTCCGATCTGGTATTCACCTTATAGAGTGAGGGAAACCCCCCGAAAAACCTCACTCAGATCGGAATTAACCACTAGGACTTAAGATAAAATTTGAATTTTTCTTCTCCGTTTTAAGAGCTTTTACTTTCCTCGTTGTAGGGACGTTTATGTGACAGACGCCGCTCGGGCCTTGCAGGACGAAACCTGTCAGGACGGGAGTTTCTATGGATCACATACATATTATTTCTTTTGACCAGACATGGACATGGAGGGCCTCCCGGGAGCCAACACGAATCAACTCGTGCCACTTTCGAATCAACAAGAAAAAATATTACGAGACATATAAGTCGCACACATACTCATACCAAACAAAGCGCTGATGGGAAGGGGTGATAATGACGGCCGTGGATCATAGGGCCTAAAGTTTCCCGAATTTGTCTCTCAGGGAACTTGTCCCGACCAGACGGGAATCGAACCCAGATTCATTGCGTGAGGAAAGCGAAACTCATCCCATATGCCACAGGCCACAGAGGTGGACATGAAAATTAATAAATATATGAATATTTACACTCTTATGCATGTATAAGTCTGTGCATGTTTTATGTGTGTAAATGCTCCAATCATGCTAAAATTATTGCATGTAAATGGACGGCAGTCATACGGAATGCGTCTGTTTTATGCTACAGCCTGACAGTTAATTTAAATAGCTCAATGAGATTTGTTTTAAGGGATCTGAAAAGTTGAAAATTCAGATGCCCCATTCAGTATTTAATCTCTCCATACTTCATACGTAACAATAGCATATTGCGATACATGCGTGCCTATAGACAGTGATAACTTTGACAGCTTTTGAAAGCTGTTAAGATGTTACAGATACAAATTTCAAGAGGATAGAGTTTAAACTATGTTTTTCAAGAGATTAGGCCTACTTTAATTTAATAAGACACAGTAAATATCTGCAACACAAACATGTTTAAATAGGAAATTAGTGTGATATTTTGTTAAGTTATTTATGAGATTAATTGGATTTAGAGGAAGCGGTATTTTGTTAACATTGCCATGAACTGAGTCAATAAAACAATAATTAATATTATCATCCTCGAAATCAATATTAGTATTAGCATTATTTATTGTACTAAGAACGTAAATTCATAACGTAAATAATACGGTGACATGCTTATTATGACAGTGAAGTTGGAACCTCTACTAATAAGGTAACTTAAAACGGGGTCATTTACAGCGATGGAACAAATCCTTGCTATGTATTAAACTAGCAACACATGTAAGTGATATTACATGTTAGCTAGGTGTTACGTATGAATGAGGGGAATCTTGTAATGTAATTGCCGAGGATCTTCACACCAAAGTTGGAGATAAAATCTTAATCAGCTTAAACCAACGTCATTTAATTTATTGCTTACAGGATTACCAACTTGTCAACATTTCCTCTCGCTTATGTCATCAGACCTACACGTACGATACAGGATGCGTTCACCAATGAAACAATACAGAGTGTTATTCAAACTTCCTTTTTACAAACAGGTGATATTTCACTCTATGAAAGTGGTTTGTGTTACGGCTAACTTGAACTACCTATTTTCTTTCGGAACTACCACCTAATATTTCTTCATATAATTTATGTTTTACATCTATAATGAACTTTGGAAACTGTTTCTACATAATATAAAACATTACTAAATAAATTTAAATTTTATTTAATTTAATTTTAAAATAATACAAAATGATAATATGGTAGACGAGTCGATGTTGAAGTTGTGTCGCGATTTTTCACTCCACGAAAGACTGTAACTTGGAATGTTCATCCTTTTAAATGGATTTACAGCGATATTGCTGTGTCTGCCACGGTAGCAACTCGTACATTCATAATATGGCATTATATACTTTGTTAAAACTTTTGAGAAAACGATGACACGGTAAGCAAAATTAGGATTTTTGTCGGGCCCGTTCTTCGCTGTTGTAAGCTGATCAGTTTAACAAAGGAGATGGTAAAATGATAATTTTGGATTGAACAATTGTTTTTTGCTTTACTATGCAAATAAATTAATGATAGCCTATTCAGTGAACAAACTGCATAAGTTTTAAAGCCGTATAAAGACAATTTGGAAGCGGCAGCAACGACATCATATTTAGACGGATCCTTCTTCACCCAAATAATTAAAAGTCACGTTGACATTTTGTTTTTAAATATTTTAAAATGTTGAAATTTTATATATTTCTGCAATTTTGATGCTACATATATGAACTATTTAGTAAATGCATTTTAAAATTTGGTTAATTAACCTACGTATCTTATTTTAACAAAACTGTTTTCAAAATAGTAGGCTAAACACATGCGCGACTTATGTACTCTACAGAAAACAAGTTTCCCTTTAAGTAAAACACAAACTTATTTTATTAGTTTTATTGATAAACATAAAATTCAAAGTACGAGTACTAAATCTTTTTTCTATAAAGCCATGAGACATGATGTAATAAAATAATTAAACATAGGCCTATTTCGCCTATTGTCATACTATGGCGCGTTTAAGAATTCTCCAATCCCATTATCATAGGTTCTTTCCACTTCTTGTATTTAGAGTGAGCATTTTTTTCTGAATCATCCTATACACTTTAGCTTGCATTAGCTTGTGGTTTATGCCCTGTGAATTGGGAATTGTTGGAACAAAAACCGAATACAAGATGTAGTACACCCTGGCAGACTCTTGCATTATACATGCCCGCTGGAAGGCCAAGATTATTTTTAATGTGCACCTCTAAGGTGATTCGCTTTTATTTATACCCCATCAAACATCACCTCAGCAACTCCATATTAATACCATAGCATCGCTCCTATGGAATTACATTACTGATATTACACAATATGATCATTTAAAATTTAAATTTTGTTTGTCATCTTCATGGAACTGTGAAGTTCCATTTAAAATTATATGCACCATAAAATATATATATATACTTTGCGAAACTGTTATAAATAATTAAATGCATCGTTTCTCAAACTGTGCTCCGCGAAACCCCTGGCGAGTCCTAAATAGTTTTAAATCTTATTTTATGACCATAAGATACCATATTTCTACTCTATTCATGAAATTATGTATAAATAACGCGAAAGGTTGTAATGTTAATGTAAAATGGACGGCAAATTGAGAATAATACATTACTCCACATTATTTTTGCTACATTGAGAGTAATACAATACACAACATTATTTTTATTGATCTCAACTGTACAGATTCAAGTCAACACGACACAGACTGAGGAAAGCTTAAGGTGTTCTGTCCGAAGTAAGAGAAGAAGTGATCTCAACAATTATATCGGATTACATGACAAATTATTACAGGATTCAGACCTGCTTGAAGTATTAATTGTAACAATTCATCGGTAGATGAAATCTACAAAATCTAGAATTTTGAATTATCAAGACCTACCAAGAAGATGGTAAATAGCTTGATTTCAATTTATGCTTCTTTAAGATCCCCAAAATAAGAAGTACTTTTAACATTACTCTAGACCTATTAAAAGCTAACGCTTTCGTATTTTAAAGTTCATGCCTTCAAAATAAAACATAATACATGTTACCTTTATACAGTACAACCTTTTACGATTAATAAAGGAATAAATATATCCTACTTACTTGAATGATGTAATGGACGTATACGGCTTCTTACCTGAAACGGAAAGCAAAACAATATTTTAACATTCAGCACAATGTAAACAATATCAATATGTTATTATCTCTCCCTGGTGTATGACTCTGAGTCTTAACAAATGGCGTCCATGAATAATTGAGTATCTAATTTACTATTACGGACAGTATTGTGGCGTTTCTAAGGCGAACTCCACAAAAACATGGTTGTATGAAGGTAATGCGTCCCCAATGAGATAAATTAATAATCAATAACTGTGAGCGAGCTATTTGCTTCATCGTTTGTATTAAAAGCTTCATATTTAAAGAACGGTTCTACTTAACAGTATGTGGCCTATGTTCTTAACATTGTATGGTTTATAAGAAACACAACTTGAAGGACCGAAGTTTTGACAGTTATTTTATGAACTATTTATTCTAGAAACTTGAATTTTGCACACTTGACTATAATGTGAACAGGAATTAAGGGTTCAACTTTATTTTGATAACTCAAAGAGCTTTGCGCTTTCGGGATTGTATATATTATATGAATTAAATAAAAAAAAGCTTCTGGATTTTGTGAAATAGGAAAATTATTGAGGAGTTATATTTAGATCAAAAGGAAAGAAACAAGTAAAATAAATATAACAACTGCTAGGAAAATGACTAGATTTATTTAATAAAATAAATCATATAAGAAACTGTCGAAAAAAACATTTTTAGCGTCGTCATTTGTATCAATTATTGCACATAACTCCTGCATTTTAAGTTTTCTGTGCTACTAGTTTCTGATCTGTCGTTTGAACGAGACAAAAATTCATATCCTATAGTCTTCTCTTTTTATTCAGTAATTAAAATTTCCATGTATTTCAAAGTGAGACTCACTTCAATGCTGATATATATTTTGTATTTGTTCTTTTTTTGTGCTCTGCTTTCGGATTGTGTATCAGAAAGAAAAAAACACAATACTACAAATTTACCGTCAACGTTTCGGAATGGAAATGACGCTCCAACAAGTCAGCTATAAAGTTCGCCTTACAAATACAGATCCCGCAATAAAACTTCCATAACATGCAACTTCGCGACATTTTCAAATACTTCATTTGTATTCTTGTTTTTATTTAATGGAATTTACGTTATACAGCCTACCCCACCTCTCACGTTCCCACAAAAACCAAGTCACTATGCTCTAGGTTACACACGTTGCATAGTTTTTCTTAAAGGAAATCGCACACCGAAAATTTTGGAACTCTGTTTATTTTCTTTTAAATGATGGAAGAGACTACACCAATTTAAACGCTAGGTGGCTAGCATGCTTGTCATTATACCCACAGATTGCATGATTAAACTTCTCAGTAGTGTCTTCCTTCGGAAGGGAAGTCAAGTCGATGAATCAGTATCCTAACGTATGTTTCGTGTTAAAAATATTCAAGTGACATGGACGAAACAGGATTCAAATCTGAAAAACTGGCCAAGTGCATAAAAACCTTTACTCTTTCTTCTTCATAAATCTTGTGCGCTGATTATTTCAACATCGAGTAAGTGACTACACTCGAGTGCGGATTCAGTTTTTCCAGTCTCACGCGAGGCCTAAAACCAAACTTTGAGATAGATCATGCTCAGATTCATTTACCAGATTTTGAGAAGCAATTCTAAGAAAACTGCTCCAGAAGTAGGTAGTACGCAGTATGCAACCTATGTTACTAACATAGTTATCTCAATGTTCGTTTATTTAAGTTACGTTTAAGTTAAGGTAGGCACGGATTTCTAGATAATTTTTTTCTTTTGGGTTCTAGGACCATTGTAATAACTCTAAATTTTGGATAAATACAAATCTTCATTTCTAACTGGTTAACTGTAACCGATATAAATAAACCTCCCTTATCGAGCCAACTGTGACTGCTATGAAGAATGTCGATCGTTTTATCCTTTTTAATAATTAAAATAATGATATACTAAACCTCTTTCAATATTATTTTTCTATCTATTGAAGACGATATCATTGTTTTAAAGTGATTATTTATATTTTTTTGCGAATTTAAAAATATTATCTAAATAATTATGTGTTCTTTCATCCTAACATCTATCAATCCCTCATTAAAAATCCAATGTCTAAGGGAGCAAAAGAAATGCTAGCCTACTAGGAGTCATTGCAAATTCCTAATGTGAATCTCATTATAAATCTTTCTTTTAATATAATCTTTAGTTTTCAAGCTAAGCTTTACATACACATGCAGATATGTTAAATGACATGTTTGGACTCCGGAAACCTGTACTAATGTTGAAAATTGCGAAATCGAATTTCACTATCGGGAATATATATATATATATATATATATATATATATATATATTACTTATGCCAGATAAATTAAATTTTAAAACGTTGATAATATTTTAGAAAAGTTAGATATTTCACGCCCAAACTATGTTAGAGACTTCTAAAGTATCACTGCAGAGGCTGAGTAGTTGCTTTTGTAAGATTAGTTAAATGTGTCGCCTCCTGATTCAGCAACCATATATTTGGAGCATCTTGACCACTGCCTTCTAAACTGTATTAATCGTGTATACACTGCCTGTCCTATACGGCTAATTTTGCGTACTCGGCGACATTACAGAAGGCAGCACCTTTCACACCCAGACTGCTTCTTGTTTTTTGCTAAGACATTGTTGATTATGTAGTGCTGTCACCGCCTTCACTGCCTTCTAAACTGTATTACTCCTCGAGACGGCGGTGCTCATAATATAGTCTATCAATGCGTCTAATTAATTTACATTTATTTTAATTATTGCTCCAAAATTCCATTTCAAGGTAAGTGTCATATACTGGAATAATATTACGTTCTAAACAAATAACACAAGTATCTGTGTCTGTTTAATGCTTAATTTGATTAGTGATTGCTGCAATCTGGGTGTGAACTGTGTCGCCTCTACTGGATAAATTAGGCAATTTAACAATACTCTGAACTCCATGTTAAAATAAAGCATAGGACAGGCAGTGTAATTCTCGAGACGGCGGTGATCTTGACCGAATTTACTGCAGGAAAGTATTCGTCTTATGAGCATAGTTTATTTAACGTTTAGATGCATAATGTATCTTACAGGACCCAACATTTTGTTTTAGATAAGTAATAAAATAACGGAAAAAATCTCAAAAGAAAATTTGAAATGCATGTAAAATTTATAGAATAAGATACATGAAACTTGCGGCTCAAAACGGAGATTCTCGATCAACGACTTTCCTGAGACAGAGAATCAGTATTGCTATTCAAAGGGAAATTTCCTCTTGCATTATGGGTACTTTCCCTAAAAATCTTGCTCTTGAAGAAATATTTTACATTGTTTAATGTCTTAAGATGTAAAAGAATTATAAATAATAAATCTGAATATACTGAATATGTGACATAAAAAATAAACTATGAACTTAATTACTGTGTTGACTGTTTTCTTTGCAGTCCAGCATGGATTTATAATTTGCTTGAGAAACTGAGTCTAGCGTACTTAATGATTAAAAAACACAAGTGAAGGAAATCCGTTGCAGTGGCGAAAATTCATTAAAATCTATCCAGCCAGTCCGGAGAATTCGGCGAACCTACATAAAAAAAATATATGGATCAAATAGGGAATGTCATTTTTTGCAGGACAGAACTACGATAAGTTCTTTCATAAAATTTTTCATTTCATGTCTGCACTAATTTTCAACATACCAGTACGCTCAGAAAATACCAGTCAAATCAACAATAGTCTGAAGGCGAGAATATCACGTCTCTGAATTACAGTATTTATCCACAAAAAGGAAAACAGAACGGAACCCGAACAAATAGAGACAGACAGAGCAGCACTTACTGACAAAGGCTTCTAACACGCTCGAAATGGCGAGGAACACTTGCAAAACATTGCTGAAAACAATTATTTCGCTGAATGAACAGTAGAAAACAGTTGGAAGTGGGATTGAAATGTTTAGTTACACGCGATCTGCATTTGTTTCTTTGTATCCAGGCAACCGGACTGCCGGCCGCTGTCCATTCACAAAGCAATCCGATTTTCTGCTTCTTATTCTTCTTCAAAGAAAACAAACAAGCCGAATAGACGTACGTTTACATAAATAACTCTCCTGTGCTGTCCGGTATGCTTTTGTTCCTAATCATGTAGCAATCCTGTGAATCTACTCTCGAACCGAACAAACCCCTATAAGTACATCTCAGGTAAGCAAGAGGTAAACGTTATTAGAATGAAATGGTTGGCCTTCATTCCATATAGTTACATCTGAATTAATGTTTCTCTTTGAATGTCTATCTAAGCCAATCTAAGGTTGTAATTGCTACAGTTATCAAAAAACGCGGACCTCTGTATCTATCCTAGTTACGTCAATTATTCCATACCGTAATCTCGCCTAATTAGCGGATGGGGATACTTAGAAAGCGAAGCTTCATTCACCCTCTTTCTTTCTTTCTTTCTTTCTTTCTTTCTTTCTTTCTTTCTTTCTTTCTTTCTTTCTTTATCGTAGTTTTAATTCTCCCTTTTAGGATTTAAGCGACCCAAGCCGCCCTGGCCTTACAGGAACGCGACCTGTCGGGAGAGGAATTATCTATGGATAAAATACATACTTTTTGACCAGCCAAGGACATGGAGGGCCTCCCCGGATGAGTGATCAGCCCAATGCCGAGGCCACCTCCGAGGCAACACGAACACATATGACGAGACACACCATTCACACACACACTCACTCCAAACAAGACGAGGATGGGATGAAGATTATAATGACGGTCAGATGATATCTGGGGACCACAAGGGCTTAAAGTTACCCGACATTTGTCTCACAGGTGAGGAAAAACCCCAGAAAAAAAACCCACCTAGGTAACTCGTCCCGACCGGGATTCGAACCCGGGCCCGCTGCGTGAGAGGAGCGAACGCATCCCTACGCCACAGCGGTGAACTCATTCATTCTCAAGAAACAATCCATCAAAATGCCATGATGTTTGAATTTCGGAGGCTGAGCAGTTTACACCTCATAATGTTAGATATCCCTACTATAGAAAAATCCGAGAAGCTATTGATGATCGAACTGGAGCGTCAGACACATAGTCCGAAAAGGAAACTTGCGAAGTGATGATATCGGTACCATTCACATATGATCGTGAATCTAAACTACATTAAGTTACACACAGTTCTCTGACATTACATCCTATACAAAGTCTGCGCCTACCATTCGACCATTTCGTCATCTACCTATGTATTTTTTCTTCGTTGGAAGATGGCAGGAATGGCATGTGGTCAACGATCAACGTACCGAATTCCACGGCCGTTAATGAATCAGATTTCTTGACCGAGGATATAACTTTGCCTCTCCCTTCGAATTTCTTCAAGGAGAAATGTAAAAAGGCAAATGAATTTCTGATAATAGGCCTATGTATTAAATAGTCTTTACCAAATAAAATGAAAACGTTGCAAAGACTACAGAAAGTTGTCGGTATGTTTTTTTGCGGATCATCGGAAGAAGTTTAGTTAAATGATATCTTGTATTTTCATACAATTTTCCGTCCTTGAAAACAATTACACCGTTTCGGCGGTTGTGTACCGATTGTGCACTGCCTTACAGTGATCAGGGAATTAAGTTCGAATCACGCCTAGACTAGAACCGTAAAAATGATGAATATTGTGAACCATTTTTGGATTCTTCCAATTCCAAAATTTCGTCCAAAAACTCTACTATCACCTATCCTTCCCTTTTATTTTTGTGTTATTAATTTAGTAAATCATCCGGTTAGGGCTGCATGAGAACGGCAAACAATCTTCTTTATGGAATCCTGAAAGTCGGTCTCATTTTTTACGTTGTGAAGGAATCTGACTGTTCTATACGGCTCGTCAACTTGGCTCCCTTTCTCGTAACTCCATTTTCTATTGTGAAGTTTACATAGACATTTTTCTTATTTCTTTCTTTCTTGTCCTCAGTGATCTTCAAAAAATGCATTTCTGTTAAATATCTTACGTAAATGGCCAAACAGTTAAACTATTCCTAACATACCATATGCGAAAAGGAACTGTTATCATAATAATACAAAGACTGAGCGAAGTGGCCGAGGCGGTCGGCCAATTTGCCTTTCGTTTCTCATTGCTTTCTCAGTCACAGAAGCAAGTACTGAATATTTACTTACCACACTCCCCATACTTACCACAATAGATTCGAATCTATTTAGTAACTCTAACTCTTATATTATTTTATATTTAGATTTATACTTACCACTTTAATTGCCTACGTACTATATAGTGGATATAGTGACATACGAAGGCTGAGTACCTGCCAGGGATTGTTAATGCAATACAGCACTTGACATGTGTGAAATCATAAGAATAGGATACAAATGAAGGTGGTTCATGCAAATGAAGATGAATTAAGACAGAGTGTTATTTTCCTGTCTGTACCGAGAGTTAATTGGTTAGGATTGCTACAGCTAATGACGCCAATTCCCGGAAAACTGTTTATTGTTTCAGTGTATACGTATCTCTGCACCTCTATAATTAAGTAATAACTAGCGTCATAAATAATAACACGAAGTCAGCTATACATACACCAAAACCTCTTTTAACAATATTCTATAATAATACACTAACGTCGTACTACATGTCACCCCTGAACTCCTATGACAGTGACAATGGTTTTTATTCCTTAGGAATCGATGCACTGTAACTTGAGTTACTTTCATCCACAAGAACGTTTTTATTTTTGATGTGTCTTGTAAAAAGAGATAACTTAAAACTTTAAAGTTAATATTTCGTACGTGCGAAAACATTTACAGAAAATGCACCAAAAAAATAACACCTAGTCTGAAAACTCTAACTATGGATGGAAATTATGGTGATTTAAAGACGAAGAAGTTCTGTTACTTTGGCTTGTGACATAAACACACTGAAACTGAATTTGTATGCATATAAAAATTCAAACTAGATATATGGATGCAGCATTATTAAAGTTAGCAAAATAAATTGTTTATTTTACGACATCATTCTCCAAAACACATAAATTTCGTGTTCTTTTGATGTCGGTTTGTCTAGTACGTTATCAAAAATGTACAGAACGACAACTTATTCATGATAATTGATGGGCGCCATGGTCTGCAAACTGTTAGAACAAAAATCGTGAAGTTAATGGTACTTCGGCCCGGACCAACGAAGGACTTATCGGCTCGGGTTATTCTTTACAAAGAAAAATTTAGACAAGAGGTTGTACAAAGAGTAACATTTATTATGTGTAAATAATTTGGCTAAGAAAATAACTTATATCCCGAAATATAAACTTCAAAGTATTTCTGCAAAGGCTGAAATAGGAAAAAGATAAATATGTATGTAGAATTCCTCTTGATAAAATATTAATTAGGCCTAGTTAATATTTCTTCATCATTGTGCATAATTTCAAAATGTTCGGTGGCTCGTGTCAATCTTACGAATATTTTTTAAGATCGACATTTAAACTGGCCTGAGCTAACTTGAGCAAGATTATATATAGAGATTTCCGTGATATGACCCCAAATGCAACTGATAAAATCACCGAAATCTATTTAATTTTGAGTAATCGGTGAACGTACATACAATATTTAGATCTAACTGACAGCTATCTCCTATTCTGAAGTAAGTTAGTAATAAGAGTAGCCTAAAGTAATGATGAAAGTTTGCACAAGCTTATATAATATGTGCTGAAATTACAGATTTGTGTACGATGCTAAACAAACAAAATCACTGCAAATTACAGCCCTCTAGTCATATACGAATACATATTATTATTCAAATATTTTCAGATGAAAGTGATGACGTGGCAGGTAAATTCAAACAGTTGTCGATCGCTGTTTTAATTTGTGTTTTCAATAAACTCCGACCCTTTCTCTACCCCCTGTCACCCTCGCTATGCAAACAGCGTTAGCCTGTTGGTTATGACATTGCAACAAAATTTCTCTGTCGGTTTTGATTCATTTATAATTTCTTAATCAAAATATGTAAATTTTTTCAGTGCTTTCTAAACACTGAAATCAATTTAATTTCAAAAGCATGTATATTCAACATATTTAATAGAAAATATGGGAGAGTCCTACCACAAAGCAAATATGATTTTAAAGTAATTACTTTTTAAAAATTCTGTTGCCAACATCCTCTACTAAATTCATGAAGAAATTCTAACTAGTAATAACTAGTAAAAAGGTTTCTGAATTATTATAGCAAAATCACTAATTAATTTTGCTTAATATACTAAAAAAAATAGCTCCCTCTCAGAAACAATATTTTTAGATTTGTCAATATTATGTCTCTGAAGAGAATAACTCTAGCCTAAGTTGTAATCTGTCCTGTATGCCAGGACTCACTGATAAGTACATAGACGCTTTGCTACTAGTGTGTAACCAGAACTGTAAGAGTATGCAGATATGTGATGTCTAAAACATGTTCTCAAGAGAATGTGATCAAGAAATAAATTCGCCTGCACAATTCTTCGTGCGATCTTCCTCAGAACAAAATGTGATACGTGGTATGTGATATATACAGCCTAAGTAAAATACGTATTAATCCTTCTAAATCATTAAACTAGGATAGTTTAAAACCCATAAGTATCTCATTAGAGAGAATGATATAAAATTGATTTAATAATAATAGCAATAAATAATACAGTAAGGTCATTAACAATATTAATAAGGGTAATAAAGTGTTTATTTTTTCTAAAAATATTAATATTATAATTTAATATTTAAGGAGGGTATAAAAGGTTTAACTCTATAGAATTTCAAACGTTTGCAGGCCTTTATACCGCTCATCATTAATTTCATACGAATATTATACAATACACATGTTCAACATAGTCTTTCTATGTCTATCTCTACCTTTAAAAAATTATATCTTGTTTCACTCCTTCCAACCTCTTTCCTCCTCTGTCTCTCTCTTTCCCATTTTCCTTCTAGCTGATTCTCTCTCTCTCTCTCTCTCTCTCTCTCTGACATATATTTCTCATATTTTTATGATCATTCTCGTTCTGCTTTCTGACTCTCGCTCTTCTTGCTACTGTTTTTCATTCCTTCCACGTTTTTCTCTGTTTCTCTTTTATAACTTCAAATATTTTTTTGCTACCTTTACCTTCGCGATTCTCTCTGTCTCTATTTTCTAATTTTTTTACTTTATCTTTTCTTGTCTTTACTTTTTAATGTTATCTGTTTGTTTTCTGTTTTTTTGTCTTGCCTCCCATTCAATATATTTATGTATCACTAGTGGAGTAGATGGAAGCCTACTTATTATCCAAGGCTCACAATTCAAACCGACTTAGTTCTAGCGGTTTCCAGGATTCAAAATGAACAGAAAACGATCATTCGGAAGGTAATTACAGCTGCTGGTTCAATGTCGTAGATTTAGCCTACAACATGATAAGGAAACTTACACCAGGGAATAAGGGCCCATAGGTAAAAGTATTTTCAAAGTAAACTATTCCTTATTTTAGTAGGACACTTTTTTAAAACCTTCATCGCTATGCTTCTTGAGAGAATTACGGAACTGTATAAAGAGGACTCGCAAAAAACTCTGGTGTAAGTTTTAAGCCTTCAGCTTTTTAGAACAACCTTTTTTTTCGATGATCGAACTTCTATTAGGCACAGTAACACCATCGCAAGAGCACACTAGCAATATACATTATTCAATGAAATAGTGGGAACTGTAGTTTCCTGTCGGCTTTTTCAAACTTGAAGACATAAAGTGCACGCTGATAACTTAGTCGGTAAAACACGATGACATACTGAAATGCATACATTTCTTAGGGGGTAAATTGGCAGTACCATGTGCACTAATGCACTGCTTTTAATTATTTATTTTCCACTAATGGGGTTTCAAAGTACTAGTCAGTTAACTATGGCTGAAATTTGCGGTGCTCTTAAACAAATATAAGTAAAAAGGAGGTTAGAAAATCAACAGTCGAGACTGCAGTCATCTGAAAGGATGCCACAGGGGAAAAGAAGAAATAAACGAGTTAATGCAGTTAGCAGATACATCGAGTCCTCTATGCCGTATGTCTCGCAAGATGAGCAGCTTTTAAAAAAAGAAAGCGTACAAAGCAAGACTAAAACTAAGTTAGTTTAAGGAAATACAGGTTTAAGATGAGAACTAAACAGTGGTGAGATTTAACCGTCCACAACAAGTTTTAATGCTATTACCTTGGATTATTTTGTTTCGCTATCAAAACATCGGCCTGGATGTAGCTGTCAATAAGGCACTAGAGTTCAAATTTAAAGTTTTCGGGTCAAAGGCTTTTATATGTGCACAGTCCCGTGTCTGTAGATTTAGAGACATGTACAAGGAATCTTATGGGACAAAATTCTGGCATATTGGCATTGATTACAGGCTTACAAAGCAGCACATAACCATCGATAAATGAACACAATAATTAAAATTGTATCAGATCTACGATAGATAGGCCTATTCCGGTTAACTATTATTTTGACCCGGGAGAGAAGAACTCTCTTAGAAAAGTCGATAAGGTGTTCTATCTTGTCAAAGTAGTTAACGAGAGTGCAGAGAAACTCTGTGACATGTGCAGGTGCTTATTCTAATATTTAGCACTGAATTTTCTCTTTCTACAGAGTTTTGATTTCCTATATAACCGGCCTTATACTCAATTACAATGCCCTTTCAATATACAGAATGTTAATGAATAACACCGAAATATGTTACATATGTATACAGGAGACATAGACAAGCAACTTTTATTAGGATATGTTTGTTATATCGATTAAATTTTTCCTGTTACAGCATAAAATCTCCCAGGGCAAAAAAATGCAAAATAAATAAACTTAGTTGTTAACACTGGAGTTATGAATAAAAATCTAATGCAGTTGTGGCCAGTCATGTGATTAGTCAGTAAATTTTGTAGATTATGGAAACATTAAATTATGATAATAGTTGTTGATGAATGATTAAGAATCAGATTTTTGTCGACCACTCGGAAGGCATGAAGTCAATTTAACGAAAGTTTTAACCCTATTTCGCTTCATTATTGACTTATGAGCACTAAATTGTGATGACTTTCATACACTGTAGCATACACATTTTACGTCATCCAGAGAAAGTTTCGTGATAAAAGTTGC
Source organism: Ectobius pallidus (assembly GCA_964059195.1). Lineage (NCBI taxonomy): Eukaryota > Metazoa > Arthropoda > Insecta > Blattodea > Ectobiidae > Ectobius > Ectobius pallidus. Next base: position 77,387,600 of record CAXKWD010000010.1, on the reverse strand, counting down.
TTGTCTATGTCCCCTCTATACACAGTTAAAATATTCCGGTGTTATTCATTAACACTCTGTATACCTATTCAAGGAAAAGTACCTACTTCTTACTACAGTAGCAGGTTATGTTTGTACTTCAGCCCATTTATTACATGGTCACTAGGTTGATGACCCTAGGAGACAATGCACAGAAGAGGTGCGAAGTCGCGTGGCTCTATCTCAGAGTGGCTCAGCAGGACGGGCTCATTAGCAGCCCGCACTACGTGACCCTTCGCTCATTTTTCACTCTCCAAGAGGTGTTTGTGTAATTAACCACCAGGCGGCAGCACATGCGAGACAAACAAACAAATCGTTAGTGTCACAGCACCACAGGATCTGTACTCAAGGTTCCGTGAAATTAGAATCTTGAGAAGTAAATTAAATAAAAACAGCAAATAACGTCACTCATCCACTATGCTAAATAATTATTCATATAGTAAACTTCAAAGGAAAATAAGAAATTTAGAGAAAAGTAAAATAGCGACAGCCCCAATAATAATTACCGGTGGCATTTCGATATGTTATGATTCAGAATGTGAAATAAATAGGTCATTGGAAATATTTAATACATACATACATTCTGAGTTTTCCCTCAATACAGAGGCTGTCCTCCAACCAAACAATACAAATTAAAACAAAGTATCCACATATCACATTTCAACACAATCAATGTACTTTTCTGAGCTTGTCATCATTTGTTAATGATCTGTCTCCATTTTTCTCTGCCCTGTGTATCTTCTTCCACTGTACCAACTCCTCCCATTGACATCTGTACATTGTTGATCCATGTAGTCGCAGGACGCCCTCTTCTTCTTCTCCTTCCAACTTCCCATTCAAGTATATATTTTGGTATCCTTCCTTCTTCCATCCTTCGTACGTGACCATACCACTGTAGTCTCTTCCTCTCAATAGTATTGTTAATGTCTTCTTCACTTCCATCCTTCTTCGTATTTCTGCATTCCTTATTTTGTCTCTTCGTGAGACTCTGGCTGATCTCCAAAAATCCATTTCCATTATATTTAATGTGTGTCATAATTAGGCTATTGAGTTGTTGTGGTAAAGACACTACTATAACTTACCTGAAATATTAATATAATACAGTATTTCAGTTCAAATGAATACTACCATGTTGCACAATCTTTTATAAGTGTTAGTAGTGATCACAGCAATAATTACGTACAATATTCCCGATAATAATCATTTTCATCAATGTAAATGCGTAATGCCTACGGACAATTACTATTTTATAGCTAGGAAGAAATCTAGTGGTGACAGATCCAAAAAACATGGAGGAAGCCCAAATCCCTGTTTCCATTACATATTTTTATGTCATGGGTAAAAGGATATATTAGCGTTGAAGAAAATAAGAGAGTTGATTTCCTAGCTAAAACTGCAGCTAGGCCTATTACAAATTTGTCATTTACATGTATCTTGTACCTAATCTCATATGTAAAATGTAAAATATATCATAAACATGCTAGGGAATGGAATGAGATCTGGCTCAAGGTAAGGGACTAGACAACTTACGAGACCTCTAGTTTTTCTAACAGTTTATGATTTATTAAATATTAAAAATTTACAACAAATTTTCATAATGACTCACTTTTTGTCCGGTCATGGTAAATTTGGATCTAAAATAAATTCAAAGACTGAATGGAAATTACTATAGCCTACTTGTGAAACTATTACTCAGTCTGTTGAGCATTTACCGTTTGATTGCCCCATTGAAAGCAAATTTTAATATTTCATTTAAATATTATGGACTTAAATTTGTTAAACTATTGCACAATATATTTAAACAATTGTTTTCAAGAACTATAAATATTTATTTACAATATTTAAAAATATCTATGAAATAGCAATTTCTTATTTTATTGGCATTAAGTTTTTTGCCACGGTTTCTTGAGAAAGTTTGATAAGAATATTATGTGAAGGAATAAGCGGGATAACAAGAATACTAACAAACAGAATGAAATTACAACAAATTCCTCACATCTAAACCAAGGCGTGATATAATAGATTTACAAACATCTGACTGCATTCCATATAAAAAAAACGGGATAAGGCTGCTGAGGCCATGGTTTCTACATTCATTTGTCTAGAGTTGACGCGGCAGTGATGATTTGCTATTTTAAAACTTTAATATGTTGTTACTTCGGTACCGGTCATCCAATTTGGTCCAAAATCAATAGCGTTCGTCCTATGGATGTTTTAAATGCTTATGCTAGGTTCCATCAAACTCTGGTAAAGTGTATTCAAAATATCGCGCAAACAGACACATGGATGGGCAGACATTTTTCCTATCCACCATACAATCTTAGAAATTACCATTCTGACACTTAATAACAGTGAATGGTTTTAGCAAAAGCTCAGGAAAAATGAAATCTCCCAATACCAGCCACAAAGATCATGTATGCATCATTATGTTAAGTGAAAATATCCACCACAGTAAAAACCAACAATGCCTTTATATCTTACAATTAGGTCATAAAAACCACGTAAAGTTCGCTTCGAGATAAATTACTTCTACTCTATTATGCGGGATAAGTAATAATTTTCATAACAGAATATTCTTTATTGCATAACACTAAAGCTCCCCCTGGAAACACGGAATGGTTTTCTAACTTGGATACACAAACAAAAGAAAGAGATTGTTAAACTCAGCGGAAAATAACAAGAGAGCACACACACACAAGAAGATTAATAAAAAGACAACTGAAGATGGCTCAAAGCAAGAAGATAAAAGAGAATAAAAAACAAGTACAATCACAAGAATTAATTACTTATTCCTCTTGGTAATTATTGTAAGTAGAATTTATACCGTGTTTCTTCTTCTTCTTCAGTTTGTTGTCTAATTTGAAATGAAAATTCTATTTGTGTTGATTAACAAAAGACATCTTCAAGTTGTCACGAGTGCAAAAAACAAGAATGGCGAAAATTAAATGCTAATTCTTGTTCGAATTCAGCCTCTTGATTCAAATCAGAGTTACCTGAAATTAAATTTAAATCGGAGTACAAGCGTTGTACAAAGGGTAATGTAATTTATATTTTCCACATGCATACCCTTAAAGCTCAACCAATGTATTGAAGAGTAAGGTATTTCGTGTTATTTGAAATCGTAAACATTGTAAAACAGAACTGTCTTCGTCTATGTAAAGTTCCATTTTGAGGGTTGAGCCCGTTAAGGGTAAATAAAATGTGCTAGCACGTTATATCGATTATTGAGGATATCACCAAATGTCACTGTCGTTCTCTTGCCTTTCGTACAACCAAATAACGATCAATTTCCTTCATTTTAACCATACAGATACTATTTATTCCTACTGCTCCTTTGTGGTTTACCTATTAATAATTTACAAATCAAAATAACGTAACTATTTCGGGAATACAATCTGGACCATAACTAGATACCGGCACGCTAAATGTTGTTCACAAAACACAAACGTAAGCCAACACAAAACCTTATTGACGACCTTGATTCCTCCTCATTCATTCGAAGTCTTTTTTAATTCCATATCATAGCGAAGGATTTTTCAATATTCGTTATTTGACTTTTCTATAACTTCAAGAGAAATATGAATTTCTTTAAAAATAGTTCAATAATTTCCGCAAATGTTTCTGCGATGCTCAACTATTTCAAAGAGTGATTTGTTTCAACTTTCGATTGTTAATCTAAGCACAAACCAGCTGAAATTATTTTCTTGTCAAAATTTACAATTAAAAAATAACATAAAATGCCGTACGACGTAATCAGGGCACCTAGTCTAGATCCAAATAAAGCTTTCTTCCTAGGACGTCAACAACAACCTTTAACTCTTTCAGAGATGAATCTATATTTTAACATAATCATTCATCAACTGAAGTCACTAACGGCTTATAAGTTAAAATTAACTAAGGAAAATTTGATTGGAATAGCTTTTTTCCATAAATGACAATTAATGCTTGGATAAATATTTTCATATTTTAAGATAAAGCATTAAATGTATCAAATTTATATCTCAGCCTTTAAGCAATTTTTGTGGCGACGCAATAGCAGTAAAAAGAGTAAAGTTGTGGCTGCTGAGGGTCTTCCTTTGCATGTTTCTTGAAATTCTTCCGCTTTTTGTGCTATACTATAATTTTTATTGCTTACTCCAAGGATAGTTATGCCATTCTGCTGTCTTCGGGGTTAGAGTACATTTTCTCTTCCGAATATGTGCTCTCGTCAGAAACGCTATTCGCTTAATCGTGTTATCCATTTCTTTATGATTATTATAATGCCAACCGGTTTCGATCCCTCCCTGACTGCCGTGCCCTGTACTTTTCTCCGAAATAAATAAAAAATTCGTGTGAATAAAATAACTTCTTCAGCTTTACTTCTTCGGATGACGTTCGAATTCACATTTGTAAAGATTTTATACTGTAATTTGTAGCAATAATTTTATTATTATTTTAATTAATCACTGATTAGTAGGAGGCGGATTTCTATGACATGTCATATTTTTCCCCTTTGCATTATTTCAGGTTTCCGACTAATTTAAACCTGATTCCAAGCATCCTGGTGAAAATGGAACGGATTTTATTCTGCATATAACTGCATATTTAGGAAATTTTCAACTATTGTAGCATATTTAGGTCATATTTTGGCATATTTGCGTGCATATTAAAGAAATTTTGAAGTTTCATATCATATTTTGTAAATTTTGCATTATAATGATACTTTTTGAGAATTTACAGATATTTTAGATAATTAACATTATATTTTAATAAAATGAATTGTAATGAAACTTAAAAAATATATACAGATTGTGTAAGTAATAAAGTCATATTTTAAATTTTATTGATCATATTTTAATGTTTTTTAAGCCATAAATATATGCATATATCCTATTTTTTAGGTCATAGAAATCCGCCCCCTACTAATTAGTATGGTTTTTGAGATCATTGTTTCGGGACTGACATGACAGATAAATAAATATAAAAAAATATATAAAAAAAACTTGAGTAGCAGCGGATGTGGTCCTTTTCATTGCATTTGACTGTACAGCGGGCAGTGCAACTCCCTAGGGGGAAGTTTCTGCCACCAGACCTGTCTCATAATTACAACAATATGCGTAGGTTGTACCCCTCCAGACATTATTGCAGACTCCCTTTACAATCTAGATGGAATTGATAATAAAACGTTAAAAAAATACAGCCATTCATTTTACTCCTAAACGTATAGCCTACTACTGAAGTAAAATAAAAATGGATAGAAACTTAGTAATAATATAGCACTGACGGAAGAAACAAAACAGAGTGAAAATAAAATGAAAAACAACCTAAGGGGAATAAAAATGAATATAACACAAATAAAAAGAACTTGCCGGATATGTTTTTCTGCTCTAACATTTTCAAAGTGTAAGGTAGCTCAGCCTTCCATCATCACTATGCAATGTATGTACTTATGTAGTCTGTGTGCTATTTAAAACAAACTCTATATTTGCACTCTTTATAGCAGCAGTTCCCTAACGAAGTAAAGGCGGATTCATTTATTTAATTTTTTCCCCTTGTACAGCTGAAATGGAATTAACTAGTTCATATGTTCCTGCAAGTTTTATGTAAGCATATGTGTGCATGTGAGAGTCAGCAGATGTAATTGCATGTGTACTTGTGTGTAGAACGGATATTTTTTAAATTTACCTGGAGCAAGTAGAGAGATCAAGCTGTGCTCCGTTAGGAAATAGACGGTTCCGTATGACAAATCTGATGCGAATACTGAAGTGATATCGTGTTTAAAAAAAAAACTCAGGAATGATGTCATATGAAAAGAAATATTTCGCGGAACGCGAATGTTTTATCGAGGGCCACATGCGGCCCGCGGCCACTTGTTCAACATACTCATACCTGATACAAACGATTGAGGTATGAATTTTTTATAATTAGAACTTAGACCTACGTATCCTAGTGCTACCTAACTGCATGGTTGTACCATCTTATTCAAACCAGGGGCATGGAATTGTTTAAGGCCCCTGGGTGGCTAAAGTTCATTTCATCATATTTTGTTGCAAAAATTGATGTATTAATCACTTCCAGTCCGACATTTGCCGTTCTATAGGGTGGGTTTAAATTTAGGCTCAATAACTAATAATGTTACTTAAATAACTGGGCCCCATGCGCCTACACTACATGACAATTCCTGCTTTTTTCGAACCTTTTAATTACAATGAAGAATTAGCATACCCCCCCACACACACATATACGAGTATATATACTACATTACTAAAACTAAAATTAAATTCCGTCGCTCTACATTCCTGAAGCGATTAGGCCTACCATCCGACCACTGCGTCATCTACTATAGGCAGATTGCAGGATTGGGGACATGTGGCCAGCATGCCGACACTCAAGGTCGTACACACATATACTACCTAATTATATTAAGGGACACTGACACTGGGTGTTTAGAAAAATCGGTGAAAGAACTTTTTTAATATCTGTTTAAGGTGAATGATTCTCCCTGAATCTTAAAAAATAGTACAACAGTCAATTTTGTTAGCTACACTTTTATTAGGTCCACCAGCATTTTAAAATCAAGGCCTTGATAGGCCTACTATAAAATGCATATAGTTTTCTTCTTTTGTGTTCGACGGAGAGAAATAAAAGCTTACAAGGGCCGCCAATTGGGCAGGCCTGGATTAGAATAATATACTACAATAAACATGACATTAAAAATTGCCATTCTGTTCAAAATACATAAAAATTGCAATTCTGTTCAAAATACATTTTAACGTATTTCATGTGCGTCACATTTTACCAATTTTAATTTAAACTTCCACATATCTTCATGAATAACAAATATGAAGCTGTTTTATTTCAGGTTATAAACCGGAGATAAATACAAACTTCTAAACATAAAACTATACCTGTTCTGACAAAAATGTTGTGAATAAACTAAAATTGTAGTTTAGAATTTTTTTTTAACAAAGTTATCCCAAACATATACATAAAATAGTGTAAATGTTCTATATCAAAACTTTATGTGCATGGATATTTTATAATTATTTTATCGTATTTGCATATGAAAAACAAAAATTAATCAGAAAATACTGGTCAGATTGTATCGAACTTTATTTGTAGGTTTCATTACTATTGCGATATTATCGTTTCTTAAACGAAGTTTTACTTCTATCCTTTTAGGAATTACGCAACCACATACAGGGCAGCTACCTGTCGGGAAAAGGATTATATATTAAACACACATAGGCCTAACATACTTTTTTGACCAGATAATGACATGGAGGGCGTGTGAGGGATCGGCTCTATGTCTGGGCCACCTCACAGACAACATGAACACAAAGGAAGATACAAAACATTTACCCTAAACAAGACGAGCATGGGATGAAGATCATAAGGACAGTCCGGGACCACAAAGGCATAAAGTTACCCGACCTCTGTCTCATACCTAGTTACCTAGGTAACTTGTCCTGACCAGGATTCGAACCCGGGCCCATTCCGTGAGAGAAACGAACGCTGCGCCACAGCGGTGGGCATTATCGATATTAAAGGAAATAAAAATCTAATAAACAACGAGGCATTTTCAAAACTGAATCCTCGCGTCTCTTATAGTGTCCAATGTAGGTTGCACCAAGTAAGTAAGAGTGCTTGCTCACATACCATTAATCATATTTATATGAGTTACTTGTCTGTCCTTATGTTAGATAAAAAATAATTTTAGTGGGATTCATTTAAATATGTCGTAACAAAGTGAAGGATATTAGTTCCGTATGCAAACAGAATTGTATACAAAAAAAAAAATCACAAAGCAGGTTAGCGTGTGTATGCGCGCTTAAAAATGAAAAGGATATAACAAAAATGTTATCTCTCAGAGGAGGGACGACACATGGCGCCTGTATAGAGTATTAATTGCTGGCAACATTTCTGTGTTATGTGTGTTGCATAATCCCAAAGGAGATCCGTGTCAGCACAGAATCCACCCGCTTTAACATGTACACTAGTACAGTCAGAGAAACTATTTTATCCACCTATCAACACCGTGCAACAGAGAAGGGCAGAAAATAAACAACATTGTATAGTTATGTTAACAAAGCTTAAAACAGACTGCTCTGCAACAAAAAATGGGAAATAAATCCAGGAAATTAGAAGAATGAATACATATGGAAGGTATTAAGTTAATAAAAGATAATATCTCAGAGGAAAAAAAAATTGAACCAAATGGATTAAACAGATGAAAAAATATTCATATGAAATGAAACTCATGAAGGAAGAATCCTAAATGCATGTGCAACGCATAAAAGAGGGTAAAATCCTTGATAATAATAATAATAATAAAATTTTTATTTAATCTGGCAGAGTTAAGGCCTAAGGTAAGGAGGTCTGGTAGGGGTGCACTGAGTCTCGTGATTCAAATTGAGGAGCTTCTTGATAGAGAAGTAGCCACTCCAGTCATGGAAACCACCATTAACGGCCGTGGGTGTCGGCATGCTGACCACATGCCCTCCAATCCTGCCGTCTGCCTACGGTGCCACGGAGTTTTAAATGGTAACCATAGTGACTATAATATTATGAACTTATACAAGATATTGCGAGATCGAACTATTAAACAGATGTATATTAGGTCTTGCCCGGTTTCTACAAACTTGTGAATTACCTATGGGTAAATTACCCATGGACAAATTAGTTCCATTTAACCTACAATGGTATAATCAGCAAGGCCTTGGAGTTGTACAGTTAATTTAATTCAGAAGGCTTTGATTCTCATTGTTATTGATCCTATGAAAGGTTAAATTTTATCCAGCCATCCATGAAAGGACAAATTAACCCAAAGATTTACCCTTGGACAGATCTAGCCCGAGTTTGTAGGAACATTTTTTCTGTCATTTTCATATTTACCTAGAGGACATTTATCTAGAAACTCGCCACAAGTGTAAGTGATTGTTATCTTTAAATTATTTGTGTTTGTGTGGTGTTATTCTTGTGTAAATTGTGTAAATTCTGTGCATTAGATAATTTACCCATAGGTAATTCGCGAGTTTATAGAAACCGAGAATTATGGGCTAATAAAATGAAGTGCATTACCAAATTATGTCATTCGTAGACTAAATATATAAATATGAATGATTTGCTAAATATTAACCCCACTGCAGTGCAAATCGACTATTAAAAGGACGATGCATCTTGTACGAGTATGGGATCCCCCGCACGTGTATGACATGCCTAATCAAGTCTCATTTGCAATCTAAGGGCAGAAAGTAGTCAGTACTTTAATTGAAGGTTGTATACCATGAGCCTAATCAATACAATCGTCCAGACATAAAATGTTTCCAAGAGAAATTCTACTTTACTTTGTTAATTATAGGCCTATCAGTACGAAGCAAGCAGATACGCCACTGTAGCACGCACTGTATAACCAGTTACACACACATAAACTTCAAAACTCGTGCACGCTGTGTATCAATCAATTAGCGAATGTCCATTGTTTGGACAAGTTTTGATTTCAATAGGGAGTTCGGCCATCTCTTTTCATTAGCCGGAGGGGGAAAAAGACAGTCGATATAAATCGTATAAATCTATTTTTCGCGCAATGATTTTCAAATATCCCAAACGCATGACCCACTTTACGCATCATCAACTTGTCACAATAACTTTTTCCTAGCTGTAAAGGCTATAACTTACAGGTGTTAAAAATCCCATATCATATCCCTTTCAGATATAACCCAACAGATCGTGAACTAATCCAATGAAAGTGTGTAATCAGGACGGCGATATCTAACACTTGCTGACGTTAAATTTGATGATAGTAATAAATGGATTTCATACTGATGATATTCTCTGGATGATGTCATAATAGTGATAATGACTACGAAGATATACGAGGAATAAAGCATAGGCTAACACATGGACATTATTTTTTTCTCAAAATAAGGCAATGGAACCATGAGATTTGCATCAAGGGAAAGTGTGTAGTATTTAGTATAAGGACAAATCATTTGGTACAGTTATACGTATAGAGGCGATGGTAATTTAGTTGTGAGTCAGCCGTCGTGCAGAACGGATATGGCAAGATGTAAATTAAACATAATTCTTACATCAAAAAATCACTTTGCGAGAGGAAATGCCAGAGAATACCATAAGGAACTGATGGAAACTATGGGGAATAATGCCCATCCGTACCGAACTTTAAGGGATCGTGGAATGGGTATGTGTGCTTTCAAGCTTCCAACTACCGCAATACATTAAAGTGGCACGATGCAATCGAATACGAATGTTTATGGATGTGGGCTGTGTTTCCTTCACTATTCTACATCTAGTACTCATAATCTGCATTATATGAAGGTCGTCCAGAAAGTAAAGAACGATTTGGCATAACTAAATAATAACGAAAGATATCAGCACAAAACTTTATTCACAAAGATAGAGTACCTTACTCTATTCCTCAACGAAATCGCCATTGCTGTCAAGGTATTTATTGTAACGTGGTAGCCTACCAGTTTTTTCAATGCCTATGTTATACACTTCTACCGCCAAACACATGAGCCTGGAGTTTCTGCCAGGAAGACAAGGAATAAACGCAGAGGCCTACTGTGAAACTCTTCAACGACTACGACGCGCTATCCAAAACGTGAGACGTGGAAAGTTGTCTGAAAAGGTGTCTTTGATTCACGACAACACTCGGCCTCACTCGGCTGCTCAAACACAGGGACAATTTCAACGTTTTAAGTGAGATATTTTTTGACATCCTCCTTACAGCCCTGACCTGGCACCCAGCGTTTTTAACTTGTTTCCGAAACTAAGGTACTTGTTGGGAGGAAAAGAGTTCCCAACCGATGACGACCTCAAAGCTGCAGTGACGGATTCAGAGCCTTCAAAACGTGTTTTCCTAACGAAAACTCGATTCAAGGTCAAACACACTACTTCCTCTAAGTTACCTATAAGTATCTATGGTAGGGGTCGGTAGTTTATTGAGAATGCATGACTGATAAAACATCTAAATGTAAGTAAAAATATAAAACATATAATTTATTATAATTTATAATATTTTATGTAATTAAATAACTGTCTAAAACAATATTGACACACAGATTCAAGACACTTTTGATCGCAGAACTGTTCAACCGGGTCTTCTGTTACATTTCGCAAGCATCCTCCCAAAACATATAATTATATTTATTTTATAAATAATTAAGTTATTGTGAATTAGATACTGGAATTAAACAAATTCATGACAAATTTTAAGTCCCTATGGAATTAGAATTAGAGAGGCCTTATTGTGTTTTGGCTTGCACCACTCGTTAATCGAGGGGCAGGCAGTAATATGTCCACGTCTAGGTCGTAGCGAAAATGAACTGTCAAGTCAGTGTGTTAGCCTGCTCTTATGAGTCCCTCGTGAGTTCACCGCTCCATTGAAGTTCTGGTTTATGGCCTGCGTACTACATATGCACTTTTGCGTCTGCCTTTATTTTCATGCCCTAATGCACAATGCTGGACTGTGTAGCTGGCCAATTTTATTATTAACATTCTTATCACTATTATTATCATTATTACAATATAAATAATAATAATTATTAGTTTTATTTGTTATTATTCAGGCTAGGATTTATAATTATTTCCCGTATCCAAAGAAAAAATGATTCTCTAAGTTTAATTTGAAATCTTGTTAAGTTGGAATTTTAGTGTTTTTTCAGCTATTTCTGGTTAAAGTTGGGGAAAAGTCGAATTTACAGTACCCATTGCCGGCAGCCTAACTTATCGTATACTTCCCGCACAGGTGCGTCATTATATCAAACCCAAGGTCCCGGGATTTCTTTCCAAAGTTTACTGGTTCGAACCTGGTACTAGTCGACGGCAATTATATGTGCGTAAATGCGACAGCACCATGCCTAGGCTATAGATATACAGGTATGTAAAAGTAACTCCTGCAGAACAATACTCCGGCAAGCTGGCGGCAGTTACGGGCCTAAATATCAGCACTTATCAGTCGTTAAAATAATAACCATAGCAAAAAACGAGCACACAATCAAACAAAATTCACAAATAAAGAAACAAATAAAATCAGGTAAACTGATGTAACAAAGTGTCAGTGTATTTTTGTTTAATCAGTTATGATTGCAGTTATGATATGCAGAATACAAAAAAAAGTCAAATTGGCCGTTTTCGGGATTTGAACCACGGAACTCCAGAATGTGAGGCAAAGGCGTTACCATCTCGGCCACCTGGGTCAGTTTAACGGTCTAGTTGGATAAGCGAATGTAAAGCAATAGTTTTATTTGTCATAGCTAACTGTATTTTAGCCTTATAAGATACAGCGTATTTGAGTTTCTATTAGAAAGGCGCCATAATCTATTAAAATAGGCACTAAATTGGGCATTACTGGGCATTACTCCGATACCGGTGAACCGATTTGGTTCAATACCAATAGGGTTCTTCCCATGGACATTATAAATGATTATAAATGTTTATAAATGTGTTTTCCAAGTTTCATGAAAATCCGAAAAAGCGTATTTGAGTTATGGCGCGTACAGACACACGGACGGACGAACGGACAGACGGACAGACGGACAGACTTTTTCGTCCCCACACACAATCTCATAAAGTACCATACTGGCACTTAATAAACATACAAACTAACAATTTTATATCGAATATAATGTTCGCTCTGCCATAGTTATGTATGTAGAAAGGGAGAATGCCCATAAAGTGATAATAATCACAATTATTACAGCCAAAATGGGATTACATATGCTCCTGGAAAATAACTCTCTTTCAGCACTCTGTACAGAGGAGTGATCCATTAATCGTGAACAAGTGTTTATATTTTTGCTTGTTGTAATCTGTCAGACGTGAGTACGGCAGCAAACATGCATTTTATTTTTCCCCGCTGATGAAGAATATGCTAGATAAAACGTAAGCTGTGTTTTACCATACACGCTGTAATGTTTTTCTTAATTTATATGTGCTATGTGTTTGTGTAATCTAGATACAAAAATAAAAACTGCAACCCTGATAGTTGCAAATCTATAACGGTGTTAAAACAAAACGCAATCTACAATATTCTGAAATTAATGGTATCCGTGTTTTTTTATTCTTTTTTTTAAACAGCAGGGGGCACAGATTGTGTTCCCGAGGAATTATGTTTAATCATAAACCAGAAAAAACAAAGGAATTTTAGCTGCAAAAGCAAGAACAAGAATAGTGAGGTATTAATGCTTCTGTTTTTCAGCGGTGATTACCTCTTAGACAATTAGATGAGGCTAGATTTGCACATTTTAGTCGCGTGTACCTTGATCATGTAAGAGTACATGTAACAACTTGGAAATCTCATGAGAAACAGTGTCATAGATTAGATAAGTCACACAGTGTAGCTCTAACAAGATTTCTTTTTTCAAAAGCTTATAGAATAAACGAATACATTTCATCCACTGCATCTATGGTAGATTTGCCATCTCTATACGCAAATTGCGCTATATCAAGCAAGTTATGCATTAACAAAAATAAATATATATATATATATATATATATATATGAGTTACTTGACCATAACGGCCTCTAAGATAAGACTGGAACAATAGATATAGGTCTGAAGTTAGCTGGATCATTTGGATAACTTCTTTTAAAAATAGGAGCCACTTTTGATATCTCTAAAGCCTGCAGGAAAATCAAGGCAACTATTAATACGTACAACTGGTTACAGGTCCTGTGATTTCTCTGGCAATCTGTCTTATAAAATCGTTCAACATCTCATAAAAATCTTTACTTTTGGATATTTTAAGTTTCTGAAGAATTTCTAGGATTTCCTTTTTTTTTTCTACAGGTGACCAATCAAACTGCAATTCATGGTGCTATAGCTTCATCGCACACAAAATTATAATAATAATAATTTTCTTCGCAAGTTTCTAGAAAATGGTTGCAACTTTATCATTTACATTTTGTGCAGTAGCTGCTATATTAATTCCAAACATATAAAACTTATTAAAAATAAAAATTATCCAAATAAGGAAGAAGACATCTCGTTCAACTCGCTGAAAGCATAACTCTTGCTTTGCAGGGAAGATGTACCCAACTGCACACTCCTACTGTTTTTTGGTTTCCCTATTGTTGAAATGCAACTGAGAAAATCGTAATATCCTTACTGAGAGTAGAGAATATAAGTCAAGTGACTCGTGCCATATTTTTAAATTCTACTCCTTAAAATGTCAAGTCAAGTCCACCGCTGTGGCTCAGAGGATGCGTCCGATCCTCTCACGCAGCGGGCCCGGGTTCGATTCCTGGTCGGGACAAGTTACCTAGGTGAGGTTTTTTCCGGGGGTTTTCCCTCACCAGTGAGACAAATGTCAGGTAACTTTAGGCCCTTGTGGTCCCCGGGTATCATCTGGCCGTCATTATGATCTTCATTCCCATCCTCGCCTTGTTCTGAGAGAGTGTGGGTGTGAATGGTGTGTCTCGTCCTATATGTGTTCGTGCTGTCTCGGAGGTGGCCCCGGCATTGGGCTGATCACTCATCCGGGGAGGCCCTCCATGTCCTTGTCTGGTCAAAAAAGTATGTATGTGATCCAAAGATAATCCCTCTCCCGACAGGTCGCGGCCCAGTAAGGCCCGGGCGGCTTGGGTCGCTTAAATCCTAAAAGGGAGAGGTAAAACTTCGATTAAGAAAGAAAGAAAGAAAATGTCAAGTCAAATATATGTATTACGTCATAAGAACGATTATTTTGTTTAACAGTTGTATCCTGTGCTAGGGTACATATTTGCCGAGTTTCACTCTTTGTATAAAGAGGTTCAAAATCGCGATGGAGTGCGGCATGATTGCGAGATGAGGTAGTGGAGGTGCTTTAAAAGTCGTTTGACTGTGACAGGTAACGCGTTTCATCCTGTTATTTGCGCCATAGCCACTGAATTGAAAACCACTTCAGTGGGATCAGTGCTGTGTACTGATAATACAGGGATTTGGTGCTGCAACCTGCTGCTTACCTTCTCTGTTTCTATGTAGGCCTTTTCCGAACTTAAGTCGTACTACAATACTTCTCTGAGAAATCGACTACAAGAGGAAACGTGAAATCCTTCACATCCCAAGATGTAAATACGAGTAAGAATAAGCTATTTTTATTCTGCAAACTTTTATTGTGTTTTTATGTTTTTGATGCCATAACTTAATGTTGGTTTTTAGTATCTTAACTTTGTATCCTATTTACGTAATGTTTAACTACTGACTAGGCCTATATACTGTACAAAAAGATTGTAAAGGTTTTAGCCTAAAGTAGCATGTAAGGTAAAACAAACACTGTTTGAACAACTTATATAGAATAAAATAAAATGCATATTTAAAACCATCAGCTCAATTACCTTTATTATATGCAGCCTAGGACTTTCGACTCTTACGTCATCCTCAGGGATATCTTGTAGGGCTGGTGTTGATTAATTAACGGTTGAAAATTAAAATAACTTGTAGTCTTGTCTTATTGATAAAATAATTGAAATCTTCGAAAGGTTTTAAAAACCAACACTGCACATTTGACAACTTCCTTCTTCTTCTGAAGTCTTCTCCTTTGTGAAGATTTTATTTATTTTAACAATATGACAAGACTACAAGTTATTTTAATTTTTAATCGTTAATGAATCAACACCAGCACGACAAGCTAGCTCTGAGGATGATATAAGTGTCGAAAGGGCTAGGCTGCACATAATAAAAGTTGATGAGCAGGTGGTTTTAATTAGGCTACACATTTTATTTTATTTTGTTGATCGAGTTCAACGCTACGACATTTATTTATTTATTTATGGTAAAATCTGTAGGTTGTTTATACAAAACATTGTAATACTACTAACATCTACTGATATGAAATTCATTAATGAATTATTTAAATTATATTTTATATTGTGTTATATATGGCTTACAAATGCATATTTTTCAAAGGAGAATATTCCTAACTGGCGTTCAAACTAACTTACTTTTCCTCCTTCCATATTTATTTTTATTTTTCTGTGGTGAGATATGTCATTTTACAGTCAACCCCTAAGCGCTTGTTTTTCGCAAAGTCCCAAGTGTTTGGCCCGAGAAATTCAAAAATATTTCGTATGAAGCGTATCTCTTTAGCAAATGAGACGGAAGTGAGTGTATCAGAGAATGTATCGTGATATACCACATTAAAAACACCCTCAACTAGGAGACTTCACATTACCATAGCAAGACACATGTGAAGCCCATAAGCAGGTCTTGAATAATAATATTGTTTTAGATAGCTATTTACAGAATGTAAACTGTATAACTACTTCATAACTCTTGAGCAGGTAGCGCTTATATTTTAAAGCCCAGCTCTCGTTCTAACTATAAGGAAATATTAACGAAACCCTTGATGGATTGTTTTCAGTTTGAAAGTGGTTTCCCTGTAACCCTTTTCTAACCTATATGATCACATAAAGCCATTACCTCCATGTCACTGAATAATAGGCCTATATAAATTCCATTAATTGTCAGTGTATTTTGTAAAACCTGCATATTTTTAAGCATTACTTTTTACTGTAGGGCAGTATAAAAGTTCACTTACTTTCTCAAGAAAGCGTAGTTCGATAGCTTTGCATGGGTTTACTACTTCAAGTAAGTAAAAAGTCAGAGTTTTAAGTTGCATTGTTTGGTTACCTGAGAATATAATCACAAACCTAATGCAAAGAGATATAGCTTTAGCAGACTCGGTAAATGAATTACACTTTACAAAGTGAATAGAAGGTCATTACGTACGTATGAGATATCACTCGAAAGATTTTTCGCTTATGTTTCACTTATTAAGTTTTAATAATTATTTTGGCTAATGTATTAAAAATAATACGTTATGCGTAACTCTAAAATGCAAGAGATTCAATTTCTCATGTAAATTATAAACCCAAGGCGGACTGCACAGATTAGGCCTACAAGCCCTAAGAAAATTAGTTTCTTGTACCTTATTCTGTATTTTTAAGTGCATTTTTAATTTTCTTTCCAGTATTTTCCTTTATTTTATTACAAATTTAATGCAAACTATCTATTGCATCCTATGGGCCACATTATACATTTAAGGATGAAATTGATCAGAACGTTTCAATATATCCATCCAAAGCCCTACAGCGCGATTCATTCAATGAACAGTTCACAACAATGAAACAAATGATACATGCTAGCGATTATGGTCAACTATGAAGCTAAATTGTGATAAAACTACACTACTACGTATCTATTATATATCTCCTTTTAATCACTCCTTACTTATTTATGTCATTATTCGTGTTCTCGCTGGCGTTGTTTACAGCCTGAAGGAGGTTTTGCTGTGCTGTCGACCGTGTTTAAGTTACTGTGTAACCTACATGTTCAGTGAATAATATACGACCATTAATTGCCAGTGAAACTGGCATATAGTTTTAAGCATTTTTTATGTGGTTATAAACTATTGCATAAAGGTGAACTTAATTTCTTAGCTAAATTCCAGTTGTTGTGGCTTTTGTTGAAAAGGGGAAAGTGCAAAAGTTACTAGTGAGACTATACCTAACACGGCATACAGTGTTTTGGATTTCGCCTGACCGAGGTCAAGTCAATAAACGGGCACTAATTAGGCCTATAGTATCGATTGTAGCTGTTATAAAGAAAACATTTACCACGACTACCCATCGATCATTGTTTGCAGTAAAACAATCACCTCCCGAAGAAACAAGGAATTGATAATACCACTACATTCCGACACCGGAAATTCTATTCTGCACTGCATACTGTTATTATGAAGGATGCCTACACTATTACCTGTAAAAGAGTATTATGTGAATATGTAACGAATTCGCATAGGCTTATTACTGAGTCTTTTTAGGATAGAGAAACACCTGCGAGTATCAACTCAACAAATCTTTATTTTTACTCTTTTCTGAATCACCTCTGCAGAGTAATATTGGCAGTAGTAATAAGCTTTACTGTATTAAATACGCCCTAAAATGTATGTATGTACGCTTGCTTCTCTGAGACCCTTTGACCTAGAGGTCTGAAATTCTTACCATATGCTCTCCATGACCTGGAGAGAGTCTGAATCAGATTCCATCCGATAGTACAGTCGATTAGGCGAAAATTTAATTTTGGAAAAGGTAATTTCTCTTCTACATTCATGGGAAGCACAGAGGTTTTTTTTTTTTTTTTTTTTTTTTTTTTTTTGCTTTTTGTGTTTTAAGCAGTTCATGTAGGTATGGACAATGTTTAGGCATTATTTCTATAATTTTCTTTCTGTAGCCTTTACACAGCCACGTTCACCTGCAAAGTTATCCGGGCCATGTTTCACAGAGCTCACTCCAGATTCAACCAATCAGAAAGCACCGTTAGAAAGTTACGTCGCATGTAAATCTCCTCAGGTCATGGAGAAAGTATGGCGAGAATTTCAGACCTCTAGGTCAAAGGGTCTCAGAGGAGAAAACAAACATACACACATTTTAGGACGTATTTAATATCGTAAAGCTTGCAGAGGTCATACAGAATAGAGTAAAATATCCCATCAGTACCCTTCTCATGGAGACACCCGAGCATACATTCCAAACGTGTCATTTACGGTGTTTAACATGTTGCCGTCGATTCGGTAAAAATCTAATTTTAATTTTGGTTAAGTTTATTTGATGTCCTTTATGTAGTCCTTAACACTCATGGTAAAGGCTGCATACAACGGGCTCTAGAGGCGGTGTTGCTAAGTTGTAGCGTTGTGAGCGCATCAATCGATCCATCATTCCTTTTTTGCAATCTCAGTGTTGTCATTAATTTACACTTCGGGTTTTAAAATTCTACTGATACGTCGGTAAAATTCACTAAATGGTAAAATTATTATTTTCTCAGACTGTGTAACGGGCTTAATTATCTAGTAATAGAAACAAAAATAAAATAAAAAAAAATAATAATAATTAATTATGACAAAACTGTATGGAAGTAATTAGACAGGCGCTGTGAGGTGCTAAGTACCTGGATGGAGGCAGCACTTATTGCGGGTTACATTGTTGAAGCACAAGGTGGGGGGGGGGGCGTGTGATGTATTACATCTGTCACACTTTTTCTCTCTTCCACAAATACGCTTGCGTACTCATTTGTCATTTTAAAGACTCGTTCCTATTTGCCGGCTGCCAGGGAGGTTAAAGGGAAGCGAGTTAACCGTATGTTTTATAAAATAATTTGTCAAGCCCTACGTGTGTGAGAAATACTTAGGCCTGCTTACATTTATCGATTTGTGGATACGACAATTTGTATCCATAAGAATGCATTGATATACTAATTCTTTATACGGCTACGAATGAACAGCAAACAAACTTCGGAAGTCATTGCAAAAAGCAAAATTACTTCATACACGGTTTAAACCAACAACTTACTGAACAATCATAACATTTTAATTGATAAATTGCTGTTGGTTGAATTTGGGCAGTAGGCTATCATGGTGAGCAAAAGAATGCTGCATAAAAACAGAAGGAGAAGATGAGGTAGAGGATAAGAATAATAAAAACGGGGAGAGAGAAAGGAATACAAATAAAAGAAAGGAAAATAGGCAGGATAAGGGAAAAATTGCAATCATGAAAAAGATAAATAAATAAATAAATAAAAGCAAGAGCAAAAGGAATAAGTTTAAACAAAATAAAATAAAATAAAATAAGGAAATAACGTAATAGGCATATTGAAAGCTGAAAAGAAGGAAAATTCATAGCGCAAAAATAACAGAAAGTTTGATGAGAAGATAGGTTAACATAATTTTCAAATCAACAAAAGAACAAACTAATGAAAACGATGAGACAAAGAAATTATAACTCGATTAATGCGTTCAGGAAAACCAGAGAAGGATAAAGAAAGGAAACAACAAGAACGAAAGTGAAAAAAGTAAAATACGGTAATGTTGGCCACTTAATGTGGAAAAGAACAAATGAAAATTGCAGAGATTTTTTAAAACCTTAAATACCGGAGTAACTATAGCCTCCATAGGAAGCAAAAACAATGAAATGCAGGAAGACATAAAAGTACAATTAAGCCTACATGAGAACGTTTAGAATAAGAATTAAAACATGGGAGAGAAAAATGCACGGCGAAATTGCCAGGATTTAAAAAGCGGAAGATTATGTACTTGAACACCTCACCATTTGAGGAAGAATAGATGCAAGGGTATTTCAGTTATAGAGTAGGGTGCAAATAAAAATTAGATTTCATTAAATTCCGATAAAGAACTTGAATTATGAACGATGCACGTCCCTACTTTCTTAAATATATACAATGTAACAATACACCTTAACCCTAAGCCCTAGTGCATAAGATGCTATTAAAAATTATAATGTATTCTACTCTTTTAAATAAATTCAAAAGGGAAATTATGAAATCTTTTTTGGAACTTTATTAAAACCCTAATGTAGTCCGCCGGTATGGGCGTATGGGTAGCATACTTGCTTTCCACTCTGGCGGTCCGGATTCGTTAACGAAAAATCCCCGGGTTCAGGACTGGACATCACTCAGGAAAATTATAGG
Organism: Ectobius pallidus; assembly: GCA_964059195.1. Lineage (NCBI taxonomy): Eukaryota > Metazoa > Arthropoda > Insecta > Blattodea > Ectobiidae > Ectobius > Ectobius pallidus. Next base: position 77,367,118 of record CAXKWD010000010.1, on the reverse strand, counting down.
CTATATTAAAAAGCATTAAATTAAAGTGGTGACTGCTAGAATAGGGATAGGGTATTCACAATGGATCTATTAAGGTCGCAGTGTTGAGAAGCCTAAGGGCTTACACTACCCCTCAATAATCTAATCTAATCTAATCTAAACCCTAGTGTACCGGTCCATCAAGTGAATGGATTAAATGAGGTATTGAGAGTGAGTTTCTAAACTATTGGTGTTATAAACTTGAAATTTGACACACTTAACTGAAACCTAAACAGAAACCACAGTTTCAAAATTAAATTCAATATCTCAAATTGTTTCTGAGATAGGCCTATTAATATAAATAATTTTTAATAACTAACGTTTAATCCATCTCTTCCGACGAATATTAAAATATGAACCTGCATTTTATTAACAATCTTCGATGCTTGGTTACTTTGTATTATTTAACTTCAGTCAACTAGTTAATTACATTTGCCATTAAATAATAATGTATTCATCGGTATGTCTCCCTGCGTTCTTATCTCAGATTTTGTTCTTATTTATCTTACTTTCGAAGAAATTTAAATAAGTTTTTTTTTTGCTTGATTTTAGGTTCATTACTTATCCCACTCGATACATTTGTAAAAAGAGAACTCACTGACTCAAAACTGTCCTGTGCTTTCATTAATCACCTGTCACAAGACTGTCAGGTTGCGAAGATTATACAAAAAGGAGAGGATTGCCAGTCCTAAAGACTCCCAGCTATGTGACTACTTGAAAATACTACTTTAATGGAATCAACTAACGAGATTTATCCTAGACTACCATGCCATGGAGGATGCCAGAGAAATATGCCATTTTTAGGAAAGTCCTTTTGAAACAATTTATTTTGCTAGGCATTATTTCCATAATGTTATTAAATCAGCAAATAAAAATGGGCAGAAGCGGGTAAATTTGTTACCTAAAAAATTATTGTTCCTTACTAATTTGAACTACTTTAACCATTAGAATTTATATTCTTAATATTAATTTTTTTCATTTGATTTTTTAAAATATGTAATTTTCATTTTGCAAAATATAAACAAACTATAAGAGAAATTAGGAGAAACACATCTGACACCACAATTCGACTGCGAGACTTTCAGTTGTTTATCTGACGGTCAACGTACTCAGCCAATCATTCAGCTAGTTGCAGGTCTGGAGTTCGAGTCACTTTCCCAAAGTAGGCTAATTTTCACAAGATAATATAATATATCTCGGTGAATCTTTTAGGGAGGTCGACCGTGAAGGTAATCATAGGAAAACAGCAAACAAGTCTCATAAGTCCAGACTGATAATGTCTGGGCTATTTTAGTTTTCTCATCGAAGAAATAAAAAAAAATACGCAAGTGGTTTTTAATTTCAACAGAGACGATTGTTATATTCAAAGCTATATGATTTCAAGATTACTGAGATGATGAATACATTTTATCAACGTGAAAGACCTACAGTGATATTCATGAACATCTGTTTACAAACGTAGCTAATGTCGAAATTAGTTTTACTATTATTTCAGAATGAAGCTTAATTTGATTCCACACTGCATGTTCGGTAAGCAAAACACACATTATAGAGGCCATTTGTGCAGAACCACAGTCGTGAATTTTAAAATGAATAATAATGATAATAAGTAATACTAAGTAGGAAAGGGTCACCTGAATATATTGTTCTGTTACGGCATTTCTGTCACATCCTCGACCGCAAAGTTCAACACATAGCTTTCATGAGGATTACAATACGTATTTATAGTACACAGGTGGAAACCGCGGATGACCGCGGATGACGTATCGCGTTGTGATAGGTCTTTGTTCTTGTTCTATTTGTCAAATTTACTTTCAACTTAGCCACTGTGACGTAAAACTTCTGGGCTCCCTCTCTGCTTTATAAGTAGGGGTCTAGAATTTCGGAGAAGAATCCGACGCTGATAGCAGCATATGGATCATATGGGCCGTCCATAAAGTAAATTTACCTGGGACCGTTTTCAGAAACAAAAAACAATTTCATGTAAATATTCATTGCAACAGATACAACAAGTATTCAGATATTATTCAACATATTCGCCACTGGAATTGAGACATTTGTCATACCGTGGGACCAACGTATGAATACCTATGTTGGAAGTCTGCCATCTGAGATTTGAACCACTGTGTGACAAATATCTCCTCCTCTCTGTCAATCCCTATCAATTCTTGAGGTGTACGAAAAGATGTAAATCAATGGGAGCGACATCCGGGCTGTATGGTGGATGTTTAAACACCTCCCAGCAGGTCTCCTGCAGAAGTTTGGCTGGGAGGTGTTTAAACGTTCACCCTAAAGCCCGGACATCGCTCCCAATGGTTTCCATCTTTTCCTACACCTCATGAAATGACAGAGAATGACAGAGAGGAGATGGTGGTTGTCACACGGTGGTTCAAATCCCTGCTGGCACACTTCTACGACACAGGTATTCAAAAGTTAGTTCCATGGTATGACAAATGTTCCAATTCCGGTGACGAATATGTTGAAAAATAGCTGAATACTTTCTGTATTTGCTGCAATGAGTATTTACAAGAAATTTTGTTCTGTTTCTATAAACGGCCCCAGGGAAACTTACTTTATGGAGGTGCCTCGTGAAAGGTTGGCCAGTTCATAGACAAGCCTTGAAGGTGTATTTTCCCCCACTCTCATAGTTAAGATGTCCCACGTCAAAGAAGATAATTTACGATGAAGACATATTACCTGTAAATTAGACTATCAGTAGCCTACACATTAATAAACTATGTGGGTTGTACAAGGAATACTATTTTAAAAATTACAAGTAAGCTTACACATTTTGTTGTTACAAGTCAAGTGGATATAATGTAGGCATAGCAGTTTCTTGGTAAAGTTGCGCCAGTCGCCTACACTGGATGTGCTTTTGTTTCTGAATTCTCTCTCTGGCACTTGCCACCGGCTGTTTACTAACATACATTAACATGAGTGCTACGGAATTTACTTTGTGTTGTATCTCTCGAATCACTTTACATTGCTGAAAGTTTAATGCCTTCTCCTTTTAATTTTCATATCTTCCCTCTACTCTTTCCTTTTACAACTAATTAATCTGCGTTCCCTATTTGTTTGTTCTCTCTTCTTTCTCTTTAATGATTAATTAAACTCTTTCTGTTGTTTTGTGTTTTCTTTGCTAATCAGAACATGTAGGCGGATCCCAATTTTCAAAATAGTTCCCAATTTGTATATTTGTTTTATACATGAATGGCGGTAACATCTTTTAAATTGCTCCCATTATTTACCTTATTTTATATTAAAATCGGATCCGAACGTTTAAAAATTGCTCCCAATTTTGCCTTGAATTATATTCAAATACGCTCCTATGCGAATACATAGCATTTTAACAACTCTACTCCTGACTTAATAGGCCTACATTCGACAGGCTATAAATGGTATTGCATTAATTCAGACATTAAGTCCATACCTTATATTTATGTAAGTTTACATTTTAAGGAATTATTGTAAAATCTCGCATTTATATTTAATAGGCTCAGCCTATGGTTATTTGGCGGCTCGTATACTGCGGGTTCAATCCCCAGTTCCTCCTCGGAGTTTTCTGAGTTAGGGGGGTCTAGTAGGGGTGCACTCAGCCTCGTGATTCAAATTGAGGAGCTACTTGATAGAGAAGTAGCGGCTCCGATCACGGAAACCATCATTAACGGCCGTGGGTGTCGGCATGCTGACCACATGCCCCCAAACCTACAGTCTGCCTATGGCAGATGACGCAACGGTCGGATGATAGGCCCGTATGAGGAGAGAAGCAATGGTTAGCCGCTTACTCTAAGCAGGAATAGAAGTGGAAAAATCGAAACATCCATGCTTCAAGTTGAAGAAATTACGTAACTGTTTCCACATTATATTAAACAAAAATAGTTTTATTGTTTAGCTGTTCTTTTTAAGCAGTATAGTATGTACACTGTTTATTTGACTTCAATTACTGTGGTTTATAAAATGAATTCATTATTCATAATTAATGCCATTGTGCAATTTGCCATCTGAAATGTCACCAGCAAACTCATTATATCGGCAATTCAATAGATCGTACAATAATTGCATAATTAATTCGTTACATAATTAAATCTAAATTATTTAATCACGATAGATATACATGATCCGTACTTTCAAAATGTACACTTAGCCTACCATTACAACATACACAAAGAGTTGTTTTACTTCTCTTATAGAAGACATCCATTTCATACTCCGTAAAATTCCTCTGTGATAAAGATGTTCGGATTTCACTGAAGCACGCACGATAGAGCCTAAAATACTATGCAATACTTGTATCTTTGAAAATGTTGCAAACTATCGGAAACCGTATCTATTTTTTAAGATGTTGCAAAATACCGGATACCGTACCTTTTTCAACCCTGATAATACCAGTTAATTATCGCGAATTTACTGTGATACAAAAAAGGCTGGAGGGTTGTTATGTTAAGGTACTCCATCCCTACAATTTTCGCATAAAAAATTACAAATTTCTAGTTTTAAAAAGTATAAATTATTACGTTTTATTCTGCACAGCATTAATTCTCTAAATATTTTACTGTGATACAAAAAAGGCTGGAGGGTTGTTATGTTAAGGTACTCCATCCCTACAATTTTCGCATAAAAAATTGAAAATTTCTAGATTTAAAAAGTATAAATTATTACGTTTTATTCTGCACAGCATTAATTCTCTAAATATTTTACTGTGATACAAAAAAGGCTGGAGGGTTGTTATGTTAAGGTACCCCATTCCTACAATTTTCGCATAAAAAAATTACAAATTTCTAGTTTTAAAAAGTATAAATTATTACGTGTTATTCTGCACAGCATTAATTCTCTAAATATTTCAGTTCTAGTATAAAAGAAGCACATTATTTAAACTAAATTTTCACCGTGTTGATTTTCAAAAACCTATGTTAACAGAAATATTTGGAACTGAGATATTGTTAGTACATCAAAATGTATCGAATGAGTGTCGCTAGTGTGGAATTAAAATCGGTGTTCTATTCTGCAGAAATGAATAATAATTATATCATTGCTATAAGTGGAATAAATTTAACAATTCTTGAGCTTGCATCTGGATTAAAGTATTTTACACAATTCTTTAGCAATTTACTACATTTCCATCGTCAGAGATTTTCCTAAAGAAAGTTTTCCTTCTGGAATTTTCTGTTTTAAATTCATAATTTCCTCAATAAATTATGGAACTAATTTGGTATACTAAATAATTAAAATCCGAGATAGTGGGCTCAACCCGCCATAGATCAACGAATGTTTTAGGGTGTAAAAAAACGCTAAATAGCTTTGCAACCTCTTCCTTTAGTGCAAATCAAATGTTGTCAGTAAAGTAATGGATGGAGTAAAGTAAATAACATATGAGAAACAGATTTAAGCTGAGGTGCGAGCCTTTGAACATATTATTATGCTTTGTTGAGTGCTGTGTATCAACATTTTACAAAATAAAAATACCCCGCTTGAATTGTAGTATCAGAGTATCGGCAAACCGCACACCATTTTCACTAAATTATGGATTGAAATAAAGAAAAAGGCGCATACCTGGGCATTATCTGCTCCCATTAAATTAGGTTCAAGTTAAATTTTCTTTACACTCCACCGGCCGTACAGCTAGCTTGTAGTAAAAGGTAACTAACATTTTTCATCATGCAGAATTCTGTTAATAAATGCAGACAGTTAATGCAGAAGTTTGTTCCAGTGAGGTAAAATCTGGTTAGACTAAATGATAACTACACAAAGCAAACTTATAATATAACATCAAATTATCATAGGTAATATAAAGAGAGGCCCGGATTTTTCAAGTTATAATGAAAATTAAATACAGTGAACGCCGCTTAACGTAATAGCGGATAATGTTATCAATCGGGTAATGTTATCACTTTTATGAAGTACCGTACGGATTAATACTGACACATTGAAAAAAATGCTGTTTATCGTGATTAAAGATTCGGTTTATGTTATCATATTTCTCTTTCTAACGGTTTCGTTTCCAACTCAACTGTATTCTGATGTACTGGAGGTAGCAATTGTCCCCAGCTCACAGAATGACCAGTTCGAGGGGGTGGCATTACCTAACTTTTTCTTTTAAGCAATAAAACATGGTTCACCCGACAGTTAAGCTGCAGCTTTTGATTTATGACGATACCAGTGTTGACATGCAGTGATTGCTAGTGTAAAATGAAAAAAAAATGGATTTTAAAAAGATATGTTAATATAAACTTTATTTTTATACAATTTTCAGATTTCTTCTGAAAAAGCCACCTCCTTCCTTTTGCTTTAGGAAATGTTTGTGCAATTCACCAGATCTTCAAGGCAGTGAGGTTTATTAGGCTGGAAACTTCACAACAAAGTTTGAACTCACGGATCTATACCTTGAGAGGCGGAGCCTTATTCAATATTCAACTAGCCTTAAAAGACCTAAATAATAATAGGTACCGTAATCTGTGTGACAAAAGAACTCAGACAAATGATAAGGCTGCATTCATACCTTCAATATCAAGCAAGGATCTTCATTAATTCCGTTTGACCTAATGAAAACGCGTAGATTTTTTTAAAAACATTTTAATAACTATGTAATTTATTGAGTAAACAAATAGCCCTACCAGCTCCCACAATTCCAGAACGATAATTTCTCTCTGATGTAGTTATAACTTCATAAAATATGTGAAATGTAATCTGAAACACTGGGGAAGCAGTTAAGTTAACCCTAATTATAGCATCCTACTGTAGGGTACAGTGTATGCATGGCATCCTAAACACATATTGTGTATTGCATTCGTAATCATGGGGTTTTCCAAATAGAAGCTCGGGACCAAAAAAGTGACATTCTAATAGAGCTCATTTTATATTTAATTTTAAATGATCGAATCCAGTATCAGAATGTAGGCTACAGGTAGGGGGAAAAAGCGGGCCGACTAAAATATCTAAGTTGCCTATATGGGCCACTGCGCATGCCTAGCGGCATTCACAGGATAGCAGGGAATGTATTGAAATTTGTTCTACAGCCGATAAGTTGCTTGAAATGAGAAATAATTTCACGTAATTTTCATTGCTTGTGAAAACAAACGTTTCCGTTATATCTCGTACATTTATTTACATATCACAAGGCTCTGAAATCAGCTACAAGAGTCGGTCCGCTTTCTTTTTTTCCCTACCTGTACAAAATGCTTAGTGGAGCGCAGAAGATGGAAATATCCCAGAACATGATCACCGCCTGTCTAATTAGCAACTGTAAATACCTGGCAGCATTAATTTCCCTACAACAAGCTTGTACACCAAGAATTTATAGCTCCAAAATACAATTCAGAAAAATCGGATGGTGTTCGAATGCAATAAATGTATTCTTTGAAGTGGACGAAAAGGGTTTGAAAGGGAGGATGCCTTTTAACTTCTTATATCCTGTCCACTGCCAACCTGGGAAAAAAAAATTACTCGATGTCTATACAAAACATTGAAAAGGGTAATTGAGACATCAATAATTCATGAGTCCATACAAAATCCCACACTTTTATTTTTTTTAAGAGGGTGAGTTTTAAAAAGAGGAATAATGGGATAGAATGAAGAGGGTGGATTTGAGAGTAATTTCGACAGGTTCATAGCCTTTTTAGGGGTAGATTTAGTGTAGGTGTGGAATGGGGGATGGAAAAAAAGTGCCCCGGGGTAGTAAGGGATTATAATGCACCGCTTCATTTGCCGCGGTTGTAATGTCAGTGGTGGTGCTACACTCGGCCAAGTATGGAAATTTTATCCGATAGAGATATAACTATCTTAACATCATTTCCCAAGCCTCGTTGCCTGCTACAGTGGATTCATACTACCCTCTTGATAAGTTTTCATAACCACCCACACAGGGTGTTCGGAAGATTATGAATTTTCTCTACAGAGTGCTCCATAAAACTACAACGTATCTGATAAGGACAATGAGGTAATTCTCATGCATGCAACCAATGAGAACATGAAACTTATTGATTTCAACTGACATAATTTCATTTTCTATCAGCGAAATGAAACTAAGCCTAAATCTAAAATTCCAACCAAGTATCATGCAATAATTCTAGTGATAGGGGAAAAAGCGAATAAGTCAAAATATCGTAATTTTAGAAGAGCCAAAAAAAATTTATTTTCACAGCATTGTTGCAATATTTAGTTCAGTCCACCTCATATTTTTACACAGTCTCTTATAGTAGGTAAAAATATATGGGTGGGTTGATCTAAATAGTGTAACAATGCTGTCAAAATAATTTGTTTTTTGTCTTTCCTGAAACTCTGGCATTTTGACTTATTCACTTTTTCCCTATCACTTTAGAATTGATCAATCGTGCCGATACCGTTTGTTTGGTTTTATGAAACTTCTAGATCGGGCCTGCCCAACAGGTGAACCGCATGTTGCCCATGGAAGTTGCGGCCTGTTGGACAAAAGGGAGGAAAACTATACAGGATTAGTTAAAAGTCCCGCACCACCTAAATAACTTTTGAAGCTTTATGGTTTAGTGACATAAAACTAGGTGTATTGGGATAGTCGTATATGGAGAACTTAAAAATGTTATTGCAGAATTTTTCGGAATTAAATAGAGTGCTTACAACTCTATTACTTTAAACGGAACAGTCAATATATTTTTATATTTTTGAATGGTGCTCATTCAGCACTTTTCAGAAAGTACCCACACGAGATACTTCTGTACAAATTTATTGTTGCTATATAAAAAAATAGAAAACGAATAATTCTAAGGAAGTGAGGTTAAAAAAAATTAAAAAGTAAACAATCAGTTCTGCCCGAGTTACTTGTGGAAGGAGTATATTTGGATGTTTAGATGTGATGGCATCCATACGACCTTTTTAAATTAATGGAGGAGGAAGTATTCACTACTTCACAGATATGTACCAATCTTAATCTTAAGTAAACCGGAATATTTTCTGGCATCTTTCATTTTTGAAAACTTAATTGATGTTTTAATAATAATTGATAATGAGCTGGCCTAGGAAGACAATAGCTTTTATTAAACTTTATATACATTTGTGCATTTTTGTTGCCTTATAACCTAAAGTCCTAAAGTAATTTGAACCGAAATACTGTATAGCCTTCAACAATAGCTAAGCTCCACTTAAATTACAGACTTTAGTATTATTAAATATTTATGTACCTTCTCTGAAAGTAGGGTGGCTATAACAAATGCAAACATCTAGATTATATATTCCACAGAGGATAAATGTCTAAAGTTTACTAGCATGATAGTTTCGACAAGTTCTGTAATTTGTGAAATTTTCATATAATGAATACCGGAATTACACTAATAGGCTACTTCATTTTTATTCATTTAAATGAATAAAAAAACCTATAAACTATGATAAATGAATAGTAGATAGTCATTGTGATTCCTGGCCACTATTGGAAACAAGGAACGGATTTAACGTAAAATTCATATTATTATCAGTTTTGTTTTAAGAAGGAATATCACAAAATTATTAAATGGAATAACAAGTAAAGTACATAACCATCATTGGTATCTTCATCGATCACAATATAACGTGAGTTCTCCTAATTATATTTACGCAAGAAATATTCGATAAGTATGAATAATTCAGTAATTAATAATTATCTAAGAAATAGGCCATGGACTAATCACGTTGTAAGCAAAATATCACTGCAGCTCGCAGGCAACTAACTTAAGGAAATAAAAATATGTTCTATATACAAGACACACAATAGCAGGATCTACACGCCATCGTTATTCATCTCAATTCCACCAAGTGCTGACACTAACCTGTATATTCTGCCTCCAGGAACAAATCGCAACTCCATCACAGCTTCCAGTGGTGTCTTCTGACTTCACAAAACACTTATCACACTTATTAAATGGTGAAACTGCACTTAACACACGCGAAAATTAAATTTTACGGCAGCAGTCATATAGGCCTACTTCGCTATTCTGCCCGGTACTTCACGATGGAATCTTCCGCTAGCGCCCATTCCCCTAACTGCTACAATAGGACGATCCCGATTGGCTATTACAACAAAGTTTGACCCTACGTGCTGTGACACGGTAATTCCATTTGGTCCGTTATCTTGGAAGCTTTTCCCATCACGATGCTGTTTTGAACCTAATTTTTATGAATGCATATTAAGATTATTATTATTATTATTATTATTATTATTATTATTATTAATTTCATTTCGGTTCTTAGTAAGACTGAAGTTTATATTATTACTTTTTCATAGGTTCGAAATGACATTTGAAGTCTAGTTTAACATCATTAATACACGTTTCGAAATTCCCCGAACAAAAAGGGCAATTTTCTGAAAAATGTCATGATGTGTGAATTCAACTCACTGCAACATTAAACGCATGAGAAAGTCTTGAGGTGACTACAATATGTCTGGTTGGATATTTAATAGGGATGGATCCTCGATACTTTCGATACCTCTATACTCTCGATACTTGAATGGTATCGGCATCGAGCGATACTTCAGAAAACTCGCTCGGAACTTTTTCGATACTTTGGTAATTCTGCAATAAAATTCTGCAATTAAGTGAGAATGCTAGTATTTTTTAACAAAAACTTGTAAGTGAACCGTTTGAAAAACTAATTTTAGTTTTAATGTAGAGTTTAAAAATAATTATAGGCTACTGATGATATTAAATTTTGTCTCATTAAATATGCACATTTAATTAATTTAGTTGGTATTACACAGTTCCCTCAACTTTTAATTTTTAATGTACCTGTTTATTGAAACTGGAAATGTTGACGGTATCGAGTACCGAAGTAGTGTATCGAGTATCGAGGGAAAAATCATGTATCGGTATCGAGTATCGAGAAAATCTGGTATCGACCCATCCCTAATATTTAACAGTTCCTTTATTGCAACCAACGGACATAGTATGACGAATGGAGTTCTGGTGGAGTAATATTTAGCAGGGGAAACAGGACCACCCCGAGAAAACCTGTCCCACCCCCATTTTGTCCACCACAAATTCCACATGGATCCACCGAGAATCGATCCCAGGTCCCTGGCTGGATATTTACAGTATAACTCGCGGATAACACGTTAAATAACAAACTAATGAAAATAAAACTGCAAGCCAATAAAACATACTGCGTAATATACGTTATTTTTCCTTATCCGGCACTGAAGTTAAAACTTACAGACTGAAGACACAAAACGAGCGTTCCGATGTCACTGACTCACACCACTAAACACTGACTAGTCTGCAATAGAGATGGGGAATATTTCTTGTAACTGTTACTTTGTAACTGTTACATGTATGTAACGGTAACGACCTGTTACAAAAAATCAAAAGTAACGGTTACCAAAGCTCCTCCTAGGATAGCTTATTTTCGTCTCAACCAAAGGCGGAACCAGAAAATACTGAAAGGAGGGACCGACACAGACGAAAGTTTGCTATTATTTGGAAATCCAAAAAATGGGGGTCCTCCCCCGGGATTTTTTTTATTAAAAAACGAGGGAAAATCAGGTCGTCCCTTTAGCTCTTCCCACTCCAGACATCTAGATGTGAATGGTGGAACAACTAGCAGTATTGGAAATTCTGACTCCCCCCCTTCACCACTTCTTTACCCTTTCCTACTATTCAACCTTCATCTTACCCACTACGCCATCGAGCAATCATTGCAATGAGAAGCGAAAATTCATCTATTTAAGTTTAGACATCTGCATGAAATGGCGGAGATTGATCATTTCCTATTAATTGCATTTGTGTGAAGTGAAATAAAATCCCTTTAGGCAGGCCTACAGGCTGAGGTAGATTTCGAAGTACTTTTGGTTTAATTTATTGTCACTGCGCAGTTCTCTTCTTCTTTAGCCTTGGCATGATAAACCCGCAATAATAACTGCAAAAAAGAGGAAAGAGCACTTGTTTAAAACATTCAAATCTTGCCTTATATGAGAGCTATCGAGAAACTAGGTATTGATTTGTAGAGTACTCATCAAGAGCTTTTCAACGATACCCCACAAGACGTGGTTTCAAAAATTTCGAATTTCCATCCCCCACCCCTACTCGTACCCCTAAAACCCCCGAATCGTTACTGTCACTGTGAACTCCATAGGGAGTACTCTAATTTATTCCAACAAAGTTTCTCTCTATACTTCATAGGGGCCGAGATATAATTTTTTCAAAATTTAACCCCCTCCCACGACCCCCCCTTGGGCTAATTTTGCTCATTAACTATTGGGCCTAGAAATAACATAATAAAATTTGGTTCAAATATCTTCAAAATTACGGCCGCTAGCGTGTAAATATATATAAATATATAAGAATTCTGTATAGTTTCTCCAAATTTCTCAGCAGCTCTCCTTTTTCTCAGGGTTTTTTTTAATACTTTTATTTTTATTTTTATTTTTATTTTATTTATTTACTTATTATTATTGTTATTATTAGTTGCGTTGAGAAATTTGTCGGTGTCGAGCGAATGTAACTGGTCTGGAACAAAGTAACGTGTCGAGAGTTACACCCGTTACATTATTTTCACCTGCTCCAGTTACACGGACCCGTTACTGTTATTTCCACCTGCTCCAGTTAATCTGACCTGTTACTGATACTCTCGCCTGCTCCAGTTATTTGGACCCGTTACTGTTATTTCCACCTGCTCCAGTTACTCTGACCTGTTACTGATACTCTCGCCTGCTCCAGTTATTTGGACCCGTTACTGTTATTTCCACCTGCTCCAGTTATTTGGACCCGTTACTGTTATTTCCACCTGCTCCAGTTACTCTGACCTGTTACAGTTAATTCTAATATTTCTGTTACAAGTGTTTTATCCGTGACTTTCGCCTCGTTCCGTTACATCTGTTACTTCCAATATTTGAAAAACAAAAATAATTAAAAAATAAAAAATAATAAAAAATTAAAATAATAAAAAAACAAAAAATAAAAATAAAAATATTAAAAAATAAAAATATTAAAAAATTAAAATTTCAAAAAAAAGAATAAAAAATAAATAAAGAAAAAAAAATTAAAAAGTTATTTTCTTAATTAAAACAAAAATAATTAAAAAAATAAAAAATAAAAATAATAAAAAACAAAAAATAAAAATATTAAAAAATAAAAATATTAAAAAATAAAAATTACATAAAAATAAGAATAAAAAAAATTAAAAAAATTTAAAAAGTTATTTTTTTAATTATTAATGGGCGTCAAGAGTTCATGCATAGAATTCATGCTGTCTGATCTCATATATATTTCTTGCTTTACATACCACTTAAAAATTTATCAAAATACGATATTGCCTTTACTGGACAATTTAAACTTAGAATGTGGGTATATAGCATGAAATGTGAATTCAATAACTGTAGTAAATTATTCGAAATAATATTGATAATTTTACTACTAATAATAAAATCCCTATAATATAAAGCTACACGGCTGACTGACTGACTCACTGATATTAATGTTTGCCCACTTCCAGATGAGCTAGAAACTTGAAATTTGGTACACATATAGCTTTTAGGCTGTAAACCACAGGAAAATTCCAAAACGTTTTTTTTTTAATTTCTAGCCCAAAAACCCCCGAGTAAGGGCTCTCTCACTCACATTAACGTTTGCCCACATCCAGATGAGCTAGAAACTTTCAATTTGGTACACATATAGCTTTTAGGCTCTAAACCACAGGCGAATTCCAAAAAGTATTTTTTTTTTTATTTTTAGCCCTAAAAACCTCCGAAAAAGGGCTCGCTCACTTCGAGATGAGCTAGAAACTTGAAATTTGGTACACATATAGCTATTAGGCTGTAAACCACAGGAAAATTCCAAAAAGTGTTTTTTTTTAATTTTTAGCTCTAAAAACTCCCGAAATAGGGCTCGCTCACTGACATTACTGTTTGCCCACTTTCAGAAGAGCTAGAAAATTGAAATTTGGTACACATGTAGCTTTTAGGCTGTAAACCATAGGAAAATTCCAAAAAAAAGTAATTTTTAAAAATGTTTAGCCCTATAACCCCCGAAAAAGGGCTCGCTCACTGACATTACTGTTTGCCCACTTCCAGATGAGCTAGAAACTTTAAATTTGGTACACACATTGCTTTTAGGCTGTAAACTATAGGAAAATTCCAAAAAAGTATTTTTTTTAATTTTTAGCACTATAATCCCCGAAAAAGGGCTCGCTCACTGACATTACAGCTAGAAACTTTAAATTTGGTACACATATAACTTTTAGGCTGTAAACCACAGGAAAATTCCAAAAAGTAGTTTTTATATTTTTAGCCCTAAAAACCTCCGAAAAAAGGGCTCGCTCACTGACATGAATGCTTGCCCACTTCCACATGAGCTAGAAACTAGAAATTTTGTATACTTATATCTTTTAGGCTGTAAACCACAGGAAAATTCCAAAAAGTTTATTTTCATGACGATAATCGATGTTTTTTACATCGATGGAAAACAACTGATGTTTTTGCTACATCGATGTTTCTCCCCGACATGGATGTTTTTGTAACAAAAAGAAGATTAATAGGCTACCTTGGTTCTACGATATAATTTTATTTACAGGAGCTTAATTTCCCAAAACATTGATTTTTTACATCGATTGCTTTCATGGAAATTCTTCTGTTTATTTATGAATTTTGCCTAATTTTCTGATACCATGGCCCTTTTTAAATATACATCGATGTTTTTTGTCTAAATACATCGATGTTTTCAGGCCGATATTATCGTCATATCGATGGTTATCTCCGATTTTAACCTCGATATTTTAACTATCGATTATCATCCCTAATTGAAAGCTTAATTTTACAACTGTTTTTTATTTCGGGGGTCCCTCCCTAGAGCCCCAGCCTTGGCTACGTCCATAACCGTTGTGGGGGGGGGAGATAAAGGGCATTCCCCTACAAGTGGGAAGTGATCTGACGATTAACTACGTAATATACAAGAAAAGTAACAGGTAACGGTTATAAATAACAGTTACTTTCGTGTAACTGTAACAGTAACGTAACTGTTCCAAAAAAAGTAACAGATTCCCATCTCTAGTCTGCAACAGGATACCTGCGAGCTGCAAAGTCAACCCCTTTCCACAATACTACAGACCAATCACAGTGTTTCTTGCTTGTGCTTATCTCCAACAAGATGTCAGAACAAAAAATACTCTAGGCTACCGTTGGAAAAATCTGATATGATTCACTCACATAACTTCATCTATCCATAACATATTCCAGAATGTGTTCAGGATTGCATTGTATTAGTGTGCATTCAGAAGTATCAGTTTCTTTCAGAGGCGCATTATTCGTGAGGCTAGACTCGAGTAAGTTTGTGTATGAAATGAGTGGCTTCAGGTAATTTTTTGGGATTTCTTTTTTCAAATAAAAGTTCGTCCACCGCTGTGGCGCTCCTCTCACGCAGCGGGCCTGGGTTCGATACCTGGTCGGGACAAGTTACCTAAGTGGGTTTTTTCTGAGGTTTTCCTCACCTGTGAGAGAAATGTCGGGTAACTTTAGGCTCTTGTGGTCCCCAGATATATCTGGCCGTCATTATCATCTTCATCCCATCCTCGCCTTGTTTGGAGTGAGTGTGTGTGAATGGTGTGACTCGCCCTATGTATTCGTGTTGTCTCGTAGGTGGCCCCGACATTGGGCTCATCACTCAACCGGGGAGGCCCTCCATGTCCTTGTCTGGTCAAAAAAGTATGTATGTGATCCAAAGATAATCCCTCTCCCTGCAAGGCCCGGGCGGCTTGGGTCGCTTAAGTCCTAAAAGGGAGAGGTAAAAGTGTAAGATATAGAAAGAAAGAAAGAAAGAAAGAAAGAAAGAAAGAAAGAAAGAAAGAAAGAAAGAAAGAAAGAAAGAAGGAAATAAATAAAAGCTTTTGTATTGTATAAAACAACTAGGGGCCTATTGTCAAGTACTGCGCATTCCGGTTTGAGGCTGGCCTGCTCAGTACATATGCGTAATGGGAGAAACGGCGTGTCAGGTTCAATCAAATAAATTTGTATCGCTAAATTATTCCCGTGCAGTTATAGGAACTGCCACTGATTTAAAAACCGGCCTGCTGCTCAGCTTTCAATGTGGCAGACGCTATTGGGAGTGGAGCAGGTAAGGCAGTTCCCGGCTGATGTACAATAATACATTATTATAAGCTATATTACGTATATTAAGCAATTCGTACAGAAGAGAAACTAAATTTAAAGGCTTTTGCAATTTTCAGACCTTGTATAAGGAAATGATCATGAAAAGGCATAACAGGCCACGAACAACATTTCGATTGCTCTCTGTTGAAGTAAATATAATTACTGTATTTTCATGTGATATTTCATCATCTTCATTCTCTTAGTTTAACCTCTCCCGTTGTAGGGACGTTCGTGCGGCCCAAGCCGCCCGGGCCTTATAGGAACGCCACTTGTCAGGAGAGGATTAACTTTGAATCATATAGATACTTTTTCTATCGACAAGGACGTGGAAGGCCTCCCCGGATGAGCGATCAGTCCAATGCCGGAGCCACCTTCGAGGTAACACGAATACATAGGACAAGACACACACACTCATTCATGCCGTACAAGGCGTGAATGGAATGAAGATGATAATGACGGCCAGATGACATACGGTGGCCACAAGGTCCTAAAGATACCCGACATTCGTCTCACATGTGAGGAAAACCTCTGGAAATCCCTCATGTAGGTAACTTGTTCCGACCAGGAATCGAACCCGGGGTCGCATGCATGAGAAGAACGACGACGGTATGCCACAGCGGTGGACTTCATGTGTTAGAAATCAGTCTAAATACACTTACGAGACTGGATGTGATCACAGTTATATTACATTTTTTGATAGGTAATTCGCAAGTTTTCGAGAGAATTCATAAGCGGTTTTGGCAGGTACATCTTAGAAGAGGTGACGATCAACGAACATGCTCTTAATAACTTGAAATCGGCTAAACACTAGTGTTTTCATTTAATAGGCAAATAATCAGATCCATTCCTATATTAGATGAGCTCACTTACCACATAAATCTATCTGAATTATCTTACCATGACCAATTGCCACTTTTTCATCCTGTATCATAATTTTACAATATCTTCTATCTATTGTAGAAAGTATAGTGGCAGTTACAGTGAAAACTGGAGATCACATTTCAGAAAAAAAATTAATAAATTAAAACGGATGTTAATAAATATACAAAGCCTTTTATTTGACTTTTGTGATTGCAAGTAGTTATTAATTGGGAAGCGTTTTATTTCATTTCAAACTTCTCACAATTCGCTGTTATTTTGCATATTCATCGCACAACGTATCTTTCATGCAGTTAACAGAAACAAAAAATAAGTTTCCTTTCGACAAAAAGGTAAAATGTTGAAGTTTTTCCCACAATAGTAGTAAGAGAATGTGCACTTAGGCCTACCAAGGATACTTAGGGAACTTACAGTGATGTAACATGGCACCTTGTTCCTCTGAGGTGGTAAAGAGCCACGCAAATGCCGTGTGGAGTGGCGGTTCATATCACGCGCGTGTTTATCACAACGGATTTTAACATGAGATGTCCAATAAGTGAAATTAAAACGACAAGTTTCTAACGCTCCCTGGAGGATCGATTCCAGCCAACTTTACTAAGAACTCCGCCAATTCAAATCTTTCAGTTGTGTGCAGTGGGTACAATATTGTTACCATAACATAACAAGTCCAACTGATCCCTAAAGGGCAAGGGCATCTTATCATTCAGGGTAGGGCTATCTGTTAAACTAATCGCAAGTCGAGATAATTTCTGTGACATGTTACTTTTGAATTTCAATTTCCATTTATTGTTGCAAATTACTAGGGCAAGCCATTTACTGACCATAAAATAGTGCTAAAATGCAAAATAAAGACGCATTTATGACCTAAAAATGAAGAATGACACAAAATTAAAAAAAAAAACAAAACAAACAAACAAAAAAAAAACAATAAATTTACTATTATTACTTATAATTAGCTTTTTTAAGAAATGAATTGCCAAAAGCAATTTAATGAATGACAGTGCGTTATAAATGAATTTAAAATATAAAACACACTTACTTTATTACTAAAGAAGTAAGTAAATTTATACAACTAGGACACCCTTAGCGAAAAAAAAATTCTTTCTGAACTGTCATGCCCACCAAATTGCCTCTAGCAAATATGTGCCATTTGAAAAGAAAGAAATAATAATTCTTTATTGCTACAAGACAAACTGCTTACAATACAATAAACCTGAATTAAAATGAACTATGAGGCGAAGATTCTCAAATAGAAACGATTGTCTGTTGTCTCAAACTAAGGATTTGTACATGGAAAAGGTCCTCTCTACTGCCACTGAAACGTGACCTAAAATGCCGAAAATGACCTAATAATGCAAAAAATTATCTAAAAATTTCCAAAAAATAACCTATCATTTGAAAATTACGAAAAATGCAAGATAAAGCAAAAAAACATGCAAAAACCACTTGCCCTCATTTAATCAATTATTTCATGATACGCATTTATATATATATATATATATTCGAGCTATCTTTTAACTTTCATATAAAAAAGATCCAATGCCTTGCCCTACAAATTACAATATAAGTGCATACAAATGTGGTTTCGAACGCCGCGTGAAGAAGCAAAGCAAAGGAAGTAACTTAAACTAAAATAATTATTTACACTAATTAAAAAAAAATTGATTTACAAAACATAGAAAAGTATGAGTTAATATTATTTACAGTAAGGACAGAACATGTTATATTTGCAACAATGGAAAAGTACGACTAAATACAGTAATATATATTTTTTGTTAAACAGATTTTAAGATAAGACAAAGCAATTATATTTATATCTTAAAGCTTAATATTGGGAATGTTGTAGTAATGACAGACGTGAGGAAATAAAAGTAACTTAATTATATAAAATTTATAATTTTAGACTTAAATTGTTTGTTGTTTAAGCCAGTTAATACAGGATATTTGCTATTAAATGAATTGAATTGTCTTAACTCCAGCAGTTGTAAATTTTTAGGTTCAGTTAATACATTAAATTGGTTCCTTCGCGTGTGATATTCATGACTCTCTATATTAAATATTTAGAATCTAACCTATAAGCGTATCTCTGTAGTCTTATTTTGATTTTTACGTTCATATTTTCTTAATATTATACTCGCTTGGCTCGTCGGGGACTCTGACCAAATATCCAGGAAATCGACGTTGGTCACCCTGGAGTGTTATAATTTTATTTCACTAATGGTCGGTTTCTATAAACTCGCGAATTACCTATGGGTAAATTACCCAATGACAGAATTTACACAAGAATAACACCACACAAACACAAATAATTTAAAGAGAGCAATCACATACACTTTTGACGAGTTTCTAGATAAATGTCCTCTGGGTAAATATGAAAATGACAGAAAAAATGTTCCTACAAACTCGGGCTAGATCTTTCCAAGGGTAAATCGTCGGGTTAATTTATCCTTTCATGGATGGCTGGATAAAATTTAACCTTTCATAGGATCAATAACAATGAGAATCAAAGCCTTCTGAATTAAATTAACTGTACAACTCCAAGACCTTGCTCATAATATCATTGTGGGTGAAATGGAACTAATTTGTCCATGGATAATGTACCCATAGGTAATTCACAAGTTTGTAGAAACCGGGCATCAGTGGCATAATTTCCTCCTTTTAATTATCAATATCGTCTACCGTTAAAGGTGCTTCTTTTACCTACGAATGCCTAAAAAATAGTTTATATTCCTCACCAAAATATTATGACGGCAAATTCTAATTCGTCAATTATTATGCACAGAAGATCAGTGGAGGACGCAGAAATTTTTTTCGGGGGGGATTTGAATAAGTAGAAAGAATACTAAAAAAAATTAATCAACTAACATATACAATTAGTTTATAAACTGGCCACTTAGAGTACTTTTTTCAAATTTCGGGGGGGGGGATGTAACCCCCCTATCCTCCCCTGCGTCCGCCACTGCAGAAGATAGTGTTCTACACTCCGAAAAAGATCACGAAAAAAGTAATAAACATAATTATTAATTGCGAAAAAATGTTCAATATGCCCTTTACCTAAGATGCACAAAATAACCTCAACAGTTTTCCATTCGTGAACTCAGCAGTAGAAATTTCTCATCATAATCGTTGGCAAATTATACTGGAAATAGAGAGACTGATTCCAGAAGAGACGCTGGTTTGCTCTATGTTGTAGAGCACATCCTCTTGAACATTTCCACTTACACGACACTGAATTAGTTCAACGCCGTTGCATTATACCGAGAGGAGGAAGGAGTCAGCAGAATTTTGACATGCACCAGTTTTCACAGTACAAAGAGCTTGATGCGCTCCATCTACTTTACAGGCAGGGCAGTAAAAACTCAGACATGCACTTCTTACTTATCTCTCTTTATACAAAGACAGAGATTCCCTTAACTTATAAGCTTCCTTTAAGCATAAAATATAACCAACCAGTAATCTCGGATTCCTATGAATCTTTCTCTTTCTTTATTTTTCTTTCGTTCTTTCCAACTTTATTATTTCATACATCTATTTCTGCAATACTTTATCTTTTATTAGACCATTCAGTTGTTTCTTTGTTTATATTTAACCCCTTATTCTGTTATTCAAATTAATTTTGTGGTACATCCAAAACCTTACTTCGTTTTTCGTATGTACATAAAGAGAAACGAGTATCCTGCATTATTGAACGCAAGTTAAATTAACTTTGTGTTATTCAGCGGATTAATTTATCATCGGTAAACGTCGTGAGAGGTCAGGATTATTTATATTGAGAGAACCAGGCCACGAATTACATTTATTGTGACTATTTAGAAAATATTTACATAATAAGAATGTAGTGAATACATAAAGCAAGGAAAATGAATAAAACACAAGGCTAATAAGTGTCATTATAAGCGAGATAGTCAACTCCAACTAAGCGCCATGGCGATAATCGATTTGAAACAATCGATATATTGTGATAGTGGAGCTGCCACCTACACTTTTGTTAAGGTTGTTTGGTATATGGTTATTTAACGACGGAATGTACTGCTACTTAGGCCTGTGACCGTCGACGGTTTACCGGAATTTTGTCCCGCAGGAGTTCTTTTACATGCCAGTAAATCTAATGACATGGGCCTGTCACATTTATGCACACATAAATGCCATCGACCTTCACCATATATATAATTATACAATAATTTAAAATCTTCTAAATTGCTCATAAGCAGATTATTTATAAACCCAGTGGTTGTTTTCAAAGAAGCTTTGTGTTTTTATCGAAGAAGCTACAGGTATGAAGATGTTTCATTGTTAAGTCTTGTGAGTTTACATAAAAACAAGTGAAGATAGGTGCGATTAAAAATAAAACGATACAATTTTCACGGTAGTCATCTGCAATTGGTTAATTTTCACATATTATTGTACTGGAATGGTGGAAGATTTGTGAGCTAAATAGAGTAAGAAGTACTCTTTTTTTTTCAACGAAAAGAAAAGAAAATTTGTACTGAACCGACAACAGACCTGTTGTATCAATCTGTTTTAGACGCAGCAACTGGTTAGTAAACCGTTAATATAATAAAAACCTCGAATGAATAATGAAAATGTTTATCTACTGCTGGAAACTTATCAAATATTGTTGTGTAGACAAACAGGGGCCTTTAGTACAGAAATAATAAACTATAGGCTATATACTGGTCTTACAGTATAATATTTTGTAAATATATGTTTACTAGAAGCTTGAAATGTAATAAAGTTGCAAGCACAGCACAGTACGCCGCAGGTACATGCGTGGGGTTGTATTTACAATGCGAACATTTTCAACCCCTCTCCTGTAATGTACCATGCAATTACAATGAAACCGTTTCGTTCAGCCACAACAAATACAAACAACAGATATGTTTAAAACACACATTGCAAAATACTCAAAAGAGTCCCAGCAGTAATCAGAACTACAAGATGCAGAAAGGGAATATCTAAAAAAAATTCAACAACACACTTTTGCATTATTCGATAGCTGGAGTTTAGCTGTTCAAACTGTGAAGAAAAAACACATGGTTTATCTCCCTATTACCATTACTTTATTTCGATCTTCTGTCCCTCAGTGGCAATGATTACGTACGGAAGGATTTTCCTCAGAAACAAAAGTGATCTAAGTCAGTGGAAGACACCTTCGTCCAGTGATGACGTTTGTGAAGGAAGTGCACGGCAAATCACTGGGTGTGACGTCAGGCAAGAGCGCTTCCCTGCCGCAAAACCAATGCCCCTCTCTTCCTCCTGGTTCAATGGTGCCTACATTTCACAAACTACTCTTCCAAGTCTTACCGCGTGAAGGAAGAGCAGGCTGCAATGACGTCACAGAGCAACTTTCTGTCCTCCCCTGGTCTAAGTTTACTGAGGACATCCTTCTTTGGGTGGGGTTTTTTTTTTTTTTTAACATTTCGACAAGACCCGTACGGAGTTTGTTGAAACCTTCCAGAAGGCATGTGAACATATGTCGGTTGTCGACCAAGAGCTAAGCTAATTTAGCTTAAATTAGCTTAGCTTAGCTCACATACAGTGAGGGATTTCATATATAGTTGTGCCGGATTTCATATGTAGTTTTGTCGACACTACATATGAAATCCCGCACTGTATGTGAGCTAAGCTAAACTAACTTAGCTTAGCTCTTGGTTGTCAACCGAGAGTTATTCTGTGCTAACAGCAAATGTGGATGTGGCAATGTACTCTCGACGTGAGCCACTTCGTAACGAACTAATCAAATTTATTACTGGAGCAAGATATACGTAATATTTTATTCAGAGATTTTAATGTGGACCTAACTTTTCCACGTAGGAAGTTTAAGAAGGCTCACCCGGAGGATATGAACTGAAGATTGTTTTGCTGCTAAGAATCTATCGCCTCAGTCCAGTTTTAAATCACTAACATTGTTATTAAAATACATGTCAGATACTGTTGAGCTTGATCAATGAAATAAAACAGATGCGATACCAGCTGGTAACGATAATTTATTTTATAATTCACTGCCTAGGCTTTTCGGCGCTCTTACGCCATCTTCAGGGTATCTTTTTTTACTGGTTTGGAGTTCCAACAATTAAAACCAAAACTGAATTTTGTCACATTTGTAAAAATAATATATTGTTCACAAAAGCTCACCGACTCGTCTTCTTTGGCCTTCTCGCAGCGTGTCCGTTGACCAAGATGCTGCATATTGTGATCATTCCCTGAAGATGGTGTAAGAGCGCCGAAAAGCCTAGGCAGCTAATTATAAAATAAAGTATCGTTGAACAGCTGGTATAGCATCCGTTTTATTTCACTAACATTGACCAAAAGGTAATTTGAGTCCCTAAATGTAAAAATTGTACGATCTCCTTGAACTGAAATACATAGGCCTAAGTGAATGAATGTAAATGTATTTATTATATTAAATGCAGTTTACAGAAGACATTTCAAACATTCGTACGGACTAATAGAGGTTTGTGAGAAAAGAGTCTATATATATATATATATATATATATATATATATATATATATACACACACACACATTCATGAACCAAAGATTATTGTCTCTGTCGGGCATATTCTCAAAAGGAGTCTAGTTGTAAATAGAAAGGTATGTTCCGAACATGCTAATACAAATACATACAAATAGGCTGAAGACAGAACAAGGATTTGAGAAAGATAAATGATCATATAATTGTTAATAAAGCACTATAGTCAGCAGATAGCTCTGGTTAGAAGTCGTCCACGCTAAATGCTAAATGCCGACACTGAGGATTACGACAGAATTGGAGAGAGCGAGAGTGAGTGAGGAGTTGATAATCTGTGAGTGGAAGAGAAAAAAGAAAGAGTTGACCCCTATAACCACCCACCCCCGCCTATGTGTAAATTTGTTTCCCCACCAACCCTTAACACTTTCTGGCTAGAAATAACAAACTGTGAGAGAGAGTTTTGCCACTAAACGTCTGGCCACGTGTTACCACCAATAAAAGCGACTTCAGAGTCTGCAGAAGGGTTGGGGGTGTAGGCGAGTTTACCGCAGATGGCACACTCTCTAATCCATAAACCATCACCGCCCTAATCCCGGTTACCTGGTTACACTGCAGCAGAGGCATTATTTCACTGATGGATCATAGGGGGCCATGTTCGGCATAATTCATCAGGCTACTATGTGAATCAAACCCTACACATCTGCATTCAGTCGTTGATTCGCAAACTGAACTTGATCCACTTAACCTTTAGCAGTAGTAGGCCTACTTCAGTTGTTTTCTAGGGAATAACTTCGTAAAATTAAATAACATAGGCCTAATAATTTAATAACATCTTATAACCGTTTGCCTTTCATGTGTTTCTTCTTACATAAACTAAATCCATGGCGCTAACATCCCAGAAGGGACAAGGCCTACCACTCGACCGCTGCGTCATCTACCATAGGCAGACGGTAGGATTGGGGGGCATGTGGTCAATATGCCGACACCCACGACCGTTATTGGTTGTTTCCGTGACCGGAGCCGCTAGTTCTCTATCAAGTAGCTCCTCAATTTGAATCACGAGGCTGGTTTCTTCTTATATAACTAACATAAAAATAACATATTTGTAAAATGGAGTTCCTTTTTATATAATTTTAAACATCCTTATTTTAAATTTTATTTGAAAAAATGATTTAACTATTTAATTCACTATTTTACTATTTGCAAGTTTCACTGTTCTCTTTTATTGAGAGACTAGTTTATAAGGCCCGGCAAAACCAATTGAACTATTGGGATGAAAGATAAATAGTGTCTAGTATAACAAA
Organism: Ectobius pallidus; assembly: GCA_964059195.1. NCBI lineage: Eukaryota > Metazoa > Arthropoda > Insecta > Blattodea > Ectobiidae > Ectobius > Ectobius pallidus. The sequence goes on along the minus strand of CAXKWD010000010.1, from coordinate 77,342,370 downwards.
CTTGTGAAGTGTTTTCCTTAATTTGTTACATAAATATATCGCACGTTTGTCATGTTTCATATTATTGTTTATATACTATTACCTATTTCATTTGATTTCTTTCTTTCAAAATGGAACATGAGCATCAGCTAGAATTGGGGTTTTGGAGTTTGAAACTTAGGTATATATTGTGTTTTTTGCTTAATTGTTGCGTTCTAGCAGTTGTTAAAGGGAAAGGAACCAGATGCGTTTTAGTTACATTTAGTACACACACACAGAGGCATATTTCTGAAAATAGCTTTTCGCTGGATTCAGGCGCCTCAAAAAGCGTACTTATGTCGAAAACTCGAAATCAAATTTCGGTGTCAAACACAATGCGTCTTCTACCTATATCACTTACAGCATTGGTAGGAGAAGTAAAAAATGTGTTTTTTTTTTCAAGCGGTAGTAAGACTAAGAAACTAACAAGCTCCGTGGTGCCATATCCTTGGAGGGACTAGGCCTACCATTCGACGGCTGCATCATCTACCATAGACAGATAGCAGGATTCGGGGGCATGTGGTCAGTATGCCGACATCCTTTGTCGTTAATAATCATTTCTTTGACCGGAGTCGCTACCTCTCAATAAAATAGTTCCTAGTTTGTACCATACCCCGTTACAGACCTCCCTACCTCAGAAAAATCCATGGAGTTTCGGGGACCGAAACCTGGTCTGTGGATCCGTAGGCGGCGACGCGAGTACAAATGAAAGAAATGTGTGAAGTAATAATAGACGGAATTAAATTAATAAAGTAATGATTGAAAACAAAAGAGATGAAGAAAAGCAATAACAAACAACGAGAAATAAAGAACACTTATCCAAGTATGTTATTCATTCAGTAAACCACTACAGTACGGTACTCGTATTTCAACAAGCTTGCCAGTTTTATATTGAACAGATATTGTATGTGAGTGATATTTATTACAGTAAAACTCCTATGTTCCGAATATTAAACTAAGTAAAACAATGATAATATTATAGGAGAAAAATTCCTCTGAACCTGGGACTTGAACCCAGGACCTTTGGCTATCCGTGCCAATGCTCATATTATCGCCTCGCTCATAGCGTTGACGGGCGGCTCGCTTTGTTCTCATATTACAACGTTTGTTGTTACTGTAAAAGGGTTTCTCAAAACAAACCGCTGACTGAATTCGTGTTGCCAATTCTCTCATTGCTCAATGCCATTACCACAAGTGTTTTGCTGCGTTTATATCTCCCGCTCTCTTTCTTAACACTATGCAGTGTGGCAACTACCCCAAGGGACAAGGTCGGGCGGCGACTTCTTTGATATTAACTGTCAACGCAATGAGCGAGGCGAAATACCAACTGAGCTACGCCAGAGTTCAATTCACAGTGCCAGATAGAACCTCTCTCCTATACTGACTGCCCTGGGTTCAAGTCCCAGTGTCAGATAAATTTTTCTCCTATAATATTATCATGTGATGTCCAACAGAGACAATAATCTGTGGTACATGAATGCATATGCATATATCTAAGTAAAACAACTAATAGCTACAAGTATCTTAGTTTAAAACGATTTAATCACTTACCATTAACAGCAAGAGCAATCACAACAGATTATTTTTTTTTTTTTGCACTCCTTAGCTAGTAAGTGGTACTTACGAACGTTGTTTACATGGATCGTAAGTTGACATTCCCACACAGTCTTGTTGCTAAGGGCGGTTGCGATGAGGTTAAATTACTTACGGTCCAAGCGCTACGTCATAATTCATTACGATACACTTCATAATACAAGCCTTTATGGGCACGGCCCCCAGGACAAATATTCGGTTCCCATAACAACAAACACATGCGAATCACTTTCTGAAATAAACATCTATTTTCAAGAATGTATTTACATAATATTTTCAGGTAATATCACAATTAATATAATTAAATTGATAAAAATAATCATCGTGCAAAAAATAGCATGCAACACACGGGCCGTAAAGGCATTTACGGGTCTCGAAAACTTGAAAACCCGCGCCTCGGGTTTTCAATCTGTTTCCTCGACCCGTAAACGTGCCTTACGGCTCTTGTATCGCAATATACTATAACGAGTTGTTAAGAAATGCTAAAAAAGAAAGCTTTTTATTGTTACAAAGAATTTCTTGACTGCAGTGTTTAGCTACGATTTATTATTTTAAAACTTGTTTCATATTGTATGGTTCGTAACCTAATCTGAATTTTAGTTTGTAATTTTATAACAGTGAATATTGATTTTATCTTGGTTTTATAAAATCTATATAGGTCTATGTAATAGATTATAGCCTATATTCTGCATGTGGTATAAATTCTATATTCTGACGAGATCTATTGCGTGATGTATATGCCCATAGATCAATTAATTATTATTATTATTATTATTATTATTATTATTATTATGTTTCAAATTTTTCATAGTAGCATACTTGTTTAATATTCATTGGATGACAGTAAACAGTATGAAAATTATATCTATGTATGATACGTCTATAAATCCATAGCTGCTCAAATTCCTTTCATATTTTAACACAGCATGATTAAATAACATGTTTAGCATTACGTACTGGAATCAAAGGTAATATAGTGACAAACTGTGAAATACACTTTAAAGGGGACGTTACAATGAATGTATTTAAATGCCATAGACCTCGTCAATCGGTAGTCCATTATGTGGGGGCTTATATTTTATCCGATACTAGGCTACCAATGAGAGTTCATAAAGGATTCAAAGCTATGAATTTAATTTAAATTGACCTGCATACTTCCTACTCAATTACAGGAATAAACTAATGCGATATCTGCATTAATTACTAATAAGGTAGTAGAGCATAGTGAAACGCAGTCGATGTGAGAGGTTTTATACTACATTTTCACGTTCAACGAAGTTTTTTACAACTCCACTGTCATGTACAGAATTTTGTAAAGCCACGAGCTGCAAATTCATGGCTAGTTTGTAGTTTCTTATACTATTTTACTTATGTACAACTAGGCCTACCACTCGGCGTTGTGCCGGAAGTTTGTCCCTCATGATTTTTTTAAAAATAAATATAGCCGGCCATAGGCCAAATGTCCTAATATACTTTTCTTTTTTTGCCTTTTTCGTTTACCTTGTTTTCTGTTTCTTAAACACAAACACTAAATATTTGAGTCTCAGATACTTGCTCCTCGGACACTTTGGTCCCACTTTTCAGGTCGAAGTAATTCGTTGCATATTGGTCACGGCATTTGGGTCGTTATTCATTATGTCGTTGGGTTATTCATACTAGGTAAATGCAAAGAAAAATGAAATGATTACCCCTTACTGCTGAAATAATTTTACGTAATATACATTGTAATTTATAATTATAACTTTTCTCGATCTTCATCAGCCTTACCAGGGTCCTGACTGGATTTATTTTTAATTTATAGGCTTTTGCAATATGCAACCAAAGTAGGCCCGATCAAAATAATACGCATGACCAGAGTGCTGTCCTAATGTCAGTATGGACAAAATGGCTTACCACCGACAAGATCTGTGACCTAAAAGGGTAGAACGAAACAGCCTGATAGGTGGTAAATAATAGAAGTTCCTTAACTGCCATTTTAGAAGGATTTCATGATATGATATTGTGGGTCACCCTCAAGCTCAATAATGGGATTGTACATTATAAAATAATTTCAATAGTAAAGGAACAAGCAAGAATTTCTATAAACTGGTTCATCTTCAAGGAAGTAATAAATAAAATAAAGTGGATATTGAACTAAGCCTGTTATCTAGAAGCCTAAAGGAATGAGGATAAAAACCTAGAATTGACGTGACACGTAAGTCAAGATGTACTAAGAATCTGCTCTGTTTCACCTGAAAAATAAGAAAAAAGAGAAGCTCGTCTCGTTCACTTCCGACGATCTGTTCAAACTTTTTTCCTTCTACCTGTATGCCGAGTTTTCTCGCATGTTAATATAGGACATTTTAGTTCATATTTTATAAGGATAAGAGCCCCATTTTAACGTTTATCAACGATCATTTACATAAGAAAGTTGTACCTCTTCCCATAAATTAGTAGATAAAAGTACAGAACTACTTATCGTAACTATTTGAAATGGTATTTTATTTAATTAAGTTTACACTTTACGCAGGCATTTATCGGGTTCCATCTTAAAATCCCATATGCTGACATAGTTTTGTTCTTAAAAAATTAGTTTAAAATATTCACGACATGAGATCGAGATTTATAAACGTTACTTCCAACATATAGCTCGTTAATAACTCGTTCTATCTATTAAAAAAAAGAAACTGGTCTAAGCAATTTTTGTCACGTGTACTCTTTGTAGCATTTTCTTTTTATTCTCATGCTTCTATACAAACCCCCAGGATAGAAACACCTTATTCACTATAAGCTTTGTAGGGGCTTATACATTCACAGTGCGAACTTCCGTTAATTTACGAGTAGTATTCTTTGTGATTGAGTGACAAAGATACGAACACAAAAATTGAAAATCCCGGGACTGATGTAAATTATTAACGGTTTTTTAAAATGTCAAGCAACAGACGTTTAACCTCTCAAATTTCTTTCGTAGTAGTAGTAGTAGTAGTAGTAAGTATTCTGCCTTCCGGCAGGTTTTCAAACTTGATACGCGAATTTTGTTTTCCAAAACTGTCTATCCTCTGCTTCCTCCTTCAGCAACCAATATTTCCGCTTTTCCCTTAAATCGTCCAACAGCTGAATTCTTCTTCTTCCAAGTCTAGTTGTACCCTCCAATCTTCCTTCTACGACATCATGTAATAAGCAGTTCCTTCTGAGAATGTGCCCAACCCTTCTTCCAAGTCTAGTTGTACCCTCCAATCTTCCTTCTACGACATCATGTAATAAGCAGTTCCTTCTGAGAATGTGCCCAACCCAGTTTGCTTTCCTCTGACGAATTGTGTGTATGATTGCCTTCTTCTCACCCACTCTACTCTATTCACTATAAAGCTCATAAATTAGTAAACAATCCAGTATAATGTGAAATTTCAATTAATAGCAATTGTCTATCGTAATTCTTTTATCGCCTTATTTTTATCACTTTCATTTTATTGTGATAATGTGCACTTATTTTTACATAAATTCATAAGGAATGAGCACCGGAAGATCTTCATCGTCTTTGATCAGAAACAGTTAATCATTCAACACACCGATTAAGCATATAGGCCTAAGCAAAATGAGAAATATCAAAATAATGTAAAATTTTATGTGTGGCAATGCGTTAGAAATCTCCTATAAAAATATGAGGGCTACAATATTGATAACATAATATTGTGTAATATCAAAGCGTTTAAAGCAAAAAATTAAACAGTATACTTTTTTCTGCCAGTTCTGTGCTCTGTAATTTTCACCGGAAGCCATTGAATTCATAGGATTCATGTGCCTGGAAAAAAGAAACTGCTGTTACAGGCAATTATAAAAGCTTTGGAAAGGGATGTAAGAAAATATAATAAAAATATGTGAGTAGGATGCTAATGATTTCGTCTTTTATTCACCAAATAATCACAATAAATATAATTGGAGATCAGGATTTTCTAATGATAAATTTTATCGTAAATTCGTTGTTCGTCTAATTTATTTCCTTTTTGTAAGAATGCATGACCTTAGTAAAATTTTAGGATTCAGGAGCGCTTTAATAACTGTAAAGATAACGCTTTGAAAGGGTATTATTTTATTTTCAATTCTTCCTGTAACACTTACATGCGCTGCCTTATGACAAAGAGTTACCAAACATTGAAATATAGAAGGAAATAAACAAATATAAACTTAAACCAATGAACCCGACTATGTAACATAATAGTGTTGCACTTGAATACAGTACGATCAAAGCCATTTACATGAGGACTTCTTATCATTCCTTTTACTAAACCCCAGACGCTGTTGATTCGCCCCATTGTTGTGGACTTCGTACTTTTTCGCGATCACTCGGGAGGAGATGGTGGATATATTGTCCTATAGTGCAAGAGTTCCCACTATTGAGGATTAAGGACTACTGAAGTTGATATTACAGTAGCTGAATGCTACGATTTAAAATATCACCAGCCTTCTTTTTGAATCACAAACAATGTATAGCTCCATTTCTTGCATTTATTTACATATCAGAGGCTATTCAGAAAACAATATTTCTTTCCTGTGATGCACAAAGATATGTTATTGTTGTAAGATTTGAGGCTTTCCTGGCGAATCTGGATTCCCTGAGGATGGAGGCAGCGTCAGCCTCGGAAACGTTGGACCACAACAAACTTCTCACCTGGCTGCAAACCCGAGAAGATTTTCTACATATGTTATTGTTGACCAAGATATGGACTGTCTCCAAATAGATGGGGATGAATATGTCCAAAAGAAAAGTACCGCATACGTGAATTTTTGTATTAATGAGTCCAGTGCAATATTACTCTTTGTCATTTTTAATTTCGTTGTTCAATAGTCCAACGGTAGCCATCAACGGTGGCATACGATCTGATTTCACGGTTTTCAAAGAATTTGGACAAACTATTCGGTCGTGGGAAATCGGATTAAAATGTTGTTAAGTGCATACCTCTGATGTGTAATTTGAATTACTGGAAGTAAAAACAAAATGGTGAATATACTTGTGCTGAAATATAACATTTTAAAAATTCCTACTATTTAGGTAGGAAGAATGTCAAATCAAGTCCTATCCACCAACTGTCTTTTTCTTTCAGCTAGACCCTAAAAAAACTATAGGATACATCTTACCCAGTAGAGACAAGGTCACATGAATTTTTAAAAATATAATTAATATATTTTTTCAAGTTTGATAATTTACACAATTACTCGCCACTAAGAAATTACGCTAATAGAGTTTGATAACCATTATCTATATAGAGTCATGGCAACGGCAAATGTCGTACAAATAATGTAGAAGACTAGAGGCTTTAAGGGGGGACATACAGCTTTCGATGCTGGAAAATAGGTGAAGTTTCATTTTTTTTTTCTCAGCAATGAATTGTTCTGTAGCCTTGCAATCTGGCTAGTTCTACAATTGAATACTATTTTCAGAATTAATTTAACTATTACAGTTAATGGGTAATCGTCACTACAAAATGGCAGCCAAATTTTGTGCACTGAAGTGCCGTTTCCCTGATAACTCAAACATTTATTAACATATTGCAGTGAAATTTTGCATGCAAGTATATTTGATATTACTGAACAACACTGTCTAGAATAATTTATGTAACTTTAATAGTTTATTTTAAAAAAATATTTCTGATGTAAAAATTTCTAGAAAAAATTAACAAGTGATCTTTTTAAATATTTATACTGCAGATAATCAAAAGATCCTAGATTATGTTGTTCACATTATATTTTAAAATAGATAGAAAAAAGAATCACTGAGGAATATTGGTATTTATGCACTTTAGTGCACAAAATTTGGTTGCCATTTTGTAATGATAATTACCCATTAACTCTAATAGTTAAATTAATTTTGAAAATAGTATGCAATTGTAGACCTAGTTAATATAGAGCATGCCAGATTACAAACCTACAGAATAATTCATTGCTGAGAAAAAAATGAAACTTCACCTATTTTGCAGCACCGAAAGCTTTATGTCCCCCCTTAAATACAGATTAAATTCATAAAAAGTACTAATGGAGTGCCTTAGGGGAAGCTGTGACGCAGCAAGTCAATATTGGTGGGAGAAGAGTAGTAGGCTATACCATGCTATATCGCATTTGGCAACTTTTGCCAGAATTGTCCTCTGCTATATGGAACATTCTCCCTGTAGACACAGGTTTACCCTGCATTCAAGTGGGTTACATAGGGCCTACAAGTTTGATATCAAGTGGCATAAACCGCATGCTTTGTGCTGTATACCCCACCTTGCTGGCAATGCTATACGGTATCGGGCGCGCAAATCGCATTAAAATGCGCACTGAATTGTTGATTCATATCTGCAATCCCTCCCCTTGTCCACCCCCTTGACCCTGCAGTGCCTGGGCTTAAAGCTGCCCTTCCAAATGGTTTGCTAAGTGTAGTTTCCGGTGAGGGTCAACGTTCATTCGATTCTTTACCCGAAGTTACGAAAATTTTAACGTCAATCCTTCTAAAAACCATCATTAGATACTAACATTTTTAGACATGCCGGTACCGAATCAGTCTACGCAAAGAGGATTTTATACACAAACAGTCAGTATGAAGAAGTTACTTAGATGGTTTGGTAATGACGAATATGTTTTACCTTTTAGGAGTGCAGTAACAAAAATTGAAACATTAGGCTTTCCGCGAGAAATAAAATAATATGAAAGTGAAAAACAGAAATACATACAAAATGTTATATATATATACAGGCATTTTTTTCATAGGCAATGGCACGAAAGGTCTGGATTTTATTGACTACTCCATTCATACGCCGTGTGTTTAATACTGTTCAATAATATTTAGCAATCTCTTGGATATAGACCAATCACGATCGTTTATAGTATAATATGCTTCCTCGGACCGCGAGGATGAAATTTTATCTGATAAAGCGTCAGCTCTTCCTGGATAGTAAGGCATCAACGTGCCATGATTAATTCGTCACATGCTGCCAGTGAACGGAATGAAAACGCATTATTTTATACAACATAATTTGTTTTGAAATTGTAATAATGTAAATGTGTATTGATTAAAAACACAATTTCCATTCGGTGAAACCCAGCGCGTGTGCTTTTATAGCGTTCTGTTGCTGACACTTCATCTTGTGGTAACTCACTATTGGCAGCACTGGGAACTCGACTAGATTCATAGAATCGACGTAAGGATTGTTCATTCATTTATCATGCCGTGATCTCACAGCGGGAAGAATACTGACAAGTAAGAAAATAATTATTATTTACAAAATCCGTTACATTTTATTCGTGGAATAGTCTTAATAAATCCTACTCGAGATTACCTATGATACATTTATCAATATAAGGGGACGGTGGCGCTGCGACCAACAATTTTCGTTAAGAACAGCAGTTTCATTTATCATAATAATCTCATTGCTATAATACTATCGTGTAGGTAATATTGTATTTATTATTATACCACATGGGGTACGCCGTAGCGTAGTGTTTGAGGAGCTGCGCTGCGTGTTATATCCCCGAAGAGGTCGTTGGAGTTTTTCAATTGGCCTAATCCTTATAATAATAATAATAATAATAATTCGTTTATTTATCCTGGCAGAGCTAAGGCCATTTGGCCTTCTCTTCCGCTTTGCCAGTAAAAAAATTACAGTTAAATATACAATTAAGTTACTTAAAATTAAATAGAAGATAGTTGAACCTAAAACTAAATTAATTACAATTAAGTTACAAGTTAATCTTGAATAGAAAATTGAATACAAAATTAGATTGATAATTTTTCTAAATTACAGTCTAAGAAAAATTTTGGGCTTAAGACAGAAACAAAAATTTAAATAACATTATCCTGAATTAATTTACTGATTTTTCTATTGAATTGTCCCAACGTTTGACAGCCTCTGACATTATGTGGGATGGAATTCCAGATGCGGGTAACTGAGACGGTGAAAGATGAAGAATACGATGATGATCGGTGTAAAGGGATAGAAAGTACATGACTATATTCTGAACGTGTATTTAGGTTGTGATGAGAGGACAGGTGTGAGAAGCGACATGATAGGTATGGTGGTGAAGATGTGTGTAAAATTTTGAAAAGGACCTGAAGGCAGTGAAATTTTCTGCGATCGTTCAATCGAAACCATGACAACATTTCAAAGGATGGCGATACATGATCAAACAGGCCTACATTACAAATGAAACGCACGCATACATTATGAACACGTTGCAGCCTTTGGGCCAGGTTAGAATTCAAGTCAGTAAGACGGACGTTACAGTAATCGAAGTGGGGCATGACGAGCGATTGTACTAGGGTCTTTTTTACTGCAGAGGGTAGGGGCATATCTAATCTTTTAATCATATGGATTATTGAATTAACTTTTCTGCACGTTTCAACAATGTGATTTTCCCATGTTAAATTTTTATCTACAAGAACGCCAAGATTTTTAACGGAATCGCTGAATGGGATGACTGAATTTCTGATATTGATTTGTGGAGTATTATTTTCATCAAGTTTATTTAAGACTAGCTGACCCATCAATGCTTCGCATTGTTAGATTTATGTATATATAGGTTAAGTGTACACAATTTAAAGTCGATTTGATGTACTTCTATAAATCATCAGCCGTCCAGTCAATACGGTTGACGTATTCATATTCCACATACTCCTTCACCTGTAGTTTACTCTGATTAGGTAAAAAAATTAATGGTTCTGTTTCAATTTTGGCAAACATATAGTAAATAGCTGGGCGTAGGAGATGTGTTCGCTCATCTCACGCAGTGGGCTCCGATTAGAATACTGGTCGGGACAAGTTACCTAGATGGAGTTTTTTCCGGGATTTTCCCTCACCTGTGAGACAAATGTCTGGTAACTTTAGGCCCTAGTTGTCTCCGGATATCATCTGGCAGCCATTATCATCATCATCATCATCCCATCCTTGCCTTGTTCAGAGTGAGTGTGTGAATGATGTATCTCGTCCTTTATGTTTGTGTTGTCTCGGAGGTGGCCCCGGAATTTGGCTGATCACTCATCCGGGAGGACCTCCATGTCCTTGTCTGGTCAAGAAAGTATGTATGTGATCCATAGATAATCCCTCTCCAAACAGGTCGCGGCCCTGTAAGGCCCGGGCAACGTGGGTCGCTTAAATGACCCCAAAAGGGAGGGGTAAAAACTAAGGTAAAGATAGATAGATAATATGGTAAATAGAAATTAATCAGGAAATTATATCTATTGATATTGTATGAACTATCTGGGGGTAAAGGCGGCCGGTGCGTAACGCTGACTACCTTACAACCTTCACGTCCCGATTGTCTAAAAATCCGGGAGCCTCAACTTCTTGGAACCCTCTGGGCCCCCATAGCCTGTAATAGGGAACACTTTACTTACTATCTTTCGCAATGCAGTCCTAGGCTAACTGTAAGAAAATAGTTCAACTCTTAAGAACAGAATCCAGGACCTTCTAAATTTACTTCATGACAAAAAATAGTTGATAATCATTTACAGGAATTCTATTGATAGCCTTTCTCATAATTTTATATCTATTAGGTTTACATGAAATCGCAGTGTCATGCAAAGCCACATGTGTAGTTTAAAAAAATAATGTTGTCATGGGGATTGTATACATGCAGTTTGAATTCCTTTTGGTGAATTTCATAACCTTACAACCCTATTTTGGCCCTGAGAGGCCCTTAGAAGCCAAAGATTTTGAAATCCTTTCTTAGCGCGCCTCTAGAGCCTATGAGCAATATGTGTACCAAGTTTCACGTTCCTAGGCTGTATAGTTTTTGAGAAACCGTGATCAGTCAGTGAGTCAGTGGGTTTTGGCTTTTATATATAGAGATACGCTGATGCCCCACAACTATTGCCTGTGGTACTATGGCGCTGGGGTCGACTCAGCCTCCAACAGAAATGAGTACCAGGAGCAATCCTGGGGGTAAAGGCGGCCGGTGCGTAAGGCTGACAACCTTACCACCTTCACGCGCCCAATGTCTAAAATCTGGGAGCCTCAACCTTCTGGAACCCTCTGGGCCACCATGGCCTGTATAGGGAACATTTTTTTTATTATACTACATATTAAATGCTTCATCACAGTTATACGTTATTCTTTTATCTCTTGTTGTTCATAGGCAGTTTATACAATATATATTGCAGGCAGGTGAGATTAATTTAAATCGATTAAAATAAAACGATTCAATTATGACGATAGAACTTGCGACTGGTTGAATTTCCGTATTTGCTTAATACTGTACTGGTCACTGATTCATCTACTAAATAATAATAGTAATCGTGGTACTCGACATAAAATCCTAGAACGAAAATACAAAATTTATATCCACATTTGAACAGTAGAAGCAATTAAATTTTAACGTACATACGAATTGCAATCTAATTAATAATTCCTCTATCAACGCCCACGTCTTCATCCCACGTGAAAAAGGATACCTGTTAAACAAAAATACCATTACGTGGAAACAGGGGGAGAACTTATCAACTTTTATGCAGAATCAATTTAATTTAATATCATACATCATGTCATTGCTTTATTGTTTCCTCATTTTATATCGTTATGGGCCTATTAACAAAAGAATTACTGATGAATGATGGCATGGATACCAAAAGCACAACATTTTCCTAGCTTTTTGTGTATAGGTGGCTCGCTGTGTTGTCACTATGCAACATGTAATGCAAACCTCGTTTCATTCATCCTCCGCTTGAAACTACAGATACTTCACGAACTGTAACTAATGTAGTAAGTTTAACATAGCAGTGTTGGATAGAATTAGTCTATAATAATTTTGCTCTCAAGCATCAACCTATTATTATTATTCCGTTATCAAAATAAGGATGTAAAGTGTTATATCCGACATATTTGTACTTAACACCTAATTTTAATTTATAATTACGTCGCTTAAACAGTGTGTGAAGAAAACTGATTTCTTCAGATCTCTTGTATAAGAATTCTTATGAATGGGCGTGAAATAAATTTTACGTTTCCATGTGAATGGAGAAAGGTTTCTATAGTATTAAGCGAATTACTTGCTGACAAAGAAAGGTATTAGTAAAACCAGAAAATGACAAGGTTTTCTAATAACACTGGACAACTAAAATCAACTTTTTTTTTGTGACATGGATAAAACAAGATGTACCTTACGTAAAATTTCACCAGAAAGCAGAAAATGACCTTGGATTTTCTCTATCACCCACTATTTTTTTGCTACGAAGTGTTTTGTGTTATATTGAAATATATTATTTTCGGTATGTTCTTAATATTATATTTAATTCAAAATTTTATTATAACATTTTTTTAGCTATATTCTGTCACTGCGGCATCTCGGATTGATGTCCAGCAGTAATCATCAAGCAAACTAGGACTCCATTTGCCTTGGTATCGCTTTTCCGTAGTTGCAACGTCCTGGTGGAATTGTTCCCCATGTTCGTCGCTTACGGCGCCCAAATTTTCAGGAATGAAATCGAGGTGAGCATCCAGAAAGTGAAGCTTTAATGACATGTTACATCCTATTTCGCTCTAGGCACTAAGTAATTCAGTCACAAGGTCTTTGTAGTTTTCAGCTTGGAAATATCCAAGAAAATTGGTCACAACTGTTTTAAAAGCTTTCCATGCTCTTAGTTCAGCTTCATTCAGCTTGTTGTCATATTTGCCATCTTTCATAACTACTCATACTTGCAGTCCCACAAATATGCCCTCTTTAATTTTTGCCTCATTAACTCTCGGAAATTTCTGTTTCAGATACAAGAACCCCCTTCCGTTCCAATCTAATGTTTTTAAGCTAAGTTTAGAAGAATCAATAAATAGGCGCAAATTGCTTGATTCATGTTCCTGCCCCAATGCATCAAATAAGTTGTCAACATCCGTGTAGTATCCTATACCAAAATCCCTTCTTGAGCGAAATAATGTGTAAATCCTTTTTGGTGATTTCGAAAGTCAGTTATATGTACGTCACCTTCGAGGAGATTCATCCTTTTAATCTGGATGCTAGGAGTTCTGACTGTGATTTTGCTAGTTTTAAATCTCGAACTAAATCATTCAGTTCAGCATTTGAAATCAGATGTGGCTTTGTTGAACATTTTGGTGCTTGTAAGTCTGGATCATTGTCGATTTCCTGTGCGAATTGTTGCACAACATCAGGTGGATCACCTTCGTCCAAACTCCACGGTTCTGGTGGGTTTGGGATAGGAAGTTCTTCACTATGTTTGACGGGCCAGGCTGATAGTAAATTGGGATATTGCACAGCATCCTAGGACTTCAGACTGATGCCCTGTATTTTAGTGAGGCAAAAGTAACAATCTGATGGACGGTCTTTTGGTTCTCTCAACACCATTAGTACTGCAAATCCAATATTACGTTTTTGACCTTTCAATCAACCTGTTAACATTGTTACACAAGTCTTGCAACATATGGGAGGGGCCCATGACTTATCTTGATCTCCTACTTTAACTCCGAAATAAAGTTCGTAAGCTCTTCGCACAAGTTGGGTGAAATTACGTTTTTGCGATTTAAAAGTTATTTCTTCACACTATAACAAAAACTGTTGACATTATTTACACACTGCCTGAAACATTGACTGTACAATAATAAAAATAAACCAAGTATGTAGAACACACACACGTTAGTAAAGACGACATAGGGAATGCAGTAACTTCATACGCGGGTAGATGCCTACTAATGCACAATCTCATTTTGGTGCGTACTTCTTGCATTTGATATACTGGAATGAACTTGTCTTAACACACTGCTGATACATACATTACACGAATTGGTACAATATGCATACAGTGACTCACTAAACTGTTGTAATGATTGCTGTTTTTTTATGTTATATTTAAAAATAAACGCTTGTTACTAAAAATCCGTGGGTGATAGGCAATTTCTGTTTTTAGATTTGTTATTAGGGTGCCTCAATACATCGGAAACACCAAAAAATTTCCGTGTCACAAAATGTGTGTTTAACAGTGTAATCTCATATTTAAATATGACTTAAATAATATAAGATATAAAACTGTGAACCTGAGATTATTTTTATTTTCATTTTTCCTGTAACACGTACAGGCTGCCTTATCACAAAGAGTACCAATCATTGAAATAGAGAAGGAAATAAACACATTTAAACTTAATACCAATGAGCCCGACTATGTAACATAATAATGTTGCACTTGAAGACACATATAAGCAAACAAAAGCAAAATAAATTAAATATATAGTCCACATGCATGGTTTCGAAATATAGCCAAAGATCCTTTCAATTGCCAAAGCAATATCTTCCAAAATTTGTTTAGGAAGGCTAAGAAAGAGGAGAGAAATAGCCTATATTGATTTCGGCCAGGTTTCAACCCACGATTCTCAAGATTCAACAGCCAGTTGATGGTCAGGTACTAATGAGAAGTATGCATTAGTGAAAGATATTTCATGAATAAAGGTTAAGCCAATTAGAAATAAAATAAACGGTAAGAATAGAACTTGTAAATATAAACTGTAATGAGAGTTTGAACAAATTTGTGGGTACCCCTGACTTTGATTAAGGTGCCTCGGTCACCTTAGCAAGCCCGCAGATATCGAATGTCACTCCCGTATCGTTTTATTGATGGAAACTGCTAAATGTCAGCAACAGAATGTCAGCTCTGCTTTGGTCACTGAGGGTGGATATTTTTTAATCAGGTGAGGGTGTACGGCAGGGTTGTCCATATGCATAATCACTCGTATGTACGAAGGTTATTCAGAGCTAGGATTTACCACGTCAATAGTTGAACAATTCAAATCACTAAGCTTATTCAACACACATCATAAAATGTCGATATGTATTCATGCAACACTGATTATGCTAAGAATAAAAAAATAGCCTCTTATAAAAAATAAAGCAAATGTATCGCCTGTTTTATAAATAGGCTGCTGCTAAATTAAATTTCTATATATATAAAAGGCTTTGTCCTGACTGTCAGGAATCAACGTAGAGCCTAAACTATAACAGGTAGAGACTTGGAATTTTGACAGTACCTTCGTTTCATAATGTAGGTGCTCACTAAGAAAGGATTTTGAAAAATTCTGATTTTAAATGCCAAAAATCAAGTGTTTTTGAGAATACTTAATCCCTTTTTACACAGAATTATCGAATCCGAATCACATTTGACATTAAAACATATTGTTTCAGATGGGTTTGGAATTAAATTAAATGGAAGTTTGACAATTACAGTTGGCTTTGTCTATTTTTGTCATACCTTGAAATAAAACTTTCGCGATCGCTTGAATGTTGTAAGCTCTAATATGGTCAAACATTGTCTTATTTGGACGAAACTCACTATACAGGGGTTTTCTGGACCAAGGAACTCGAATCTGAGGTAGCTTTTACCAGGCGATGCTATCTAATCGTGGTATGTAGTCCACGTGATTTAGGTGTTAATAAATATAATGATTTAACTATTATGCTCTTAATTTTTAATTTTTAAAATAGTTACCGCGGGCGAAGCCGCGGGCACATGCTAGTATATAATAATACAATGACTAATGTTCGGGGTGTCTGAAAATTGTGGAGGCATCTACCGTTTTTTCTTATGAGGAGGTGGATGAAGACGAAGAAGGAGATGAAGTTGAAGACGAAGAATAAAAAGAAAAAGACGGTGAAGAAACATTTTAAGATGGAGGTAATGATGATAACATGCAATGATGATAAATGACGATGACGACGACAATGATGATGATAATGGATTGACTTCGGTGACATGATGGAGAACGAAGATGAATATTTATAAAACATAAAAGAAGGAGGAATGGGAGAGTTTAGGAGGAAGAGTTAGGATATGTGGACAGTAAAAGATCGAAAGTTATAACAAGTTCTGAAATAAAAATTCGAAAAAGTATTGCTTATCCATCAGAATAGGACACACCCTTTATATGGACGGACTTCAATTTGGAATGAATGTTTATTTTCTTTGTAGGCCTGAGGGAACAAAAAAATTAATTTCCTGCAATAAATGTATCGGAAATGAATAATAATAAAGCACGCCTAGCTTGAAGGGGTTTGGTGTGGGGGCATCTGTCGGTGGCAGATGTAAAAATCACAATCGATATAGTGTCATTCAGAGCATTTCATAACACCTGCCTGCCTTAGTAATATCTCGTAAAAACTTATTTTCTATTATTGTTCCCATCTCACGACAGTTTACACAATTTAATACACGCTGCGAAAAATCTGATTATATTCAATTTGCGTTCTTTATTTACTTGTTCACAGCGTATCGGGAAAGAGAAGAAATTAACTTTAATGCCATAACAATTTCTTTATTAAATTCCAAAGAAATCAAAACGAAACTTAAAATTTTGATATAAATTATTGGGCTTTTAAGATTTGGTTTGGAGTAGGTCTATCTAAATTAGGATGATAAAAAGAATATATATATACATGTATATAGGAATACATATAGGAATTGTTTCGAATATATTTTGAAGCATCTTTTCGTACTAAAATTAATATTTGCTCAACACCATTGGCCCCCTATTGTATTCCAGTTTTGTACAGATATTCCTTGATAGTGTCTGCAGATATTCGCAGAGTGTTTTTATTTTTTAATGAGAAAAGTATATTTTCTACATTCTTATTTCAGATTAAAAAAGTAACATTAATAAGGTAATATCTGAACTTCTATAATTGTAGCTAAGTCTGTGAAGTTATTTAATCAAGAGATCTTATGATGTATCTTTCATGCACGAAACATTTTATGATTGATTTGAGCTTTTAGTTTATAAAATACAAAAAATCAAATATCTAGTTATCACTAAACATTCAGCCTCAAAGTTTGTGTGGTACAATACATTACAATAGAATGCAATCTTACAACCTTAGTCTTATATCTAAAATATAGCAGATCTATCATTTTCACTTTTAAGCTAAAATACAGTACAAAGTAGGAAATGTCCGGTTGTATTCAGGGACTATTTTTTTTTATCAGCTCACATTTTTGGCATTTGTTTTATTTTAAACATCAGTTCTGGTGTACACAGGTGTACAGTTGTCCAGAAATAGACTGTTACGCAATTATCGAAGAGGAATAAGAAACTCGATAAGCACTAGGAAAAGGAAAGTGCCATAATTGGTCAGGAAGTGGAATATCTTGAATCAGTTTTGCGCTCATGTGGCAGAGTGACACGAAAAAGAGCGATCAATCAGCTGACCCACACGACAACATTCATTCATTCAGTCATCCATTCAAAAAACCTGCTTATTACGTAAAACTGGGTCTTCTAAAGGCCTATGCTGTACGAAAATTAATAACTAATTACGTTTTCAATATATTACTTCCGGAAAAGTAAGCCAGTTTTCTCACGAACACTTCATTAGTATCAGCTTACGATTTACAGTCAATTGAATGACGTTGTGAAAGATTTTCAGAGAAATGATCAAAAGCTCTTTCCTAATGGAGTGAACTGGAAGATTTCGCTGGAATGTTTAAGTATCGGAAAAAGGTACCAAATCCAATGTTAATGAGTGAAATCAAGGATCAAAATATAGATGCCACTTCTGTTTGGTACTGAAATAGACTACGAAATGTGGGATCATCTCATGTGGCCGCTTATGGGTTGAATGTTTAATAGTAGCAACAAGACATTTTTTTGTAAAACCTCACTGAAATATAGAAAGTTTGTGCAAACTGATCTGTTAATAGTTGGATATTCAGTATATCCCTCGGGAAAAATTATATTTTTCTATGACTACCTGCCAGTCTAAAGTGGTGTTTCATAATTCCGTACCAATAGATGCTTAGAAATTCAAATTGGTAAACAGGTAATCAACATATTTATAAGCCTACTATAAGAGTGCATATTTCTTCGTTGGTGTCTTTCAATGCTAAAACACAATTTTAAAACAGTATGTATAAAACATTATCCGATCTTGTAGGCCGTGGTTCAGTTGACACTGGTGTGTCAAACGTTTCGTCCACAACTACGGCGGACATCCTCAGTGGCTGTAGAGGCTCGGGCGAAGCGTTTGGCACACCAATGTCAACTGGAAGACGGGCTACAAAGCCCGGATAATGTTTTTAATATTGACTCCGGTCGTGAAAGCCTACAATGCTTTATAATTATTATAAAGTTGCAATTTGGTCAATATTCTTGTTAGTGCCTAAGTTGAGCCAATAAAACAAAAGTACCTAAAGAAAGCAAACTCTCTCTCATTATGCACTATTATTCATTTACGAACAAAAACATAAATTCAAGGGTAAAATAGTGTATGATAAGCGTTCCTTAACTTTTCTGGGTGAGGGGATTCGTTTCTACTCGTATAATATGAACAATTTCGCCTTCTCTTTTCATCCCAAAATTATTACGATTTAGCAACCTGTAACATAAAATAACTAAATAATTAATTTTTTTAGACAAAAAAACTGATAGATCACAATAAGGATGATTCCTAATGTTAAGAGTAAGCAAATATATGAGTACATTACTACTTTTTTTACACTATATCACGTTTAATCAGGGAAGAGCTGATATTTTATATATCTTTACATTTGTTTTTCTTACCACCTTCAAATCCCTTTTTATTTGTACAGTTTCCTGGTTAGTGACAGTTCTATACACAATTATACAAAAACATGTGTAGCGAAAATCCTTTGCCTGCGGATGGACACAGAAAAACGGACTACTGAGTGAAAGAAGTAGGAATGTGGAAGTATAGCTATGGAACCTTTAAAAACAACAGAAACAAGCTATGCATACTTGACTAGTCTACATATAGCATCAGGGTTAGCTCACAGCTTTAAGAAAGATCGAACGACATACTTCCAAACGAATCCAATATTGAAGTACTTGTAACACATTGATTTAGGCAGTTAAGGATCCTCCAATCAACTGTCCTCAAGTGAAGAAGAAACCAGTGGCGTCCATGTAGTCTAACTCTGCAAACAATATCGACGGAGGAGCACATTTTTAGTGGCGTAATTCTATTAGCTCTAAAGGCTGATGGTTAATTCTTATTTCTAAATTCACGGACCACGGGAGGGATTTTAAGTTAATGGTCAGAAACCTAAAATTTCAGCCTCGATAAAAGATTTCAGCGAAACTTACATTTTAGAAAAATGTTTTGGGCTTCATCGCAGTTTATGTAATAGATAAATGGGTGTGAAATTTGTAACAGGATTTCGGAAAAAGAAAATCTACTTCGACTCATTTCTTATAACTTTTCTCGATTATGTTAAAACACACTTCCCACCCTTATGTCACAATACAGTTTGATATGATTGCAATAGTTATGGCAAGAGAGAGGGGAAATAATTATCATCGCCAGAAAAACTGTTTTTTTTCCTGACGGGGAATGTCTCATGATACCGTCAATCTTTCCGATAATTTTTTTTCCGTGAACTTATCTTTCCTTTAAAAAAAATAACCGTTTAATGTGATAAATACTCAGTAGTGACATTATTATGACGCGGTAAGCAGTGAACATTTTATGTTTACTATTATTGCCTTACTTCAAAGAATTATTCATCGACACGTCGCGTCGTCTATAGGAAATCCCATCTCAGAAGTCTGCAAGCAAAAGAATTCAGCAATCTTACCTCGTACATAGGGAACGACTGAATGAAATTCAAATCACAAGGAAATAACACAACTTGTTCGCCATGACACTCAAACCAAAGCCCCCTGAACTGCAACAAAAAGAAGATCGTCTCCCCTACACTGCAATGTACAGTTCCTGCTGTGAAGAAGTAAACTCTGTCGTTCCAAAAGTTAGATAAATGAAAATATTATTGGTGTTTTGTGACTTCGCATAACTAAAGGATTTCGACTGCACATCAACAAGTGATAATTAGAATCTTATACAGTGCAATTCAACATAAATAATAGATATTAGACGATAATACAGTACATAAGCAGTGGAAGGTTTACTATTAGCTTACTTGAATTTCGAGCCAAGGTCCGCTGGTTCAAACTCGGTAAAAATGTGCTGAGATTTTCGAGGTAAAAATCAGTACAATTATTTCTTTTTTCCTTCAAATGAGAAGTAAAACCATTGGTTCCATGTCGAAGGTATATTATGACACGTCAAAGAATACATACCTTCAAAGTCAGCGCGCACGCGGTAGGCAGTCGGTGGCCGACAGATATGTAAAAGCGCACAAGGACCACATTATTGTATGCATCTATAGACTATGATGTTTGTCTGTCTGTCTGTACGCGATGCCCATGGAAATCTACTGAACGCAGAGATCTGAAATTTTAAACATAGATGGACTAAAGGGTGGGCGAATGGACCTCGAAGCCGGATTTTTTATTTTCGCTTTCGTTCGCAAGTTATGAGTGAAAAACTGGAAGAAAACGTGTATTTTTTTGTGCTTTCGAAGGATCAGTTTTCAGTAATACACTTCAATCATCAGATTAATTGCAGTAGGCGAAAATAAAAGTAAGGCGATCGCTTGAATTTTGTAAGCCCACTCTGATCGATTCATTTGTTTTATAAACTCAAAGCACGCAGGCTTCTGAAATTTTCAACATAGACGGAAGAGGGATAATGAATATAGGCTTAAATAGGCAAACTTTGATCGATTTGGACGAAACTCATCGTGCAGGGGTGTTCTTGGCCAGGGAACTCGAATCTGAGGTCATTTTTACCAAGCGACTTTTTCTAATCGTGGATTGCACTTCAAAGCCTGATTTTTAGCTATTTCATTAATTATTAATCGCTTAGTTTAGGCCTAAGAATGTTTCGCGTGCAAGTGTTAATAAATATGTTTTAATTATTATGCTCTTAATTTTTAATTTTTAAATTAATTATCGCGGGCGAAACTGTGGGCACCTGTTAGTCTAAGATAATGTTAGGCTATTGTTAACACAGTATAGGCCTCATCAAAATGGTCCTTTAAACAGGTTGGTTATGCGTTCAGTCATTGACGATGCTTTATATTTCATCAAGCAGGAATATTCGTTTCGTGGACATGATGAGAATAGCCTCCTACTTCTCTTAATCATGTCATTGTTTAATCAGACATAAAATCAGTTTGACTATGAAATCGCACCTGATCATATTGATATGCTACTAGCCATAACTTTCTGTTATAGGCTATCATCCGGATCACGCTATCACTCTGAGTAAATCTAATATACTTTATGGAACAACTTCCTCGAGGTTTCACTCGCAATTCCAGGAGAATGAAATTAATATAGTCTATAGGTGGCAAATTAAATGGGCTAATAATTAATCACCGATATACTGAATAATTAATTTAATTCTCTTGTTGACTTATGTTCTCACATTTATTACAATTTTAAAATGTTGAATGACTCTGTCTATAGCCTTATACAAGAAGTTCATGATTAAGCCTAGGACATCAATTCATGAACTACGGTATTACTTGCATATATTGGTAGGTGAGAAATAGCATTATTTGTTTGTGCTGTGCTGGGCATGATACCGAAAGCCCCAGAAAGAAAATGAATAATAATCTTCATAAAAATCCTTCTAGCTCCCTAATTCTAATTCTATATGGCATAATTTACTCAATGCTTCACCTCATTTTGTACTGAGATACTTTTATCCATCTTATTACTACACGAATGAATCTTTCTCGTATTTCTTTTTCAGAATGTTTAATAAAATTGCAATGAGTGGATAACATCATTCTAGTTCGTACGGTACTTGGAGTACCATCTGCTCCAGCTTGTTTCCACGATTATGGAATTATGCTATCAATATATACACATTATATAGCCTATACATATATTTTTACAAATACAATTCAAATGTTAAAAATCTTCTATCTGCACATTTTAACTGTATGACAGAATTTTATTCTGAAGACTGTATATTTTTAATGCTTTAAATTGATGACGCGTATTTTGTTCAATTTTTAGAAATTAAACAAGGATTTTGATTTTAATTATAATTTTAAATTATGATATAATCATGTGGTAATGTGAAGCATAATATAAATTTAGACTACTATGTAAGGGTAACTTATGATATACGAAACGCGTCCATAAAGTAAGTTTGCCTGAGGTCGTTTAGAGAAACAAACATAATTTCTTTTACATATATACTCCAACAGATACAGCAAGTATTCAGCTATTATTCAACATATTTGCCACAGGAATTGAAACATTTGTCATACCGTGGAACCAACTTTTGAATACCTGTGTTGTACAAGTCTGCCGCCAGGGATCTGAACCACTATGTGACAAACATCTCTCTGTCATTCCCTGGAACTTGTGCAGGAGACTTGCTAGGAGCCTTCTAGTAGGAGGTGTTTAAACATCCACCCTACAGCCCGGACCTCGCTCCCAGTGATTTCCATATTTTCTTACATTTCAAGAAATGACGGGAATGACAGAGGTTGACAGAGAGGAGATCTGTGTCACATAGCAGTTCAAATCCCTGGCGACAGACTTGTACGACACAGATATCCAAAAGTTTGTTCCACGGTATGAAAAATATTTCAATTCCGGTAGCAAATAAGTTGAATAATAGCTGAATACTTGCTGTATCTGTTGTAATATATGTCCAGGAAATTGTGTTTTGTTTCTGTAAACGGCCCCAGGGAAACTTACTTTTTGGACGCGCCCTGTATAATTACATAAGGTATAAGAAAGAAAACATTATTGTAAAAATAAACATACGCCTCAAGGGATGTGAAATATATCAATAAGAGTAGAGATTTCTTGTACATACTCTGTGCACTTAGGCCTAGATTTTTAGGCCTATTTTTTCTGACCTTTGGAATCCTATAATGCTGGAATGTAAATTGTTTTATCTAACGGAGATGTTCACTTTACAACTTTGGTTTCCCCGAGATTGTAATTTTATATTATTTTCTGATTACGAAATTGTTATTTTGTTGACTTGAGTGACTTCATTGAAACGGCAATGATGCCTTAAGTCTAGTCATGAATATATACAATCCAATGAATAATAAAAATAGGCATTCGCCTATGAGAAAGTAACAACAATTAGAAAATCGAGCACAGTCAAGAGAAGATGCACAGGTGCTCCTTTTGTAAGTAAAGAATTGTGAACGTGGGAAAAAAATAAGGTACCTTCAAGAGGTCACTAGACGTGATAACTCTCAACTGCAGTAACGATGTAATGTGCAACGACAGATATAACCGAAGATTTGTGTAATAAAGACCTACAACTCAAAGAGTATTTGATGTGGCTGAGTAGAAGAATTTACGACTATTCGAAGAAAGTACTTTCTGAAGCTCAGTGGAAAACGATAATTATTATTTCTAACTCCATCTTAGTAAACTTTATTGACTATGGATATAAACTTGTCACAAGTATTGAGAGAAGTTCCTGCAACTGACATTTATTGACTATTAAAATGGTTACTATTGTATACAGTGGTTTAACAACAGCTTGTTTTAACTTCCAAGAATATTAAAAAAAGGTGTCCGCTCAAAACCACCTGGGAAAGAAAATAAGTAACTTCTTAAAGTGTCTGTCAGCTTTTTTTATAAATTAAAGTTGAAGGATGTCCAAATTTTAAATTGTTGTTGTTTAAATTCTGCCATTTTAAAACCAATGTTTCAAAATACATGTAGCGCCACAGAGTAAAAAGATATCCTACTAAATATTAGATTACATATTGCAAGGTTTATTAAATTAAAAATTAAAGATGGTTGTCACACAGTGGTTCAAATCCCAGGCAGCAGACTTCTACATCACAAGTGTTCAAAAGTTGGTCCTACGGTATGACAAATGTCTCAATTCCTGTGGTGATGTTGAAAAATAGCTGAGCATTTGCTATATCTGTTGCAATAAATATTTCCATGAAATTTTGTTTTGTTTGTGTAAACAGCCTATACCTAGTAGTATATAGTATTTAATTTACCTATATACTATATACTATACTTCAATTCGAAGAAATAATGTGTATTCAATTAAATTCTTCGAAGTTTTCTCTTGTACAAATAAATTTCATTTCAGTCCCTTAAATTGATATTTACCTTTCTCTAAGTAAAGTTAGATAAACGAGCCCTAGAGGAAAAAGTAATGAAAATATTGGTCAACGGTAATAAAGCATACTATGCGAATCGAGCATTGTTCAAAAATAAACTAATATCTAAGAATGTTAAATTAAGATCATATAAGACATTAGTCAGACCAGTAGTTACTTATGCTTGTGAGACATGGATCTTGAAGGAAGAGATCGAACAAAAATTAATGATTTTCGAAAGAAAGGTCCTTAGGAAAATCTTTGGGCCATCCAGAGGATCTAACAACTGTTGGAGAATAAAGACAAATACTGAATTAAACAATTTAATTAAAAAACAAAATATTGTAAATTATGCCAGATCATTAAGAATAAGTTAAGAATAAGTTGGCTGGGCCATGTCACACGAATGCACAATGAGAGACTGACAAGGAAAATATACAAATGGAAACCAATAGGAAAACGAATGACGGGGAGACCCAAAACTAGATGGATGATGTGATTGATGATCTGAAGAAGATGAAGGAGGGGAAACTTAAAGATAGCAGAGGACAGGAGGGCCTGGAGAAGGATTATTGAGAAGGCCAAAACATTCACATTCGAAGTTGTGGTGCCTTAAAAAGAAGAAGAAGAAGAAGAAGAAGAAGAAGAAGAAGTTAGACAAAAGAAACATCGGAACAAAGAGTTTTTTTTTAACAGACTGCAATGGTGTAATTCAAACTACACTCCACATGGATGTATTACGAACTAACGCATTGGAATCATTGCAATTGCTCACCCAGTTGGGGAATTCACATAGAAGGCCTATATTATTGTCAAAAACATATTTCTGAATAAAATTCTCTCTTAAAATATATTTCCGCACTGAATTCCAGGCCTCCGCCTCGGTAACAAAATAGTACTGTGTATTGGGTGTTACATACTTCCCATGCAATCCCTTCAGCAAACAGACGAATAACGATATCCGATACACTGGTACAAAGCATTCGTCTGGGATTCTATTCACATTACAAAACTTTTCGCAGAAGCTTATTTTTCTCTAAATATGTCACGTATTTGTAGCACAGATATTATATAGTTACATTGCAATACCCTGAATAATTTCAAACAATAGTGATAAAAACGCATGCACGATTTGTTATGAATAGAGCACAAATATGCTTTGTATTCGTATAGTAAAATATTAGTACCTATTGTTGCAAAATTCAGTACATTATAGAGTATATTTGGGTTTTATAATGTGGAATCTCTCTTTATATATATATAGAAAGAACGAATGTCGCAGTAAAGCTTGGTCTTTTTTAGTATTCATTAGGATTGAATGGAAAACTTAAAAGAGTTTATATTTATTAAAACGACAGCATACTAGGCCCTACCAGGTAGCAGCTAGAGTGGGCAAACCAATTAAAATCAAGTCAATCAATACGGTCATTTCAAGTTATAAATTTAATATTTATTTATTTCTTCCCTTCTTTCCTTCTCTGAGTTTTATCTCCGCCGTTTTAAGGACGTTTATGCAGTCCACGCCGCCTGGGACTTACAGGACCGTGATCTATCGAGGAAGGAAGTTCGTATGGGTCACAAACATAATTTTTTGACCAGACAAGGACACCGGAGGGGCCCTCCGTATGAGTGGTCAACCCAATGCGGGATCATCTCGGAGACACCACGAATACATAGGACGAGACACACCACGAATACATAGGACGAGACACACCACTCGTTCCAAACAAGGGCGGATGTGATGAAGATTATAAAAACACCTAGATGATATCCAGGGCCCAGAAGGGCCTAAAGTAAGAAAAATCTGGGGAAAAACCGCCTAGGAAACTCATCCTGATCAGGAATCAAACCCGGGAAGTGAATTTTTCTTTTTATATATGAGTTTTTTTATTCTGGTCTTCTGAATCATTTTTGTTTTCATGTTGTAGGCCTATGTTCCCCATTCTTCTTCTCTGTGCCTCCCTTCCCCATTCATACTCAAACATGCGCACATAACTCACAAAAAATAAGTTGTACTAGAACTGCTCTAGTGAATCTAGATGTAAGCAAAGGTCAACCTTAGATATGTACAAATCACGGAAGAATACATTAATACGGTAACCATTTCCCTAGGGGTAAGAAACAAAACATGCGATTGTTATGCAAAGTCTCTAAACAAGCGAAGTAAAAATAGACTGACGGAAAGGTCTACCTCTACTCTGCTATAAATGAAAAGCAAAGAGAGCAGAACTTTCAAGCAACATGGGCTCAAGACATTCCAGGTCAACTTCAGAAAACAGTAAAGCTTTTTTTTTTTCAATTAACAATATAATTATTTACACTACACCACATATTATATGCATAGGCGTAACCAGGCCGACCATATGGGGGGGTTATAACATCCGGGAGAGGGGGGTCCGGGGGTCCTCCCCGGAAAATTTTAAAAATCTAGATGCAAAATAACGAGTTTTTCGCTTCCGGGGGTTCGCCCCCGGAAAATTTTTAAAATTAAGACGCAAAATAACGAGTTTTTCGCTTCCGGGGGCTGTCCCCCGGAAAATTTTAAAAATTAAGACGCAAAATAACGAGTTTTAAGCTTCCCACGCTTTATACTTGCATTAAGTAATTTATGGGCAGACTTAAAAAAATTATACAATTTTCCTTTTTTTAATCAATGGGAGGGGGGTTCAAACCCCCAAAACCCCCCCCCTCGGTACGCCTATGATTATATGTATGATATACCTATATGGAACACCATGTTCTTTAGAAATCACGTCTCTTCGCAGTACTTCGACAATTTCGTCATTTAAAATACATTTAGGTGGGAAGAATGTGAGTTTTAGATAATTTCATGAAAAATGAAAAAGCTAAGTTGACAGTCCTAAGCATCCTTTTAAAGATAAGCCCACTCATTTTTCCTGATGGCTAACTTGGCTTATTGGCAATACAGTACCGGAAAATAAGATAAAGAAAAAATCTTAATAACTTCATTTGGAATAGAATCCGCTAAAAACTACTTCATGATGAAAACCAAAAATCGTCAAAGAGCCAAGAGTATTTTCATAGCACAGTGAGAGTAGGTACTATCCATATGACTATAACTTTCTGAGCAAGAAAAATAAAAATTTGGAAACTTGATTTCGGTAAGGTCTTTTAGAAATCAAATTTGGGGACGTTAAGAAACAACAATTTAGTGTAACTTTTCAACTCAACTAATTTGTGCTGAATGCCCAGTTTTACTTCTTACAGTTCGCAGTAAATGAATAATGAAAATATCCAAGGCCTGTTCAATGCTAAAAGTCTTGAAGTTCTGTTAAAATTCACCATGCAGTCATGCAATAGAAGCAAAAGCAATCGAGAAAGAAATATATTGTCTCCTCCTTTCCTAACAAGGACGGCATTGAACCTATCCAAGAGTCCATCTGGTCGCGCGTCGTACTTTGTCCATCACTGCTCTAGGCCCTGAACCGATGGAAGAAACAAGTAAAATGAGACCAGGGGGTATACAACGAAAACTGAACGACTAGCTTAAGTTAACACTGAAATCTGTCTCAATTCTTATGTAACAAGGTATACAAGGTATAAGATCAGTTTATGTTTTCAGGCAGACGCAAATTACTGGACCTTCAGATTTATCTTCACAAATCTGAACGAAATAAAATAGAATGAAACTCTTTTGAAAGGTCTGTAGTACAAAGAGCTTTCTATTACTGAACTTCCTATTAATTCCAGTGGCTGCGATAATAATGATGGTAAACATCAAAGACAAAAGTCCATACTAGTATATGCTTGTGCGGTGGATCTGACGTGAAGATCGATGAAGAAGAGTTGCTGAAGAAAAGATAATAGGAAAACTTCCCATCAAAGAAACAGTTAAACGGCTTACAATTTTAATGCTATTATAACATACTTCTGTATTCTCAAAGTAGTTTGTGATTAACTATCAGACACAATATGCTCTACGGGAAATCATGAATTTACAAGTCATGTTTTCTGTTATCGGGAAAAAAAATCGGAAATTGTTAAAGGATTTTAAGAAACACCGTAGTCATAGATAACGTAACGGAAGATTTTGAAATCGCAAATAAATGTTAGATCCACATTTGTAACGACAATTTAAGGGATAAAATGCAAATCTACATAACATAACGTATGCAGAGTAACAGACAGCTGAGAGGAAGCGTCATTTTGATGAGAGTGACATCGATTGGAGACAACACTTGTAGCAGCTCAACAACCCCTATTTTTATGACTAGGACTTTCGGTGTATCATCTTCAGAGCATCTTGGAACGCAGGCGTAGATGTATTAATAATTAAACATTAAAGTGGCATCGTCTTCCAGCCTTGTCATTGTAGTAAAAAATTAAAAGCTTTAAACAATTTTATGAAAATACTAACAACACATCTCACTTCTTCCTGCTTCTTCTATTTCTTATTCTTCTTCTTATTATTATTTTCTTCTTATGTGTTTACCGATGGGTAGGTTATCTGCTGAGTAAGGATAACTACACAAAAAGAAGAAGGAAGCTTTTTAAAGCTTTTAGTTGTTTTACCACTATGACAAAATTGGAAGATAATGTCATTTTACTTTTTTAATTATTAATACTCTACGCCTGAATAAGAAGATGCTCTGAAAATAAATCATGAGTATCGAAAGGCCCAGGCATAAAATAAAAGTTGTTAAGCTGATGGTGTCAATTATTTATTTTATTTTACTTCACAGATCGAGCTTAACGGTATAATAACATGTATTTTAACACTGACCACCTCAATTATTGTAATTTTTATTCCTTCAGAATTGGGAAGTAAATATGTAGGGCTACGTATTTCACGAACACATATTTACGGAATTTTCACGGTTAAAAAGAGGTAATACCCCTGACAGTAGAGCTGAAGATTTCACTTTCCCTCAGAGACAGTTGTTCCAGGGACAGAAACAAGTTGTGGTCTGCAGCTAGGGGAGGGTTAGGGAACTATGGCCCACTGGTCCAGTAGTTCGGTCCCAGAGGAAGACTCCTTGTTTGTTTCCTCTTGTTTAGGGAATAACGCTGTTGTTTGCATGTGTATCTAATCTGTTCTCCTGTACGTACTCTACATGGGTTGCTACTTGACTTCTTGCTACCCTGTGTTATGGTTTGTGATATTCACTAAGGGGAATTTTTGTTTTTGTTTGTATAATTAATTAATGTCGCACATGCTTCTTTGTGATTTGTAATTATGCTAAATCAGTTGCTTGTGCAGCAGATTAATTAATAGGGTGCCCAGCAATTTCCTCGAATACGGACCCTAATTATTTGAAGAAACTTCCGACAGTAAATTTAATACAATCATACTTAAAATCTGCTGAAATCTGTATTTTTATTTTATCTCCGAACTGGGTCAACCAACCTCTAAATAACTCTTTTCCGATGACGTTGCCGAACACAGAAAAGTTTCAAATGAAAGTTAAAGACAATGATGTTTGTGTAAGCTACTTAGTGTAAATGAAATTATTGTTGGTGTCATCTCCGATAAAATTACAAAAATAAAATAAAAGCGTAAATGGGATGAGAAAGGGTTAAGAAAATCTTAGAAATATATTAGTATCAAATTTCCTTTTCGTTTGACTTTTAGTTTTTTAGTTACGCTGTTTAACTTAGATAAATCCATAGAACACAGAGTTTCATGAAAACATTTTTCTCCTCGGATTTGGTGTCCCGGGATATGGATTGCAGGGGCCGGTCTCCTTCAATAGTCTAGCATCAGAGTGAGTATTTTTAAAAGTGTAACTTTCAGCTTCATCTTCCGTGTGTTGTGTCATTACTAGGCTTCAAATGTTCACAAAAGGCGGTTTTGTTCACTAAGCATGTTCTATATGAAGAGGTGAGGGAGTGTATCACGCGATGACATCAAGAATGCGCTCAGATATAATAAGGTAGAGATAAAAAGTTAACACGTTCCATATTGCTTTTATAACGAAGGTGTGATAAAAATGGTATGTCTATGAATGTAAATAAATTGTTCTTTTATCATCATCGTGATGACTGCAGTAAATGCACTCGAGGCACGCACTGCTTATGCTGTGGAGTGACTGTCCGTACACAGTGACGTCATGTATGGTACATGTGACACTAAACTTGAGTATTCACTCCCTTTATGAACATTCGAAGCCTAGTCATCAAGCAGGGTGAGTTGTGATAAAAGATCGATACTGAACTGATACTGTTTATGCGAAAGTAATCCTCTTGAAAATACGAGCACGCGCGACGGTGCCATTGTAGTCGCACTGACTAGCTATCACATCACTATGAGCAAAAGTTTTAGTGGCACACAATTACAGTCTCTACAGTACTTCCAGTGCAAAACTAGGATAATACTTGTCTTATGTTCGTCTTTGTTTCATCCTCCTACGCCATCTTTATTCGACGTCGGAAATAGCAATTCTACCCTAACGATAAGAGCGTAGTAAAGATCTCGCACGAAATCTGTGCCGATGAGACCGTTACTCTTTAGAGAGAGACGTGCCATTGTGCGAGAGAGAGAGGTAGCTTGGCCTTTACAAATAGAAAGGGAGGTACTGTTGTGCGAGAGAGATAGTTAGCAGGCCAATCGACGCTACAGTCCCCACGAAAACGTAATGGAATGACTTAAGCAATCGGCACAGATATCGTGCGGTAACTATAACTCCTGAATGAATAAACTCATTGCTCATTTTTTGTGGAAAAAATAAATAGCCAACTCTATTAAATTCTAGGCGCAGAAAAAATGAAAGGCACAGACTCCTCTCGGTGACAAAACTTATAAAGTAATAGAGAGAACTTGAAGTTTATCTTGTAGGAAACTTGGAGTTATCGGGAGTTGAACCCTTCTAATAAGGTAGCTAATTTATTCTGCACTGCATCTCATACATCAATATTGCGGGTGGTGAACTCCGGCGGAAAAATTAACAAGCTACGCCGGGAAGAAGAGCAAAAGGTAAATAAAAAATTAAGAAGAAACTTCTACTGAAAAGTTTAAATTAATAAGTGAAACAAAATAATATATCTGAAGCAAGGGATGATGTAGTATATCATGTGAAAATTAACTTCCTCTTGAAACCTTATGCTAGTTTGGCCTGTGTTGAGATAAATATGAAAATAAAAAACAAATTGGAAACTTTTTGCTGAAATCCGTAGTCGTAGAGTTTATCTGCCGAGCTGATAAATTAAACTTGTTAATGAATTTTATGTATCAATTCTTGAGGATTTTAAGGTAAATTACAAGATATTTATTCACATGTGGGCCACATAGACCTCCCTACAACGGAAAAGAAGAACTAAAGTTTGAATTTAATTAACCAAAATAATTGTGTTCTCATTAAGCTGCTTGTTACAGGAATATTCTTGTGTAACAATTTGAATTTTGTTAAATAATTGTTTCTTCGAAATAAATTCTTAAAAAGAGCATACAAACACAGTGTTTGCGTAAGTCATTTTTATTTTCTTTCCTTGTTGTTACTCTCAATGACCTTCCCTATTCTTCAGGAATAGTCTCTCTCTCCACCTGGTATATTGGTATGTTGCCGCAGAAGTCTATCAAAACTATTTACTATCATTCAATAACAGTTGAAGAGTTTGTTGGGGTACAATTTATAGAATACCTCTTTCATTAGGCTTGTGATAGGGTGTACTCAATGTTTACGTTTTTTCTCCTCAGTTCAAGTGCACAAACACAAGCTACCTCATCCAACATGCAACTAATAATTGCATGTGGGTGCACATTTCGATGACGCAACCGTTTGATTGCGTATATGGGTTCAGAACGGCAATCGGCCGGCTGTTTAGTTGCACAACCAAAAATTGCATTTGGGCTCGCAGCCTAAAACTACTTACATGATATGATCTCAAAGCTATCGCAATTTTCGCCATGTTGAACTAAACCATCGCAATACAGACATGAAAAAGACAAATTAAAAGTGTTGTACGTATACAGGCTAAAAGCGTAGAATCAGAAATAGGCTACTTGAAAGGGGGAGAAACTTTAAAAAGTTATTATCTACTTTAATGTTTCCATTAGGCCTAACGCTGAGGTTAATTATGTTAGAAGTAATGCTCGTAATTATTCATTCTTCTTACAACAATTTTATCCTCGGCTCGTTCTTTTTGGGAGGACTGTAAAGGACCATTAATTTACAAATAATATGTCAGTCAACATACTATAGTTACTACTTTCTTTATACTATGGTTACTATAGGTATAGAGAGTATTGCTGAATATTTATGTCGAATTTTCTATATTGACACTTTTTAGATCCCCTGAATAATAAAAAATGTATGTGCGTATCTGTGATTCTGTGAACAGCGTAACCAAAAAAGGAGAAAGAAAAAATATATATAAAAAAAATAAAACAGGATGAAATTTTAAATTTAGATTATGAATGTTTTTAGGATGTGACTCGAAGCATGCAAGTTACTTTTATTATCATTTTACACACACACAAATCATTTTACGGAACTTTTCGGAAATGGTTCTTACGATATTGTTGAAGTGGTCAACATGAACTATGTACAAGTAGAACCAAAACTTTTATTTAAAAAATCAAATTAATTTCTCACTTACTCATCCCATTCACAAGCTCAGGTTTAAATTCTTACCCGCTAATATTAAGCTTTGGATATAAAAAAGGCTTACACAATTGAATTATTCTATGATGGAACACAAAGCGTAGAGAAAACCATATGAATAAGATTTTTTTAAAAGATGATCAACTGTCAGAACATTTAAACTAGGCCTAAAGTAAAAAAATGATCAAGTTTTAAGATTACTGAGCTATGGGAATTACCTCCAAACGTCACTGTGTTTACTGCTCTGATTGTATCATGACCATGTCGAATGGATATTGTCGATACTCCAGAATGATTTCAATATGTCATGAGCAAACTAAAAGTATTCAATTTATCCACCCATTTGATTGAATGGATTTTCCTAGCATTATTTTTGTTTTCCAACGTGACATAAATATTTTATGATTCATTAATTAGTAACGAAAGGTATTAGTGTAACTTTCTCTTGTAATAAACCACATACACACAAACTACATCAGGTACACTAAAATAAAACAATACTGTAGTCCCCACATGTAATTCCAAGAATTCTCTCAATCTAAAGTGATAACATTGAATACGACATATGTTCATTTATGAACATGTATCGAGCTGTTTACGTTTCGTTAAATTTTAATGTTCTTTGATTGCACATTATTTTACACTCCACTGCTACTGAAACCATCAGAAATACTGACAGGTTACAAACTTGCGCTTATTATACAGGAGGTTGCAGTTCTAATTTATCTACTAATTTGAAACTACTGCACTTCTTATACAGTGGGTTTCACGTAAGAGTTGGCCAATCGTGCAGGTTTCTGCGTCGCGGCGGCCACAGCTCTAACTCCCGAGCGATCGGGTAAAATATCTACGCAAATAAAGCCGCTAACGGTGTAATGATTCAGGTTCTCACAATTAAAGTTACAGTTAAAATGAAAATAACCACGTATCTCATTACCAGAGATGTTGGAAATGTCCTTCTCTTGCATCCACACAACAGTGGCATTCATTATTTTAGAAAATTTTGTTTCACGTACATAAGTTCAGCTTCCGAGATAGAGTTAATTTCTCTTGTGATATTGTCTTTAAGTTATTTTACTGTATGGGGCTTTGAACTTTTCACTTTATTTTTCAATTTCCCCTATAAATAATAGTCATATACTGTTAATAATTATTATATTTGCATTTTATTTTACTTTCTAACTTTTATAAGCATGTATTATTTACGGCTGTGAAATAATTTCGACCTGAAACTTCCCCGGCTGTATACAGGGTGTTTCAAAAATACTTTTACAAACTTCGCGCATGGGTTCCTTACACCAAAAGAAGGAAAAAAGTTCATAATGAACATGTGCCCCATAATCCTTTTCATCGACGTGTCATGGAAGCTTGCGAAACCATTTGACACCATCCCTGACATTCCATGATTCGACGAATGAATGCATGTCTAGAAGCAAGGGGAGGAGATTTCGAGCATTTGCTAGAGTTTTGTGTGTTGACGTGTTATGAGTGTACCAATGTGTTGAACAGTTCCTAACGAGAAAACAAGGATTATGGGACATATGTTCATATGAACTTTTTCCCTTCTTCTGGTGTAAGGAACCCATGATTGAAGTATGTAAAATTATTTTTGAAACACCCTGTATATTCAATCCAGAGGGAGGGACGCATAGAAAGAGAACAAGAAAAGCAGAAAATCTCACAGATTTCTTCCGATTGAATGTTTCAAAAAGAAACAAGGCTTTACTGGTTTACACTCGTGGACTGCAATATTTATCTCGACGTCACACTGATTGCATATTTTTTAAATTTAGTCTAACATTAATTGATTGATTGTACTCGTACATTTCTACACGCCGCTATTTTGTAACCAGTAGAAATTTTGTCGGGTGGAAATCCTGGGCTCGTTATACAGAAAAGTTAAAACAGGAGGTCGTTGTGGTTGTTCGATAGGGCATTATAAATTTATTAAAGCTGCTGCTATGGAATTTTATAAGTATTACGCCACTGAGGTAGACCTTCACAGCCTGTTCACAAAGAACGACTAGAACGAGAACAATGGTGAGTCCACATCGTAGTGTTTCAAAACTTTTTTCCCTTGTGTAGCTGGTCTTAATTAATTGACCGTGCTCAAAGCGGAAAAGCCGGTACAGACGTTTCCTACCCAGTCGACCTGAACGGAAACCATGCCAGTCAGGGATAAAGGGAAAACTATTTCAATGGATACAGAATAATTTTGTGTAAACGGTGCAATACTGGTTGGCAAGGGGAAATCCTGTAACTTGTGTTGTTTTACTGTTGTCCCAGTTATTTAATCGTTAAGTCCTTTAACCTATTCGTATCATAATCAGAGGAATTAGTCTACTGCATTTTACCTTGAAATTCGATGTCGAGTTTTCAGCTTTAAATATCTTTTAGGTTTCTAAGTGTAAAAATAAAACTTTTGGGGGTAAAAACGAGTGTCTGACAAGTCCTAATATGTGCACAGTGTACCTAGATATCAGAGAGACCTAGATTATGTTTTAAAAGTAATTTGAAGGACTATGTCACTAGCATGGGGTACGCCGTGATGAACATGGCCTATGAGTTACATTCTCAGGAGACTATGAATGAGAGACCGACATTTAATTGTACCAGTTATTATTAATTATGTAAGTATGGATATTAGTTCAGTAAAACACTGTGTTCGAACACTAATTTTATCTGTCCGTTTTATGCCTGCGAGTTTTTTTTGGTCCTATCTCGATCTTTAGTGGCTTGGCCCGCGAAATATTCTCTGACGGATAATGTGGTCCCTCTACGAAAATTGGCAACCTCTGATCTAGGCCTACAATGAACAATAAGTAGCTACGAATACTATTATCACCTTCTTACTACAATATCAACAACAACAATAATATTATTAATATAAGTAATAGTAGTGCCGGTTTATAATTAGCATTCAATAGCCAATCATTTTACATAAGCGTATGATATTTAATTTTGTATACTTACCCAAAGCAGATACAAATAGACACAGAATTGTTTACTACTTCGTGATGATAAAATTCCATTTACCTAGAACACAAAGAATGAAATATGTATCAGTAAAAATCTGTAAGTTCTTCTGATTTAAATCATTGAGACTAGTGACTGACACTGGCAACAACATACAATTTAACTGATTTTAATTGTAGGCACTAAGACTGTGGAATTAGATTAGTAATAGACTTATGTCTAACTGACATTATTATTAGGCCTATGTAAGACTATCTAAACACTTTCAGAATTATTTCAACAACCATCTCGAACGATCGACAAAACAGAAAATTGAGAACGAACAGTAAATTAAGATAAACAGTTTGGCTGTATGTGCAGAAATCTAAAGTTCAGAAGCAGATATATTAATGTGAAATAAACCAATAATTAAAATGACGAAACTTAAAGTTACTTTTATTACATGAAACTGGTAATCCATCACCACATTTTTACTCTACAGTAGTAGGACAGTAGCGCAGTTAAGTAATAAAGGACGTCTATGAGTTATTGAGACAAAATAATATTTAGAAAAAACTATACAAAGGGACAAAAGCATATTTTACATTAATATAGTATAGAAACTGATAAAGAAATACCCGTAATAATAAATAAAATGGATAGATAGATTACCGAAAAAAAACTGACACAGACCGAGAAAATCAGAAAAAAGAAAGAAAAATATAACTGTGGTTTTGTTAGAAAAGTGAAAAGAACACAAACAGATAATCCTCAATGAAGAACAAAGAATGTCAGTAAGTTTAGATTGTCAGATTGAATTGTTTAGAATGTCAGTAAGTCAGATTTCGAAGTTTAAAATTTACATCACTCTCTAATTAGTAGACATTTAAGGAACCATTTTATTATTTATAACTCGGGATTTCAATATTGTTCTTCCCACTTTTTATAATTTCTGTTCTTTTTTTTTTCTAGGTATTAATTTCACATTAGACTTATATTTTCTTGTATTTGTTTGTATTTAATAGTGTATTTAATTGTGTACTAATTGTGTATTGTAAATAACTGAACTGTACCTGAACACGTTGCTCTTGTGTTATATAAAATTTATATATAAAAATAAAGGATTGGAAAAATTAAAAAAGTAAAAATGAATGAAATAAAAAGAAATAATAACATAAAATTCAGAAATGAAGAAATAACTAAGGCATAAAGAAAGAGGAGAGAAAGAAAAATAAAAAGAAAGGCACAGGAAAAATACAAAAAAGAACAAGAGGTAAACACTCGAGAAGGAAAAAGAATGGACGAAAGAAATGATTGAAAGAATGAAGAGATGAATGATGGAAGGATCGAATGAATTAATGAGTGTGCGGGATGTGAAAGAAGGTCGGTGAGTTTGTTAGAAACTAGTCCTCGTCAGAACAACGTATTGTTTCATTCAGAGACAATTTTATGTGAGGAGACTTCCGCTACAGGAGGTTCCATGAAGTAGTTAGCCCTAATTAGTGAAAAGTTTTCCTAACCATCAGATTAAAATGTGCTGATGGAAAACAATATACACATTGAAAATGAAGTGGAGTAAAACAATAATTTTTATAAGTCTAGCTAATGGGATTATTGTACCATATTTATAAGGGTAAGTACTCTATATTATTATTGATTAGAAACATCAGTAATTTTAGATGCTACACCCTGACATTTTCTCTATGAAGAAAATGACCAGAACTACGTTTTCCTCAAAGTGAACTTCAAAAGAACACCTCTAATTGTTTTATCACATTAATTTTTTTGTTCTATTTTCCACATATTATATCTTGCATTTTATTGTTTCCACAAATAGCACGTTTTTTATTCCCGAAATAAGAAAACAAGCTCTGCAAAGAAGCCACGGTCTCAATATGAATATATCAGGAGCAATGTCGTTTTAAGAAGGGTTGTAGACGATTAAAAAACAGAACCAAAGAGTACATTAATCCTATTATGTGTAAAATTGCTAGTTTTGGTCCTTGCTGATTAGATTTACGTTTGGAGAGGCTTTTCGACATTAATAGTTATGCTACCTTCAGTCCATATAACTAAGAAGTTAATTTTATTAACGGTTGTAAACTTTAATTGTTGGATTATACCTCGCAGTGAACGCAAACTTTCATTAATAACCCATAAACTAAGGATTTTCGGATATATGTGTATATGAATCCGGGTTCGAATCCCGTTTTGTTTTAACTCTTCTTACTAATGGTTCTATAATTTAACTTTACTCATGTGCGGATGTTTTTAAGCGGTGAACTGGAAAGCAATGCTGTGCAAGCGCGCCACAGCTTGATTACCAGACAATCACGCCATTCGTGGAGCTACAATTGTGCGAAATATGGCAGTAAAATGAGTATTTGCAGGGATGTATGCGCGTGGATATAATAGCGGTGACGTCACGAAGGTGAATGATGAAGGAAATCTATTTCAGTCTTTTTGCAGTAAAAATCTAATAAACACGTATTCTTACAATAAACGGGGTACTATATATATTATATATAATATATTATATAATATATATTGTATAATATATATTATATATTGTATATATTATATATAATATTATATACAATATACTCGACTAATTTTATTTTAACATACAGTAGCATTAGTTTTCAGTACGGTAACTAAGTATTTCAAGGAAATGTGAGACTGAAATTGGTATATACCTGAATATATTACAAAAGTAAATTTAGAATCTTAGCTCATGGGTAAATATTATGCAACTCTTACTTTAAAAATATCAGAGAACTTATATTATTTTTCAACACAGTCCCTGGATATAACAGTACACTTGTTCGAGCGTTCCATTAGCTCAAGGATGCCCGCAGTATACTGTATGCATGGTGCCTTTTGCCTGTTTTCTTTTACAGGGTTATCATAGAATATTAAACGTCTTGCATAGAATGGACTAGATAGACTTAACCGTCGCAAAGATCCAGTATTTTCGACAGCAAGCTGATCATCACAGGAACGTAGTTTTAAGTATTCAATAGTCCAGTTATTCTTTGCATACCCAGGCGGCTTCCTTTTGTTAGGAGAAAAAGATTTCCGACACCTCGACCCATGCTCTTTATTTTTACCGCACCAATCAAAATCTAAGAATGTCCTGTGATGGCTGTGACAGCTTCGCGTGGAGTGAAAAGCGGGGTTTCAAGATCTAGTTACAAGAAACAATAACACGTGTGAATTGACTAAAGCGTGGGAAGAACTGAGATCATTGATAACAAAGAGAGAATGTTGCAACGTTTCTATAGTTTTGGAAAGCGGGAACCAAGACCGACTCGGTCAGATCAATTAACACAAAGAAACACCGACTTAATGGTTTATTTCTTTGAAGCCGCCTGGGCATGTAATGAAAGCCTGAACCTTCTGGAAATAAAAAAAGTGTGCGTGGAACGCCACGCGACAGAAGTGAAACTTGTTCTAGTTTTTTTTATTTTTCAATTTTGGATTATTGATTTTTGAATTTTGGATTGTTGGACTTTTTAATATTGGGTTTTTGGACTTTTTAAATTTTAGATATTGAATTTTTTTTTAATTTTTGATAGGCTACTCGGATTTTTTATTTTTTTATTTTTGGATTTTTGGACTTTTGCATTTTGGATCTTTGATTTTTTAAAATTTTGGATCTTTGAATTTTGAATTTTTTTATTTTGGATCTTTGATTTTTTTATTTTTTATTGTTTAATTTTGCATTTTCGATTTTTAATTTTAGATTGTTTAAATTTTCGATTTTCGAATTTTTTAATGTTGAATTTTTTTATTTTTTAAACTTTGGAGAAGCCTAATCATTGAGTTTATTGTTTTCTGTTCAGTCCGTTCCGTCACGCCTCACTAATTTCGTGACGATTTTGAGCGTTACATTAATTTCGTGACGATTTTGAGCGTTACATTAATTTCGTGACGATTTTTGATCGTTACCCCATCTCTCGAATTACCCCTACCGCGGCTAAAGAAGTTTCACTTCAAAAAGCGTTCTAGCGTTGTGTTCTCTCCACATTTTTATCGGTGCGGTAATACATTCTTCTGTCCTTTCATGTATTTATATTATCATTTTTCTTTTAATTTCATATAGTTTATTCAATATCATTTACAAAACAAAACAAATCAGTTGATACACCAGTACTACTGATCAGGCAGCATAACGCCGTGTTAAAATAATGGATCAGGAAAATATCATTCTGTGAAAGATATTTCACTGATCTTGTTCTGAAAACAAGCATTTGGTACACGCTATTGGTTAACCTACTTAAGTACACGCTACAAGCAATCTCGATTAAAGCGTTAATCGTTATATTTTTGGTAATAAGCGCATAGGCCTGCTACTAGAGTAGATTCGTTCTGCGAGGGCCATCCACAAAGTAAATTTCCATGAGGCCATTTACAGAAACAAAACAAAGTTTCCTGGAAATATTAATTGCAACAGATACAGCAAGTATTCAGCTATTTTTCAACATATTTGCCACCACATATTTCAACATATTTGTAACATCTGTCATATTATGGGACCAACTTTTGAACACATGTGTTGTAGAAGTCTGCCGCCTAGTCTGTCTGTCTGTCTGTCTGTCTGTCTAGTCTAGTCTGTCACTGTGTGACAACCACCTCCGTTTCTCTGTCATTTCCCAGGGGTAGGAAAAGATGAAAATCGCTGGGACCGAGGTGCAGGCTGTAGGGTGCATGTTTAAACACTTCCCTGCACGTCTCCTGCAAAAGTTCGGCTGGAAGGTGTTTCAACATCCACCCTACACTCCGGACCTCACTCCCAGTGATTCCCATCTTTTCTAATACCTCACGAAATGACAGAGAATGACAGAGGAAAAAAGAGATGGTTGTCACACAGTGGTTCAAATCCTAGGCGGCAGACTTCTACGAAACAGGTATTCAAAAGTTGGTTCAAAGGTATGACAAATGTCTCAATTGTGGTGGTGAATATTTTGAAAAATAGCTGAAGACTTGTTGTATCTGTTGCAATAAATATTTCAATTAAATTGTGTTTTGTTTCTGTAAACGGCCCCAGGGAAACTTACTTTGTGGACGGCCCTCGTAGTTGCATCCCTGTGTGTTATCCAATATGATTTTTATCCTAAGGAGTTTCATTTTTCCCAGAAAGTGACTTGTATTAATTAATCTGACTGGAAATTTCTCGGAGCTCAGACATATTCGATGCACCGCTGAACAGCCATCATAGAGTTTGAACATTCGTGCCGTGCAATTCACTGACAATCAGAAGGAATTCCTTCGAGGGAGATGCACAGGCAAATAGCAAAATTCTAAGTCATCACGAGTACCGCACTTCCACGTGGTTTGTATATTACTGGTTGCTATTGGTGGTGATTTAGAGTCCGTGTTATCGTGGCTGGGCACCAGGTGGCTCTGAACACAGTCCACCGTGAAGATAAAGCGTTTATATACCAGCACTAAGCCACTAGAATACTCAAGCGTAGATTAGATGCAGAAAATTATCTCCAGTGCAGCGGTTGATAGGAAAGAAAATGTGTATAAGTAAAATTTTTTTTTTTATTATTATTTGCCAGCTTTATGTAAGACATAAGCTTTATATTAAAGTACATAGTAAAACACTTTGTTTTCTTATTATGAATAAATAATTTTACAACTCTGTATTATAAGTCATAAAGAGCTAACTACAGGAAACAGAACTAACTTGTTTATAGCCAGTATATTATCATTAATATTACTATTATTTAATTATTATCATTCCTATTATCAATGATATTTATTTCATTCTATTATTATTGTGCAAACTGTTAATTTTTTATTATTCATATTATACCGGGATTCACTTAAAAATATGATTGTATTAATTTTTTGAAGGAATTGTAATTCTGCTATAATTATTGTAAATGATTTATGAATACTATTTAATGTACCGGTACATTAATCTGAATCTGGTTGATTGAAGATATGACCTTAAGGCCTTAATTCTGCCAGTTAAATAAAACCACTTGTTATTACTTATATTATTACTATCATTAATATTAATATTAATATTAATTAATTATTATTATTATTATTATTATTATGTTTGGCCCTAAATATCACAAGTTTATAACTAAATACACACATACAAAGATTCTATAACAAAGGCCCTAAGGTTACAGTAGAGTAGGTCTACTATACCAAAGTTTTAAAAGCTAACTGCAACAATATGAAAAAGGAGACAGTAAGTAATCGCTAAATACCGATTTTAATGTTATTTCTCTTACTACAACGGTATGTTCCCTCGTGACCCAGAGACAATGACAGTAGCAAGCACTTGAGAATCTCAATAATTAATTTCTACAAACAATGAACCCATTGCATTAATCATTATGACGTTAGGCGTGGATATTAAATTTATTGTTGTGAAACTCGCCTAATGGATGAAGTAAGCCTGCGTTATTACTATTACTGTTAATTACTCTCACCCCAACACCTGTTCCAAACATGTGGCTGTCATTTGTCTCCATTATGAGGAAACAAAAACATACTAATGATCGTAGTGGATTATTCGAAACGAGCGGGAAAAATAAACACAGCGTTATGGATTACGACGTGTTTAGGCTTCCTTATACACTGTTCATAAAAACCTACACAACTAAAGGTCAGGCAGAAAAAAATAGGAGGGTTTCTCAAAACAAATCCTTCCCCAGACTACCCTTCTTTCCATTACACTTACAAGCACTTAAGGCTACGTCTTAATGAACAATGAACATTCACTCCACATAGTAGCTTGTAGAACGACAATAAAGTGTAGGTCTATATAGTATTATTGTTACTACTTTAATAACATTATTTTCAAATAGATAGAATATTTCAAAATATTAATTTAATTAATAAGTTAATTATTTTATAATTAGTTTAAAAGAATTATTAAATAAATCTTTTTACTCCCGTTATTTTCATAATCCTGTGCTATTTGTCCG
The DNA here is from genome assembly GCA_964059195.1 of Ectobius pallidus. Lineage (NCBI taxonomy): Eukaryota > Metazoa > Arthropoda > Insecta > Blattodea > Ectobiidae > Ectobius > Ectobius pallidus. The sequence continues at coordinate 77,299,390 of CAXKWD010000010.1, read as the reverse complement.
ACTAGCGCAACATTTAATAAATATCACAATTTATAAATGAATTTTCACATCTTACACTTGAATTTTAAAAAAATAAATAAATCCAAACTTTCAGTTCCCATAACTCCCCGTCATTGTCACTATCCACGCCAGAACTGCTACTACAACTATCTAAATTTATCAAAACTCTTTCAATATTGTCTTCCCTGCCTATCACCTTTATGGGATCCTCTTTCTGGAGTCTCTCAGTGTGTGCCACACATTTTTCTCCAATCTTCGATTGTAACACTGTCCACAGCAGCGCTTGGCTTGGAAATAAGTGACATTCATACAGAGTGAGGTGGTCGGGGCGAGGTTCAGGTACACGGAACATAAAAAAATAGTAAAACAGTGCATTCGGAAACCCGTATACACAACCTGAAAACCGCCTATTCTTTCTGCCTCTACTATAGTCCCTATATGAAGGTAAAAATATACATCGGTCACGATCGGTCTTCGTATTAATTTTTTTTTTACTTTATTAGCATGAAATCTGGGATTGTGTTCTATCTATTTTATTTCAATTGAAATACATATTTTATTAAATAACTACAAGTTTTGTATACACATACTTCAAGAGATTAAGACTTTCAAGAAAGTGTGTTGGTATGGAAAGTGTCACTTTTACTGAAAAAAAATGTACAAAACATGGAAGACCCGTGCGTGCCTAGTGCACAACGCCATCGATGTAAGCCAACAGAGCTCCATCTATTTCTAAATCCGAGGTAGTGAATCGAGAAGATAGAGTTGACTAGTTACTGGGGTTAAGCTATTGACCAGGATCTTCAGCCACTCCGCTCAGAGCCAGGATTTCACCCTGCTGCACCGGAAAGGATACCGGACGAGTTTGTTAAGTCGGCGAAACCTTGGGAAGGCGAATTTAGTTCGAGGGAGAATTCGCAGCAACCGGCCCACTCTGACTATTTAAAAATGTATATGCAGTTACAAAATCAAGAAGTTAATATTTCTGCAATAGATATATTAAAATAAAAAAAGGTCCCAAGTTACGAGATTTTGAATTAATCCAACTACATAACAAAAAACTTTCAAATTTTAATTTTAAAAATATCGGGTATGCTGTATCGAGGGCGCAGCCGTGAAACGTCTTGTGAAGGCAGCCTGTATCTGACTGACTGACTGACTGTCCTATATCCCCAGTGTCGGGGCGAAGGGCCTCCAATTGGAGGTTTCTGATACCTATTTGAATTTTGTTATGCTTATTTTCCGAGAGAGGGCAGAGGGACAGGTGGTAAGCCCATCGCCTCACCAGCCTGTATCTACAGTCTCTCATATGTGCAATAATTTGAAAAGACTGTTTCTACTAACTTTAAAAATACTTTTAAATACTTTCAAATTAATACAGCTATAATTTTATTTAGCATTCTGTTAAATTTGTAGAAACAGAATGTATACAATTCGCCTCCCGTATGTTATAGCCTACAATTAGTTAATACTTTAAAATTAATATAAATTACATTCCTTTTAAAATTTGTACATAAAAGAAAAGAATTCGTAAAGGCTAGTTTACACGACGAAATTATGTTTCGTAACTGAGTTTCGCAACTGTTTTTTACTTTAATGCTCAAGCACTAGATGTACTGGCGACAATGAGTTGCGACACTACGCAGTTTTGGCTGATTCCAACTTCTCACGAAACTATAAAAGTAATTTTGAGATTATACGCTTATTTAGCTTGTTCGCATTTCGTAAAATTAAATGGGGAAGTGAGGAAATTGTGAAATGCCTGTATTCATACGTTTTTCAAACGTTTATATGGGATTTTAACAACTTGAACTTCAGAAATAACATGAAATGTGCGGTTGCTTTGGAAAGAAAATCTGTGTAATTAGATTCACGAAATCACTTTCATGAAAGTGGTTACGAAACCTAGTGTCATCGTGTAAACTAGCCTTAAATTTACAAACGTCTGAGTATATTGTAGCATGGCCTTCTCTATTCACTATCAAGAATGGACTGGCTAAGACTATTGAGGCTTCGGATTTTACATTCAATTCATTCTCCTGACTTGCTGACTTGATGTATTTCCGTTACATCTAGACCTACTTCCGTTAAAGGCGGTTTTAGCAAGTAAACCCCCCATAAAGATATTTGCATAGTCTAGTGGTTTATTGTGCAGATACAGTTGTTATCCTTATTAATGTTAATACAGATTAAATAAACAAAACTGTATGTAATCATTCTCGTGTAAAATTTATTTAGTTCTGATGCAGTTCCTGGAATTTCTAACAACAGAATAAAACAGAAAATAGAAGGAATGCTGGTACGAAACAGGAATTAGTAGGGAAAACAATTAATTAGATACACCTAACTACTAGTGGTAGCCTAACTTTGTTAATTAAGTTGAACACATTAGTAGCTGTTAGCGTCGATAACTCGTCCCTCTATGACATGTTAATTCAAGTGCATCACACCTCCCAGTAAACAACTAAATTAACTGTTTAAAAATTTCCTTAAGCTTCCAATCTCGTAATTAAATATATAGCTTATAGTAAGAAGTATATTTCAAAAGCGTTATTGATCATATTAAAGAAGTATCGTGTATGATAAACGGTGTGCATTCTGAAAGATATGCGATAACTTTCAAATTTTATCAGCTCTAAAAAAAGTGTTATTTTCTTTTCTCTTTATTTCCTTTATCAGCATGCCTCATTGCCGTGGTAATATTACATGCATCACATAACCTATTTACATTAGATATACAATATTACATATTACATTATTACATTTTTTACATTTTTCAAATTTGTACATTCACATTTCGTGTTATTTATGAGGGATCTAATTTGACTTTCTTGACTAATTAAGCCCGAAAGCATAATATATTACTTACTTACTTGCTTACACATGGCAATAGACAATTCTTAAGAAAGCTAAAGGAATATTATATATTTTATGGAATCCGGAGATTCATTGACGCGCTTACATGAGTCCGCCATTCAAACCTATTCTGTGCTAATTCCATCAAAATTTCCTCCGAAAATCCTACTTCCCTTAAATTTATTCTAATAATGTCCTTCCACCTACGTCTAGTGTTTTTTTTCTCTTTCGGCCTTCGAGTCAATATTTTTTAGATATGTCTTTCCTTCCCCATGCGCGCTACATGTCCAGCCCATTTCATCCTTCGTGATCTAAATTATCCTTGGTATATTAGGTATTTATATTACTTCAATGGTAAAATTTAACAATGCTATGAACTATAATGGAGCGAGAAGCGTAACGTATAATTCGTATCACTTTCGTTCACTTTTCAGCCTTTAATTCTAACAATGTAGCAGTATTGACATGCCTATGCCTCCCAGGATTCGGGGAAATCTTCCATATTATTTTCCATGAATGTGGGGGGGGGGAAGAAGCATTTGGAAATTATTTACCAATTGCTAGATGAATTAAATAAATTCTCTATAATATAATCAGTGGTGTGGTCCCAACATTTTCACAGGCTATATATGCCATATCCAATACGATATTTTTTTAATATCCTTGAGGACTTGTACCGTCCGAAATTCAATTGGATGAAGATCAATGAATTAAAAGGTGAAATAAACTTATCGATGAGTGTATTCATCTGCCAACATCCAATTATATTGAGTGTTGAAAATGTTTTATTTCATAACAATCAATAGTAAGTTACTAATTCGAGTAATGGTCTTAAATAGCAATTAACAAGTATTTTCTTCCGTATGAAATTTAAAGAAATTTTGATTTTCAAAACCGAACATATGTTTTGATAGGTGTACATTTATTTGTTAGTTATTTATCGACGGTTATCTACTGCTATTTAGACCTGAGAACCGGTGTGTCGGGATTCCCTTCTGCAGGAGTTTTTATACATGCTTGTAAATCTGAAGACTGTCGCATTTACACAAAAAAAAGTGCTACCCACTTGTGTCGGGATCTAATTCGCGAATTTCTTTCATCATCAGAATTATTATTGTTGTTCATACTATTGTTATTATTACAATTATTATCATCATCATCATCAAAATTATTTTAATTTTATGATTATTATAACCTATAACATCTTCTCTATGCCCACGGCCGATTAAATCAAATTAAAAGTAAAAAATAATTATTATTATTACTGTCCAAATTATTATTATTATTAATTATTATTTTTATTAGTATCATCGTAGTATCATCATAGTATATCATCTTCATCATCATCATCATTCATCATCACCATCCCTGTAACATTATTATTATTATTATTATTATTAATATATTTAGGGGTACGCCGTAGCGTAGTGGTTGAGGCGCTGCGCTACAAACCGGAAGGTCGCGGGTTCGATTCCCGATGAGGTCGTTGAGATTTTTCAATTGGCCTAATCCTTCTGGTGGCACTATGGCCCTGGGGTCGACTCAGCCTCTAATAGAAATGAGTACCAGGAGCAATCCTGGGGGTAAAGGCGGCCGGTGCGTAAGGCTGACAACCTTACCACCTTCATGTGCCGAATGTCCAAAATCTGGGAGCCTCAACCTCCTGCAACCCTCTGGGCCTCCATGGCCTGTATAGGGATCACTTTACTTTTTATTAATATTATATTATTCTATTAACATGCCTATTTAAAATTTGTAAAAATTGTCTGTAGCATCTTTAAATAAATGAAATCATTATCATTATAACGGAACCTATATCATCTTCTTGATGCTCATTTCAATTAAATTAAAATTGAATTATTATTATTATTATTATTATTATTATTATTATTATTATTATTATTATTAATTTTGAATAGCGGAACAAGTCAAGTTAAGTAGGAGTACAAGTTTATCACAAGGTGAAACAAATAATAACTTATTTGTACTTTGCAGATATTAATGTGGTTTCTACTTGTATTTACTTGGAAACGACATCCGGCATTGCGACACTTGTTTTGCATACATTCTGTAGCTATGCATGGAAGTAGACGGTCGTATCCGCAGGTTACCATGGAAATGGAATTGAAACTAAATCATCGAGTGTCGCTTGTTTATTTTTAATTGCGCGGTTTTCCTCAAACTTTTTGATGAATTAGACGTTTTTGAAAGCCGACAGACGCACGTACGCCCTCTTGCATAACTCCGTACAAGCAATTTCATTTCAACCCTAGCTCCATTCTTGTTTTTATTATCATCGTTACACTGTTTGCAGACGACATTTTATATATTTGTCAATATTAAACACAACTGTATGTGTACAGTACGTATGATTTTTTTTTTCATGTTTGCAGCAACTTTTTAATTTTCTGCGCTTCGCTCAGGCTAGGGGGTTTAATCGTGTTTCATCCCCCAATAAACTCCAACTGACAGAAATTTTTAATCCAAAAGGTTAACTATCACCGATCTAGACAGTGACGCTAAAAAAAAAAAGACAGACGGATTACGGGCTATTTTATTGCCAACTTTTATAAAGTACAGGTATCTGGATTATTGTTATGAAAAAGTTGATATTCTATACGGCCGTGTTTTAATTCCGCTAGCGTTACTCTAGCTCTGAGTTTAAATAAACAGAACAAGGTTTTCGTAGTAATACAGTGATAGCTGATTAAAACACTGCTTATTTTTTTATCCAGGCTACTGAGATAATTCTATTCAATTAGAATCGCCAATGCTTTGAGTGTACATTTACAATAAATATTAAATGAACGCATTTTTAAAGGAATTAATTGTTCGAATTTGTTATAGAAAAATAAAAAAGTGCATTCCTCTACATGTTTTTAAGGTGCCCATAATTAAGACTCCCAGATTTATAACCACGGGAAATCATACCAACTTATGGCTACAAAATAACTAACCAATATGGGGGCGATCATATGGGTGAATCATATAACTATAGTAAAAAAAAGTATAGGCCTATATTTAGTCGAGTCTCCGATACGTCATTTGGGTGAGCAATAAGAATCTTATAATAGATACAGTAATTTCTACAGAGTAATTCGCTAAATATATTTATTTGCACTGTCTTTAACCCTATATAATATACGACGGAATTGAGGAGTAGGCTTATCAGTATAGGGCTTCCAAGTTCATATGCTCGAAGTTGATTGTTTTAAATTTACTATAGACTATTCTTACTGTATCTTGCAACATAGGCTGGAGGCAATCGTAGTTTTCAGTTTAAAATATTTACTGTACTCAATCTCCTTCTTTCTGACGTCATTTTTTCTAAAATATGGTTGTTGTAACTTTATTGAATAACATAATATATCTGTAGGCAATGTGGCCTAATGTAGCCTGTTCGCTATACCTAAAAAATAAAATCCAACATATTATTCTATTGTTACTTCCGAGATATCGCCAAGATATGTTTTCAGGTCAACTAATAAAATACACTAAAAGGAATTATCAGTTGCAAGAGTTTGTCAATCAGCTTTTATACACAGAGCTCCGTCTATAATTCAATGTGATTCCGTATAATACATCCCTTTTATTGGTTACAAATTGAAAGAGTATCCACCTTAAACCCTTGTCGTAAAACTTATCTGGGGCCACTTATATATAAAATATAAAACAACACATAAGATACAATCACTCAATAAAAACAAAGTTTTCACAGTATGAACATTCGAATAAAGAAAGACGCATCTGGGACCAATAAGAAGATTTTAATACTGTGACAACTTTGTTATTAATGAGTGATTGTATCTTCTGTGTTATTTTATATTTTATATTTAAGTGGCCTCAGATAAGTGCTACGACAAAGGTTTAAGGTGGACACTCTTTTAGTTTGTAACTATTTTAACCCTGTCTGAAAATGAAATTCATTAATAATTCTTTTTATTAAATTAAGTAAGTTCGATTTTTACTATGGAATTGAAAGAATCTTTTCTAGACTTAAATGAGTTAAATATGTTTACATCTTATATCCTATATCATAGGCCTAAGTAACTTAGTATATTATAGGTATGGTTAACATCTTATGTAAGATTGAAAGACTGCGTCCATTTAAATAGCCTTTAAGAGTAAATACATAAAAGTTTAGTATTGTCGAAATTTTTTATTTTGCGTGACAACTATTGGCCTATCCCATACATTTTATATACTGATATTCTAAACAGAGGAATTAGCAAATCATGTTTATTCCACAACTTCAGTTATAGTACTATTTCTTTTTGAGTCCGCAGTTTCACTTTGTCAGCTGCTTATTTTTTAAATGCTTTTTACAACTTCTTTAATAGTCTGTAGTACATAGCGTGTGGTAGATAATGAAGATAAATTTGCTTGTTAAAATTTCTAAAGAATAATTCTGCCTCTTTGATCGTGCCAGGCAACTCTTTATGGAAGGCTAAGGGGGAATCTACAGTCTTGCGCTATATAACTATCGGAAATGTGCACTGGTTTAATAGTGTGAGTATACAGAAAAGCAGCATTGCATTAAAAGTCACAAATTGGAACAATGAAAGTGAGAATGCGATGATGAAAGTGAGAATGCGAACTTTCTTTCTTTCTTTCTTTCTTTCTTAATCGTAGTTTTACCTCTCCCTTTTTAGGATTTAAGCGACCCAAGCCGCCCGGGCCTTACAGGGCCGTGACCTGTCGGGAGAGAGATTATCTGTGAATCACACACACACAATTTTGACCAGACAAGGACATGGAGGGCCTCCTCGGATGAGTGATCAACCCAATGTCGGGGCCACCTCCGAGACAACACGAACACATAGGACGAGACACACCATTCACACACACACACTCTCTCAGAACAAGGCGAGGATGGGGATGAAGATGATAATGACGGTCAGATGATATCCGGGGACCACAAGGGCCTAACGTTACCTGACATTTGTCTCGCAGGTGAGGGAAAACCCCGGAAAAACCTCACCTGGGTAACTTGTCCCGACCAGGAATCGAACCCGGGCCCGCTGCGTGAAAGGATCGGACGCATCCTCTGAGCCACAGCGGTGGACGAGAATGCGAATTAATATCATTAATAATAATTTTTAATATAATAATGATTTGAAACTGAAGATTTGTTATCAAATATCATCATGATTTATGTGTAATATAGATATTTCCAGAAAATCTACCAGATTCCAAAAAGCAGGAATAAGAAACATTAATCATTATTTTGTTGCATTCCTTAGCATTGCATTGAATTAATATTACCATTTCGCATATCCAATGGTCTGACTGAGGCTATGACCATTGTGGTGGTTACGAAGGCAACTAGACGCACGCCGGGAGGTCACAATTGTTTATAGGCGTCGATTATCGAAGGGGTTGTTTCCCCAACTGTGACCTCCCAGCACGTAGCTGCTCACCATAATATTGCTAGGGACTAATTCATGCGGTCCAGCCTTCGGGAGAGGTGGGACATGCTTTAAGGTGGCAATGCTACCACAATGCCTCCTCGATTTGGTCATTTAGCATATACAGGGCGTATGAAAATTCAATTTGATCTTTAAAGGGGTTGTGTAGGAACCACATACAAACTTTTGAAATAGAATAAGTTATCTCCGGTCTGCAGATTAAAAAATCCATTCTAATTCGCGAATTCTTTTATGGGTTTCACTGCATTTTCTCTATGAATTAAATTTTTAAATTTAAATTATACTTTTGTTTTTAATCAATTTGTTCTTATAAAAGAACCAAAAGAGCAAAACACAGCTGCGAAATTTGGTTCGATTCAATAAAAGGGTGGATTTAGAAGCATTTATATTTTCTGATAAGTTTGTGTAACACAGTAATAAGTGGTATTTAAATTATTATTTACCCAGTAAAATGAAAATGTTGTACATTCAATCTTTCTATCCAATAATACCGTATTCATCGCTGTAGCTTTGAATTAGTTGAGAAAGTCAGGGGTGTTATATTAAAAATATGTTCTATGGGCTTATACTTAAATTTGATATTCCACTCATTATAATTATTATTGCTTAGCCTATTAAAAACTAAACATTTCCACCACTTGTATTTTCATTTATTGTAAGAAATATTTATTCATTCCGAACTTTTCATATGTTCATAGTGAATGCTTGTAATTGTATGTTGATATCTGCAAGAATTTAGAAAATAAACTCTTCTTGAAAACTGAACTGAATCTGTATTACAGCATAGGGCTACTAAAAACAATTGGGTAGCCATAAAATTTGATATATATGGAGCAGTCTATGTACTCTGAAAGTTCCGCAACATGCGTCGCATTACAGGGTTGATCCTGTGGTTCAGCCCCCTTAGCTACAAGATGTGCAGTGAGTAGTTCGTTTTGCAGCGAATATTGACTCTCTTAGGCAAAATGGTCAACGCATTTATTTTTGACGAAGTTTCGAGGTAATTAGCACAGAACATTATGAAAATATTCCTAAAAATGAATTAATGTTAAGATTTTGTTCAATTAAAACAATTTTTGTTGGATTTCTTTTAATGAGACTATGTTTATTTTTTGCTTTATTATGTAAGTTCACATATTTCGCGTTTCAAAAGTACGTTTTTGGGGGTTATGGGCGGCGGTGAAAGAAAAGTTTGAAAACATTTGTCGGAATGAAAAAAATTCGTGTTTCCGCGTCTCGGGAGTTTCCCTGAACTCTAGTAATGAAACTTGATGCACGGAGATGTATAAATTATTATATTAAGATGTTATAATAGGTACTGATTATACGATATTACTATCATATTCTAAGTAAAACAGATGTGACATATAGAGAGAAGGACGTCGAATCTCACTACAAAACATCAGTCTTTTATTCTAAAAATGAAGCTTTTCTATTGACTGGATCTAAACATATATTGTGTTTTTCTAGGTATAATGCATTTTTAATGGAAAAAAGTTCTAGAGTACAGGGAGAGATTCAAAAATTTCATTAAACACATATTTTTTTCATAAAATAGCTATTTTGATCCTAACCTAACACTTAAACAAGGTCCAGGATATATTTCATTGTCATGATATCAAAGTATCCTCTAGTTTCGAGAATTTATTATGGAAATAAAAACCCGTAGTGTATTATCAACAATAATACCGTTTACAAGATAAAGAAATGCGCCCACAACTTGACGCAGTGGCACGAAGTTTTCCAAAAAAACTGCAAACAAATTTACAATTCATTAAAAATTAATTGTAAAGACAAGAAATGTATGAAACGACCCAAGAAGGTTGGAAATATATTTTCACAAATTGCCAAGAAATTACCAAATGTACCGAAAAATTCACTTAAAATGGTTTTGGGGAGGCTGGAATCTAGAAAGGTATACAATTTAGTACTGAATATGCTATTTTTATCCTTCACGAATAATAATCAATTACCATTCAAACTTACCTATAGGAGTAGTCCTACTGCATTTTTTCAACCAGCCACAACAAAAGCAGTATTCCCATACAGACAAAACATTCATTAACTCTATACTGTTTGTAGGAATTTTTAACTTTTTTTTAGAGTTTTAATTGTTTTTAAATCATTTAAACCTGTTTTGAAACCAACAATAACAGGTAGCTAATTTGATTTCCATTGTAATGTGGCCGACGTCAGTCCATATGCAAAGAACATTCACAATGGAAAGAAATAACACTCTTGCTAACTGTGCCCGCCAAGCTTCCCTGCGCGTTGCATATTGCATGTCATAATATTGTGTCTGTCTGGCTGTCTACCTGTCTGTCATGTTACAGTTATGCAGTGTTACCAACTCTCCCTAATTAAAGCGCTTGAACAGCATTTCAGTCCTCTCACACACAAGACAGACAATCTCACGAAACGGGTGCAGTGTTGCCACTTAATGTACAATGATGTACAATGTATGTATGTATTCATGTATTTCATTTCTTGTATTTAATTTTTGATTATCTTGTATTTCATGTTTTCCCCCTGACTGAGTGGTAGAGAAGGACTTATGGCCTTAACTCCATGAGGTTAAATAAATGAAATGAAATAAAATAAAATAAAATAAAAAATCAACAACAATAAAATTAATGTACATATCTCTAATAAATTATGTACATAATCTGTTTTATAAAGACGATAAATCGAACTCTGATGCTACTGAATATAATAATGCAGAGTAACACTTGCCTTTTCTTTTTGAGTTGTAAGTTTTACCACAAAAATTTGGAAAGTATTGAATTGTGAAAACCGAGGTCGGGGATGAAGATGAAAAAAGACTGTAGGGCAGCTAAAATTTGAAATGTTTGGTAAATTTAATCTTTTGCATTCATGTATAACTTATTTCACAAATTAGATCGCAAATTAAATAAGTTACTATTCTTGTCACAATTAAGTGTACTGTATGTACTGTATATGTAAAATAAATATTGTATTGTTACATGAAGAATTATCTTATCACTCTGTTTTTAAAACCGATTGAAATATATTCAGCACCCTGCTGTTCTAATATCACACTATCTTCAAATTGTATATTTTACTCTTAAATCGCGTTCAAAAATTACCTGATTTCATGTAACTGAAAAGTACATTCTGAAAGCCTGAAAAAGGATTTGTTTGAGATGAATTGTTGTTGCACTAGTTCTTTACAAAATTAATAAATTCTAGATAAAGCAGGTTAATACAGAGTGTTAATGAATAACACCGAAATATTTTACCTGGCTATAGAGGGGACGTAGACAAGCAACTTTTATTAGGAGATTTTTGCTTTATGGATTCAATTTTTAATGTTGCAGTATAAAATTTCCCAGGGCATGGCCGCCACTGACTTCCAACATTTGAAAAAATGTAAAAATAGGAAATTTTTTGTTCACACTGGAGCTATGAATAGAAAAAAGAAACTAATGCAGTGGCGGCCAGTCATGTGGTCGTCTGTAAATTTTACACATTATGAAAACTCAAATTTATGATATAGCTGTTCATGAATGATTAAGAATCAGGTTTCTATCAATCACTAAGAAGGAATGAAGTCAATTTAATAAAAATTTCAACCCTATTTCGCTTAATTATTGACTTATGAGCACCAAATTGTAATGACTATAATGTCCTGTAGCATATACGTTTTAAGTCAGAGCAAACATCTCCTAATAAAAGTTGCTTCTCTATGTCCCCTCTACACACAGGTAAAATATTTCGGTGTTATTCATTAACACCATGTATAGTTCTCAGTATCTTATACCCACGGGGTTTTAAAAGAAAGAAACAAATAATACTGTAACCAGAGACTAAGACCAAGCAAAGAGTAGAAACGCTGAAAAATTAAAATGTTACTACGAGGTACCTGTCTTATTTCAGTTGTCCACACTGTACGAAAATCACATTAGTAAAACTGTAATTGAGACGTGGGCCGCAGGTTGGGACCCGCCAGACAGGCACATCAATACTAGAAACAGAGATAAACATCTGAACGTCATTATCCGGGCCTCCTGTGTAATTGTGACGAGATAATATCGATATCGTGGATAATTACGTAAAATGCGCGCCTGTTCGTGTTTCAACTGTCTGCCGCTGTAAAGACATACCGATTCCACTGTGCTGAATATTTCTACAATTATTCTACCTTAATTTGTCCTAATCTTCAATGATATATTGTTTCTATCAACAGAGTATGTCATATGATCACGAAATGTTCTGAATAGTTGGATGTACCTGGTCTTTAATCTATAGTATTAATATATAGTATAGACTACTATGCCAAATTAGAGTGCTTTGAGTTTTATATTACATGTAGGTTTACACTATATAAAATTAAAAGCTTCTAAGAGTGTAGTTAAACCATATTTTTAAAGAAAAACACTTTTACTAGGTACATGACAATTTTTGTTGAATGGATAAAACGCGTTTTCCCCCGACCCTACAAATGCCATCTACTTGGACGGGAGAACTTGGGATCAAAATTCATCTACACTCCACCCAAAACACCAAGAGGTATATGACGACTAAAGAATGCGATAATTAAACTAAAAGCGTACAATAAAATAAAAACGTCATAATGGAAGTGCAATGGAATCACATATAATATCTCTGTAATAATTATAATATTATTAATAACAATAACTTAATAATAATAATAACAATAATTCATTTATTGCGATCAATGATCAAACTACGATGAATGGAGCTCTGGAGGAATCATATTAGTAGGGGAAACAGGAGCACTCCGAGAAAACCTGCCCCGACCCCATTTCGTCCCCCATAAACTCCACATGGATCCACCGAGATTCGATCCCGGGTCCCATCGGTGGAAGGCAAACGGTCTAACCACTCAGTCATGGGGGCGTAATAATATCACTGTAATAGATTATAGAAAACAGAAAATCTAGTCTCTGTGAACCCTAGCAAATAATACTGTAAATATTGCTGAATACAGATAACTTACTAGATTTTTATTATTCTATTAAGCTTCAACAAAAGGTTTTTATACCATAATATTTTTAGGCATACTTTTAATTGAAATCCAATCTTAAATATTCTTTCTGCCGAAAATACGACAGGCCTGCTCCAGTTGTAATGTAAGTTATATTTAAGTCTGTGTACGTACTGTTGAAGAGAAAAGTAGCATTAGAATGGGAACGTGACACATGATTCTTGAAGCAAATAGGGGCGTACGAGAAACGGGTAAAGTGAAATGTTGTGAACTATGTTAATTGTAGCCAAGTGAACATGTATTTGATGTGCGTTTAGTTGCCTGGTTTGGCCGCCAGGGAAATTACAGCGCTGTTGCAGCTGCACCGCACGTGATTACTGCCGTGTCTTTCCCGCAGGTTTGCGGTTCGAATCCCATAACCTGAGAATTTTCACCCCCCTGACCTCTCTCACACACGGCAACTTTCCCTCGCTTTGGCTTTGGTATAGCGAATGTCATTAAAATCTGTACGTAAACTTGTGTATCCTAGCCACGAGTACATCTACTGTGCAGGTAACGATTGTGAATTTATTAACACATTCCATATGAATTTCACAAGTTATAGTCATACAAGTTAGAAAGAAACCTGCCCGGAACGAAGCTGTGATTTCTGCAGCCAGCGCACCTTCATTTCGCGCAGGCTTCTCTTAGCTTGTAGCTGACAGGGACTGAACTGATCTCAGACGGTGCCTTAATTCTTGAATAATCTGCCCACGTGGTTGAGTGATTAGACCGCTCGCCTTTCACCGCTGAGACCCGGGATCGAATATCGGTGGATCCATGTTTAATTTGCGGTGGACAAAATGGGGCCGAGATAGGTTTTCTCGGAGTGCTCCTGTTTCTCCTGCCATATATCATTCCACCAGAGCATCATTCGTCATACTATGGCCTTTGGTTGCAATAAATGAATTTCATACTTGAATAGCAAATTAATTTCAGTGCCATAATAAAAATATTTGTTGGCTATCTTTTTTAATGCCAAACAGCAAAGAAGAAGACATTAACAGAATAATTAAGAAAATATGCATATAACTGAAAAGATTTCAACTCTATAACAAAATACTTGGCTTTACCTAGACTTTTATAAGTTTTGATTTAATGGTTTTAATTCTTTTAGTCTCCTATATCACTCAAGATCCTGATGATGTTTAGATATTCGAAAGGCTTACATGAAAAACAAAGCTGGGAAAAACAACAATTCACAGTTCAACGGTACCTTACGGCGCGTACTGTAACAATTTCATCAATGACAAATCCATTTATTGATCTACAACCATATCTAGGCTTACGGTGTCAAGGGTAAGGTTTCGATGAATTTTGCAGTTCCTGAATTTTTCCAATTATGAGCATAAGGATGTGGTTTTTTACGCAGTTCAGGATAAATATCCCTTTTTAGAATATCCCTTTTCAGCCTCCAAAGAAGTCTCCAAAGTTAATAGTCGACTGACTTTCATTTAAATACTGTATTAGCTATTAGCTATTCTAAATCATCACTAAATATTATTAATATTATTAATTAACCGTCTCATAAACTGCAAGGTAATAAACTTCACTTAGGCCTATTTTATTCTCTTAATTTTACCAATACGTTGGTACCAAAGCTATGTGATATGCATTCTAAAAACTTAATTTAAAAAAAATGACTCTGATTCAACTGTCGATGAAGGATAAATAAAAGTTCACTTAGAAAGAACTTCAAATGAGTATTTAAAATAACGAGATTTTTTATTTTGCAGTTAGATTAGTGAAAACGGATCTAGATATTTTATACCAAATGGATGAATTAAACAATAAAATATTAATAATAATAATAATAATAAAAAAATAAAAATAGTAGAAAACTCCACTTAGCTTAAAAAGAATAAAAATCCAAATACGAAACAAAGCATGCCATTCCCGAGTAGAAATTTAAAAAAATGGCAAAAGAACGCACATTTCAAAAAATTCACGAGCTAATCTTAAGCAAAGGTGGTAGAGAAAGTGTTTCAAAGAACCTTTTAAAATGTAAATGTACTTTTTATGCCAATTTTTTCTCGCAATCTCACTACTTAAGAAATTTCCGTGCAACCAATCATAGGATTATTGGTTTCTTCTGGCTATTTGTACAGTCCTAATTCTCTATGCGAAAACAGAAGACATGAAGTAAGTATATTAATACTGATTTCAAAAAAGCTTCCAAACTGTGCCCATAGTATAATTATAAGTAATAAATAATATTATGGGTTCTAATATTAGTATCATTAGCTAGTTTTATTGTCCGCCGGCGTGGTCTTGTGGTTAGCGTCGCTGACTACAGATCCGTCGGCCCGGGTTCGATTCCCGGTCCCTCCTCGGATTTTTCTGAGGTAGGGAGGTCTGGTAGGGGTTCACTCAGCCTCGTGATTCCAAATTGAGGAGCTACTTGATAGAGAAGTAGCGGCTCCGGTCCAGAAAATCACCATTAACGGCCGTGGGTGTCGGCATGCTGACCACATGCCCCCCAATCCTGCCATCTGCCTACGGGAGATGATGCAGCGGTCGGGTGGTAGGCCAAGTCCCTCCAGGGATGTAGCGCCACGGAGTTTAGTTTTTTTTAGCTAGTTTTATTGATCAGGACTTTGGTGTTTAGGTCGATTTGGCTGGTTTTATTTAAAAAAAATACTCTAAACATTTTATTTAACTGCGTGCTTGTAGAACTTAATATGCACAGAGACAACATGGACATCGTACATTGTATGTGACCACGGAAGTGAGGCAAGTAGTAAACTTCTGAGGTAGAAAATCTCGTAAATTTCTTTCGCATGTATGAAGTCCTGCAAACGACTATACAATGCTAGTTTAGGATTGTTTTCGAATGGGTCAGGGTCAGATTTTACTCTCGGTTAACTCACCCCTCTGGAGGTGTTCCAAAAACTCCAAACAAATGGAACATAATTCTATGCTTGTGGCAGCTGAAATTTTATGAATTCTGTACTTTGCACCACTTTCATAAAATGTGGTGCTCTTTTTATTGCTGGAAAACAGAAACAACGTATACCATAACTCTCGGGAAGATGCTGTGTAATGCGCTGTCCATCAACTCTCTAAACACCAATAGCAACAAAGTTAAAACAATTTGTAATTAACTATATGTATAGTCCTAATACGTAATACATAAAGTATATTATATAAAAAGCTGAAGTCAGACTGAAAAATTCAGTGCTATAGCCAGGATTTTAACCAGGATCTTCGGCTCTCTGTGCCGCTGCTCTTACCAACTGAGCTACCATGGGAACAACATTAAATTCTCCAACTAACTCACATATCCCAGTATACCACCTGGCGTTCTCAATATGAGATGCCAATCTAGTGGTCACTTACAAACTCGTAAGTGCTTTAAGACCCAGGCTTCATATATATATATATATATAAACCACTAGTAGGTTACAGTAGAATGATAATTCTTTCACAATGGCCGTTATTTCGACAAGAATAATTAAGCCTACAATTTTACTGCAGTAGAAGCCACAACTAAAGTAAATTAATATCCCATCATGAACACCTGAAATCATTAAATGTTCCCTACAATTCAATAATAAGGTTCATAATTGATGCAATAGAGTATTATACCTAACTACCACTTTAATAATCGAGAACTCCAGAGTCCATCAATGCAGGAACAAACATTTGCCATCTTTACTCACACTCTGCTTTTATCCACAATGATCCTGCCATTTCCCCTCCACAAAGATTAATCTTAAGATGATACTATAATTGTTAATACTGTCTAGTCTTTAGTCAAACCTCACACGTTATCATCTATCTCCCATTCGTTCTATACAGCGTGCCCATTTAATTTTGCTTAAGTTGAAACTTAGGTAAGATAATTATGGCAATAATATAGTATCCATAGTCATTTATCAATCCGTCTCGTTTGTCTTTATATTTAGGCCCTTTCCAGCTCTAAGGCTCTGCATGCTCTTTTTTCGCTCAATTTTCATTTCCTTTCTTTTTCTTTTCTCTCCTTTTTTTCCAGGTAGGGTATTTAGATTACTTCGCTTATCATTCATTCATATCATTTTCCGTTTCTTTCTATGTTCCATTCCTTTATCTCTTGGTATTGACATTTCATTTAATACGTTACATTCGGGATTGAGTTCAGAAAACAATTTATCTTCAATATTCTGAACGACCTGATACTTTCCTCTTCTAGACATTTTATTGAGACGTATTCGATTAATATATCGTTCCAGTATTTCTTGCAGTCTTCAATAAACCTCCTTTTATGACGCATATAGTATACTGCTTTCTTTATCTGATTCCCAAACGGAATATTCAACTCAAATAACTACTTCCGTCATATAAACCTTACGACATTTTTATGGAACGATACTAGAAGTAGTGTTAGTAGACTTAATAATGGCAATAACAATAATACTAATACGATAATAATTAAAAACGAAGACTAATACTTTTATCTGTGATAAGGTGGTTAATATTCTCTTCTCCTGTAGGTTATTTGAGTAGACATCAATAACAGGACCTTCCTTTCTTAACCAATGCCTCATGGCCCCGATCCTTATACTTATGAGAAGTAGGTTAGGGAGAAATTATATTATCGAGGTTCTGTCCCTTGTAAATTTCTCTTCGTCTGAACGTCGAGTCAGAAGGTTTCGCCACCAATCCACAAGATAGCCTAATCCCAGGCAATTTTTTTTCTATACAATCTATCGAAGTGTGGTCAAGAGAGCAGAAATAGCTGACAAACATGGGGCCTGTGTGGGTAGTTAAGGTGGTTTAGAGTGCCCTAAAAAAATGTAGGTCAAATTTGGCCTATTTTGCTTAATTGTATAGCCAATACTGTACAGAATTTTCTGTTCTGATTACTTTAAAAGTAAATTCCCAAATTGGAATTCGCCTATGAGATAGAAAAGAACGCTGGCAAACTCATACACTGAATGACAACGGGTTTGAACCCCTATTCTTCTGGCTATAAGTCAAAGATTTCCAAACATATTCGATGGATCAAGCAGGGTTTCAGTGTGGCTAAACCATTTCAACCAACTTCAAAGTGCATAATAACCCTAGTAAACAGCACGCAGAGTCCTAGTGCTTTAGTGGACAATGTATCAGACTACCAAACTAACGGCACGGGGTGCAGATCCATTCAATTCTATAGCGAATTTTCTTGCTACCAGGTCCCTTATTAACTTATGAATTAATCCAGTACTTTACCGTGGTTATAATATCTTGTAAAAAGGTAGGTCTTAGCCCCCGCAACAACAGTTACGGAATTCGGCAAACCCACAACATTTTCTCTTTCAGTTCACAACTCTTTTTTCTACGGTACTCTCTAGACCCTATAGACTCTCTTAACACATACGTCACTTATTAGATATAGACCAATCATGTGCAAAATATGTTCAACATTATCCATAATCGTACATCATTGTCTTTACCTAATCTTGCTTTAAAACCTCATCTAAACACTACCTCATTAGCATGTACGAAACCCCTTCTTCTTACCAGTTTAATCTATTTATAGAATGAGTACTTTCTAATGTACACCGCTGACAGCTCCACGCTAATAATATAATTAAGTGGTTCTGTCAAGATTTAGTCTGTAAATAAAGTAAATTACGTTTATAGTTATTCATTGCATATCCAGGCGGCTTCCTTTTGTAAGGACGAAAAGTTTGCCGAGAGCTCAAAACATGCTCTTTATTCTTACCGCACCAATCAGCTAGTTACCTGAGCCAATCAGAATCTAAGACTGTCCTGTGGCGGCTGTGGTAGCTACTCGTCTACTGAGCATAGAGTGAAATGCGGGCTTGCAAGACCTAGTTACAGTAAACAATAACATGTGTGAATTGATTAAAGCGAGGGAAGAACTGAGGTCAGTGATAACAATGAGAAAATATTGCAACGTTGCTTTTTTTTTAGGAAGCGGAAACCAAGACCGATGTGGTGAGATCAATTAACATAAAGAAACACCTACTTAATGGTTTGTTTCTTTGAAGCCGCCTGGGTATGCTATGGAAAACTCTACTATACATCTATTCACGAATCACAATTACATTTTGCGGCAAATATTTTTTCACATTTCAGCAAACAAAGGTTGCGATGGCGTTTTGTTCACAGTCAACACATTTTGTGTTATATATGTATTTTAATAGAAGACCAATCTGATCTGAATACCTGTAACCTCTAGTGATCCAGTCTCTAGAGATTTTTTCCGCAATTTTAAAGGCAATTGTGGCTGGTTGGTTGATATATGGTTATTAAAACGACGGGGATGTATTGCAACTTAGGCCTATGACCGTCGCAATGTCACTTTTGTCCCGTATGAGTTCTTTTGCATGCCAAATAATTCTACTGACATAGGCCTGTCACATTTATGCACACAAAAATGCCATCTACCTGGGGCGTGATCGAACCGCCAACCTTGGGCACAGAAAGCCAGCGCGATATTAACTGCGCCACCCAGGCCGACTGGAAATTATGTTATTACCTCTGATAAAGAGAGGGTGAGAATCATACTAAAACATAAAAATGTAGCGAAATTAACGGGTTCTGGATCACACAAAACGGGGAAGAGAAAAGTGACCCGAAAGTATTTTCGCGTGTATAATAACGATGATAGAGTTTATTACTTATTCAAGACGGATGACAGAACAATGGCAGTAATTACAGCAACGTTCTTGGAAGCAAGTTTTTCAGTATCATTATAGGATTCTCCAGTTCACATTTTCCCACCTATATCCAAGTGCAGTGAAAAACGGTTCATCATCATCATAACGAAGACCTGTCCTTTCTTTTATTTTGCGCAGTGTGACATTCCAAAGGACTCCATTAAGCTCAATTTGGAATTCCGAAAACTTCAGACATAGCCCTTGTAACATTGCTGCAGTGGTCTTCTCTATTATATAAAAGTTGAACGTATAAACTCAGAGACATAAACCAGGCACTTTTTTTACCTGCTTAAAAATTAATTTTCTCCATTTCCCTTTATGATGTTGTGTTTCTCTTCTCTTTCCTATCTCTTCACCTCTCTTTTGAGAAAATTCATTGCCAGGAATTCTCAAGCTGTAGGAAAGAAAAGACTGTTCTACTTGTTCTGTGATTTCTTTCAAATGAATTGTATCAGTCTGCATTATTAATATTATGGGATATTCTAACTACTTTTTTATTTTTTCTCTCTGTGTTCAGTCAGAACATGTCTCGGCTAAGGAATTATAAATCGCTTTAAAAACAGACAAATACAATATTCATACCACCATTTTGTATGCAGGAGCAGTACGCCCTACGTGAAACCAACACCAAGCCTGGTTTCCTGTGCTGCTCATTCCTCAAAGACAACTTTTTCGTACTCATATAAGGGAACATCATTCTATTAAAAAATTATACGAAACACTCACAGAACCTTCTCTACCCTTCATATTGCGACAAGAATAAGTTATTGCATTGTGGGAGTTTTCATTCAGTTGTCTAAATCTCATTAGGATCCGTCTTATTTATAGGCAGTCAAAAAAGTCTGAGTTCGTTCATGAGATGGGTAACTTAGGACTACTCTCAAGGTAGCCAATTTATTACGAAAAATGTTGCAAATAAAAGTTTTATGCATATCAAATGCGTCGACATTCACATCTTTGACAGTCTAGAATCTAGATCATCCATTTATTAATATTATGTTTACCCACTCCCACTTGAACTATAAACTTTGAAGTTGGCAAATTTATAGTTTTAGCCTATAAAAAAGTTCATATTTTCAATTTTCTTCCCTTAAAAAAAACTTTGAAAGGTTTTGACTGCCTATTTGTACGATTCAGATTTGCAAAATAAAGGAATATTGCTGACGTAAAAATTTGTTGTAATTCTTTCTGCTAATATTCTTGTTAAGTGCCAGTATGGTACTTTATGAGATTGTGTGGGGGACGAAAAAATGTCTGTCCGTCTGTCTGTCTGTCTGTCTGTATGTCCGTCTGTCCGTGCGTCTGTACGCACCATAACTCAAGTACGCTTTTTTCGGATTTTCATGAAACTTGGTATAAACATTCATAATGTCGATGGGAAGAACCCTATTGTTATTGAACCAAATCGGTTCACCGGTACCGGAGTAATGCCCAATTTAGTGCCTATTTTAATAGTATTATATTAGAAAGGCACCATAACTGAAATACGCTGTATCGGATTTTCATGAAACTTCGTATACGCATTTATGACGTCCAAGAGAAGTATCCTATTGAATTTGAACCTAATCTGTTGACCGGTACCGGAGTAAAACCCAATTTAGTGTCTATTTTAAAGACGCGGTAACTCAAACATGCTTTACAGGATTTCCATGAAACTTGGTGTACACATTTATAATGTCCATGGGAACATGTCTATTGATATTGGATAAAATCGGTTGAACGGTTTCGGAGTAATTCCCAATTTAGTCTCTATTTTATGTGAATATACATATTCGAAAGGATTTATGAAAGTCAAATCAGTTATCATGACAACATAGTCAATTGTTTTACTGTGATCTTATAAGGATTTGGAGATTAAAATGCAGTTGGCTACGACAAATAACATTGTTGCTTTACATACGCTTATCCAACTAGACTCTTAATCTGACCCTGGTGGACAAGATGGTAACGTCTTGGACTCACATTCTGCAGTTCAATGGTTCAAATCCCGATCCGACAAATTTGACTTTTTTATTTTTTTATTTTTATGTGAGTGTGCGATTGTCAAGATATCACAAATCTGTACAGTACAGCTGATTCTGGACGATTTTAATCTGATTTATAAAAAAAGTAGTCCTTTGTTCTTCCGTAAGCCCTGCTTAATGAATAAATCTGGAGCTTAACTTGGAAATCAATTAAAAAAATACATATTGTGCATATCATAATTGCAATGATAACTGATTAAACAAAAACATACTGGCACTTTGTTACATCAGTTTACCTGATTTTATTCTTTGTTTTGTCAGTTTACCTGATTTTATTTCTGTTTCATATCTGCCCCGTTGAATACACTTTCAACGGTGAAGAGAGGGATTTCTGACTACTGTGCTTGAAATGTATGAACCCGTAATTTCAGATACTATTAAATTTAATATCAGAACCAAGTTTAAAATCACTTGGAATAAATAATTCTATATTGAAAAATTTAACAAATGTTTACAGGACTAAATTAACAAATATTCTCTATCTTACCACTTTCCAAGACAAGTAAATTATGGTCCCGATTTATGCTTATTAGAAAGTAATATCCATACCGAATTAATTCTCCAGTTTCAAAATGATTATACTTCCCAGAATTTCAATTAATCTCCGCCATCCGCCAATCATCTCCAACAATCTCCACTGATATCAGTATTAAGCAATACAAACGATAATAGCTATTTATGTATCAAGTACGCAAAATAAGGCTTTAGCGGACGAATCTAGTATTGCGGCCGAGGCATAAGCCGAGACTGAAATACTGCATGAGTCCGCTAAAGTTTTGCGTACATTAGTTTTTAGTAAAAGTTCTGAAATTTTACTACTAAGGAGCTCAGTTTTTCACTCATTTTTTATTATTCTGCTTAAATAAAACAAAGACAATGGCGGTTGTATCAGTAGTGCATGTTTATAAACTTAGCTTGCTGTGGATTGTTTCCATTTTTCTTAAAAAAGAAAGTTTTAAATGCATAATTTAGATAACAATGTTGATTAATTAAACTAAATATGTTTACATCAATTTAAATGACGCGTCATTTTTACCATATTTTCTGCAACAAAACTTATTATGCCTTGCTAAAAGAATCAATCGTACAAGAGGATCATCTGAAGTCGTTTCTTTCAACTGGCACTCGTGGCCTAGGGGACTAAGTATTCCAAACTTCGCGCGCGCGCACGCACCCTCCCCAAGTCATAGAAATATAAAAAAGTTATCAATATCGAATTTATTTCTTAAATTTAAGGATCCTAAATGACAAGATTTACTATGCTTGTTAATAGACAATGAACAATAAACCCCTTAACATATAAAATTAACTTACACTGGGAGACACTGTAGAGACATCTAGGAGCCACGGTTGGAACTATGTCGACTAGGGGTTACCATGGCAACTTTACCGGTCTAGTACGGTAAAATTACTTTACGGCCTAGGACGGTAAAGTGCTACTTTACGGCGTGTCAGCAGTCCGAGAAACAGCCACTTTGAGGAGAGTGTACTAAAAGATAAATTTCCATTAAACCTGCCACCTGAAGATGACCTATAAACTACAGGAAATGTATTACTTGTGACATTTAAAAAAATAAAAAAGGCCGCGATTAAATTTTCATGCAGTTATTTTATGATTGCATTTATGTAACTAAGCTACTGAAGCAATTCAAACTAGTTTGTCCCGTATATTAGCCTACGACTTGCACTATTATTTCGAAAAGGGTTTGACCAGGTTTTTGTACGAGGAGGGAAGATGTCCGGTTTCGGTGACGGTGTTTGTAGTACACTACTCATGCAACATTCAGTCCACGGGCTCAGAAAAATCAATGAGTGCTTACCCTCGCGCGCGCGGGGCAAAGAACGACACAACTCCTTTTCACCCGAAATATTACGCGCTCCTGCTGAGTTGTATGTAACGTGCTCCAGTAGCCTACAAGACATAAGTTGTGAATAACTTGCCAACTTAGTCTAATATACCTGTATTAATGAATAGATTATCACCTCCATGGTCCACTAATTAGCGCTGCTCACTAAGGATCAGGTGACCTTGGTTCGAACCACCTCGGATTTGTTTGAGGTAAAGGTGTCAGTTCTGGAGCCTCATATTTGAGATTTTTAATCCAGTATTTATAAATTAGAAAGTTTAATAAGCTACCCAATGAAGCCAGAGCAATGTGATTAGATTTAAAAATAAAATAAATTTAAAAAAAAAAACTAATTGCTGATTTCTATGAGTGTAATAAGAGTGAACCGTGTTTTCATTCGCTCATACATATTTTTTTAGGCAGCTTGAACTAAAAGTATAACTTCTAACATAAGACACACAAAAGTTGCACCTTATCGCACTAGTGCTATAAAACCTTTATGGCAATCCATTGTCATGAACTATGATTTCTTCCCATTGAAAATACTATTATAGTTAAGAATAATTGCATAAGATTATTAAATAGACTCAGTTTGATAGAAACTGGAAATGTTAAAGTCCATTAAAACTTTTTAAATGTTAAATTTCTGACGGTGATTGCAAAAATAGTCATTCTCGGTGACTGAAAAGCGTTATCCACTGCATCCATGTTGGCAATAACCTTTGTCTACACAAGTGCATACTAGATGGCAAGACATCTGGAAGATCCCCAAAATGGCTGCACTGTACATAATAAAATTAATTCACAAATACTAACTGCTGTCTAAAACATAGTACATGATACACATGTTAAAATGATTTTATTTTGACCTTATTGGTTCGTTTCGTAAACATAACTTACTATTCGCTAAATAAAATATCTTTTTTACCACTTGTTTAATAAATAATTATTTCAATACGTAAGTATTCTTCCATCCTCTGTACACATTTCTTTACTTATGCAATCAGTTAACACACTAAAAATGAAGCTTATAAGCTATAAATTACTATTAGTATGATTATTATTATTATTATTATTATTATTATTATATTATCGTTATCATCAATATTTTTTGAGCTGTTGAATATAATTTCTACTTTTGGATATTCATACACATATATTTTAAAGTTTCCTAATCCAAAAATAGTATTTAACGAAAATGTTTATATGTGTGACCAGCACAGCTCGAATGAAAACCCTGTTCGTAGCAAAACAAAATTTTCTATTACAGCTCGCCAGTGGGATGAAAAAAAGAATTTCTCTGTCTTGTTGTCACGAAATAAGTCATCCAGTAACTGATTGTACTAATAACGATAGTCGTAAGCTATCTATCTTCGGATTAAGTCCTGCCTCGCTAACATCACATCTTTGCATGAAGCAGAATCGATTGAATGCCCACTTACGCAACTTGGCCGCTTACTCTGTGTCAAAATATAAAATATAACAAACTATTCTTGCAGTAGAGTAAATCATATTTCTCATCAGTTAATCTTCCTATTATACCTGAATGCTTATAGATACCCCTTTTCCATGCAAATTTAGCATGTATTAGTCTTTTGCTCGGCCCTTGACAAATGAATAGATGAAATATAAACAGTGTAATCTTGTAAGTAGCTTAGAATTTCTAGCAGGATTGTTAATATTTATAGGGTTATGAGAGCAGGCGAATATTTTCCGCATTCAAGGTGATATGCATATTCATGGAAACACTTCAAAGTGCGGAAAATTGACTGACACGGCAACCAATTAGCAATCTCTGCCTACATTATCTTCACACTCTCCCCAACTATGGACAGAATCGTTCATAACAGATAAATTAAATTACACAATGTATATTTCAAGCTTGTCATTATTTTTTGAGTACATCTATACAATAGGCCTACGATATTAGAAATATCAGTGCCTATATGGAAGGACTTTCTTCTTTATATTTCTATATTTTGTTTGTTTGAAAAATATAATAGAGGAGAACAAAATATAAAATATATAAATTTATAACTGCGTTGAACACATAATCTACAAAGTAGGCCTACATCAAATTTGGTCAGGAAACAGGTGTTATATGATAAATTTGCTGTGTAGAAATATTAACAATAGTACTGTTAAATCAAATTAATTAGTTTTGTATATTTGGGGTCGCCAATGTTAACTAACCCAGGATACGAAAATATTACATCTCTGGTTCTCTAAAGAGACACGAGCCTAACATTTCGGACTTTGAGACATAGTTTCACGTTCATTACGTTGTGCCAATTCGTGCCCCAGTGTCTCACATGGGACAGATCTTCCCCCGTCACATAGACTTGGCTACAGAAATAGTTTTAACTAAATTACAGTAGATACGTATATAAGCTTTCATGAACTACAGATTATTGTCTCTGTTTGACATTACATGAGAATATTATAGGAGAAAAATTCCTCCGACACTGGGACTTGAACCCAGGACTTTTGGCAATTCGCGCCAATGCTCTACCAACTGAGCTAAGCCGGAGTTCAATTCACAGCGCCAGATGGAACCTCTCTCCTATGACCGATTGTCCTAATGTTCATATGCAGTAGGCCTACTGTGAGGCACACTAATTAGTGACTTTTGTGACCGGGCTCCCACTGTTATTGTACAGTTTACATTTAAGATAGATATATAAGCTTTCATGCACCAAAAAATGTATAACGTGCGTAGACAGTGGACTGTAAAAACAATTAAATTAATTAAGGGTGATAAAGATTGTACACACGCTATACATTTCGCTTAGAATGAACGATAACAAGGTTATAAGCTAAATAAACCATAGGTGAGATAACACTGACACTTTGATCTTCTTGAATCACAAACACTCGTTGGAAATTTCATCGACGACTTGAAGTCTTCTTATAAGCAGGGATGCTTGATTCCGCCAGTAAATGAAAGAGCTTGCTGATTTAAAAATATATTTAATAACAATTCCGGAGGACCTTTGGAGTCAATATTCCAAATAAAATTATGTGAATAACAATGAAATACACACATGTACCAATTATATGCCGTATTAAGGTTCACAGTCAATCTTGTGATATTTTAATTCACCAAATAATACGCAATAATAATGTTACTGAATTTATATTGCGTGTTAAAG
This sequence comes from Ectobius pallidus, assembly GCA_964059195.1. Classification (NCBI taxonomy): domain Eukaryota; kingdom Metazoa; phylum Arthropoda; class Insecta; order Blattodea; family Ectobiidae; genus Ectobius; species Ectobius pallidus. Next base: position 77,272,424 of record CAXKWD010000010.1, on the reverse strand, counting down.
TAGATACAGCTACGTTGCAATAAAATCAATTTAATATTATTAGCTGTATGAAATAATTTTAGAGCTTTAATGCACTCACTAGGTAATAAGATTCCTTTCGTAGCTAATATTACCTCAAAAATAGTCCTGAAGTCCAAATCAGGTCATAATCAAGATAGTCAATTCATGTAGAAATGCCTGGTGGAAGCACTAAACGAATCCAGCCTTTTCTGAGACGAATAAATGTGAAAAATTGCTTCTGTGCAATTAATATCAATTATAAAGAAGCCTTAACTTGCAGGAAGCGAAGAATAAGGAATTATGACGTTAAAAAACCACTACTAGTTAAGTCCAGATATGGACAATGATCCTTTAAGAGGATTTAAAAATGGCGAAGACGAAGAAGGAATGTTTGAAACAAGAAGAAAAGAAGAAAGCTAACAATATAAAAAACATATTGTAGAGAAATTCAACTGTCCTTAAAAATAATGAAGAGAATGCAAGGCCCCCTGAAAACGGGCGAAAAGCAGAAAGAAATCAAACCAACCATCCATCATAATAAAATTAAACATTTAGCAATAAAAATATTAACAGCTAAAAAGATCACAACATAACTGAACATATTGCCCGCGATTATTCACTAGGGAATAATCAAACAGAAATGCGAAGTTATGTTGGATCTTCAAAAACACCAATAAATCCTAAAAGTTGAGAAATAAAAGTAACTAAACAAAGAAAAAATGAACGACTGCCTTAGTCGAGAGAGTCATATATGGGAATTGGGGCTAGTTTAATGATAGGTCGTTTCAGATAACTTGTAGAAGTCCTGACCGTGACAACCCTCACAAGACCGTCTGGGCCTGGGTGAGTTTGAGTTATGATGCCAACAACCCATTTTAAGGGAGGCATATTGTCATCCATGATTAAAACTGGCGTACCTATGGTAACATTAGGCATAGCCTTCAACCATTTAGAATGTCTCTGCAAGGAAGAAAGATTTGAAGAAGAAGATCCTCTTGAAATAAGATCTGCATGATTTTCCTTAGAGGCGACATGAGAACAAGAATCAATAGATGTAGTCTTCTGAATATCAGCGGCTCTATTGGCCACAAGAGTTTTCAAAGTCGTGGGTAAATGAGTAAGCTGATTACTGATACCCTCATCAGACGTAATGAAGGCTGAGCAATTCACAGAAGACTCAGCGTAATTAAAGGGTCTATTTGATGAAGACCTATTCAACTCACAACGTTTCCTTCGCTGCATTGAAGGCATGTTATGATGCTTAAGAGGGAGCGAAGGCAACTTGCCGGAGAAGTACCAGCCTAGCTGGGAGTTCTGAATAGTAGGCAAATTGGGAGCAGATATCTGTCCAGATACCATGATTTGAGAACATATCTCAACACCCAATAGCAAATCAATAGGCTTAGGAGAATTAAAGCTGGGATCTGCTAAGGGTAAGTTAGGAGGAATGTTCCAACCTCTAGTATTAACAAATTTTTTAGGGAAATTAGAAGCAGAGATCTCAGGAACTATAATGGCCTTTGTATCATAGCGCCAATTCGTAACCTGAGATCTGATAGAGACTTCTGTAAGCCTTGAGACGCTTGCATTGGTAGAAAGGATACCAGCGAGAGAAGTACGCTGAGATAATGGCGACAAACCAAGCTGCTTGAACAACCTGTCAGTAATTAGATTACAGTCTGATCCAGTATCAAGAAGAGCTGTGGCCTGTACGGCACTGCCATCGTTACTTAAAATTATCACGCTAGCAGTAGGTAAAAGACATTTCTGCCGTGACTGGCTGGCAGACATGATATTGGCCGTATTTATGGCTTGAGAATTGCTTGGCCGTGAAGGGTCATGCAATAAGTTGCTGTGCCTGCCTTGACATTGTCTACATCTAAAAGTGTTACAGCTCGAAGTGTGACCATTTGAGCTAAGGCAAACACGACAAAGTTTGTGATTTTTCACGAATTGATCGCGGGATGAATAATTCAGCGATCTAAAGGCGTCACAATAAATTATAGTGTGATTCGATTTACTACAATAATTGCATTTCGCTCTAGGAGAGGAGAGGTTAGCCTTGACAGAAGGAGCAGATGAGGGCTTGACGGACTGACTTTTCAGAACCGATTCTGTCATCTGCAGCACCCTAACCCTAGACTCCAAAAAACTGAATAATTCCTGCAACTTGGGAAGTTTTCCTAACTTAATTGAAGATTCCCATTCTTTAATTAATTCTACTGGGAGCTTATCCACAATTATACGTGAAATAATTAAGTCAGACAGAGGAACATCAGTATTAAGTACGTTCAATGCATGAACCGTACTTGAAAAATGATCTAAGTATTGTTGCAATGAGCTTGCAGAATCTCCTTTAAGGGGCGGTGGAGAAAAAAGGTTATCCAAATGCGTGTTGGCAATTAACCTGTCATTATCGAATCTTTCAGCTAAAGTCTTCCAAGCTACATCAAAGGTGGCATTGGAGACCGGGATATTTTGAATTACAGTCATTACCTCCGGGGATAAACACGATTTTAGATATTGAAATTTATCCATGTTGGATATATGACTGTGCTGAACAATTAATGAGTTAAATGTATCCCTGAATTCAAGCCAAGCTCTAGGATCGCCTAAAAAACTTGGTAGCTTAATTTCAGGCAATTTAGGTAAGTTCGGTAAAGGTGCAGACAAAGAAGAGTTGTGATTAGAGCTCTGCTCTTGATTCGGCTCATATAACAGTTTTGCATCTGCAATTGAAGAATTGATATAAGCTAAAGCCCTTGAACATTCTGACTGAAGCTGGCGCTCTTGAAACTCAGCCTCTTCATCGTAAATGTTACGATGCTGAAGACTTTCAACCTCATATCTATCTGACAATTTTTCTAGGCTCGACTTAAGAACAATGGCCTCTTGATAGGATATCTTGTCCAAAATTTCAAATTCAGATACTGTTTGAATTTGAATCATGAATTGATTTTTTAGAAGGTTAAAAATAGCTTCGGCTTTGGCCTTGGCTCTAGCTTCGGCTTCTTCAGCTTTAGCTATAGCTCTAGCTTCAGCTTCTTCAGCTTTAGCCATAGCTCTAGCTTCAGCTTCTTCAGCCTTAGCTTTAGCTTCAGCCGCTTCAGCTCTAGCTTCGGCCTTGGCTTCGGCCGCCTTAGCTTCGGCCTCAGCCGCTCGAGACTTATTGAAAGCATTAATCTGCCTGCTAATATGGGAGATGGCCTTTTGTATGGTTTTCTCAATTTCTGCCATATAGGCATCTTCGGATTCAGAAAAGGCTAGTTCATTGATTTCGGACTGGACTCTGTTATATTCAGATTCAAGCTTGCTTAAATCAATCTTAAGCTCAAGAAGGTCTTGAGGAGAGGTTTCCTCATTGATAACACAGTCTAGAATATAATTAACTTTGCGAGTGATTCTCGACTTAATAGGTGTTCTTTTTGCCTTTAAAGTCTTAAGGGTGCCTTCTACGTCAGTCATGATTTGACAATTGATTGTTCAAATAGTATTCGACTTAACGTGATTCACTGTTTATGACTTAAATTGACCGCACTGAGAGCTTATTGAGCACTAAAGTTAGTTGCCCGCGGTTAGACAAAATGTGACAATAATGTGTGTGTACATGGATTCACAAAGGTGAGTGCAATTATGTAAATAATATCAAACCCTTTTAATAAATTAGTTTGAAGAGCTGTTGTCTGAATATTAGGCCTCACACGTGCAGATTAAAACACGGAGGCAGGAGCACATAATATGAGATTAAAATTACCTTTTCAATAAGAAACTTCAAACTGACTTAAGTCAGGAATGTCAATTGTGCTTCAAATAAGTCAATTATTTGCTTGAATGATATTTGTGTTCAAACAGCATGAATTGCGGAACACCAACAGCTTGAATTATCTCAATAAAGTTTACTACGGGCGGAATAGAACGAGTGTAGGTTTACAATGCGTGTTACAATATTGTGGTTCTATCCGGCCTCGGAGGTACCAAAAAATGTATAACGTGCGTAGACAGTGGACTGTAAAAACAATTAAATGAATTAAGGGTGATAAAGATTGTACACACGCTATACATTTCGCTTAGAATGAACGATAACAAGGTTATAAGCTAAATAAACCATAGGTGAGATAACACTGACACTTTGATCTTCTTGAATCACAAACACTCGTTGGAAATTTCATCGACGACTTGAAGTCTTCTTATAAGCAGGGATGCTTGATTCCGCCAGTAAATGAAAGAGCTTGCTGATTTAAAAATATATTTAATAACAATTCCGGAGGACCTTTGGAATATTGACTCCAAAGGTCCTCCGGAATTGTTATTAAATATATTTTTAAATCAGCAAGCTCTTTCATTTACTGGCGGAATCAAGCATCCCTGCTTATAAGAAGACTTCAAGTCGTCGATGAAATTTCCAACGAGTGTTTGTGATTCAAGAAGATCAAAGTGTCAGTGTTATCTCACCTATGGTTTATTTAGCTTATAACCAGGGTTAGGATTTTTAGGTGAAAATTTTATATGAAAAAAGGGAGGGAAAAGGTGCTAAAATAAGGTAAAAAAGGGGACAAAAAGGTGCTATTTTACTCAAGTAATTAAAAAAAATCTATCTTCTATTAACAGTTATTGAGTTGCGAAAAAACAAATCAAATCATCACTCACCAGAAACAGTAAAATACAGGAAGCTGTTGTACTTCAAGACATTGAGCATCTCTACATTTTTAAAAATAAGCCTGTTTCTATTAGGACATAGAATGTCTTTGTACATGCTAAAGCTTCTTTCGACATCCACAGAAACCAGTGGGGCAAACTTTGTATTCACTCGGAATGGCAACTCTACACATGTGGCAAATTCCTCAACATCCGGATTTTTCTGAAGACTAGACTCAAGTTTGTCTTTAGCAAAGCCCTCTAACTGGTCCCTCACTGAAGTGAAAATATCCCATTGTTTTTCCTTTTCGAGACCTTGTTCTTCCAATTGTATGATAGCTGCAGTCAAGTACTTGTAACCATGGACACAAAATAGTTCTGTCTCCAAATTCTGTATTTTTTCCGGTAGCAGAAGTTGTTGGGCCTTGGAAATCGCACCTGCGTCTGCTGGATCCAATGAAAGCACAAAATCCTTAATCTTGTCAAAATTCTCACACAACATAACAGCACACTGAATCCATGATCCCCAGCGAGTAATGACCGGGAATTTTGGAAGGGGGAGGCCAGTGATTTCCTTCTAGGCAACAACACGACTCGGAGCTTTCTGTAGAATCGTCTTCTTCAGGGCAGAGATGTATTCATTTGCAATGTCGTATTCATTCCTTATGGATTCACAAACCCTGTGAAGGGCATGGACTAGGCATGTCACATGCTTTAACTTAGGGAACAAAGGTTTCAATTGGTTAATTGCTGAAACCATGTATGGAGCCTGGTCTGTAACCACCAGAAGAAGTTTTTCAAATGCGATACCACTTGGCCACAGGTTTTGACGGAAGTCCATGTACTGGCGTTGGCTTTCTCCAGTTCGTACATTTTAAACAACATGGGCTTAACGTTCTCCCCTGATAGGGGAAAAACTAAAATGTTCAAAACATATCGTTCCATTGAGTCTGTAGATTCATCCAATATGATTCCCACATCACAATCAGTCACTTTCTCCTTGATGGTTTTTATGGTTTCTTGGTAAACAGGCTCCATGTAGTTTCTTCTTATAGTACTCTCATCAGGCACTGACATATTTGTGTATTTTTCAAGGAATCCTTTGAAAGTCGGATGGTTTACCTTATTGAGTGGAATTCCCGCTTGTGTAAGAGCAGCACATAAATCAATGTTGAATTTCTTCAAATTTTGAGTTTTCGATGAACACTGTTCAATCGCATTCCGTAATAAAGGTTGTCGCGATTTATTTGCTTAAAGTGTCTTGTTCTTTTGATGCTTAGAAGTGGAAATGTGTTGTTTGATGCGTTCTCGCTGGTGTTTTTCATCTAACAAAATTCCTGAATCGCAAATGCTACACCGTATTACAGTTCCATCTGTTTCTACGGAATCTTGTTTGAATTCCTGAGACAGAGAAAATAACCGGGCTCTGGACACCTTAGGCATGGCAAAAATGCACTCATTTAATCACAGATTTGCACTCACGATCAACAGACTGCTGACTGGTGAAGTCAAGAAGATGGAAGTGAGAGAAAGAGGATTTGCGTATACACAATATTTTTTTATAATAAATTATAATTTGGTGGAATGAAATACGCATTTTCATTGTAGCAAGCTATTTGTTTCGGCAAAGTGAAAGAGGATTTGCGCGCACACACAATATTATTGTTGATGGAATGAAATATGCATTTCCGTTGTAGGGAGCTATTTGTTTCGGCAAAGTGAGAGAAAGGGGGTTTGCACGCACACATGTATCATTTTCTGTTGTTGCAGGTGTGCTTTCAGTCCCTTTTTTACTGGAAGTAAAATGGAATGAAACTCACAAGTCATTCATAACGCTTTATAATGATAAAATGCACTCTAGAAGAATATTGATAAGCTACAGTATATGAAAAAGGGGAAGAAAGGGGATTATGGGCACTGTTGAGAAAAAAGGGGTAAAAGGTACCAAAAAAGGGAAAAAAGGTGCTACAAAAATGTCTCCATTCTCGACTATAGATAAAATCTCACACTGTGGTATCTTTCCGAAGAGCTTTAATTTACCCTACGAGAAAAGGTGCGCACCTAAAAATCCTAACCCTACTTATAACCTTGTTATCGTTCATTCTAAGCGAAATGTATAGCGTGTGTACAATCTTTATCACCCTTAATTCATTTAATTGTTTTTACAGTCCACTGTCTACGCACGTTATACATTTTTATGTATAACGTGCCTAGACAGTGGACTGTAAAAACAATTAAATTAATTAAGGGTGATAAAGATTGTACACACGCTATACATTTCGCTTAGAATGAACGATAACAAGGTTATAAGCTAAATAAACCATAGGTGAGATAACACTGACACTTTGATCTTCTTGAATCACAAACACTCGTTGGAAATTTCATCGACGTCTTGAAGTCTTCTTATAAGCAGGGATGATTGATTCCGCCAGTAAATGAAAGAGCTTGCTGATTTAAAAATATATTTAATAACAATTCCGGAGGACCTTTGGAGTCAATATTCCAAATAAAATTATGTGAATAACAATGAAATACACACATGTACCAATTATATGCCGTATTAAGGTTCACAGTCAATCTTGTGATATTTTAATTCACCAAATAATGCGCAATAATAATGTTACTGAATTTATATTGCGTGTTAAAGTAGATACAGCTACGTTGCAATAAAATCAATTTAATATTATTAGCTGTATGAAATAATTTTAGAGCTTTAATGCACTCACTAGGTAATAAGATTCCTTTCGTAGCTAATATTACCTCAAAAATAGTCCTGAAGTCCAAATCAGGTCATAATCAAGATAGTCAATTCATGTAGAAATGCCTGGTGGAAGCACTAAACGAATCCAGCCTTTTCTGAGACGAATAAATGTGAAAAATTGCTTCTGTGCAATTAATATCAATTATAAAGAAGCCTTAACTTGCAGGAAGCGAAGAATAAGGAATTATGACGTTAAAAAACCACTACTAGTTAAGTCCAGATATGGACAATGATCCTTTAAGAGGATTTAAAAATGGCGAAGACGAAGAAGGAATGTTTGAAACAAGAAGAAAAGAAGAAAGCTAACAATATAAAAAACATATTGTAGAGAAATTCAACTGTCCTTAAAAATAATGAAGAGAATGCAAGGCCCCCTGAAAACGGGCGAAAAGCAGAAAGAAATCAAACCAACCATCCATCATAATAAAATTAAACATTTAGCAATAAAAATATTAACAGCTAAAAAGATCACAACATAACTGAACAAAGATTATTGTCTCTGTTGGACATTACATGAGAATATTATAGGAGAAAAATTCCTCCGACACTGGGACTTGAACCCAGGACCTTTGGCTATTCGCCAAATATGTGAATTGAACTCCGGCTTAGCTCAGTTGGTAGAGCATTGGCGCGAATGTGAATTGAACTCCGGCTTAGCTCAGTTGGTAGAGCATTGGCGCGAATAGCCAAAGGTCCTGGGTTTAAGTCCCAGTGTCGGAGGAATTCTTCTCCTATAATATTCTCCTAAATTACAGTAACTGAATATAATTGAAAAATGTTATTTGGCCGAAGACGTAAAATACCCTAGCCAGACAGATAGGCATACACACATTTTGACATCTGAACACTAAGATAGAATTATTAAGCCAAGATATTTTCGACGAATTTTGGGTTATCTGGGTAGCGCAGTCTGTATGGCGTTGGCTTTCAGTGTCCAAGTTAGCGGGTTCGATCCCGGCTCAGGTCGATAGCATTTACGTGTGCATAAATGTAGATTTTACAGGCATGTGAGAGAACTCCTGTGGGACAAAATTCCAGTACAACGATGGCAGGACATTGGCAGATGACAGGCGCAGGTATAAGCTGCAGTAGGCTACACTCCCGTCGTTATTTGGCCATAGAACCAATCTATGAAGGCTAATAATGTAAGAGAAATCACAAATAAACTAAAAGTCAATTTTATGATTGTTCTAGGCCTATGTACCCTATCCATTATGATGACACTACTAATATAGGAGGACCAATCTACAGATTATGCACGTAGACAAGGACATCAAAAAGCTACTTGATGTGTGGAATGTATAACCCGGAACATGAGACAAGATAACTGGCAGATAAGATAGGGTAAGTATTCTAAATTATAAGCTGGCACATACATTTTGCTAGCATGATAAAAATCCAACAACCAGCGTCCCAATGTCCAAGGCCATTTACCGTTAGAATTTGCTGATAGTATCTAAATCATGTAGGCCCAAGTTATAAAATAATAATTCTTATCGTATCTTCAAATTAGTTCTTTATAAGCTATGTTTCCGGTCATTTTCCCTCAGTTTTTACTAAGGTCTTGGCTACGCCAACTCAATTTCCCAATAATAAAATAACATACATCAATATGCGTCCTTCAAGTAATCATAGGGTATAATTCGTTTTAGGTACAAGACCACCCGAGACAATCTAACACACATATTATCAGTATGTGATGTTTGTGGCGCAGTGACCCACCCAAATACCGTATTAAAGCAAGCATAATTTTAATTAATAATGTCTGAAGAAGAATCTTGATTTTCCCAGATATACTGTACGTAAATCAATAATCTCTGTAAGATCGGAATGTGATGCCATTCAAACGACTAGTGAAGCCTACAACAATCCCTGCCACTTATCCATGTGTTGCACGCATAGGCGACTTCTCAAGAAAAGCATAGGCCTACATTATTAATGGCATTTAGCAAAGTTATAAAAGACCTTGGCAGAGTTTATTGTCGTTAGTAAACAAATAGCTGTCCCCACTTAGACTTTGCTTCTTTTTATTCCGCATTGTACAAAATGCAGAAGTTTGTATGTTTTGTCGAATTTCTGCCGATTCTTACAATATAACTTTAAAACTGTAATCCATTAAATCGTTAGAGGTTATCAGTAATCTTAGCGTTGCTAATCAAAGATCCGGAGACTCTGCTCGATCCCCGGGTCTTCTTCTAATTAGTCTAACAAGCGGGCAAGAATGGGATATCCTTAACATCGTGAAGAAAAATAAGGAGCATCCTGATATTAACCAAGAAAACCACCAATATTGGCCGTGAGAATCAACTTGCTGACCACATGTCTCCAATCTGCCATCTGCCAATGGAATCTAAAGAGCTGATGATGCAGAAGGGCATTTGGTAAATATGGTATGGGATTTAGTGCTAAGTAGTTTTAGTTGATATGCAGAAATCGACAAATTAGAATGTAAAGTAAATAATATACACCATCCGCTCTTAATTTTATCGCAGGTAATAGCACGAGAGATTTCGAGTTTATCGATATACTTGCGAGAACAAAGCTCGAGAAAATTTATATGATGAAACTCATAATCTCGTGTAGGATTTATTAAGAAATTTTCATTAATAAAATGTAACGGATTTTGTAAATAATTATTTTCTTATTTTGTTGTCGATATTCTACCCGCTGTGAAATCGCGGCATACTAAATGAATAGACCATCATCGATTCGATGAATCGATTCGAGTTCTCAATGCTTGCAATAATGCGTAACAGAAGATACAAAGCCTCAGTATCAGAACCTTACAAAAACATATGATCTGGTGTGCACCGAATCGAAATTGTGTTTTTAATCAATACGCATTTACATTAATTGAATTTCTAAGCACAAGTTATGTTGTGTAAAATAACGTGATTTCATTATGTTCACTGGCAAAATGTTACATATTAATCACGGCATGTTCATGACTTACAAGTCCAGTAGCGAACCGATGTTTTATCAGATAAAATCACCTTCTTGAGACCCTAGGAAGCATATTATAAGATAAACGATTGTGAATGGTCTATATCCGACGAAGTGCTAAACGTTGTTGGTCAATATCAAAACACGCGGCTTATGAATGAATTAGTTTTAAAAATCATAATGGTATGGATAAGACTCGTTGAGTATAATCGAGTGTATGGAAACTTTCCGGTATAATACGCAGTGGTATATGTTAGCAAGGGAATACATAACCGGCTTAGTCAGGCCCTTTCCCCACCCCTAGTCCTATCCTTTTCTCGCGCTGGAGGAAACGCACAGAGGCTAATCCTCCGTCTTATTTCCCTCCCTCCTTCGCTACTGAACATGAAACCGACCTGTGTTCATAGGTTATTATTCAAGTCCCAGGTTTTCTACATCAAACCAGTACGAGTCAGACTCATTCAAGGGCTGGTGTGGATATATTGTGAGGCAAGCCCTCCAGACACTAAAATTAAATGTACTCCACCTCCTTTTCACCGCTCACCTAGGCCTGAGCGTTGGTCATAGGCTAATGCGTGTGATCGGATTTGGATTCAAACAAACAAGAGTTTGGCTCACCCAGGGCTGGTGTGAAACACAGCTGATAAGAATATTCAATGCCAACATTTAATAAAGAAAAGCACTAGAAGAAACCAGAAGTACCGGAAAGTTTCCGTGTACTTGACTGTACATAAACATAATGTTAAAAATTCCAAGAAATGTTTTCTTGATAAAGTCATAAACTTATCATCGTCTCGAAACTGTTTACTATTATTTCACTTCTTTGTATAACACGAGGAATTACATAATGGGAAGAGAAATTTGCCAAATAATATCTATCACTTTCATTATTAGGGTAAGTTATTAATTGAAACTGAAGTCTACCTCCATTACTTTAATTTCCGTAATGAGTTTCTTATTAACTCCAAGATTGTTGATTAAATTCTTTTATAATGACCGGTTATATAAACGTCCTTTCAATCCAGCGATTAAAAATAATGAAGCTATTATCGAAAAATTATTCTCTCCTCAATAATTTGATAGACAATTAATGAGCAAACAAGCAGGCGGTCGAGGTTTAATTGTTTCCAGGAAAACTGTCTTATATAAAGGATGATGATTAAAATGCTATCATCAAATTAAGTTACAGAACATCATAGTGGTCACCTTTTTAAAAGAATATACAGTGTACATTGATGAAATAATCATTGGGTTGAATTATTTGTTTAATACGTTTCTTCCTTAAAATATGCGTAACATTATTCAACACGCTTGGGCAAAATATATCTCTAAAAATATGTTTCGATTGACACTTCATTCATTCATACCTTCATAGCTTAAGGGATGTTTACAACAATATCCTATATGACTGGGGGAATATTTATTTATGATCCAATTATAACGAGATTTTTTGGCGACTAGGTTATTTTTTGCGAAACAAGCCCGTAAGGGCGAGTGTAACAATCCACGAGCAAAACAAAATAATTTTATCACGTATACCACACACCGTTTTTTAGACAGTCGTTAAGTTCGTTGGTTGGTATATGGTTATTTAACGACGTGGATGTACTGCAACTTAGGGCTGTGACCGTCGCCGGTGTGCCGGAATTTTTCCCGCAGGAGTTATTTTACATGCTAGTAAATATATTGACATGGGCGTGTCACATTTATGCACACATAAATGCCATCGACCTGGACGAGGATCGAACCCGCAACCTTCGGCACAGAAAGCCAGCGCGATACTAACTGCGCCACCCAGGCCGACCAATCACTAGAATGTGTGAAATAAGTTACATTTAATATAATGAATTGCGCCCCGTGGAGGCAACCATATTGGAGCGTACAGAGAGCTGTTACTGAATTTGTAGCAGAGGGTTGCCAACTTAGAGACAACGCTTTTCACCAACGAAGTGTGACGATTTTTGCAATCACTGTGAGAAACTTCACATTTAAAAAGACGTAGTGAATTTTAACATTTAAACTTTTTATTAAACTGGGTCTATTTAATACTGGCATGCATATATTTTAAACTAAAAGAGTATTTTCGTTGTGAAGCAATCAAAGTTGGTTACCCTGGAGTGTTATAATTTTATACCACTCAGTGCCATAGTTTTCCCCTTATAATTAATATCATCTGTCGTTAAAAGTCTGTTTTTTTACATTCGACTGACTAAAAAAGTTTTAAATCTTTAATGAATTGGCTACATTGCTGTTTGTGCATATTTTAAGCTTTTTGTATGAGACCGTATTAGAGTGTAGGCCTATTTAATAAACTATTTAGCTACTTGACCAATTTTTCAGGTCACCTTTCAAAAGGGGCGAAGTGCAAAAGTTTTTCGTGATTATACTAGTAACATACATATTCTGCGTCATATTTTTTTAGTGCTGTACGTATATTGACATCTAAGTCAAAACTCGATAACTTTGCTGACTTAAAGAATAACAGTATTCCCAGTAAATAGTAGGCTATTGAATGCAAAGACGGTGATAATCTAAATTGTAATTGGCTGGTAAACCGCTAAACTAAAGTGACATGTGTTATTGTGAGAGAGAAAGTGTAGTACTCCGTTGTAATGAAATATGGTGTAGCGTTGTCACAATTTGAAAGCTCTTCTCCGAGTTGTTTATATTTCATAATGCTGTCGAGAGTAATCGATATTTGTGTTGCTTACGCTATCAGCTTTCAGTAGCTTGGTGACAAGAAACTAATCTACGGGCTGTTACCCTCCTAGGGCTTTCGTATCATGTGGAGATCTTGTAGTGGCACAAGTACATTGTATCCAGTGGCGGATCCAGGTTCGAATCTCTGCATATGTCCCCAGTGCAGAATTGTACATGTTCTAGTTACCGGCAATTCTTCCGGAAATTTGGTGTTCACATTACTGAACTAATTAAATTTAACGAATTCTCACGATTTAGTACCAGTATTCTAAGTTATTTCAAGAAAGTAGGACATTAATGTTAGCAATCTATTCCAAAGATATTAAAAATCATTTTAGTGATTTCTTTGAAGAATTATCGCTTTTTATTTCAGCAATCATTTGATGAAATCTTTCCGTTCTCTTAGTGGACTCTTTGAGAAACGTTCGCCGTTTATTTTAGAGTATTCTACCAAATACATAAGCTTATAAATGAATTGTGCATGATTATTTTAGCGAACTATGTTATGAAACATTCAGATGTAGTGAAATATCCTAGAAAGCCGATCATATATTTCAGTAAGATATGTAAGAAAAGACGCTCGGTTTAATTTATTATCCCGAGGATAATCGGAGTCCATTTTCCGGTAAATGTCGAAGAAAAGTTGCCATTCATTTGAGTTATTCGTTTGAAAAAATGTTACCGTTTAATGGTAAACTATTTAAAATAAGGTCTCCGTTTTCTTAGTTATTTATTTGAAACACAATAGCAGTTTTTTCCGGCTTTACCTGCTCCATTCTTGTTAGCGTCTACCACAGGCTTGGCAAATAGTACTCCCAAGGTGTGATGTCATTCCCCTACTTCCCCTCCTTTCATTACAATTTTTGGCTCAAGTGACTACTTATCTAAAAAAGTTTCAATCCTTAAACAATAACCGTATTTTACTTTAAAAGTATAATTCATAGCTGATCTAATTGTTTCACACTAGAATAAGAAATACATTTAATTTTTGCCGCTAAAAAAGTGTAGATAAATTACAAAGATTATTGGGTAGGCTGCATTGACTACACAATCCACGAACCTTGGCAACGTCAAGACAGGTGCATTCGTTACGTAGTAGTTTTGTTTTCATACTAGTGGAAGACAGATCACTGCGATCTGGTTGTGCGTTTTTAACTTTCTGCGAAGACTATTAAATTGATTATTTCATACACTATAGACAATCACAAAACATCTTAATCACAAAATAAGATTTTTCATGCATGTGCTTTCAATACGCGTTTCCAAACATTTTTAGTGAACTATTGCAAGGTTGGGCGCTGAACATTCCATTTAATTTCAGGAAAATATGCAGGTCATATCGGGGTTTGGTAAAATAAAGTATTTTATTCATACCTCAGTACGATTACATTTATAACCAGGTTTATAATATGTTCATGATAACACCAGGTGTGCCATAGTGTAAGGTGTTCGTTTCTTAAATTAAAAAATTAAGACAGAAAAATGAATTATAGGCAGGACAAGTATCTATCGAATACTTTTGTTAATAATAGGTAAAATACTTTTCTTCTGCTTTATGGATGGAACATCATAGGCTTATTTTGATGCTTTGATATAGAACTAGATCCTTATCTTCAGATCGGGGGAGAAAAACCAACATATATATTTTCTACAGGAGTAATAGGGAATCGTTTTAAGTAGGTATATTATTTGTATCATCCTTTTATGTGATCTGAACAGGAATGTATGTAAAAGAAGTATTCGCAGCATAATAACAGTCTCCAATAAAATTTATTTGGAGCAGATTGCGCAATTCAATGAACATTCACGCCAAAACAAACAGATTTCCATTTTATTCAGTGATTAATTCCATGAAAAGGATAAAATATTCCTGTTATTTTTATAAATATGCTGGTTGACACCGAACAAATATACGAGGGAAAAATAAACAAAGTCAATCCAATTGTGAAAGCTTTTTAACATCAAACAAAATTGATATTATAGGATCACTTACAGTTAGTGAAACATGCCGGCTAACTCTGTTGAGCAATAACAATAACTCTATACATTAATACACAAGAATAATAACCTATACATCCAAGTGAACATGAAAAAAGTAAATATTATTTTATAACTCATATATTACAATCAACTATTGCAAAATTACTCAAAACATGTATAAGACCTGTAGGCTATGCATTATTCCTGCCATTTGTCACAAAAATTAAATTTAAGGTTGTTACTTCTGAAATTAAAATATGCTATATTAACTTCCGGTTTTAACATCTCTTGGAGTAATCTTCTAAAAAGGGATACGATCCCAAAATAGGATGAAAAGCGGAAAATGTAGTCTACTGTTTTCCCGAACTATTATTTTTCCGAATGCTGCGTCACCTATTTGAAATACCACAATTTAAACTACCTCAGGTGAAACTATATACTTCTATAAAATATAGCCATATTTCAAGACAGTGTATTTCACCAGAGGGAAGAAAGATCTTAAATATTAAGCAATAGCATGTCTAAGATTTAACAGAAAGTTAAGTAACGAATTTACAAACACTAACAAGAGACTAGTGATTCCAGAATAAAATAAAAATTACATAAGAGAATTCTAACATATTTTCCTCTGTTGCAGGTGTACTGTTCGTTTTATTTTTCAGCTCCGCACTTAATGAAAGCAGACAGGTTCATTATTCTAATGTCTATTGCAAGATATTTTACATAGACCAAACTAACAGTACCAATTTGAACCAAGGATAATCATTCTATGGTAACATGCATATAATAAAAATGGTGAGGAAAAATATTAAGGAATAGAAAGAATAGAACACATGTTTTTTTGTGACAAAATGGAGCGAAAAGGGGAAGAAGGTCCCGAAATTGGGAAAAGGGGGTCTCAACTCCCAACTGAAAGCAACATATATAACAAGTTGGTTTCTTTCAAAGGTTCGCTAACTAGCCCTACTAAAAAATGCACACATAATCATCCTAACCTTACTGAATTTTTTGAATCCACTACTAAATCAGGCTATATTATAGCCTTACGAAAACTATTTAGATGCTAACGAGACCTTGCCAAGCCAAACATTTATTATTGTGGAGACTGACAAAGGTAAATATTGACTCGATTTCAAAATAAGGCCTATTAAAGATAAGGTTTAGGCCTACTGTTTTACTGACGGCGACATACTCTATAAATGCTCTGAATAATACATGCTTCCTCGTCATGCGCAAAACGAGTGCGTTTTGTTTGTTTGACACGTGGGTTGCTTGCTTTCTGGGAAAGAGTCAATGCAGCTCTTACGAAATACTGAGAATTCTCTTACCTCATACGAGGTAAATTCATTTTCAAAGTTCTCTGATAAATATCAACTTCAAGGTACATCTGGCTGGAATATTTTTACAAAATTATTTTTGTTTGTCGTCAAAAGTATTAGGTAACCTCCAGTTTGAACCGTGTAATGTATATAAGAGGCTTAAAAGTGAACGCTTCACTGATATCCATGATGCTTTTTAATAAAAAAAAAATAATTCGCTATCACTAAATGCTCCAATTTTCCCCATTTTACTTTTACGGCAAACCGACTGATTTTATGTGTTTTCTTCTTTTCCCCTCCTTTCTATTCTTTGAAGCTTAAGGCCATATCCCGCAGCGAAGGCTAAATTCTATGGATCTTACATGCCTACAAGCTTATGGATGAAATTGCTGGTGTGTGATCTGCACTACGCATGGCCTCTTCCTAAGTCATCATGAACATACTATTTATTTACTTGTTCTCTTAACCCCGATTAACCATTTCAATGGTAGAATTTTTTCCTGTATCCATAATGTTTCCTCTACATAGCACACCCCAGCTGGCGTATAGACAAAGTACACAGTTTAAGCTACACAGAATAGTTCAGAATAGTTCTGGACAGAATAAGATTATATATTTTAAATATGAGTCAATTATGTGTAGTCTATTAGGAAATGGTCCAGCGTCATGTATCGATAGTAATAGGAGACGACACTAATGGGTCATTTCAGATTTCTAGTTGTTTAAGTTAGCAGATGTATCATTCTGCGTTGTGATAACTTGAATCAGCCTAGATGCAGAAAAACAGACTTCAAACCAGTAATTTTAGCCATGTCTTAAGGCATTTATTAGATATTCCGTACGTTAAATCTATATTGTAAAAATATGTGATGGCCGAGTGGATAATGTAGTGGACTTTCATTCCAAAGGTTCTGGGTTTCAAATCTCGTGACCAGTCAATTATAGAAGGGGTTCAGGTGTTTCCTCACTCGAAGGGTCTAATGCAAGATTGGACTAAACTTACTATTGAACTTACAAGATATAACCTAGTGAAAAGGGGAAAATATAGGCCAGAATTACCAAACGGAGTTGAAAGATGTTACTAATTAATGAAGAATAAATAAACAAAGAGATAAATAAATATTATAATGAGTGGTATTCAGGATATTCCTGGAAATTTTAAACGATAGCTTATTCCTACTTAGGTTAACTACTTATCATATAAACTGTTGGTATCATTGGCTTGTAGCCTATCTGGTAACACATTCGATAATCGGTTATTAATTATTTAGTAGGCTATGCGTGATCTGACCCCTGACACAATGATGATTTGATTTTAAAGAACACAAGTATGAAAGTAATTATTAACAATATATACTTTTTATGGGCCCTCCACCGCCCCCGGAGCCCTCGACCATAGGCCATACTCCGTATTAACAATATAATCTGAATTTTATTCATGGAATAATCTTTATAAATCCCATTCGAAATTATGAGTTTTATCAATAAAATTCGTTCGTGCTTCGCCCTACTGAATCTATCGATTAAAATCGTAATATCTCGTGGGATTATCTTTGATAAAAATTTGCTCTTGTTTGAGATAAAGATTACTATGTACTTTTAAAAATCACTGTCATAAGTGGAAACACGTGGAAAAATTTCTTCAGCTGTCACACTGACGGCTATAGCAGTTGAATGTTAAGAAAAAATATTGATACCATCGATTCATTAGTTACATTAAAGTAGTTATACGAATTTTCTTATACTCACAGTTTTCACAGAAAAGAGAAGAGTTTCGCTTCTTACCTGAAGAAAAAAATAACGAAGCGTTAATGAAGTGGTTCACCTCAACTAATATTACATAAGCTGTCTAGATTCTCTGGAGCTGATTTCTCAAGATCAAAGCCTCCTCATATCGTTACCATGACAACATTGTCTTACTCAGTGATCTCAATATATAGAGCTCAATGGTCTTACTACTTCACTGGAAAATTTATGTAAGATAAATAGACTAACACGTTACGTGATAACAACACAGAAAGTTTTGTCATTTTCAGCATGTGCAATTCCCACACATTCGAAAAAAAATTTCCCATCAGGAAATCTCTAAATCCTCCCTATGACATTACTTGCTCTTACGGTAACATCAGATTTTTCATCAATCCCTGTTACCTAAAAGTGGATTGTGGTAATATTAACTTAAGCATTGAGCTATAAAGTAAAGTTATTGTATAATACAGGCCATGGAGGCCCTTAGGGTTCCAGGAAGCTGAGGCTTCCAGATTTTTAGATATCCAGCAGCTTCCTTTCAGCGCAATGCTTTAGCCCGCTGGGCGACAGCGTACTCAATAAAGCGATAACTAAATTTTAATCTTTTTCAGAAACATTCATCAAACAACCTTTTAATCATTCCACGGTTCATTGAATACCCTGAAACTTTGCTAAGACCGTAAAATTAATAAGAAGTTCTTACAATCAATATTGCCCAGATATGAGCAGGTAAAACTAATTTTGGATTAAATGTTGATAATTTTAAGATAGCTCGTATCCTTATGCACTACAATTTAACTGTCCTTATTTCAAAATGGGAAAATCCAATAAAGCCATTTCGTAGATTTACGACTTACTAGAAAGAACAAATGACAGCAACAACATATTAATAAAACTAAATATTTCCAATAACAATGCTGTAGTAAAATAACAAAAAATCGTCATTACGCTTAAATTATAAGCTAATGTTAAAAACAACTAACGTTTTATGTTAATACCATGCTGAAATCAATGAGCGGGTTGGCCAAGGTGGTAACATGATAGATTCGCGGGCTCAAATCTCGTGACTGGCCACTGGATGGGGATTTCGTGCCGTATTGGAATAGAATAAAAAATTTGTAATGGAAAAAAGTAAGTCCAAATAATCTGTCAATGTCGACATGTTGACAGACCAGTAAAAACAAACAAATGAATAAATAATATGAAATAAAGAAAAATAAAATAAAACAAAATAAAATAAAACAAAAGAAAATAAATAGATAACATGGTAAACATCTGACTCGTTATTCGTGCAGGAAAAAAGTGTTTAAACCTAATGTTTTCTTTTATTATTATAATAATAATAATAATAATAAGAAAAAGGCAAATTTATCACACTTTTTAAAATTATATTATGTCTGATTTCTCACGTTTCTGACAAAGGTAAAGCCTGTTTGACTTAAAGGGTGACGGCAGTGTTCATCCTATCACAGCGTTCTACATCTTGCCTGTCATGAGCTCCTACCATTTAGCACAAGATATCTAAATGAGGCATAACCAAAGTTTCCATCTAAATTACTCCGCTGTGTATTATTGCTCTCAAACATGAAACACCCCAGTCAATATATGCAGCCAACACAACTCCTGCTGCTGCTTCGAAATAAAATGTACAGCTGTTTGTGTTCCTGGTCTCATCGTGTTGCATTCTGCTGTTATTGCTATTATTCTAAATTTTTGCTGTTGTTGCTACCAGTTTATTATTATTATTACACTATTATTTTTTTATTATATGGACGTGACCTGTTTACTGTCAGGCAGCTGTCTCCAAATGTACATGACCAAAATTTATCTAGCATGTAATAATAAAAACTAGATTTTAAAATTACGAAAGTGTAATAAAATCAGGTAAACTGATGTAAAAGAGTGCCAGAATGCTTTTGTTGAATCAATTATAACTGCAATTATGATATGCAGAAAATATATTTTTTTAAATCAGATTAAAATCGTCCAGCATCAATCGAACACTCACATTAAAATAAAATAAAAATTTTAAAAATACATGTCAAACTGGCCGGCTCCGGGATTTGAACCAGTGACCTCCAGAATACGAGTCCAAGACGTTACCATTTCAGCAATGTCGCTCAGTATAACGGTCTAGTTTGATAACCATATGTGAAGGAATAGTGTTATTTGTCAAAGCTAAATGTATTGCAACTTGAAATTCTTAAAATATGTCAACATTTCACAAAATTCAGTGGCAAAGAACTCCGCTAATTATTTCACAGTGTTATATCTTCAATATATATCAGTATTCATATAGTACACGATTTCAACTTGATCAATGAAATAAACAAACATCTGACTGCTTTGCAGTCAAACCTTCAATGATTAGAAACGCGGCATTGTAGTATAGACATGATTTTTAAAAAAATACGACCTTTAATTAGTTGTTACTCTGGTACCGGTCAACTAATTTGGTCCAATATCAATAAACGTCTTTTCATGGACATTATAAATGCGTACACCGAGTATCATGAAAATCCGATAAAGCGTATTTGAGTTATCGCACCTTTAAAATAGACACTAAATTGGGTTTTACTCCGGTATAGGTCAACCAATTTTATCCAATATCAATAGGCCTCTTCCCATGGACATTATAAACGTATATACCAAGTTTCATTAAAATCCGATAGCGTATTTGAGTTATCACGCATACAGACACGGACGGACGGACAGACATTTTCCCGTCCCCCACAAATTCTCATATAGTCCATACTGGCATTTAATAACATTAATTTTAAAAGGTAACTAATAGTTATTTATGATAGAAATGTTAAAAACTATATTTTATTTTTCAAATAGGTTATGTTTGTGAAACGAGCCCGTGAGGCAAGTGTAGCAATCTTTCGAAATAAAATTATTTACCACGTGTATTATAGGCTACACTATTTTTTAGACAGCCATTAATTTTATGAAATAATAATAAATATTACATTTATTTTAATCAATATCAGTAGGTAGCTCGCGGTGCTGCCATCTAGTATGCACGTGCCAAACAGAGATTGTTGATTTTCTAGGCCGCTGCTGCCAACGTAAGAGTTTCAGCCGAACCACAAAGTATTAGTATTTTTGCCACTACCGTGAGAATTTTAACGTTTAAAAAGACATCATAAATTTTAACAGTTTAACATTTATACTTGATTATTTTCTTCTTTTAATTAATATCATCTACCGTTAAAAGAGATTATTTTGCCTTCAAATTTGTAAAAAAAACACTGTTATTATAAATAGACTATAATCGCGAATGTTGAAAACTTAAACATTCATGAATGTAAATAGTTTTAAACACAATATGTATGGCGTCTAAATAATACAGACAAACATGTTTTTTTAAGGGAAGGCGGGGATTTCACTGCATAAAAAACTCTACCAACTTCGGAACTGCTATTCTAGCTCCAATCAGTAGTACTCCAACGACCTTTCACTGACTGATTTGATACTTCTTGGAAAGGTCAGGAATACTCGGTTCATACATTCGTTTCTTTTCATGGCCAGCATCAGCAACCTGTTCTAATGAAATTTTCACCCTGATGGTCTGACCAATAGTCATTGAAAATAATAATAATAATTATTATTATTATCATCATCATCATCATCATCATTATTATCATCACTGTTGGACCTAATATTAGTTATATGAGGCTCCGTGCTTTAAACCGGATTTTCATTGGTCCATCCACTGCCAAGATAAAGTATTTTTTTTTATTGGCCAAATCGATTCAGTCTCCAATAGAAATACATAGGACTACCAGAAGAAAACTAATCTTAATGTCATAGCTTCATTTACTACGTGCCTAGAATATCTGCAGTCTCTACCTCCAAGAACCCTAAATATTTCCAAGACCTATATACAGATAGTTACTCTATTTTATATAACTTAGGCTTTAATGTCCGAAGTTATGAGTCCAACATTTCAGGGAAGGTGGGTCGCTGTCTGCAAGACGTGAAACAATGAGGCACTCATCCGAAAGACCACGGCTAATCATAACAGAAATGTTAGACTCATCCAGTTTCGTTTTTATTGGGACTGAATATTCAAACTTCAGTTAAGGAAATGCGAAGTAAGTGTAATAGCAGGCCGTCACGGTTGCTCATGCTTAGCGCGTGGGCCTGGCATGCTAGCGGTCTCGAGTTCAAATCTCGGGGCTGGCTGGTGGACAAAGCCGTGACCTTTGGGGGTTTTTCTCGGGGATCCTCCCGTTTCCCCCTTCATTCATTCCACCAACACTCTCCACTTCAACTTCCTTTCCCCCCTCATTATCATCCCGTTCCCCTTTACTGGTTTTCGGGCCAGCTCCTGCTGCAGACTCTGCTGCGGGCCTCCCCCGTCCTGCCCCGCTGCTTGTGGTCAAGAGTTGCTGGTGGTGTACCGTGCCTTTGGGGCTCTCAGAGGGACCCTGGGTTAGTGGCGCATGTCTGGTTGTGCCGCGCCTATGGGGCTCTTGTACGAGGGACCCTGGGAACGGTGCACGTGGAGTAGTACCAGGTCCTTGTTGGATGTAGGGGAGCTCCGTGGGGGCTCGTGGTGGAGTCTGTTGACTGGGGGGCCTTAGGGCATGCACATCATTCGTTTCCTAGGGGGTGTACAATGGGCCCGCCTATGTGGCCTCCGTACGCGAGCCCGTCAGGGCTCAGCCCCTGAACCATACCATACCATGTGTAATAGCACCTAACTACTACTATTTAGGTTATATATGTATCTTTCCCCATAATATTTATAGCTTATTTCGGTATTATTCCTTAATTATCATTATTATTGTTGTTACTATTACTCATACGTTTCATTAATATTATATATTTATCATAATATTATAAATTTATTTAAAAAATGGATTATATAATTGGTGTAAAAGCTACAAAATAAATACTTTAGGCAACCTAGTTCTTGGATTTGTAAGAGCATCGCAGAAAGTCTAGGATATTTCCTTGGAGTGAAAACAACACTTTGCACAATACTCTGTATAAGAAAAAACAGTGTAGGCTATAAATAATTAAATTCCTTAGTTGACTTTATTAATTCGAAGTAATAACAAAATGAAATAGAACAAATAATTATATCCCATGAAACAGTAAAACAGATTTAAAGCAATTGCTTTCCTGTGTATTGCAATACACACATTCGTAATAAATTATTATTATTTCAAACTACCCAAATTCGGGGGCTGCCAAACAGCAAAGAAAATCTTTTACAATTACAATAACCAAATGGGTGAATTCCAGAAATCCGTTTATATCATACTGAGAATTTTTTACAAGGCTATCATAAAGGACATACTCAAATCTAGTGAAAATAACAGTGTTATAATCACTTGGTTTATCACTATCGTTGTTGTTGTTGTTGTTGTTCTTCTTCTTCTCCGTTTCACCCAACTTTGGGGTACGTTGGTTGTTATTATTATTAGTAGTATTATTATCATTATTATTATTATTGAGATTGTTTTTTTATTTTTTTATCAACATTAATCAAATCTGATATTTGTTCAAGTTATTACGGGACTTTTCTGGCTATAAGAAGCCGTACGGGTATTATATATACAACAGTAGACTACTATTTGACTTACTGCAGTATTAGTTTTCCTTAATTCACTTTTATTCTAAAACGATGGTCGCTTGCTCCAGTGGAATGCCAATCACGTCGCGATTATAAATGGAGGATGTCATTCACACTATCGGGCTATTTTAAGAGCATTAGCGTAAAGTTCCATGTGATTAATTAACCAGTTTCATAAAAATGCAAAGTTTGATTAGTTCTATCATTGTATTATAATTAATCAATAAAGACTTCATTAATTATCTCTGTAAAATGTCGTAAACAACTTCTAGAATCTTCAACTGTGGAATTAAAATGGTAGCCACTGATGTAAGCATTTACTTGGAGATCCGCTTACAATATTCAATAAAAATTAAAGCTGGGATTATCCAAATAAAAGTTAACTGTTTAACTGAACAAAAAATTGTTCATATAACCATTATTTCTTGGCCAGTTAACCGAATAAGAGTTATCCAGATATTTCAGATAATATCCAGTTAACTATTTTATCTTCTCTAAATTAACTATCTGTGCAGTTAACCGTTATCCAGTTATCTGTCCCAGCACTAATAAAAATAAGCAAAAAAGCATGTGCCTTATAACTATAAAACTGCATTTTTCTTTCCCACGAAAAAAATCTTACTTGTGTTCTTTCAATAAGACTATTCCACCTATACAGTTAACACTCAGCAACTATCCAATTTTCTTCTGATCAGGCACTTATGAATCATATGTGCAGCGAAAATAAACATGTAAACTGATTAAACGAAATCATGCTGATACTTTGTTATATCAGTTTACCTGATTTTATTATTACAGTATATAGGCAGTCTAGGTAACTCTTCCAGTTAGTGTTGTATATATGTGAGCCACGAAGTTTACTCGCAAAACATGAGAACTGAAATTTGTAATACGCAAGTTTCTATAAACGTGTTCACAGGCGTGGAGTCACACAAAACTGCTATTATTTTATTGCAAAATAAAATAAACGTTGAAAGTAAAATACTTCGACGCAATTTTTAAGAACTAAAATAATTTATAGTAACTTGCACAAATAATTTGTATTAAATAAAACAAAATAGTTTAATTGAACGCTTACAGTTCTATGCATCCTTAACATAATTTAAGCACCATAAAAAAACCATTCTTCTAAGTTTTATTACAAATTGTTTGTTCTGCTTCCATCTAACCCTACTTGCAAATAAAATCAAATTATCTTCGCTGAAATGGTTCAGTCTTCTGGGTGCCCTATTGCTTTGTTTGAACTTACCTCGATCCTGGTGTGTTTTTTAAAGTATGGTGCCTCTATAAGGTATTATTTTTTTTTCTTTTTAACGAAAAGAACATCTAAAGAACTGCCTCTTGGATGGATTTTTCCTTTAAAATGGGAGTCAAGCATTTTATAGAATGTAAAAAAGTCAGTTTTTGATGTGTAAAAACCCGAGAGTGCAGCATTCACCCCGCACAGTTATTTCAATTTGAACCTCCCCTACCCCCACCTGCACCCCGTGGCTGTGGCTTTCTTGTACTTCCTCTCCACTTTGCAAAGCAATTCCTTAGTGAGGGTGGGGGTGAGATTGTTGGGAGAGAAATACAGACGTAGCTGGACGGCAAACTACAAGCTAAAAGCTACACCAGGCTGTAATAGATACATTGCACTTAGCCCATAGAAACTCTATCCTCAGAACTCTAGTCAGCAGAAAAAGAAGTGGTTTCATGCTGTATTACCGCCTATGTTCGTCTGTGTCTGTCTGTAGCAATTATCCAATGTCGATGATATGCAAAACAGAACGACGTAACGGGAGACCAAACGTCACTAAGCTAGCTACTCATTTCCACAGTGTCGCTTTACGCATTAAGAGAACCTACAGGATGTCCGGAAAAGTAATATCAGTTAACCCTGAAATTACTCGTGTAAGTTGTTTTCTTTTCGAAGGCGCAGCTTACCTTGTATTTTTTGTAAAAATAAAGGAAAATAAATTGGTTAAATAAATTAAAGTTAATCCAAAGTTACAAAATTAATGTAAAAGAAAGGGTTAAACTTTACCTTCATTTTTCTCTGACTTCAGTTTATCAATGTCTTCCAACAACGTTTTCAACGTCTTCCAGCATTCGGGGAAACAAGCAGTACACTTAGAATTAAGGTATTGACTTCACTGAAGCACCAAAAGGGAGCTTAAATTAAGTAAATGTTGCAATGGAAAATTTCTGCCCCTTACAAACATATAAATACATTTTTAATATTTTTGCAACGTGATCAGAAAAACATATAACACATTATTGAAAAATACTAGGCTATAAAATTTATTTTAGTAAACAACATCCAGCAAAAAATGTGGACCACATTGGTGAAAGATTGGATGGTCTAGATCAGTCTGAAGTGAAGTTATGCTTGCCAAAATTATACAGAACATTTTCGTGTGTGTGTCTATATATATATATATGGACTGTGCCCCAAATTTTTATCTTTTAAAATCTTTATTACGAATTTCGTTAATTCGTTTTCATGGAATATGTGACTTAATTTTTTTAGAGATGAAATGAAAATTGTAATTTTTTTGCTTTAGCGGATACCTTAGGAGCGGAAAACTGTTGTGTTGATTCATAGGCTAATCAAAATAATTTTAAATCCGTTTTCAGTTTATGGCAAACATTTCCGGTATTACTTTATTATCAAAACTATCTGGTATTACCATCTTATAATGTGATTTTTGCTTGTTATTTTTTTTAGACACCTTTCATTACACAAAGAGTACACAATTACCTGAAACAATTATGATAGTCCTAAATATTATTATTGCTAAGTAATATTTAATGATATAATACTTTTTTAGATGAATAATTGAAACCAATAAGAATAATAACAAAAAATTGAGTAAATGTAACGAAATATTTATTTGTGAGCATCAGAGGTAAAGTACGTAAGAGCAGTGACTTGGTGTTTCCAGGGAAAATATTAGATCTATATAGCCCATATCTCAAGTCCAAGTTATTTCTTATTTGAGCATATCGATTTAAATTGAATTTAAAAATTCTTATTACAAGTAAAATCATTGTTGCTAACTTCTGTAATACTGGTCATTTATTTAACTTTATTAAGGTAGCGTGCCCGCCTCTAGATCCGCAGGGCGCGGGATCAAACCCGGCCGCGGTCGATGGATTTTTCAGGACGTAAAAGTCCTGGGCACGGAGTCCTCCGGGAGGGACTTTAAGCTGGGGGTCCCGTGTCGTAGATTTACGGCTCGTAAAAGAACTCCAAGCCTAAATTAGAGCCTCTGGACAAAATTTCTCGGCCCTTTCACGTCCAAGAAATACTTAGTTTCCAGAGGGGGGTTGCGAGGCGATGAGCTTACCACCTGTCCCTCTACCCTCTCTCGGAAAATAAGCATATCAAAATTAGTATAGGTAATGAAACCTCCATTGGAGGCCCCTTCGCCCCACCTGGGGATCATAGGGTACCAGATACAGATACAGATCTATACATTGTAGCCTACAAGCTAGAAAGCTGACGGATGTAAAAGTAAATACGAAAAAAACAAAGCTGATGGTGATGAAACTATCAGTAGATCCAGGATCAGAAAGAACTCCCTTTCTTTGCATGTAGAAATTACAATGTTTTTTTAATTATTATCGTCATACTTAATCAGAAATTTGGTCCACTATCAGTGGGATGTGGTCCGTGGAGTGACCTTAGGGAGCAATCTCTCTGATGAGCAGAATAGAATGTTCATCCAGGCTACAGAGGAAGGATCTCCTCCTGAATTGCACATAAAGAGTAATATCGGAGAGTTCTAAAACCTAATCCAAAAATGCCTACGTTTTTAGATAATCCTTTCCTGTAATAATTCGTGTAGCATGCCTCTGTATCCTTCAGGGAGCTAAGATGATGTGGATGGGTGTTACTCCATTACATTTTTACTGCATACAGGACATCGTTTATCTATCTTTACCTGAGTTTCACCTGTCCGTTTTAGGGACATTTAAGCGACCCAAGCCACCCGGGCCTTACAGGGCCGTGATCTGTCGGGAGAGGGATTATCTTTGGATCACATACATACTTTTTGACCAGACAAGGACATGAAGAGCCGCCCTGGATGAGTAATCAGCCCAATGCCGAACACATAGGAAACACACTCATTCCAAACAAGGCGAGGATGGGATGAAGATGATAATGACGGCCAGATGATATCCGAGGACCACAAGGGCCTAAAGTTACCCGACATTTATTTCACAGGTGATGAAAAACCCCGGAAAACCCCCCCTTAGGTAACTCGTCCCGACCAGACACCGCACAATGGAGATATATAAAATTATTTTGAACCTTACTGGTAACGGACCATCCAACAAGGGGTACAATTTATTTATTATTTGGAAGGCTATAGCTGCTATTCGCTGGATGTGCTGATGATGTCTTAAGCGAGTGTCCAAAATGATGCTTAAGTATTTCACAAATGGCGATGGTTGTAATATCGTCCCTTGGATAGTGAGTTGCTTGTTGGCTCTTGGTATTCGTTTTGTGAAAGTTATAAACTGTGTTTTCGCAGGATTTAGTTTTATCTTAGATAACCATTTTTAAAATGCAGTGAAGGAGGTCTGGAGGTTCATGATGGCACAATTAATACTTGCATATAAATTTAGATTCTTTTCAGTAGGCCTATATGCCTAAAGTGCAGTCGAAACTAATTTGATCGTGAATGTAGGAACAACATTTTGTCTGGATGTGTACCAGAGACAGAGAGGAAGGTCGGAATTACGCTAAGAGCCCTTCATCTGTCTTGTAAAGTCGGTGACACATTAAACTAAGATCCCCTCTCCTTTCTTAGCTGATAAATCTAACACGGAGGTTGCTACATATTCATGGAGAGTTATGTCTAATTAATTCATTTGCATCAGCCATGATCGGGTTTAACCCCACACACCTCTCCGCACCAACCCTTTTCTTCTTTGTAAGTCAGCAAGTCATTTCTGTGTTATTAATAAGTAGCTTATCACTTTGTATCTCACGTCCCAATCTTTCCTTTCAACGCATAAATGAGCTTCTCTACTCTGATAAAAATCCTATTGTTCTTTGTGAGAAAGAGTTGTCATTCTACAACTTATTTAGATCTGAAAATAATTCACGGTAAGGTATGTAGTAGTGATGAGTAGAATCGAATGATTTTTAAGAATCAAATAATCTATTCTCGAGTAATATAAAGAATCGAATGATCATTCGAATGAAAAAGTTATCGGATGAAAGCAGGATCTGAGCACTTGCGATGATATGATATGATGATATAAAAACTCTAGTCGGTAGCCGAGAAGTGAGAACTTCTAAACTGACTCGATTGATAACTCGAATCGTTATTCGAATATTCAGTTCACCAATTTCTTGGTGTTACATGATCTATTGCCATTGGTTTCCCGCAATAGGTGTGTTAGTTTCACGCAGCGCTGTCAGACATTGCGTTAATCTCATTGTACTACTAGCGTTCCATAAAATGAACATGCTGTCTCTTCTGCCCTAGGATCTTCTGTTAAGATTCGGCAGTTTCCCAATACTGTACGCATGTAGCTGTGCGTTTATTCATAGTACATGGCTTTCTTGTCTGCAAAATTTATACCGCGTTGACGGGCGGTTTGGTGTTCTCAAGAACTCGTCATCAGTTCACGCTTCTCCTAGCTTAACTCATTGGAATACGTATCATACGATTTTTGATATCTTGAGAACTTTCGAGAATCGAATAACTTCGACTTTCTCACTCGAGAACTCCCATCACTAGTAACCAGTATTACGTTAAAATGTTTAGCTACTAACTTTGCAGAAAGGTTACCCAAAATAACCCACTTCTAGAACTCTCTTTAATAACTGAGTTACAGTAAATCATATGAATTCGTACGTATAACTTAATAGACTATGGTATAGAAGGAAAGCATATTAAATTCTAGCGATCGTATTTCAGTCTTAGTTTATTTTTTTTTATCACAGTTATTCACTGCTTACGACATAAACTCATCAGGTAACTTTCACTTTTATAAAAAAAAAAACATTTGAACTTTTCACTGCTACTGATGTATAAATTCCTCGCCCAAAAAAATTATACAAAATCACAGATATAAGATCAGTGGAGCATGGCTTTATTTAAAATGACTTTTATCTACAAGTCAGAATACTGTCATTTACGGAAACCAGTTATTCCACTGAAATGTCCGTAATTGATTTCAGACTTAGAGCCCACTGATGATTTCATTTGACGATTAGTGTCCCCGCCAGAACATTTCGGAATGAAGAGAGTAGTAGCGAATAGGTTAAAACTGATAGTGGTGAATTTTGGTAAATGTTAGTTTAACAAATTTTAAAACTGTGATGAAAGAAGAATGAAAAACAAAAAAGAACATACAGAAAAATTACCTTCCATTTTCGCTGTTGGCAGTTTTTACCAAGACGAATGTCCGAGAATATTTGTTAAAAAATTATTTTAAAATTTATACTATATTAGGCCTAATCTACTTTTAGAACTCAAATAAGCCTGAAATATATAAAGCATTATTTTCTTATCAAATCCTTAGCAGTCGCTAATGACCGCCAAAGAAATCCGCATCGGCCAACGGTTCCGCTTGGCGGTCAGAGGAATATATCTCCAATAATTATTATAAAAATGCATCAATTTATTTTGATGTAGTCATTTGTGCTCTCAGTGTTGAGTTTCGCTATGTAGTAGTGAGCTGAGCACGTTCAATTCCCCGTGGAGAACCTTAGGGAATGAATTGTTCCTAATTGATCTAATACAACGCAATCAGTTATGCTTTCCCCCGCGGTGCGGGGTCCGATTTGGCTAATCGGTGAAAGAGTGTTGCCTTTACCCATAGGCAAAACACTATGGTGGAAAGCTAAACTGAACGAACTGTATGATATATATGTGGTTAGGATTTCTCTTTTCTCATAATATTTTATTTCATTATCTGGATACGAAAAATAAGAACTTAAAAAAATGGTAATGATAAAAAGGATGAAATCTTGTTTGTTTCAACCGAACGAACAAACTACTGCCAATATACTACTTCCACTCTGTGTACAAAAATTAAGAACACACAATACAATTTTCTCTTGCAAGTAACGGAACATTATACTGTAAACAACGCAGTATTTGATCCTCCAGTAAAATGGTTTGTTAATTTACTCCCTAATATTCGATATTCAAATCTTAAGTTTTCTCCTGCAATTCAGTCTATTCTACCAAGGAACCTTTCCTTCTCTCAGAAAAATACAGCATTATTTGAATCAGAATTTCTCGCTGCTGTTTTCTCACTGATTTCCCCAGAGTTTGTTGTACCTTGAATGTACCCCTAGTGGTGTAGCACCCAGAATTTCATATTACCAGCAGAACACTCACTCTGAAGTAAGTTGAGATCGGGAGGGTGCAGTTTCGAATGCACAACCTTTTGTCGATATAATTCTCCTTCTTGTTTCATTCAAGAGTTGATAACATTCGTTATTTTGGATCAAATATTTTTGTGTTAAATGAATCAGTGACACTTAGTGAAAATACCAATCAATCAATAAAGTTATAAAGTTTTTCGAGACTTGGAAATAACAGAAATGATGTCAGATTAATATGGATGTCGCGTTTTCTCCATATTAATACATGTTTTGGGGTTCCCGGAGTCAAAAGTTAAAATGTTCAGAAAAATGATTTTGTGTCAACATATCACATGACATATTATATTCCAGTTATGCTTATTTACAAGATGTGACTCGAAATATTCCAGCCAATTCACTATATTCCTACTACAACCTATTTACATTAAAATTATGTATTTTACGATATTAACCACAAGGTTCAAACGACTGAATAACATTACTCTTATTTTATACACAAATTATTATATTCATATAAATTATTTATCAAAGTGTAGTTAGCCTATAAGCCAGCCATCTCGTCCACAACACTGGTTGATACGTAAAAGGGGATATTGTGTATTGTAGGCTACACTATGAGGGATCCATACTAGTTCGGTAAGAATATTTACTCACGTCATGATACGGAAAATCTCCTCCATCTAAATAATTGCTATAGAACTTAATTTTAAATAGCTTCCTTATTAATATAATTCTAGTAGGAGGATTGCCCGAAAATTGAAACAAATGAAATACAAAGCTAATAAAATTTTTGTCATCTATTGTTAAGTAAATTTTACCTTCCTTTATGAACAATTATGTTAATTAAATTAGACATAATTATATTCTCCTACAACAACAACAACAACAAAAAACATGCCAGGTGGATAATCTCTTATTTCAATTTCCAACGTGAAAATCCTTCGGAAATAGGTATGATCATATAAGAAAATTCAAATAAAATTCAAAACTGCCTAAAACTTAGTCCGCATTGATTCTTACTCCCATAAAAAGGTATAAAAGATGGAAATGGCAATAAGATTTGCTTGCTCATTTTTGCAATTCCCCCAACAACTTGACACATCAATTCCAGCTGGCCGCGATTTTTGGTGTAAGTGGCAATAATAATATTCCATAGTCCTGATCTCTAGAATGCCTTGAAGATCCTAGATCAAAAGGGTAACTGGACACATTTTATAACGTTATGAATATTGCCTTATGAAAATTCATAGAGAAAGAGAGGTGCTGAATTAAAACAGTCGTATGTCCCATACTTACTTACTCAATGGCAATAGACGATTCCTAAGCAAGCTAAAGGAAT
The DNA here is from genome assembly GCA_964059195.1 of Ectobius pallidus. NCBI lineage: Eukaryota > Metazoa > Arthropoda > Insecta > Blattodea > Ectobiidae > Ectobius > Ectobius pallidus. The sequence goes on along the minus strand of CAXKWD010000010.1, from coordinate 77,240,069 downwards.
ATTATCTATTTTATGGAACTCGGAGGTTCATTGCCGCGCTTACTTCAACCCTATTCTGTCCTAACTCAAACCATCCCTCGCAAATCCTATTTTTCTTAAATATATTCTAATATTGTCCTCCCACTTACGTCTAGGTCTTCCTAGTGGTGTTTTCCCTTCGGGTCTCCCAGTCAATACTTTTGAGATGCGTCTTTCCTCCCCCATGCGCGCAACATGTCCAGCCCATTTCATCCTCCGTGAATTAATTACCCTTACTATATCCGGTGAAGAGTACAGGTTATGAAGTTCGTCGATATGCAGTTTTCTCCAGTCCCCATTTTCATCTTCCTTAGGCCCAAATATTTTCCTAAGCACCCTATTTTCGAACACTTTCAGATTACGTTCTTCCCGAAGAGTAAGCGACCTTGTCTCACATACATAGGCTATAATACAACTGGCAAGATGATTTTATTTTTAGATTTCTGGACAGCAGACGAGAAGATAAAGAGTTTCTGAACCGCATAAAAACAGACCCCCCATAAAAAAAACCTTAATGTAATCATACAAAATTAGCGGACTAACTAATTAAACTTACAGATATACCGGTATATAAGAGCAAGTGATCGACAAAGATCTCACATCAACCCGTTTGAGTTAACACATACGATTTATTCAAAAGAAAATGGCACGCAGATGAGCAGTAATGAAGTTAATAAAATCTTTTCGTAAGAAAATAAGTCTTTAGATAAAAATAATGAGATGCTAAGAAATAATGATTGAAAGATCCAATAACCGGTGCACAATTAAATGCACAACCTGTTCCAAAATTTGAAATATGGTAGCAAACTCTGGAGCAAAAAAATAGTGTAATATTCTCCTTACAAGAAAGTGTCACATATTTTATACTTGCGGACTCGGGCACATCAACTCTTTATTTAGGCTAATTCTTGCAGCATAGACTTCACTAATCTCGAGAAATAAACGAAACTAATTTCCAAGAATTGACGGGTTTGGAAAAATGTAATCATAAGGCAACCTTACTCAGTTCTGATAAATATAAACAATAATTCTGGTCTACAATTTCCGGGCTGTTATGCCGTGTTCCTAGGTTTTTATGACCTGACGTTTCGCTCACAACTGCGGTGAGCATCCTCAGAGGCACTGCTGGAGCGACGTGCTTGTCTAGTTGGCCGTTGACAGACTGAGATGATGATGATGATGATAATGATAATAATAATAATAATAATAATAATAATAATAATAATAATAATAACAATAAATATATAAGAATAACAACAATAATAATGTTTTAATTTTCCTGGCAGAGTTAAGGCCATTTAGTCTTTTCTTTCACACAGCCTGGCTAAGTACAAAATACCTCGTACGAATACCCAAAAAATGCAATAAATAAAAATAATACAAAACAATAGCAACAAAATAATAGCATAGTTGGTATAACCTACGAGGGATGTTCCAAAAGTAAGTTTCGTCGTTTTTTTAAAAAGTGAAGATGGTAAAGCAGATGAAGCAAACAACTGCCATAAGAATCGCACAAAAAGTATCCAGCTCTCAACGAGTTAAGATTAGGAGATAATATAAAAGAGAAAACACAGTGAATTAAAAATTATATATTATTATGTGTCTTTTGTGTGTGAGTGTGTAGAATGTCTATTTTGTGCACAGGATACATAATTACAATTAAATGACTATTACAAAGAAACTTGTTAAATTCTTAATTATATTTAAGTCAATTCTATGTAAACGAAAGTACATAGACTTAAGAAAAGAATAGGATATATAATTTTTTTTCATTTGATTCGTGTACCGTACTTTTTAGGTAGATTTCGAAGAAAAATCTACCTATTGCAATGGATACCATGTCATGATTTTCGAAAAATTCTTTCATATCTTTACGTTCCATGCTCCCCTAAGTACGAAACCACCGCCCGTTCAAAAAAAAAATTTGTGATATTTATATATATATATATATATATATATATATATATATATATATATATATATCTTTACACGATAGCGGCCGTAATTTTGAAGATATTTGAACCAAATTTTATTATGTTATTTCTAGGCCCAATAGTTCGGACAAGTTCGTTAATGGGCAAAATTGGCCCAAGGGGGTGGTCGGGGGAGGGGGTTGAAATTTTAAAACATTTATATCTCGGCCCCTATGAAGTATAGAGGGAAACTTTGTTTGAATAAATTAGAGTACTCCCTATGGAGTTCACAGTGACACCAACGATTCGGTGGTTCGAGTGAGGGTGGGGGTGGGGGTGGGGGTGGGGGTGGGGGTGGGGGTGGGGGTGGGGGATGAAAATTCGAAACTTTTGAAACCACGTCTTGTGGGGTATCGTTGAAAAACTCTTGATGAGTACTCTACAAATCAATAAATAGTTTCTTGATAGCTCTCATATGACGCGAGATTTTAATGTTTGAAAATAATAACACTTAAAATAATTATTATAATATCATAATTTTGTCTTGTTTAGCGGCTTTGCTAATTTTATTCATTGCTAATCTTGCGCACGGCCTCCCAGAATATTATATCCTATTATTGTTGTCAAAACAAATGATTGTAGGCTCTTCCTTTTTACTGAATTCAGTTCTTATTACTGCAGGTTTGCCATGCCAAGGCTAAAAAAGAAGAGTGCTATGCAGCGACAATAAATTAAACCAAAAGCACTTCGAAATCTACCTCCGCCTGTAGGCCTGCCTAAAGGGATTTTTTATTTTTGTATGTAATTTCATATACAAATATAAGGCACTATTATTATTGATATTGTGAATGTGTGTATATGGTTATGGGTCTTGCATGTGTTTATGTATTGGGTATTCTCTTTAAAAAAACTGATCCCCTCGAACACGAGCAATTGGTCTTTCGCGTTCACAGTCATAAATATAATTTACATTATTACATACAGTACTTACATTTAAATTGTATTTTCTTGGAAATAAATTTTTTTATACATTTATGTTTCTGTTGCTATAAATTGTTTATTAATAAAAATTAAGCACACCAATGAAACAGCAAGCAAGCGTTCATCTTGGGCCAGCAAAATATAAAGAGAATTACCACAGGATGGAAGAAAGAAATTAATATGACTTAAAATGGCATGTTAAAAATTTCATTAATGTATATTATCTTTACACATTATCTTTACACTAAATTTTAGTCTATGTAAAAAACGAAATCGATTACGTATTTATATAAAGAATAAATAGATTTAGTATACATACTTATTAATGTCAGCAGTTTCAAGATGGGGTAAGTAGTGAATTTCGTCTTCAGAGCGATTCCTTAGTTGCTATCCAAGAGGCTCGTCTCGTCATTCTGGTACATTGTTTGCCTTGCAAATTAATTAGGATCGGATTCCGGATGTGACGGTAATTAGTGGAGTGGCACTTCCGGTCCGCTTGTGATTCAAGCCGTGCGGGCAAGTCTAACCAATCAATATGGCAATGAATATGTTGCTAGGATCATGTTTATAATTAATTACGTAGTAGGCTTACAAAAACTGCGATGAACATATTATAGTTTATCAAAATCCTTTTTTTTATCTAGAGCGTAATTAATTATAACGTAACACTTTCTGTTTTAAGAGGCAATATCATCAGACGTCTGTGACTAAACAAGAAGGTAATTCTATGATTTAGATTCACTTGGAACATTACCTCTCCCATCTAAATAATATGAGATCCACAGCATAGATTCCTCCACTTCGTACGTTCGATTTAAGTTCAACGAAAATGGAGGTAGGCTTGTGTACATAAAATAAATGTAATATAATTAATAATATAAAAAAATCATAAAATGTTTTCTCACAGATTGCACACTCTATTTCCTCGGTTAACTCAATGCTAGTGTTAGTGATTCCGGTTCAGATAATTATTAATTTGTACCTTCAAATTACAACTATTGTGTCGTGGATCGCAGTTTTAAACCACTTTGGCAAGCGGATTAGAATCTGTAGTGGCTTCCGAAGCAATTAAATTAATTAGAACATGAGCACAGGCTACGTAGATTATTATGACTAGTATCTGTTGTAAAAATAGAGAGAAAGAGGTGAGAGCAAAAAAAAATGCACAGTAAATCATGAGCTGAACGAATAAAGCAAAAGAGCGCATTACAATCACAAAATATTGACAGTATAATGCACGTAAAGTAAACAAGAATCACAGACGGCAATGCAAACTGGAAAGAGAAGTTTTATAGCGGTAATTGCTTATTTAGTTGTCATAGCAACGCGCATTATCAGTATAAAAACAAAACACACACAAATCAAATTTCCCCCCAACACGTTATACAGTGGTGATTGGACCGAAAACAGTGTTTTCTTGTGTTCACAAAAGTTACAAAAATTCCCCAATATGCACGGATTTTTTTTTCCCCTCTCTCGCTCTTGCGGGTTTGAATTTGTTGCTATGGGAACGGAATCGATGCGAGTGTTCGCTACATCCATACCAACAGGGGCGAAAATAAAAACATTAACAAGGCGACTTAATTGCAGCGATAGGCGGGTTCGAGAGTGACACAGAGCCGGGCTGCAGGGCGGCAATTAGATGTTAAGTGGGTGTATGACGCGGACTGCAGTCCGCATAGTTACAGTCGCCAATTGCTATCATTAAACAATAGTTCCATAAGGGCGTAAGGCATAAGAGCATAGTTTTGAGAAATCTTAATGTTTTTAAACAATGTTACCACTCACAAGCACAGGTCTTTTCTTATGACCAGGCTTTAAAACTTAGTGCCCGATCGAATATGTTAACAGCAACCGTACTGTACAGACTTTGCTCGGCGTATGCCCTAGCTACCATATGCTAGTTCACGTGATAGTAAACAAACCGCAATACAGATATAGGAAGACCACAAAATAACTTCTCATTATCTAAACTCACATTACAAGCATGCATAACGATACTTTCTCCTGTTTGTGTATAATAGTCCCTCCCAAATGTTTCAATAAATGTTTGCGTTTTAGAACACTTTACTTTCGGCATGCCGAACACGTATTATATATTTAAACACGCACAATGATAAGGTACACTGTTGACCAATTTGAGAGGCACCGTACTACGAGCGAATTCACTTCTCGGTACTACTATCAATGACTGTCGTATCAGCCTACGCAATCACCCTCCACCCCCTATACTCAGGTTGTTGGTAACCTGAATCAACTCCCTCTGTGGGTTCGGGCACTAAGTTTTAAAGCCTGCTTATGACTGAGCAGAGGTTTAAGGCACAAGTATAAATTCGCGGGTGCGCGGGCAAAGAGAGTTAAGTCCACTTTCTTCTTACTGAGAATTAGAGTGATTTAACACACTTTACCCGCCCAACATCGCTTTAGAGGTGGATAAACCCACGAGGCACACATCCATAACTACCGTACGTTTTTGAATATGACTTACTGGACTTAACACAAATCTACAGAACATTTTTATCTAAAACTCTATGGATGGTGGACTTAACTCTCTTTGCCCGCGCACCCGCGAATTGTTCACTGAGTATTTAAGACATATGAGAAGGCATAAATGTTATTTGCTCAAAATTAAAGATGTGCCTTACGCCCTTATTGAACTAGCCCCTTCATTGTAACGACAATAATATTGATTCAGAAGAGTATAAAAAATAATTATCTACTAGTGAATTTTGGCAATAAAGCAATATTTATTGAGTCGCATTCGGAAGAACCCGTGATCAAAACCCCTTAGCTGGCCAATTTGACTTAGGTTTCTTCATAGATTCCCCAGTCGAAAAGGTAAGTGCCGAATTGGATATTTATTTGCCACGTTTCATCGCCACTATTTCATCCTGTATCATTTTCATTAAAATTGAATTTTAGTCGAAAATAACTGACGGCATAAGCACATCAGTAATAGAAAACAGTTGCACGTCAATATTTGCATCGCCTATTGGTAAAAACATAGAACCTAAACTCCTGATACGATCTCAATGATAAACTGACTATAAATAAAACTGAATTTTAAAATAATAGTCATTGAGATTCAGAAGAATAAAAATAAAACACCTTTGGCAGGAAGACGGATGGATAGACACATGAGTCTCGCCATAAGGGTTCCGTCTTACTCTTCGAACTACAGAACGATAAAAGTATCAATTTGAGTAAATAATTAACGCGAATTCAAATCAACATATATTTCTTAGTCGATGACGAAATTGGAAGTAAATCGAACAAATCTTTTGATTTTAACTGCGTTACATACAAACTTCCAGACAAAATTTTAATTTCACTGTAGTATAATTCTCTGATGAAACACTAACTAACTACTATCACTATCACTATCACTATCACTATGTTCAAATTGATGGTCTTCAACATTTACACACTTTTGTAGTCTGCATTTCACACTCAAGCACACTGTATACGTACTAATGCCCCTCCCCGTCACATTTGCTTCAATTGATATGAATCTGGCCTATCAAAATGGAGGCTTTTTACTTGTAACCTATGGGGGGGGGGCTTTGCTCTATCCAAATGGGACAATGCTCGAGACATCAAAATAGAAACCCACATGATTATAATTTACGTTACATTTTCAAACTTGCATACGTTACACGAATATTAAATTTCTAGTGGAATCAAACATCAGTAGAGAAAATTACTGAAGTATGCAATTAATAAGTTAATTAATAAGTGTAGATTTAAAAAATACTAGATTTCTGAATATACCTCGAGAGCCAATCAAAGTTGTTGGGGCTTCGAACATTGCAAAATATAACATACAATGTTACGTATTGTTCTACAAGCTTAAAGTGCAATAAAATGTTTAATGGATCCAGAAGAGTGGAAAAAATGTAAACAATGCACGCAAGGGAAGCTTTCCCTCATCGCTGATATTGGATTTGTTGTAGTACTAATGCATTTCAAAAGTATTTAAGTCGCTCCTGTGAGACTAAGGAGTGACATACATCAACACGATACTAGGAACAACAAAGAATACAATATTCCGTATAATAGGCTATCAAAATCAATAGAAAACTTTGAATGTATGGCTATCAAGGTAGCAAATAAGATGCCATCCGACTTATTTCTTAGAAATGAAATACACTTCAACAAAAGTATCACTTGCTGGCTCCTAAAGAACCCATTTTATAATATAAGTGAATTTATGGAAATTAAGTGTCCCATTATTGTGTAAATATTATTGTATTAATAACTGACAATGTCTATAGTGTAGTTTACACTCAACGACTGTAAATTAAATTAAATTAAATTAAGAAATGAGTACCAAAGCACTTAATTTTGATGTGTTCAGATCAATTCTTTATGCTTCATCAATATTAGAATAATATAGGGCTCTTGTGATGCATGAAAAATATCTAATCTATAAACTTCTCTCATTATGTTGTTATTTGTTTTATTGTATCTATGTCTTCAGGACTTTGCGCAGATGCTTAATTGCCGGAGGGCAGGAAGCGATACTGAAACAAGTGGAAGGAAGATTTATGACGTGAGAACGGAAGAAGTGTGGCACATCCTTCTCAAAGTTTTTCTTCTCGACTAATCAATTTGGCAATGGTCAGCCCGAGGAGTTCATAAAATTGTTTCCGATCTTCAGGGGAACAAAACCGATTATCTAAAAACAAAATTAATTTTCAGATATTCTATTACATATTAACACATAACTCAATACGGTAGAAAATCTTTTACGTACTGAATTATTCAATTAAGATCCGTAGAACTATATCGTTATGAAATTTATTATGTACTCATTCACACAGTAGTTTTACCAAGTTATGGGATCAGAAGATGTGAATGAAGTACTAAGAAATATGTCGTTAAAGTTTTCAGCTGAGACCCGAAATCAACGAGACAATCAATTAAAAATAATTATATACCGAAAAGGAGCAAGATGGGTAAAAGGCTGTCACACGTTCCTCATTTCCTTCCAGCGGAAGTTCAATCATGCGTTACACACAATCATTCATCATAATGAGTAAATATTTTTTAACCAATCTTGAAATAGTTCATTCAGTTAATGCATATTATTGTGAATCAAGAATAATTTTAAGGTATTAAATTATTTTTAATCATTGGCGTTCTGTCAGATCCAAAATTCACTTTATACCGGTTGATAGAGCAAGCTCAATTTCTTCTGATTACTGTGAAGGTATTCGAAGTGATAGAAGGCTCCTGTTTGCTCTGAAGTATGCTGGATATCCAACCAACATCCAAAAAAAGCTATTTGATCTTCCAGTAATTCATCTTGATTTTATAGATGTGTTCCCATCAATCAACTTCCAATCCTCGTAAATATATTAAAGAAATACAACTTTATTTCATGCTAGAAAAAATCAATTAGAGTTCTTGTACATTATGTGATGTTGCAAGATGGTCAAAGAATCGGCAATATTATGCCCTCAGCAAGAGAACACAACTGATCCTCTTCCATGCCAAGCTTACAAAGGAAATGCGCAACATCCTTGCAAACAGTACCCCGGACACCAAACAATAGACCACGTACAACAAAGGTACGATGGTTGTACCGATCTTAATTTTTTTCATTGAGGTATGGGATACAGGTTGTATAAATGGCCTTTTCATCCTGATCTCTTTTATACTCTTGATCTGCTTTTTTGTTCTCAAAAAGTATTATTGGATCAATTATATAGGCTTTAGTTGATCTTATCTTAAAGATAACGATGTCTGCAAAACGATGGTTTCTTTCAGAGTGTAGGGTATAGACCTGTTCGTAATATTCATATCCCTTTTTACTCTGGATGTTATTGTTCGCTTGTTTACCTTTCGCAATGTTCAACTAAAAAAAGTTCTTATTCCAAAAACACGTTCTGCCACACACTAGTTATCCATATTGTCCATATATACACTGAGAAAAACAACTGCATGACTTCCGGACCACATTACCAACAGTGCTGGTTTCTTCACTCAAAACAGCTAGAAACGAGCGCGTACTAAAAACCGTCATATCCCGTCATATCCCACTATACTTATCAAAATACTGAAGGATTGGCTATATCCTGGGGGATAAGCTGAAGACGAACATAATATGACCGATAAAATTCCGTGGCGCTACATCCCTGAAGAAATAGGCTTACCACCGGACCGCTGCGTCATCTACCATAGGCAGACGGCAGGATTGGGGGCATGTGGTCAGCATGCCGACACCACAGGCCGTTAGGTTTCCTTTAAGAAAGTCTTTAAGAAAGGAGATATTAAAGAGTGGTGTGATTTCGAAAAAAAAAATTGCTTTTCTTAAAGCATTCAGAAAACTACTGGAGAATATTTCTGGGGAATTAGAACCGAAAAAGTGTAGCAAAAGAAGTTTAAGGAAGGTGTGGTACAGTATTGCCACATTTATGTCAAATTGAGTGCATTTTGACCGTTTGGAGAATATGATTTTTCTACAGGTAAACGTGTGTTTGTGAACTTCTTACTGATAAAATCATTCAGAAAAAAAATTTGATTAATATTTTAAAATTTAGCTTCACACTCCAAAAAATAAAACAAAAATGTTTTTACTATTTTATTGTCGTCAAGGTGAAATTTTTTGTATGAAGGTGTACAAGCACACTGAAAAACATTAGTAAAAATAATTTTATTTAAAATTGTATAACTCTTATTAATTACATTTTCTATACATTCATGTGATTAATATAGGGAGATGGTAAGGGAATTTGTTATTTTCGCGCTGACGCACAAGGCACTAAACATTACTTTTACTGAAATTGTATATGACTGATATTGAATATTTATAACTCTTATAAGATTCAGAAATAAAAGATTCCAGCCCATTAGTTATATATATATACACACACACACATTCATACTGGACATAGACTCGTCTTACACCGCATGAGTAGTATAACATTTTATTTTTCTTTAGTAGGCCTACTGTAGTTTGCAGGAAATGAGGTTAGGGTACAGTAGTTTGAGGAAACAGATTCCAAACTGTACGTTTTACTTTAACGACTTCTTACGTAATTTATACTTAGCGGAATGCGATGAATTCTGCATCGGGTATCGAACTACAGTCACTAGTATGGGCAGTCTGCCAACCATAAGAAAATAGTTACCGTCCTAGTCGTCTTTAGCTAAAAAGATAAAATAAGAAGTCTTAAAAGAAATAAAGACATTCGATGTTAAAGGAAAATGTTTTAGAAATAATGTCATATAACGAGAAAGGAAAGACTTCTAAATAGTTATCAAAATAATTGGGTTACGGTGTCCGGACAATATATTTCACAAGAGAGGGTTCCCCATCCCCATCCTCATCCCCCAAGCCAGCTTCATTATCCAGTCCCTTCTTTTTAGTTCTACCCGCGACCGGTAGACCGTGCTCTCGGAGCGATCGTCTAATTTCGACATCACTGAGATAAATCTTATAAAAGCGGCTCGGGCCACTTAATTCAGAACTAGTACGTGTTTATTTGAATGAAACAATTTGTGATTGAATTCAGAGAAATAATGAGTTCCACTACAGGGAGTTTTAAAATTCTCTTTACTACAGTGAATGATAACCAACGACAGCAATTTTCAGCGTAAACTACTCACTTAACTTAAGATTAATACAAGTTTAACTTAAACTTTTTTAAGTGAATTGTTTATTGATGTTTCTTTCTTTGGAATATCTGCATAATATGGGACTGTTCTGGTTTATCGACAAGGAATTATAATGAAGGAATAAACTAAACTAAACTCCGTGGCGCTACATCCCCGGAAGGACTTGGCCTACCACCCGACCGCTGCATCATCTCCCGTAGGCAGATGGCAGGATTGGGGGGCATGTGGTCAGCATGCCGACACCCACGGCCGTTAATGGTGGTTTTCTGGACCGGAGCCGCTACTTCTCTATCAAGTAGCTCCTCAGTTTGGAATCACGAGGCTGAGTGCACCCCTACCAGACCTCCCTACCTCAGAAAAATCCGAGGAGGTACCGGGAATCGAACCCGGGCCGACGGATCTGTAGTCAGCAACGCTAACCACAAGACCACGCCGGCGGACATAATGAAGGAATAGTAAAGATAATTATGTTAAAAGTAACATATGTAGCTCAGTTTTCTTATAAAAAGTTATGTTCTTAAAATTTCTCATCTACGATTTTTGGCTACCCCATCAAAAGAATTCAAAAATAAAAATGGTAGATCTGTCATCTATAGTTATTCTTCCACAAATAAAACGGGTAAAACGTTAGATATTAACAGATGCAATCACTATTAGTCTCCTACGAGTACGCCACAAAATGTAAGCTAAAGAATATTAATTTTATTCTCTTGACATTGAAAAAAGAAGGGGAAACATTATATGATGTTTGTAAAGATTTTACTGTAGGATCCTAAATATTGATTTTTTCAAGAATTTTCTCTTCAGATTAAAAAGTGTCCTTTTAACATTAAATTTATCAGAGGGGGTACATGATAAATAAAAAATACTACCACAACTACACACGACGGACTCAATCATTTAACGAGTGAATCCTTATTACCCGGAAGGCGAACTGTTATTTACTGAATACAACTACTGGAACTATACAAAAAGCACTGAAAGTACAATACATACTCAAACCTAACATGGTGTACCCTAGAACAAGGTCTAAGCTTTTCAGTTTTGATGATAGTGAAGTTACGGCATAACAATGTAGAGCGCCCTTAGCAGTGCGGGTACACGGGCTAGTTCACTATTGTTGTAATATTTAATGAACAAGAGCAGACTACAGTTTGTTATTTGCGTATGTCTGTGTGTATGTGTATGTGTGCCACAGGCCAGGAAGTTGTACCATAGCACTAAAACAAAACCACACAAAACCCACCCCCAAAGTTACAAAACCCCGATTAGCTTTCCCCCCCTTTTCCCATCCCTACTATTACCACCGAATAATTAGCCTAGAATTGCTACTGTTAATCAGGGTTTACTAATACCAACCCCTCCTTTCCCGCCGCCTACCCACTTTACTCCAGTCCACTTTGCTAAACCTCTCTCACCCCCCTGAAGCACTTGAAATGAGTATGACTTGAATTAAGTTGAATTCTCACCTTAAAATTACAGTCCAATTAAAAAGTTTGTTTCCTAACTACAGTAGTCTGAGTCGGCCGGACATTAATAGATAAGCAGAAATTCTCTGGAACTCTGAACAAGTTTATTAATTGAAGTTGTGGCAAGACATATCCCTATGTATGTGTATCTTGCTGGAGGATTTGGATGAGGAAACAATGTTGTGGCTTCTAGCAAGTATCCTAGAAACAGTCTATTGTAGTTAAATCGGATTCTAAATTAAATATCTACGGTTAGGCTAATTCATTGCTAATTTAACATTGTATTCAATATCTAGACCTACAGCAGTAGTTCTAGAATCAGTTTGTTTTAGACAGCTTCAATTAAAAGTAAACTTGGAACACAATACGCACGAAGTTGCAGGTTACCGCAATAATGCTATAAAATCTCAATGTCGTACATGATTACCAACTTTGGTTTCCATTGCATGAAAAATACTTTTATAGTTAAAATATTTGCATATCATTGTTAAATACAGTTAATTAGATAAAAATGGAAAATTCTAAAGTTCATTATTATTTATTACATGTTAAATAATTCTTCAGCGTTAACTCAGAGTGTTCGGAAACAGGGTGCTTAGGAAAATAGTTGGACCTAAGAGATATGAAAATGGGGAGTAGAGAAAACTGCATAAGACGAGCTTCATGACTTGTACTCTTCACCGGATATAGTAAGGGTAATTAAATCACGGATGATGAAATGGGCTGGACATGTTGCGCGCATGGGGGAGGAAAGACATATCTAAAAAGTATTGACTGGGAGACCCGAAGGAGAAAGACCACTTGGAAGAACTAGGCGTAGGACAATATTACAATGGATTTAAGGAAAGTAGGATTTGAGAGGGGGTGATTGGATGGAGTTAGCACAGAATAGGGTTGAAGGACGGGCTCAGGTAAGCGCGGCAATGAATCTTCGGGTTCCATAAAATACAGTATATGATATTCCTTTAACTTACTGAGGAATTGTCTATTGCCATTGAGTAAGTAAGTAAATAATTATTCTTCACGTGGTCGCAAAAATCACAGGGTACAGGCCCATCTATCAGCAATTTCAGTAACTGTACCATCAACATAACAACATGAAAAAGAACCAAGAATACATAAAGAAAACCCACGTATCAATTTTGGCTTAGTTTTTTTTTCAGTTTCTTTTTCAAGCTTTACCCCGTCGAAAAGACAATTGCCGAATTGGATATTTATCTACCATAACTTACAACCGTCATTTCAAAATGCATTAAAATTTTAATATCAGTTGAAATTAACACATGCCCTGAACACTTCTACAATAGAAAAAAGTGGAACATCAATAGTTAGGCCTATATGAACATGGCCTTTATATACACATAATGTAGGCCTACTTCTGATTATAACCTCCATGTTCAAACTGGTATAAATACTACTGTTTGAATTAAATTTTAAAATATCTAATATGTCATTTATGTTTATTTAAAAAATTTAACGGTTGCCTTAAAATAGGGTAGGCCTATGATATACATGGAAAATTACATTATTTTGCTTTCGCAAAATAATTTTTTTTTATCACTTGTAAACCTATTATAAATAAGCATTTTCTGTTTTTCTTTACTTCCTTTACTGTTACTCACAGGCAAGTAATGCAGTACTAAATTCGAATTAGAAATTCCATACTTGTTCTTAGTAATCTCACAAGTTTTGAGTAAAAAAATGGCTTTACCGAAAAAATATTCTGTATTTCTTGTCTCAAAAAAGGAAAAACTCATCAAAACGAAATTTCATATCCTAATCAAACATCATGCTAAGTGAAACACATAATGCGCATCGTGCTTCGGATTCCACATTATCCTGTAGGTCACGTCTACCGTAATAACAGCTTTAGTAGTCGTCAACCAACAATAGTGGGAAACTCCATCTCCTCTATCCACCACCTCCACCCTCATTCGACAAATGGTTCATAGTCTAGCCATATAGGCATTGGCCCTTTAATGAAATTATTCATGATATTATTATGCTCGAATATCTAATCCGTTCCCATTCCTTTTACAGGAAATGCACAGAACAAACTAACTTCCCACTATGTATTATATAAACTCCAAATTCCGCAAGTAAATTTCTGCGTTGCTCGGATACTTATCGGCAATTTCAAAAGTGCTCGTTAATATTTTTCCTCCAATCTGTAATAGTTAAGTACTGTGAATCTGTAATGTGTTCTTTGTATACTTTTTTGAGGATTTAACAATTTTGCTTTTCTGCTAGCACTTTACTGGCTGGAACAAACTTTTGACTATCAGGGCTCGGCTTTTCCTGCAATCTCTAACTCCCCCAGCCACGCATACCTGACCGCAGAATTGGGATCACTATTCAGAGTAAAACCACTGAACACTGCCCTCTTGCTACATTGATGAATGGGAGTAACAGGCTGTAATGTTGCAACTAATTTGTGTGTTCATGTGGACGCATTCTTGGTTTATGCGTTTTAATACTTAATCGGTCTGTTATCAATACTGCTCCCCCAGGCCTGTGTCAAAGGTTAGTTACGGTTCATTTTCTGGGGTGGCAGTGGGAAGATTTTCTACCGCTCTCTGCCCCCTACATGGGGAAATGTTATATCTACGGAAGAGAACAATTGCTAGCCAATTTGCTAACCCCATTTCGTGAACAGAATAATCTAAAAAAGAATTAATAAAAAAAAATATTAGGCTACTGAAGAGGAGCATTCACAAATCAAACACAACACTTATATGAGGGGTATATTAGCAAATCCGGCAATCTCCATTTTTAATAAAGATGAAGATAAAGATGCATTTCCTGGCACACATTTAGTGAACGTGATGAAAATCTGAGTTCCTTCCTTATGTGGGAAGTCGGATTTGCATTACATATACTAAATATGTAATACAAAATGCATTAAACTTTCATTCCTGTCTTTCTTCAAAATGGAGATTGCCGGGTTTGCTAATAGATCCCTCATATAAATACATTAAAACAATATTGGTCACAGTATTTAAAAGAGCACTTACTTATAAGTTGGTGGGATTTCTGTTTTTCTTCTAAGATTGAACCCAGATGTGTCTACTGTGGACAACATTGTTTTAATTTATTTATTTTAATGTGTTGTACTTTATTTTTTAATTCAAAGGTGTGAAATGGACTCAGATAAGATAGTTAAGGGTATAAGGCTGTGATTTTGTCAAGATTTTAAACAGATACTACGCCCTTACTGGGAAAACGATATTCATAAACAGCAAGGAGATTAATAAAATGGTAAAGATTTTCTAACGACAACATTACCAATTACGGTTTTTGGCATTCGGCGTATTCCCTCCCAGGCTTCGCGGATGTGAACACTATTTCTCCAGTTGGGACACCAATGTTATCCCGACAAGGTAAAATGAGGGGGTGATTTATGAATGCAGGTATTTTTAATCCTAAATCTTTACTTATACTCAGACCATGTTGCCCGGAGGAACACATCAAGGAAATATAAAATTCCCCTGGAATCTCACCAATTATGTTAAAGTTATTATTCAGAATATCTTACTGTAGAGTATGGCGCAGGAAACTAGACTAACCGAAAGACAGAGGAATCGGGAAAGAGATGTCGACATGAATGGAGTACAGAGAAGTTCATGCATTTCTCGTTTGGAATGATATGTTAAATATCATAAATAAATTCTCGATATATTTGATATCTCGAAACTTTCTATATTCAAGAGGTATCGACATCGAACTTTATAACTAGGCTATAGATGATCTCGATACTTTTTTCAGTACTACATTAATAGAATACTTCTAATAGTTAACTTCTAATTAACACCGTGAACTTGCCAAGAGGAGCAGAGGCTCGATCCCGACAGCATGAGAAGGTTTGTATGTCAGAAAATTTTTTTTTTTAACACTATTAAGTTACCGTTTTATCGCTCATTTTATTTTGCCTCTTTTAAAGTGTCGAACTCCGTACAAAGAAATTTACAGACAAACAAACGAAACGCCGAACGGTCGAGTTAAAAGAGGGCTTTGCTTCGCTCGGTCGATAATGTTCTATTTAGAAATCTGTACACTACAAAAATTGTATTTGGTATGACCATTTTCAGCCGATATCACAGATGAGATGGCCCAAGAAAATGATTAACAGTCCCCCTAGGCTAAGAAGAAAGGACGTACCTGGAGAGGAGGCCTAATGGGACCGATAAGAGGACTGCAAGAGAGCTCTTGAGAAGATTGTCGCAATGAAGGCAAGGATTAGCCCACACGGCAACTGTTAGAAAGCGGAGAAGTCTTTAAAAATAAAAGTAAGCTCTGACTAAACTAGCCTTAAGCTGTGACAGCTAGACCTTGAGGTCACTCATAAAAAAGTAAAAGTTCTCAGTTTTTAAGCATTTTAGGTCCTCAGTACTTCTGGAGGTTGAAGTTCTGATTTATCATACATCTATCGACAAAATAAAGATGGAAGGTCTAATATTTTTACCTGCAGCACAAAGCCGCCTTTTCCGGAAGGTTTGCTCTTGGCACTCGTTTCTGTTAGAAGCCTACATGGAACAAAACCATTAAAACGGACATGATCTTCAAACGGAATAAAAAATAAAAATCCTTATATATACGTCGTTTTTAATTACTTCAAGGAATATCCTTGCCAAATTTGAAGAAAATCAAACACCACCTCCGCAAAGAAATTTGCAGACAAACACACGAGATGCCGAACGGTCGAGTTAAAACAGGGCCATAATGCCACCAGAAAACTTAGTTGAACTTAGTTGAAAACTTAGTTTAGTTGAATTAAAAACTGTAGGAGTACAGTGCAGTGCCTCAACTAACTGCAACGCGGCGTACCCAAACGTTGAGTTTTGGTCCGGTTTTTAATGTCATGGTGCCTTGGGATTACAGACTGCTGGTTGGATAAGTATTTTATCGTAATCAATAAAAATGCCCAACCCCATAAAAATACTCAGCCTATTTCGTCCTAGGATCCTTCCGACGAAAAAATAGTCTCATCCTCATCCCAATGAGCCTTATGGTGCGGCCTAAAACAGAAAAATTGTGTAAAATCAGTAATATTAATTTTTAGAAAATAAAAAATTACAGTACTAGCAATGGAAATGGGACTAGAATGGCGAGTTTTAATTTAGATATCTTCTTGAACAATACAAACAAAAATAGAAGAAGGCTGAGCTATTTTGTATCTATAACAAGACAAATAAATGGGAAAAAATGCTGAAGAATGGGCACTTAATGCTTCTGTGGCTGTGCTATTGACTGTATTAAAAGCGGAGTATGTTTCGAACATTTTTCGTAGAACATTATAATGCAATAATGATCATTCACAAACGCCCTGTACCTATCGATCAAGATCGTGAATGTATAGAAGCCCAGTAACGTCAAAACTCTTTTAAGTTCATGGGACTTTTTAAAAATGTTCTCTCTTTTTTTACAACAGACTAGCAAGAGTGTTAACCTCGCAGAAACTCAGTGGACCGTTTATTTTTACGCAGCCTATATTTCCTTTTCCTTGTCATTCCGAGCAGTCAGTGATGTGTAAGTAATGCTTCTGTAGGATCGGTTTCTGTAATGCAATAAATAAGGCGCTCCGTATAATATACTTCATAACCACGCCAGTGCCGCACTGTGACATCAGCGTCGGCATGCAAGGAACAAGAGCAGTGACTTACCTTAGGAGTGTCTATAGTCATGTATAATGAGGGATAATCAGTTCAAAAAAGATTAAATTCGAAATAATTAAGAGAAAATTATGATGTTACGTTTTAATGAGCAAAATGTTGCAGCCCTTCAAATAAAAAATCTTTAGATCCATAATATTGTAACAAATAATGATTTTAAATAAATTTTAGAGTGATAGGGAAAAAGCGAATAAGTCAAATTCCAAAGTTTCAGCAATGACAAAAAACAATTTATTTCCTCAGCATTTTAACAATATTTAGATCAGTCCACCCATATATTTTTACACAGTATCTTATACTATGTAAAAATATCTGGGTGGACGGATCTAAATATTGTATAAATGCTGTGAAAATAAATCGTTATTTGTCTCTCCTAAAACTTTGGAATTTTGATTTTTCGCTTTTTCCCTATAGCTGTAGAATTATTGCAAAGGCTATACCACAGACTATAATATAAATAGTGCATTTTTGGGGTTATGTTATTTGTAACACCTATAACGTTTCTAATTATTGTAGCCTAATGTAGCCCAATTACAATGATGTTATTATGTTTGTCAGCATAAAATACAAGCGGAATATTTTATTTTCGATTGCTTAGTGCACACATGAGTTAGTACAATTTTGGGGTTAAATGTGTTAAGTGCAAATTTGCTTCTAAGACATATCTTCACTTTATACAAATGTGAGAAGAGAAAAGCAGGAGTTTAATACACTTTCTGCAAGGGCAAAATGTGGTAATTACTTTTCCTGGGCGTCAAAATTATTTAATAATGGATTTACTAAGATCTATAGAATTGTACTTAATACACGTTTTCACTAAGCCACCAATGTGTTTTACATGAAGAAACGATAGCATATGATTACTGTGTTTTTATTAGTATTGTTATACAGTATTATTATTATTATTATTATAGACTCAATAGGCCTATAGGAATAAAGTAAAGCCTTTACAATGCCTTAGCAACTGTTGTCATTGCTATTTTTTCATGATGTAAGCCTTGCAATATTAATTAATTTTTAAGACTGTAGTGCAAAAATTAAATTCATTACAATTAGCTAATATTTTTCGACAATTACCGTATTAAGGGGATGTAATAAACATCGCAAGCAAACATGTAATTTCTCCAGAGGATGAATTTTGTGCCTTATACAATTCCCTATAGCCTATCAAAGTTATTCATTCATTTTATTTATTTTCAGTAAGTATGAAAATCCTATTTAGAATGAAGTAAGGAAGTAAGGAATAATCGGCCTTCCAGAAGAAAATCTTCCTGGTTCGCCACGGTTGTGGGTTTAATCCTCAATGTGCATTAGATGAAACATACGTAAAATGTATGGTTTATTTACGGAAAACTTTGTTGGCAAGCGACAACGAACTCCATCGTCATAGTGGTTTCTCTATGGAGCGATATTCATCCATAATTTGTCGATTACAATCCACAGTTAATTATAGTTCACCATGTCAAAACAGGTGACATCAAAGCGGAAAGTTTACAAACCCAAGTGGTAGAAACATGAGAAAGGATTTGGCAATACTAGTCTACTTATTGGTTAAAAAAAATAATAATAATAAATAAATAAATAGATCTCTAGCTTAGTCACCAAATTTGTTTTAATCATTATTCTCCCTGTGATTGGAAAAGGGACAGAAATGTTTCTGTTTCATCATGATTCGATAAAATCATTCGGCATATATATTATAAGCCTATATTTTTGTTGTATACTGGTAGGAGATAGCTTTGCTTTGGAATCCACGACGATGGAGTAGTTGTTGTTCTACTTTATTTCTCACAATTGAATTATCTATGTCCCATTATAGCTCCGGTAACGAATATTCACTGTTATGTTATTGCATACTTTTCTAATGAAGCAAAAAACAAGAACTTTTTTTACTGATTAATACAATTAACACGAATTTTAGCAAATTCTAACTGATGTGAATTTCAAAATTTAGTACTTTTTTAAATTTATTGGTAATGAATATGAATATGCGAGTGGTGAGGAAGTCAGCAAAGGGTTGTGGGAAGAATATGGAAGATGCCACCTCCCACATCCGTCCCACAACTTTCTTATAAGAAATGTACTTAACCATGTACGGTATACACTCCTTATATTTCAAAGGCTTAAATCAATTCTTTCTTCTTTCCCCCCCCCCTGACCTATTGCATTCACAAAGAATACGGTTATCTTGGTTTTGAATTTGCTTCAAATCAAATGCCGGTAATTTCACCAATACAGTGCTAGGATTAGCAACGATTATCCCCAGTGATCATCGCCTGACAAAGATATCCGTAACATATCACAGTTTGAGGGTTTATTTCCAGAAGACTTTGACATCTATGAAATGAAATTCTTACTACTGAAGTAGACAATTAATTCTCATGCAATGATAACATGACAGGTAATCTAGGGTGACGATGTAAACATGAGAATCATAAGGATTGCTACACTAATCAGAAATATCTTCAATTTTAAGGAAATCACTAATGAAATTACTAAGTTACTAATTTACTCTTATCAGAACCCAAATGTCTCATATCGGCAGGATTAAAACATAGCATTAATTTTGGTCCCCGCTTCTAAAACACAATGATCAGAAAGTATCCTGATCTCTCAGCATACCCCACTGTTAAATGTAATAGATTTGTAAAGCATTTCCTGTAATTTTTTAGCTGTTTAAGACATTTTTGTTTCATTCCTCTTATGTATTTATGTTTTAAAATTTCTTTATTAGCTAATCACATTTTTTATACACTGTTTCTTTGTCTCTCCTTTTTCTTGACTTTGATATTTCCGAAACTGCACCCGAGCACGAGCAGTCTTGCTCATTCGGGCGTATTTCTAAATGTTAATATTTCTTGTGCTAGAATAATTATTAATTATGTAAGATTAGATTAATTATATAAGATAGAAATTTTTATTTGTTCTGCTTTACTTTACTTGTATAAATATGTATCTGTATTTGTATAAATAAATAAATAAATAAAAATTCTTATAATCTATGATCCATCCCAGCTAGTTCGGTTCTACGAAAAGAAAATAATCTCCGTTTGAGAGGCAGTCAGTCCGTCGCTGCGTTGAGGGATTCCTTACATAGAAAGCATTTTCATACGCGTTGCATTCACGCTGAATGGAGAGACTCCTCTTTCCAAACCCCGACATCTCACATCTATGTGTTGTGAATGGGAAAGAAATTGCTGCCAGTATGATCAAGGTAGCACAGATTATTACTTCAAGGAATCCGAGCACAAAGAAGAAAACATCTGAAATGAAAATACGGATAGAAATGTCCTGAAAAGGCTCAAGTCACTTAGACGAACGACTATAGAATAGGAAGTTAATGATAAAGGAAGTATTTTAATTAAGAAGACGCTAATTACTGGTTTTACAAGCATTCCCCGTTTACTGGATTTCCTTCTAAAAGATACATTGAGATTCATTTATAAGAAAGGACAGTGGAACCTTGGTTCAATAACTTTATATAACCCAGCTTCCATATCCCCTCAGAGTTGCATTTCAACTTAAAATCCCTGGCTTCTTTAGTTATTTATGTAATAAGACTACTCCATAAGGAAATATGCGACAAACAGAGGTGAAAGGACAAAGTATAATGGTATAATTAAATTATACACTACGACAAAGTATAATGGGAAGAAATGAAACATCCTAATGTGTAACAACGAAATATGCTAATACAGTATCTGTATTCACACACATATACACACAGTAGAGTAATATAACACATTGATAAACTGACATATAATAAGCATTAATTAAGCTGTAGGTAGTTTCGAAGAATTGCTTTTAATCACGTATCGCAGAGATGGACAGAGATGTCTTGGAGGAGTATCCCATTGAAGCCGAAGGAATCTCATAGCCGACGAGGTGTTGTGGTATTGTACCTCGTGCACCGATCATCAGCCCATGGACAGAGATAATTATGGTCTAATTTATACTTATTCTTATAGAATCCACGGTTGGTTCATATATTGATTTTTTCTCGGCAACCACTTCTTTGAGCTGGCCTTTATGGGTTACTCGCTCTTTTTCGGTATAAAGAATAACTCAATTAAATGAGGGGAAATGAAATAACCGTGCAGATGTTCAACATGTATTGATCATATGTATAACAGAAAATTCTGGCATCATTTCGGTGACCAATTTAAACACGCATTAAAATTATTTCACGAAAATTTAACATCATTTTACTGCAAAATTACTTTTTACTTACAGAATTATTTATACCGATTATTACATACATAATTCAATAACCATATAAATAATAAAAAATTATTAATATCTTCACACTATTGCAAAGAACTTCATGCATTTCATGTGGATTACGGATGCAAAGATTGCATTTTCTCATCTTCAGTAGCACAATAGGTTTGAATCTTTATTTTTACTGATCGGTACACAAAACTGTCAAGTTCACTGAAGACTAGAAAGATATACACAGCCCATTATTATATATTTTCTAACCAGGCTGATCTATAGGAGGGGTTTCCACCTGGCGGCCTCATGCGGCCCACGAAGACTTTTCTTGGGCCTGTCTGTTTGAAAATGTATTAATTAAATAGCCTGTAGGACTCTTTATCAAAATAAGTTATATCATCAACAAGTAATCAGTTTGAGTGAAATAAACTTTAAGTATCCAATTATAATTTGTAATTCCATTGTTTTTTTTTTCTTTCTTTCTTTCTTTCTTTCTTTCTTTCTTGATTTTATAAATTCCGGCCGAATTGAAGTACGTTTATGAATTTGTATGTGAAATACTGGTTCATGACATAAGAAAAATTATTTTCCTTCAAGACCACTTAACTTTAAATATATTATTTAAAATGTATCTAATTTTATCACCAAAAAATTGTGCAGCTAAATATCACCTGCAGATAAAATATTTAGCCCTCGGAGGGGTTTATTTCGTTTTATTTTGTTTTATTTAATTTAATTTATTGTCATATTTTAGTTTTTTGAGGATCAATGTAATTTTTTAATAATGAATCTATCTTAGATAATTATATGATAACAATTACAAAAGTCATTGCATATGATAGCAATGCCCGAATCACTTAAACGGATAGATTAATTAATCAATGGCAAATAGTAAGTACGTGTGGTCGTGGTAGTCATTAACCTGGCTTGCCAGCACTATTTGAGCGGCCAATAAAATGTGAGGCAGAGTGAATTATTGATAGCTACATAAACAAGCTGCCATGCCATGCTCTCCACGAGCAAGTTCATTGTAGCTGCGCGCGCCATTCTTGTTTGCGCAAGCTTCTTGAAGTGGTCTACAACAGGGAAACACATCCGACATAGTATAAAATTGTATCCTGAGCAAAAACGGCACGAGTGGAAGCATAATATTTTTCTGAGGTATATTTCCGTAGAAGAACGAGGTCCGTTTTGGAACGCCTAGGAACTTGAGCCGGGCGTTCAATAAATAATTTATTGGACATCTATACTGTCAAACAAAATGGGAGCGAAAACTATAAATTATTAGGCACATGTACCTTAGTATAGGTGAACGAAAGTCGATTTACGAGGCACCTTGTAATCAGTAAAAAACTTGCAATGTAGCCTTCTCGTCATCTTCTTTCCGTTCCGTATAAACTGCCTACTAAAGTGCGAACCAAAGATGAAGCCACTGAACGTTTACCGTCCATAAACTGCGGAAGTCACCGGGGTTAGAGCAACCGATCGCCGTGACAATTTTTTGCTCTCGCCACTACTTTCTTCGCCGAATATTCTGATAAAATAATATGGGCTAAAAATTAATTTTAGTATTTAAGATAGATATATAAGCTTTCATGAACCACAGATTATTGTCTCTGTTGGACATCACATGATAATATTATAGGAGAAAAATTCCTCCGACACTGGGACTTGAACCCAGGACCTTTGGCTATTCGCGCCAATGCTCTACCAACTGAGCTAAGCCGGAGTTCAATTCACAGCGCCGGATGGAGGAGAGAGGTTCCATCCGGCGCTGTGAATTGAACTCCGGCTTAGCTCAGTAGGTAGAGCATTGGCGCGAATAGCCAAAGGTCCTGGGTTCAAGTCCCAGTGTCGGAGGGATTTTTCTCCTATAATATTATCATTTAGTATTTAACTCATCTTTATTAAACTAAATGTTCAAAATGCTGTCCTTTCTGACCTATAAATATGTGACAATGAAGTGCAAAATTCAGGAACACTATCTGAAGCTCTACTTCGGACATTTCTTGGGCTTTTTCTTATTTGTGTATGTTATTCTTCATGCTGATTAATACGGTACCTGTATACTATTTGTTTATGATTCCCCACATATAAAATCACTCACACCTGAGGAACGTGGTGGCCACAGACCGTAGATAATAGCCAATTATCTCGTCATCAAACACTAAACGGAGAGCAGCCATATGCAGAGGATACTGAATTTCTTCTTCTGTCAGCTTGCCGAAAAATACAGTCAAAATTTCTCTCACATAACGTTTCATTATTATTTAGTTATTATAGTATACTGAAATTTAGGGCTTATAATTCGGCAAGAACTGTTCGCACACCACACTCTTACTTTTTCATCACCTAAAGGGACTTTATGTGGTTAAGTACTCATTTTCAACCCAATAAATCATGATATCCATTCAGCAGGATGATTAATATTTATTTTCCTGAGCTGCGGCCAATTTTCTTTTTTTATCGAGTGTAAATGAAATAAAAATACCATGATCCTATGAAAACTGTATATTTATACTCGAGCCCCGCAGTATATCTATTTTGTCTTTAAAAGAATAACTGGTAGAATAATATTGTACCAGTGAGTCTATTGACTTCTCTACGCAGTCCATTACATGCTAGTCAAGAGACATGTAATTCTAACTTGACTGCTTGCAGCTCCCCTTCTTATCAACATCTCCACTTAGCACAGTTGATTGGAGCGTAATTTGATTGTCAAGCTGACGACACCTTTTCATTACCTCCGACAAGTGACGCGACAATTACGAGTTTTGATCCAATGCTGCCAGCGGACTGCTGGTTCGATACTGGATTTCCAACATCGCAATATACTCCTTGACTGTCCATTAAGAATGTCAATAAATCGTTTTCTAACATTAAAATACAATTTAAAGCCTTCTTGGATAATAATATAGCATCAAACACGATATCTTTAATAGTCAGTAGCCTATAATAATAAGGTAATTTTCAAGTGTTAAAAATTCAGTTTTACAGTTTTTTAAGGATATTTAAAATTGATTGTCGTTATCACTATTAATAATAATACTATTATTATATTATAATCTTAAAGTTAGTATATTTCCTCCAAATAGGGACTGACTAGTTCATAACTATTTTAAGTGCGATTTAAGGATTTCAAACCAGTGCTCATTAATAAAGGTTAAATATTTTATTTAACAAATAACACGGCCTGAGGCAATATTTTCATATTACGAGTATATACTAACTTAAAAAAGTACTCACTCAATATAAAACGAATGTTTATGAAGATTAAGCATCTTTTACTGTTGTAACCACATATTAAAATTATTATAATTACCGTATATAATATCCTTAACCTTTAAAAACTAACTATCCAATGAGACATAGAATTTAGTTTATAGATTTTATTTTCGTTGTTTGTTTTTTATGGTTACCTAACAATTGTTTATACTGTTACTTCGACTTGTAGCCGTCATCTTTTACATGCTTATAGTTCTATAGACATCGAACTATTGCATTTACACAGACATACATCCACTGACCTGGACCGGGATCAAATTCACAAATTTGGAACAATTACCTGTCTTCCTGTCTGTTTCACCCACATGGCGGTTAGCAGACTGAATGAATCAATTTATTATTTACTATGTACTCACCATGCTGTAATTAGACAATTACAATGTGTAAATTAGATAACGACTATAATTATTTAAACATTATTTCCATTCAGGACAGCATTCGTGCTTTAGGAGCTGGTTATGAAAAAGTTGAGTGTTCATGTTGAGGTCTTCATGATATACTTCAGCGAGCTGGAAGAAACGGATCCTCTGTATGGGATTAAATTGTTGTTCTCACTACTAAATCAAATTGTTTAAAATCTTATTGAATCATTGGTCTCCGGTTAAAAATAACTTATTATTTGAAATTATTCTGAAATTGCATAGAAAAATAATTTAAGAAAAGAACCACAGGAACAGAATAAGATATCTGCAGTTCATTTCCAAATATACATCAGTGGGTCGAGACCCAAAGGTTTAGAAACTGTAGTATAGTAGATTATTATTTGTAGAAATGGTTTCGCAGAATATGTACGGTACTGAATATTTTACAGCGCGGGAGATAATGATTTGCGTAATCCTCCATAATATAAAACTCTGCAAAATTCTACAGTTCGGTACTATTAGGCCTAATTTCTTGCAGGACCACTACTTATTTAGGGAGGAAGTTTTTATGGATCAGGTACATACCTGTTTGACCAGACAAGGATATGGAGAGCATCCTCGGATGAGTGATCAGTCCAATGCCGGGGCCAACTCCGAGACAATACGAACATTTGGGACGAGACACACCATTCGCACACACACATCCCGAACAAGGCGCAGATTAGGTGAAGGTGATAATGACGTCACCATGAGTGCATAAAGTTTCCGACATTCGTCTCTCAGGTGAGGAAAAACCCAGAAAGAAAGACACTTAGGAATTTTGCCCCGATCAGGAATCGAACCCGGCCCCGCTGCGTAAGGAGAGCGAACGCATCCCAGAAGCAGTTAGCGGTGAACTTACAATAACACGAAATATTTCTTTAGAAGAACTTTCAAATTATTAAATATTAAAATTCTATTAAACTTAATGCCACTACAAGTCTGTTTTTCTAATATTAAAGGACTTTTATTATTTTTAAAATTCTTAATATATCTAGGAACACGAACTCTGCTTATTTGGATGATAACTAAGGCCTACTAGACCCATTATTAACTTATTAAAGTTACTCCGTTGAATTTGTATTAATAGGTTTTTACGTAAGTACGTAAAATTAAGTATGTTTTCATTGTATATGTTGAAGGTACAGGTATGGGAAAAAATCGGACGAGTCCTGTAGCTGATTTCAGAGCCTTGTGATACGTAAATAAATGTAAGAGATGTAACGGAAACGTTTGTTTCAAAGTCAGTGCAAATTACGTGAAATTATTTCTCAATTCAAGCAATGTTCATTTCAATACATTCCCTGCTATCCTGTGAATGCCGCTAAGCATGCGCGGTGGCTCATATCGGCAACTTTAGTCGGTCCGCTTTACATTTCAATGGTAAAATATCGAAATAAAAATACATATTTGCATATAAAACCTACCCCTCTCTGCTCATGATATCCTTAACAGTAGTTGTAGTAATAAAATAGAAGGGAGAGTGTAAAAAGGAGAGACGAGCTGGGGCGGAATAAATACATAGCCTCGTCAATATCACGGGTATGTGTTGGATGATGGCTGTAGTAGGGTGAGAGGGGACGAACTGACAAGAGGAATCTATCACAGCCGTTACTTCATCCAGTCCCTGGTGGGGTGTTAAACGTTTCACCGCCCTAACACTTATTAATCTCTTCAATGAAATATTGACCCCCATTTTTACAAGCAGTTTCTCTATACCGTGACACACTGAAGCGGCTTTGCTACAACTGCCATGAATATCAATAATCCGTGGCCTCCTCTGTTTATAATCTCCTTCCCAATATGTGTCACAGGAAATTTTAAACCCAGCTCATAAAGTAGGTTACATGTATACAGTAATGCGATTACAATAATTGCATAATTGTCGCTCAATTTTATTGATATCCTTTTATCACTTGTTACGATTTAATGGAGAATTCAAATTGATCTCAATACGCTTATCATATTGAATTCGCCATTAAAACTGAGATTCAGGGGTCGATTTGAGTCTCATGATCAATGCACCCAAAAAGTAGGGTCGTATTGAATTGAGGTAGTACTCAGTTCTATAAAAAATAGGCCTGCCTACCGTATTCAGATTTGATTTTAATGTGCTAAGCGAAAGTTTCATTGGTCCTCGCGTGTGGAGAAAAACTTCGAAAAACTTTCTTTCGGCATTATTCAAAATAATGTCATGAAATTTCTCATCCAAATAATTCATTTTATTTAGGCAACCAAAATAAATCTGTAGTCCTGTTGCCACAAGGCCTGGAATATTGCGGAATTTCTTGGGTTGAACGAGGTGAACTCAGCATATAGATCACTTTAGTTCAGTTTAATCTGGTTTACGTTTGCTTAAACTAGGCTAAAATAATACCGAGATAAAAACCTGTAACTCATCTCATCGTCGGATGATGAAAGATTTTATTTTGATGTCATTAGATAAAGTACTCATTTCGGGTACTTATTCTGTAGTAGATTTTCAGTTAAAAATATTATAAATAAATTAATAAGGCCTATATAATAAAATTTAAGCTGGAATTTCCGTGTAGTCCGTGAAATTAATTATTGAAGTTGCCCTTGCCATAGCCACCGACATAATATAACTATACTATATTAAATGAGGCCCTTTGATCCAGATATCTGAAATTTTTATCACACGTTCCCCATGATCTGTAGAGTGTCTACTTCAAATCTCATCATGACAGCCTAGTCGGTTCGGTCGAAATGTAATTTTATCTTTTGGTTAAGGTTATTTGTTGTGTTATACAGTTTTGGTATGGACTGCATACAACATACTCCTGCGATGCATACAACGTATTCTATGGATAATACTTTTTTAAAATTATTATTTTCCCAGCCTGCTAATGTGGTATACCATGAAATACGTTATTTCGAGACTGACTGAGTTATGCTCGTTTGACAGCTGGGGTTGCATTTCAAATATTCCCTTCAGATTAAACAATTACCTAAAGCAAACGAACATGCATTAATAGATAACTCTGGTTTTTCCTTCATAAATTAGCATTTAATCTAGAAGCCCGGAAAATTGTGATGGATATACCAAGCTAGTATATAATAAATAAAATCGCTAGAATGTCACATCGAGAGGTACGTTAAAGAAAAATTACAGTTTTTTTCTGAATGAACTAAACATGAAACTAATGTCCTTTCCGAAGGAGAAACATTACTCACTGCACGTCATCGAGAAGTGTTTAATGGCAAACCCTAGCCTGACTGTGTCGCAAAGGTATATGTTATTTCTTCATATTGGCATCACTGTAGGCCATGGGTTTCTGATCGAGCAGGCACACTAACAAGGAAACGCGATCTGCCAGGTTGTTAGCGAGTAATTCAATATCGCATCGTTACGTTGGTATCAGCAAACAATTATTATATTACCACTTTCCATTTCAATTGTTGAAAATAATACGTAGGATTGTATCATGTACCATGTGCAATATCTTATGACTAAACTGGTGTTAAATATCCTAAAATAACTGCAAGAGAGTGCAGCTAAGAGGAGGGTCAATTCATAAAATTATCGTAATTGGAAATTCAATTGAAACTACATTTTTCATACCAAGCAAGAAGTATAACTTCAACAATTTACTGTGGATTTATTAATCTTTAGTATATGTGAAGTATAGTGAATGCACTTAAAGAACTTAACATCGTCCAAGATTTGCATCCTAATTGTTTACATATTTTTTTCATATATATTTAAAAATAATCAAATGGATGTTTCTCATGCTTGCAGTTGGTTGAAGGAAAATATAGTATCCTTGCTTTTAGCAGAAATCTTTTCTGCCATCTTTCGGCAAGAAGTCCAACGGCTTACTTGTTAGAAATTCTGGTGCAGAGCTGCCGAAAGGACAGAAACGAAACGACAGAACGCAGTTGGTCAAGGAAAGTCTGTTGTTTAGTTTTGCTCCGTACACATCTTGGATGAAGTATAGTGCTGAAATTAAATATACAATAAAAAATGAATATCATACTGATATTATGGCGGAATTTCTTCCTTTTTCGGTCACAGTTCGAAAATATTTATTACAATTTTTAAATGAGGAAAAGTAATATCGCTGAAGAGGGTTGACTTTTCGCAATTTAATATTGCCTCTAATTGTTCGCGGTAGGTCAGTTAACAATTTTTAGTATTGTACGTCGATTTATATACAGGTAATACATATATATAAATATATATAGGCCTATATATATACTGTATATATATATATATATATATATATTCATGGTCATGCATAGTCAAAGAGAAAAAAATATTTTATAGGGATTGAAAACGGCAATTCTAATGAGAAAAACAATGATAAAGGGTTACACAGAAATCATTTTAAACATTGTAACGGTGAAAGAGAGAAAAAGAAACGAGTAATAAAGAAAAGAGAGAATGAGAGACATCGAGTTCCAATTCGAACCCTAGAAAAACAATGGGTGGATAAAGAAACGGAAAGGAGAACGGGACAAATACGAGAAAAATAGACAGAATAAAAAAGTAAACGGGCTAATCAAATAGATCAACAGATCAATATATAGAGTAAGGAAGTTGGTCACAGAGGGAAAGGACGATAACGGAAATGAACACGGATGTGGATTAATAGGGAAGGAAAAGTAAGTACATACACACAAGGTTAAAGATAAAAAATGTATCGAAAGTACAAAAACTGCGTAGAGCTCGGTTTTTCTCAATTTTATAACAGCGTTGAGGGACATGTTTATTTTTTTATACAAAGTACAGTGTTTTTCTCTTCTACGCACTCTATCTATGGATAATAAAATCACATTTTCAAGAGATGGCTGAAAAATATCACAATACGAGTACACACACTTCAGCTGCTTTACAAAGCATCGATGGGGAAAATAAACTACATTTTCAAGAGTCTGTTGGCAATGAATAGCTGGATATGAGTGCTATGTACCACGGTGGAATTGAATGAAAAAAAAGTCGTCCTCATAGTCCGCAGTAGAAAAGCTATATGGTGTGGTGTTAATGCAGTTAGAGGATTGCCAACGCAACAAAATGTAACTTCCCGGGTGGTGATGGAGCGTACTTGTTAAATCTAATGAGGCGTCATTTGCCCCTGCAAAATTCCTTAACAAAACTTTAAAGAAAAAAGGAGCAGAGGCACTGCAGCACTGGGGCGGAAGAAAAGAAGAAGAAGAATTTGAAGGATGTGACGGCGCAAATGAGATGAACCCATCCACTTGTTAAACTCGGCTTCCTTCTTTTCATAGGGAATTCCTGGAGAAGTAGCAGTTCATCTGCTGATTTTATTACCACTGTGTCACTTTCTATATACAGAATTGCTGTTAATTAGACGAAAATTAGTCTAGACCTACTGATCAACTTAAACTTCATTAAAATGTAATCGAGACTTCATAAGAAAAATTGTAAGAGGGTTTCATACCTGTAACTTTTCTCTGAAAAATTGTTGGGTCTATTATCAATTGATCACCATAATCTCCAACAGTCTATAACGCCAAAACGACTGCGGGTATTCTAAATATTTTAATTCCTGAAAAAGCTTTAGAGAAAGACCTTTAGTTACGACCTCTTGAAAATCGATGAAATTTACACGCCAACATATATTTTGTTTCGGTAAGACAGATTACGCTACTTGTTCCTGGTAAAGCTAGTATTTCCCAAAATGCAAAACAGGCTGAACCTGAAATCTACCTGTGTCCATATGCTAATGTCTGAGTTGACATCAAACCAAGACGAATCAGATTTACCTGGGCCTGAGCATTGTTCATAGGCTAATGTGTGTTTGGACTTAAACAAATAAGAGGTTGGCTCACCCAGGACTGGTGTGGAACACAGATGAAAAGAAGATTCAATTCCAACTTTAAATAAAGAAAACACTAGAAAAAACCAGAAGCAACTGAAAGTACACGGTTATCAGTATCAAAGAACCATAAATTAGCTCAGTTATCGTCCAATTTTATTAAAAGTCTTACTTGTTTAACACGTCATGTTTTCTTAAAATTAAAATGTCACGTATTGATTCACAAATGTTCCTACAATGAAGAAAATCATTATTACACGATATTAGTCACACATTTACAAGAGTATTCAATTAAAATAAACATTTAAAAACTACAATTAAGTCAAATTGTTTAGATGAAGTTAAAAGTCTAGACATATAAAAACGATTAATTTCCTCGAAACAAAAGTCCAGCTTCACATCCGCGGTATGGATATAATAAACTACACGGATAAAGTCAGGAATGATCTTTAGGTAATTGTGAGAGACACAGTTTTTTCACAAGTGTTGTAAAGGTACAGTTTTTCTGAAGTATTCAAGAACATATTTTAATAAAGTAAATAATTAATTCATTCCCGGTTATAAATCCGAAATAAGTTCTATATGCATACAAAATTAACTATGTTCCTTTTTCCTTGGTTGCATAACTGATCATCATACTAACTAATGAAAGAAATCCCGAGCGATTCAGTGCATTTTGGTTTATTTTTGCAAGTTTCTTCACTAACCATCAAAAGTAAGAACGGTAGCAAATAATGTTTTGTACTTACCACTTAGGCTACAGTTCTTGCAGAAAAAGATAAAAGTCTCACATCTTACCTGGAAACAAGAACGAAGCGTTAATGAAGCGGTTCACCTCTACTGATATTACATAAGCTGTCTACATTTTCTAAGCCTTGTTTCTCAGACACAAAGCCTCCTTATAACGTTACCAACACAACAGTACTTTTTTCCATACGTGACATGCCTACAATATAATAGGAAGTCTTTGGTTGAAATTGACTTTTCCATTATCAATTTCCCTGCTCTGAGCCATAGAATGTGTAAATATAGTTGTGAGTAGGAATATTTTAGGTTTTCAGCAATATCATAAAATATGGGAATTTTTCCCTCAAAGAGAGAAGTTATAAAATTATTGTATTTGGGTGTTCAAAAATAAGTTTAAAACCTCACATTCTTTGAATTTTAAGAACTTAGGTGTATCTGAAGTGGTTTTATGTGTAAAATTTGTCGATTTACTTATTTATTGCATTGAGTTACTTTTTTTTTGCCATTTTTAGCATGACTTTAACACTCTTTAATACCAAGCAGTCAAGAGTAATGAGCTATGTCCATTTTCATTTGAGAAAATTTATATCTTAAGGTACAATTTGGTATAAGATTAACTTAAAATATGTGCTGTTAGTTACTAAGTAAAATAACAAACAAGTGACTTTTTGTCCCACCCGTAATGGTGACAGTTTTGTTAAATTAATATTGATGAGTTAAATAAATGTTCTGACAACCTGGAAACAGTTTTTAAGTTGTAATTAATCCCTCATACCTCCATTAATAACAACATTAAGACCCTAACAGTAATAGCAGTACAGGAAATGAACTTTTGTTTTGCATCATTAAAATCAGAGTCCAAATTATGTCCCACCAGTAATAGATTTTGAAAAACAAATTTAAAATATTTAAAATAAATTTTAAATAATGCTTTGCGTGTAGTGTGGAGGAGAAGGCATTGTAAAGTATATAGAATGTGAAGAACCAATTCTAGTTCATTATTTATGAAATGTAATAAACAAAAATATTTATTATAGTTTGCTAGAATGTCCCACCCGTAATTATGAAATGGCTGTTTTTTCACTAAACAATTAAATCAGAATGAGTATTCTGTAAATTAATGAATATTTTAACTTTCGTGTTAATAATATGTTCTTGCCATGCATGATCTCTTCAATTATCAAATGACACTCTATTTCGCATCCATAGTGGATTATTGGTTCTTCGGTTATATAGAATGGTATATTGTATTTGATTACTTTAATTTATACAATATTCTAAACTATCCATATTTCATTATATAGTAATATTATGAGTAATCATTATGTGTACAAGAATTGACTTAATCTTATATACTGTAAAGAACGGAACAGAAATGAGTAGAATGAATTTTGAAAGAAAACCAAGGTATGTGGAAAGTATCCAAAGCTATGGTTACATTTTTCACAAGAGAGATATTTTTGAATGGATAATATAATATTTAATAATGTCGAATCTAATTTAAATATATAGTCAATAATATGGCGTAAATTATGTGTCTATCTTCCTACAGTAATTATTTTTAACGAAATTGCATATGACTGATTATTATTTAATAAAGTCAAAGGAAAATAATCTTACATGTTTCTATTCATCGTTTTCAAGTTCTCTCTAAAAAATAATTACTAAATTTCAGCAAACCGTCCCTCAGAACTAAAACATCATCACATATATTGTGCTGCGTTGCTAGCCGTTTGTAATATTCGAAATGGAAAATGCCACACTCGCTTAGGCGATTCCATATTATACAGTAGGCATGCTGTCTTTTTTCTGAACATTTCAAAATATTTTTATATCTTATTGTTAAATGTTACCGATTTTAAGTGTTAACAGATGAAAAGTTAAAAATAAATATCCGGTTAGGCCTACATCTTGGAAGTTCAGTGGCCATATCTGCCTAAACACATAGCCTGAGTTCGATTCACAACTATAGAGACGAGTTTTTCTTCAAAAATAATAGCGGAAAATTCTTAAGGGACAGCATTTTTCTTTATCCTAATACGTGCTAAATACTGAAAATATTTGAATATCCGTACTCGTACAATACTTCCCAAGATGTACATCAATGAAATACAGTCACATCATGACGGAGTTTTGATTGCATTTCATGCTCTAGTTGTGTTCGCTGCAGTATCTTTATGCACGTTTTCTTTATAATATATTGCAGATGTATTGGTTTCTTATTAGAAGTATTCTTGTTTTCTTATTTCATCCCATTTACTTGAGCATGGTTGCTACCGGAGTTGTTGACATTGCTGGGGAATCGGTCTGACAGTTCACATGAATGTTTTACATTGTTAACAAGTTGAACAAAAAAAGGACACGTACGTTGCCATAGCAACCAATTTTAAATACGAGCACGTATGCTTCATATTGAATTCCAATGGAATCATGAAAAATAAAGCCTCCAGAAGAGTTTTGACTGCGAAACTTTTCATCGAAAGGCAAAACTTACTTGTAATTTGAAGGAAGGATGGGAAAAAGAAAGAGATCCCGGGCAAGAAGACGGAGAAAGTTAAAAAAAAAGAAAGAATGAGCTCGAATGTCGAAAACGAAATAAAATAAAATAAAGTAAGAGTTACTGTTAGATGACGGATTAATATTGCAATGTCCTGACAAGAAACTACAGGGTGTTCTACCGCACTTTTGTTTAAAATGATTATATACTTATTTAGATTGACTTTCAGTTTAGTAGTCTTCATGGTAAGATCAATTTATCGTACGGTTATTGTTAGTATAATTATGTTCTAAACATAGATCAATAATAGTAGGTAATAATTTAAGGAGCCATTTTAACAGGATAAAATCACCCAGTAATTACAGTGCTATGCACATTTATTATACTTTTATAAACGTAAACATTCACTCCATAAGGTCTTATTTACTTAACGTCTCACGAGTCACTATCAAGTGAGATAAGGATCTGTAAACCCCACAAAAATATAATTAAAATTCCTACATTAAAACCTACCAAGAATAATCCGAAAGAAATTCGATAACAAGATACAACAAAAATGCATATAAGTAGGCCTACATACGCACATTAAACCCTAAAACTCTCAACGAAATGAGTTAAAGACGTTAACTATTTTATTTGTTTCTTATAATTTCATTAACTCTAACATGGGGAATTAAAAAAAGCTAGTGTTATTGAAAACAGAGATGTATCTTTGACCAACTTTTGCAAAGAGTGATAAACTCAACTAATACCCATTGGGTGCATTCCCACATATTATTATTATTATTGAAAACAGCTTAAATCTCACATACAGGCCTACGCCCAAAACGAGGTAAAATGAAAAGTTAGGGTGGAAAGGGTCTTTACGTTATTAAAAATAGCCTAGGCTTACCTAATAAAATGGCCTAAATTAGCCTAGCCTTACCTAAATTTGACTAAGTGAAAGTGAATTTATAAAAGGATAAGAATGTGTCTTTAATGAATTTCATATCCGTAGAGTTTTGGCAACATTAAAATATTTTCAGTTCACAACCTTATACCTTCTACAAGCATTATATAGATAAAAGATGTTGAAATAGTCTTCATTACCTTACACGCTACGTTTATATTACATTATACATAGCTTCTGTACAGTAGACTATATTTTCAATAATTAAAAAAAGTACATAGACCCTAATTAGGATACACAATCAATATAATAAAAACTAAAATTAAGTTAAGGTGACAAAAAAATAGTAGTACAATAAAAGTTTGCACAACAAAAGTCGCTGATCCTACAAAGAAGAAAGATCAAAGACTTTTCCTACACAAACGTTTATTGTATGTTTGACGCCATAACTTATTTATTATTTTATTTACATTTACTTTGTATCTTAGAGTACAATATTTTAAATTATTGACTATATATTATACAGAAACTATGTAGACCTATTATATAATACAATGTAAACATAGCTTATAAGATAAAGAAAGACAATTTAAACATGTTATTTATATAACATAGTACTTATAGACGGTATGAGGTTGTGAGTTCAAAATATTTTAATAGGCTATAAAAAAAATATAGGTCCATCCTAATCTTTTGTATTCTACTTTAGCCTATATTAAACTAGCATGTGCCCGCGGCTTCGCCCGCGATAATTATTTAAAAAATTAAGAGCATAATAGTTAAATCATTATATTTATTAACACCTAAATCACGCGGACTACAAACCACGATTAGATAGCGACGCCTGGTAAAAGCGACCTCAGATTCGAGTTCCTTGGCCCAGAAAACCCCTGTATAGGCCTAGTGAGTTTCGTCCAAATCGAACAATGCTTGACCATATTTAGGCCTAAATTGATTATCCCTCTTCCGTGTAGGTTGAAAATTTCATATGTCTGCGGGCCTTGACATTCTAAACAAATGAATTGGACTTACAAAATCAAGCGATCGAGTTCCCTGGCCCAGAAAACCCCTGCATACATATTATTGTCTCTCTTTAGCAACCATAGTCAAACCAAAGTAATCAAGGTGCGACCGTTGATAGATTATTGTATAGCATACAGCTTAAACAAATACACAATTGTTTATTTCTAATTATTTTTTTAGAGGTACTTCAGATAAAGA
Source organism: Ectobius pallidus (assembly GCA_964059195.1). Lineage (NCBI taxonomy): Eukaryota > Metazoa > Arthropoda > Insecta > Blattodea > Ectobiidae > Ectobius > Ectobius pallidus. The sequence continues at coordinate 77,203,340 of CAXKWD010000010.1, read as the reverse complement.
GACTGATATTCCATTTGCCAGCATGATAAGCTGACAGGGGTTTGTGTTCGGGTGTGAGAAGTTCCCCCCCCCCCTATTTTTGACGACGACGAAATTTCAAAGAGAAAGAAAGACATTTAAATCATACACATAGGTATACCCACGCATTTTGAGATACATTAAATTATATTGATTTGTGGCCAGGCCCTCAATGTAATATTGAACGGTACCATTAAGTTGGAGACAATGTTTCCACAGATCACAATATCAGTTGCTAGAACATGGTACAAGACGTATTCGAAATGCACAATGGTTTCTCCTATCCCTTCCTCTGCCTGTATAGTAGCCTACATATTGAATAAATAAGCATGTGTTGATTGCGAAGAAAAAGAGTTGGCATTTGCTACTGATGATATACTCGTCCGAAAGGGAAAATGCAATGGAATGAAACTCAAGTTGGAATGATCATGGAACTTGTAGGAATAGAGTGTATTTTTACAACATTTTAAATGGCAGTACTTGTGGTAGAATTGACATGAGGGAGGGGGTGTACTTTATAAGGGCTTGCTTGCCAACTGGAGGCTTTCCAAACCTCTTCCATTTACTGCGCTCCTATTCATAGACTTCCATAACACCTGCTTTTCCTTTTGTTCTCGCCAGCAGAGCTAAGGGAATAGGAATAAGAAGCGGATCAAACAGGAAGAGAGAAAAAACGAAAACACAGATCGATATAAGAAAAAGGGAAGAAACAGGGCAGTTAAGTATGCGTTGCAGCAGATTTTAATTAATACAACATGGCTAACGGCTTCTAGTTTGAAAAGAATTTTATGTGCAACGCTCACATGATTTTCTCCTATCTAAGCATTGATTTTCTAGTTTAAAGTTTATGTTGCTGAAGTAATAGCAAGTAACGGCAATGTGAATGTGCGTATACAGATTTTCTAAACTACTGTTTAATTTAAAATCGCGCGTCATTTTGTGACTTTTTGACCAGCATCTCTGAGGCGAAACATCATGATGCAATGCGGTAGAATTTGACTGTATTTTGTTTTTCAATGACGACATCAGATGAGACGAGCGGAAGTTGGCTGTATTTTCTCTTTCAATGGCGACATCAGCTGAGACGAGCGGAAGTTGACTGTATTTTGTCTTTCAATGGCGCCATCAGCTGAGACGAGCGGAAGTTGACTGTATTTGGTTTTTCAATGACGACATCAGCTGAGACGAGCAGAAGGTGACGGTATTATGTTTTTCAATGGCGCCATCAGCTGAGATGAGCAGAGTGTATTTTGTTTTTCAATGGCGACATCAGCTGAGACGAGCGGAAGTTGACTGTATTTTGTTTTTCACTGGCGACATCAGCTGAGATGAGCAGAAGGTGACTGCATTTTGTTTTTCAATGGCGACATCAGCTGAGACGAGCGGAAGTTGACTGTATTTTGTTTTTCAATGGCGACAGCAGCTGAGATGAGCAGAAGTTGACTGTATTCTGTTTTTCAATGGCGACCGTTGTCAAATACACGTGGGAAATGATTACAAGCCTTGGGAAATGATGTTATATTTAACCGGATTTATGTAGGTTTTCATTCCTTTTTTGTGTTCGAGAAATTAAAATTACTGTTCTAAATCTATATAATTTATATAAGACCGTTTTTTGGAAAAGAATGGTACATGTTCAATGGTATAGAACTACAAACATAGGCCCTAATAACCTCAATGTTAGTAAGACCCTCTCTTGGAAATATTTACTACGTTTTCATGGAGAATACAAATCAATCTGAATACAAGCCCATTCCGATATGTTTCCCGTTTTCCTGCAATTTTGAATAAGGTACTGAAAACATGTTTCCAAGAGAAGCCACAAGATGCGCTAGTATCAAATCTAACGACCAATGAAACTTTTCGCACAAACACGTGAGGACCAATGAAAACACAGGTGAAATCATGCTTGGCATAGGGAATCGAGAACGCCTGCCACTTACGACTAGAAAACCCGCACAGCATATTTGTAACGACAGAGCAATAGGTGAAATCGTGCGTGGCATGGGTCATCGAGAATGCCTGCATTTTACTTAAATGTAAATGTATTTCTATCAAGTTAAAGTATCGTGTGCAATTTAAAATTTACATGTGGTATGAAAAAACGAAAGGTATACCCATAATCCACATGAAAAGTTGGTCTAGAAAAGTATAATTTTATCTCTGGCGATTAAAATTAGTTTTATTTTGTAGACCACTGTTATTAAAGTACATTTCAATGTACGTGGATGAAATAGGTAACTCGAATTTTAAGAGAAAAATGTCCAACAACTTCTTGGCAAGTGCTCCCTCATTTTATAATGTTTTTCTTTGTTATGGATAGTCTGCGTGATCTGGACTCAATTTCCGGTACCTCCTCGAATTTTTATGTAGTACAGAGAATTGAAACGGGGTGGACTCAGCCTCATTACACCAAATGAGTTACCTGATTAAGAAGTAGCGTCTGCTGTCACGAAAGCCATCAGTAACAGCCGTGGAAGTTGGCATGCTGGTCGCATGTCCACCATTCCTGCCATCTGCCTATGGTAGATGACGCAGCGGTTGGATGGTAGGCCTGGTTCCACAAGGGATGTAGGGCCAAGGAATTTATTTTTTATGGTTAGGCCTACTTAACGACTGTTCTTTACTGCAACGTTTGAAATAAGAACTCAGTATTTATAGCTTTCTTTTAACCATTGGAATTAAAGACTTTTTAAAAAATTAATTATTTTATATACTTTAAAAAGAATAAACTAGTAAAGTTCGTTAATAATTTAATAACAGTGATTGATTTATTTATGTTTTTCTTTTGTGATCACGGACAATGTCCTCGAACTGAATTCACTGTACCTAGGTAGTTTATTCAGCACGTTATTTAGCGTGTTGTCGACGATAGAAGTGGAATTCTCGTCCGATCTATTATGCATAATCTTCTTTTCGTTGTTGCATTATGTTATCTCCTATTGTGGCATAATTTATTTTTTATTTCATTATACTTTTTCAGTCCTCTGTCGCGGGTGAGTTAGTAGCGCACTTGCCTTCCATTCCGGCGGTTAGGGTTCGATTCCCTACGCACCCAGAAACAAATACGCTATGAATATCTGTAAGGATAAAATAGGCAACAATTGTTTGGACCAAAGTTATTCCGTGCACTGTGTATTGCCACAAATGTTTCTTCGGATCCATGCTAAATAACAAATTGATTTACTAGGTATTATTAAGCCTTGCGTATGAATTCAAACTATTACTGCATCAGGGATAGCCAGTTGTTATAAAGAGAAAGGTAATAGAAAGAAAATAACCAATCGTCTGTCTCTAAGATAAAATCCTTTTTTCCCCTTTTAATTATACAAAACCCACTAAGTATTTTACCTTCTCAGTTTGGCAATCATGTAAAAATCAATCATAGCAATCATGTAAAAATCAATCAAATTTATCGTGTTTGCTTTGTTTTGTTTTAATGTTTAATGCCACGGGAGTGGCTGGACTCAAAATGTAAAGTGAAATAGGGTTCTATATAAATAAGAGATAATACAAATATTGTACGCCTTCAGATGTTTTGGTAAAAATGAGGATATATTGTGGTACATTCCTTCTGTTAATATTCCATTTATCCAGCTTATCACTTCAAATATGCTGATCAAACTTTCTTCATAAATCGTGGTCTAAAACTCAATATTTCTGTAATGTGGCATAGTAACTCCAGCTGGTACTTTATCAGTTAACCTGATTTTTCTCCACGCTCTAACCTCTGATCAGCAAGGACTTGAAATGCTACCTGAAGCTTTCTTCACTGATTTCACTCCTCTCTTCGAACTATACAACCAGCGTCCACCTGACTTATAGTATTGAAGGACCCAACCTAGAGACAAGGGGTAGAGATCTCCGCCAGGGTGGCGCCGAGAAGACACAAACACACGGTTTATGTGACATACATAAAGCTCCGAAGTAGCGTGCAAGAAGTCTCTACCTGAATAACTCACAAGCTCACAGTTATGTAACACATCAATACTAGCGATTCTTAAATTCAACCCCATCGATTTACACTATTATAGACATTCTCTACAGCGGGAGAGCTGGCCCCATTTCTTATTATAACACTGCAATATATTAACTCTTCTAAATTAATTATTTTATCTGTGCAGCAAGGGTGCCAGAGCCTTCTTCATGAAACCTATCTTGAAACTCAGATGACAGAACTAACCCTACCAAACCACGAATTCCACAAAAATTCATAACTACTAAATACATTTTGAGTATTATTGCTGTTAAGCCTATTAAATAACACAACACTGAATGAAGACACCACAAAACCTGAATTAATGGTCTTCAAGTACATAATTATTTTGAAAATTAGGTAATTTGAAATGATATAAATTTCATCCCTGATCACATAGAAAACGTTTACGCATTTCTTGTAGCCATCATTACCCGAAGCACACGCTCCAAATAATTTGTTAGAATTTCGTAGAAAAATTAGTGATATTTTCTAGCGGCTGCTTTATTCTAATGCTAAACGAAACAAACAAATATTTACTTAGGGTAGAGAAAACCACGTGTATTAATAAATTATTGTTAAATAAGGGTTCGGTTGAGTTTTTTAAAAAATTCTACAAATGTTCACAACATAGATTCATCATTTCTGTACAGACTCTATTCGTCACACAAAAATAGACTATATAATACAAATTTCCTGACAAGTTATGTATTTTTGGGTAAGGAGAGTTTTAGAAAAAAAAATTGGAAAATAGAGGACTATCCGTTTCTCAAATTTAGATTTAGTGGAAATGGAGAATTTACATAATAGGCACTTAAATGTACCAAACAACTTTGTGAATTAAGAGTTCAGAAAAGTATAGAATTAACTTACATTTCTTTCATATTTTTATTTTTGGCCACTCCATTCAGTAAAAATCAATGGTAAATCTCTACTTTAGTCGGAAAAAAACATATTTAGTTATTCATCTTGATCGTCGTCTGTGGAAAAAGCATGTACGTACTAAATGTAAACAACTAATTCTAAAATTCCGAAAAATGAACTGACTGCTACGACCTAAATCAATGTTATCAATAAAATGTGTCTTAAATCAGTATGACTTATGGAATTCAACTTCGAGGCGCATCAAGCAACTCCAACTTAGTGCGATTCGAACTGCTAGGGTATGCAAACTTGAATCGCCGTTTTCTCAGCTTCAATTTGCATGTTATTTTGCCACATTCAAAATCTATTTTCTCCAACAAAAATAGATACACAACTATGATTTTTTTTACAATTTACATTACATTAGAGGCCTTAGTTCTTATTAAAATAGATATCTAGTATAATCCCAGGGTAATTTTTTCTATGTTCTAGGTAAAATATTTTGTATGCAGAAAGTATGAACAGTTTACACAATTCATCCGGAAATCTGTAAAGCAAGCATCAAAGATTTTCCCATAAAATATTCAGGTTCATATTTTAATATGTCAGAGGCGGTAGATTTAAATTTTGATTTTAATAATAGATTACATTAATTAAATCTAAAAAAAACTAAGACATTGGGATGTTTTAAGTGAGAAAAATTTTAAATTTCTAGAACAGGTATAGTTGGCCAAAGCAGAGAACTTCTCTGCGGGGTGCACTGCTAATTAGAGGGGCAAGAGGAGGTGGTAGTAGAGGAGGCGGTGAGGGCTGCAATCACAGGTGGCTAAACGATTGCTTATTGGCTGCCGTGCGCGTGATTGTTGCCGCCGCACGTGCCGAAATGCTCTATTAGCAAAGTTAAAAATATTTGGCAAGCACTTCAGTTGCTTATAATTTCTGTGCAGTTTTATTTTACTTTTCTTATAATTTCTGTGCAATTAGTTTTATTATAATTTCCGACTCATAGATTTTTTTGTTGGTATTATCATCTTGTTTCAGTTTTCTGTTTTTTTCCCCTTATCAATTACAGCATTTACCCGGAAACCCCGAAAAACTACGGAAATCCGGAGAAAATGAGCTTTTCTTTGTTCTTTGCTCCTGATATGCCCAGAGAATTTCTGACTCACATATTTTTTGTTGGTATTGTCACATAGTTTAAGGTTTCAGTTGTTTGCTTCTTACCAATTACAACATATCTCCGGAAAACGCGGAAAACCACGTATATACGGAGAAAATGACAATTTTTTTTATCTTTGTTCTTTGCTCCTAGTATTCAAAGGGAATTGGCGACTCATATGGTTTTGTGTTAGTATTGCAATCTAGATTAAGGTTCCAGTTGTTTGCCTCTTATCAATTACAGTATATCCCCATAAAACTCGGAAAACCACGGAAATCCGCAGAAAATGACTTTGTTTTAATTTTCTTACCTTAGTTGTTTGCTCCTAATATTCCCAGGGAATGTCTGACTTACATATTTGTTTGTTGGCATTGTCATCTAGATTAAGGTTTTAGTTGTCTGTCCGTTATCAATTACAGCATATCCCCGTAAAACCCGGAAAACCACGGAAATCCACAGAATTTCTAGAACTCGAAACTTGTGATGTACAGTCACTGTAACAATTATTGCGAAATAATTCTTCTGCTTCAGGTGTGTCCTTTGCAGTTACAAAAGGGTGAGTATGTGGACTACGAGATATCTGCCATAATTGTAATGGTCACATGCAAAGAAAAGGGGAATCATAACTTCTAAACATGCCAAGTGTAAGTTAAAGTTCTTTTTCTTAGTTGCTCGCTGAAATCTTAAAATCAATGACACTAATTTGTCCATATTACCAATCCAAAATTGTGCTGTTTTACCCAATGTCCCTTCTCTAACTTCAGTCAAGAAAGTAGGGTAGTGACTGTGGAAGGTTTGGCAAGATAAATTATCATTCACAGATTTCAAATTTGAATATGAAGGGTGTTCTGCCAGGTTTTCAATCGCTTTCATCCCTTCAGCATCAGGATTTTTTCCAGTATTCTTTGTCATGCTGTAATTGGTGAGGGGGAAACAACTGAAACCTTAAACTATATGGCAATAAAAACAAAAATTATGTAATTCAGAAATTCCCTGGGAATATTGGTATCAAAGAGCAAAGATTTAAAAAAATTTAAAAGATATTAAAACAAACTCATTTTCTCCGGATTTTCGTTGTTTTCGGGGTTTTCCGGAGATAAGATGTAATTGATAAGGGGGAAACAACTAACCCCTTAATATAGATGGCAATACCAACACAAAAGCATATGAGTCACACATTCTCTTTGAATATTAGGAGCAAAGAACTACGATTTAAAAAAATTAAAGCAAACTCATTTTCTCCGGATTTTCGTGGTTTTCGGAGTTTTCCGGAGATAAGATGTAATTGATAAGGGCAAACAACTGAAACCTAGAACTAGATGGCAATACCAACAAACAAAAATCCCTTGGAATATTAGGAGCAAAGAACAAAGAATTTAAAGAAATTAAAAAAAAAAATCAATTTCTCTGGATTGCCGTGGTTTTAGGAGTTTTCTGGAGATATACTATAATTCATAAGGGGCAAACAACTGAAACCTTAATCTAGATGGCAATACCAAGAAAAAACATACGAACCAGAAATTCCCTTTGAATATTAGGAGTAAAGAACAAAGATTTAAAAATAAAACAGTCATTTTCTCCGACTATACGTGGTTTTCGGGGTTTTCCGGGTGTATGCTGTAATTGGCAAGGGGAAAATAACTGAAACCTTAATCTAGATGGCAATACCAACACAAAAACATATGATTCACCAATTCCCTTTGAATACTAGGAGGAAAGAACAAAAATTTAAAAAAAATTAAACGAAGCCATTTTCTCCGGATGTCAGTGGTTTTCGGAGTTTTCCGGGCTTATGCTGTAATTGATAAGTGGCAAACAACTCAAACCTTAATGTAGATGGTAATGCCAATAAAAAACATGAGTCACAAATTCGCTTTGAATATTAGGAGCAAAGAACAGAGATTTAAAAAATAAAACAAAGTCATTTTCTCCGTATATACGTGGTTTTCCGGGGATATGTTGTAATTTGTAAGGGGCAAACAACTGAAACCTTAAACTAGATGCCAATATCAACAAAATGTGTGAGTCAGAAATTCCCTGGGAATATTAGGAGCAAAGAACAATGAAAAATTAAAACAAATTCATTTTCTCCGGATTTCCGTGGTTTTCCGGATTTTCCGGGTAAATGCTGTAATTGACAAGAGGCAAACAACTAAAAACTTAAACTAGATGGCAATACCAACAAAAAAATATGTGTCGGAAATTCCCACGGGGGGGAGTGTTTCATATTAGTGGCCCATGGTCTAGGAGGAGAATGTTTTCATAACAGATAGTGTACTGTACTACAATGTTAATAATAGCACGGCACGGTTCCGACTCGTAACGTAACGGCTACATTCCTCGCATTCCTCACAGAGAAGTTCTTTGCTTTGGAACACAATAGTTTAGAAAACCGCTCTCAACACTTCGGTCTTCCCTTGATAGAATATTGCGATACTAGTTCCGGATTGAGGGAAGAGTTTGAAAAAACGAGGCGCTTGCGCCAAGTTTTTTCAGTTTCCGAGATCCGTTATGCGCTTACGGAACGAGTATTGCATGCTATATTTTGCACGATGATTATTTACATCAATTTAATTATATTAATTGAGATATTAGCTGAAAATGTTATGTATATACGTTATTGAAGATAAATGTTATATTTCAGAAAGTGATTCGCATGTGTTGGTTGTTACGGGGACCGAATATTTGTCCTGTTAAAGTCGCCACAAACTTGAGGGCCTTGGTTCCGGTCTTCGACAAAGGCTTGTATTGTGATGGTTTTACTTACGGCACGTGTGCTTTTTGTAATTTTTACAGCACTGAGATTTATTTTGTTTTCATAGCAACCAGATTGCATGTGGGAATGTCAAGTTACGATCCACGGCAACAATATTCGTAATTACCAGTAATTAGTTACATCGTGCCAAAAAGTTACAACAGAGAAAAGGTGCTTCGAACTTAAAAAAAAAAAGTTAAGTTACCATGGACATTTAAACATTCCGTTAATGTTCAAAGATCATCTGTCTTCTTCTCTAAGTTTCCAGCCAGGCCTCTACTCGTGGGCCATCGTCTGCTAACCGCGTCACAAAGATTAAGAGAGAACGTCGCGGGTTAAAAGTTAGTGCGAGCCACAGTACCGTGTGTGACGTCATTACTCACTCTAATTGGGTTTAAAATTCCATCTGCTGCATTCATTTGTTTCTGCATTAATACGTGAGGAGGTACAGGGCGTTTTCAAAATCTCCATGTATCCCGTATATTTACTGTATTATATACAAGAAGCCTATATGAACGTTCATCCTGTAAGTTGAAACTAAGTTTAATTGATGTTGAAATGTGGAACAATGTGTGGAAAATTGTGCACTTGATAAGTTTTTTTGTGTATGAACTTTTGTAAAAGTAATTATGATACGAGACGTTGAAAATATATTCATGAGTGGAAAGTTCAAGCTCAAGGCGATTTGGGAGCCGAGTAAACTGAATCTATTTTACTGCCGCGCTTCATGCAATATTCTGTTCGTTACTAATATAAAAATTGTGGGAAAGAAAAGAAAAGAATAGCTTGGTTCAGAAGCATCAAGCAGTAAAAAGTAAAGTAAAGTGGTCCAAATTCAGGTCTTTAAAGCTCTTGTGTTTCCAGGAGGTTGAGATTCTTGTATTTAAAAAAAAAAAAAATATATATGATGGCACCTGATTTCGACAAGGTTGTCAACCTTACACACCAGCCGCAATTACGCCCAGGGTTGTTCCTGGTATTCATTTCTGTAAGATTGGTTGGTATATGGTTATTACTTTCGGGGATGTACCGCAACTTAGGCCTGTGACCGTCGCCTGTGTGCCGGAATTTTGGCCCGCAGGAGTTCTTTTACATGCCAGTAAATCTACTGACATGGGCCTGTCACATTTATGCACAAATAAATGCCATCGACCTGGACCGGGATCTAACCCGCAACTTTGGGGACATTTACATTTGTTAGAGGCTGAAACGTACTATTACTACTACTACTACTACCACCACTACTACTACTAATAATAATAATAATAAATAATAAATAATGTTTTCTTTGCTTTACGTAATCTTATTGGTTAAGTAAAACAAAAAAGTTTATTTTATCTAATGGATTAATTAATTATTCCACCTCGTATTATGATTAAGATTTGATTTGTTCTAACTGCGGAATAAGGAAAAGATACAACAACAAAAAATAGGTTGTTTTTGTATCAGTGTAGGCTGACGAAATATTCAATTTCAATTACTGGTATTCAATTAAAATTACGTACAATCTGCTCCACGATATGAACCGAGTACACAATTGAACACAATGGTCGATGTGCTTGTACCCCTACATGGATATCATTCGAGTTGAGCACAAACATGGCAGATCAAAACAGAGGCGTAACGAGGGGGTTTTTGGGGGTTTGAACCCCCCCCCCCCATTGATTAAAAAAAGGAAAATTGTACAATATTTTTTAGTCTGCTTATAAATTACTTAATACGAGTATAAAGCGTGGGAAGCTTAAAACTCGTTATTGTGCATCTTAATTTTTTAAATTTTCCGGGGGAGTACCCCCGAACCCCCCTCTCATACCCCCAGATCCCCCGGATGTTATAACCCCCCCATATGGTCGGCCTGGTTAGGCCTATGGATCAAAATCCCGCGAGATCCCATTTTGGGGTCGAGTACCCCAATCTGAGAAACGTTTGAGCATTTCTTAATCTTATTATTAGTACAATGATTAAATAATACTGTCAATAGAAGTAATTTAGTACTACCAGCGTTAAAGAGTACCATGTTTTACGACATGATTGCGAAGAGACTCAGGTGTGGAAACGAGACCAGCAAACTCATAACAGTAGATAAGCAATATGCCATAAAAACAGTCCCGGAACTCGCCGCTCATTTCCAGCACAACGCTCAAACCCAACTGATAAATAAAATTGTTCGTGTCAATGATGGCATATTTCTATAGACAGCCTGAAAATATTTAAAAAAAAAAAAAACTAAACTCCGTGGCGCTACATCCCTGGAGGGTCTTGGCCTACCACCCGACCGCTGCGTCATCTCCCGTAGGCAGATGGCAGGATTGGGGGGCATGTGGTCAGCATGCCGACACCCACGGCCGTTAATGGTGGTTTCCTTGACCGGAGCCGCTACTTCTCTATCAAGTAGCTCCTCAATTTGGAATCACGAGGCTGAGTGCACCCCTACCAGACCTCCCTACCTCAGAAAAATCCGAGGAGGTACCGGGAATCGAACCCGGACCGACGGATCTGTAGTCAGCGATGCTAACCACAAGACCACGCCGGCGGACTCTGAAAATATTTACTGCACTGTACTTTGAAGAAAAGAACTGTAATGACAAGATATGAAGTCTTGCTTTCTGGATATGGAGATATGGCTACGGTAGACGTCGGATATAACTTAATAAGTGGAGTAGAATAATGTTTATATGCATGCAATACAATGCAATTTCCTGTGAAATCCATATAATATTATTAATAATGAAATAAATTATCCTCGAATTGACTATGATCTCGTCTGATCAAAATTATTGCTACCTGAATTTCCTGCGACTAAATATAGCTTATAATACTGTATGGGTTAGCGATTCACAATTACCGTACATTACCTATAATCCCTTAATGGAAAGTGAATACGAGTCCAAATCAGTCAGAATAAAAAGCGTTCCCTTTATGTTCATAATAAAATAATTGCTAAAAATATATGATTACCTCTCATTATCTCCCTCTCTCACTCTCTCTCTCACTCTCTCATTCTATCTCCCACTCTCTTTTTCTCTCCCTTGCTATCTTTAAATATTTTCAGGATCGTTCTATCTCTTTCTTTCCTGCTCTTCTCCTACTCTATCTCTCTAATTATATGACCATAATTTTATCTTCATCTAATTCTGTCTCTCGAATTCTTTAACCTAATCTCTCTAAACAATAAATGATCTTTCACTCTCTCTCTCCTCCTCCTCCTCTCTCCCTACCCTCAATTGCTTTCACAAATTCTCTCTCTCCTAACTCTATCACTTCTTTCCTCTTGAACAAATCTAAAATCTCAAGAGTTCAGGACTTATGACTGTAAACCCTACCAATTCAGCAATTTCCATGACAATTTCATCCAATTCGCTTCTAATAAATTTATTTTCATGAGTTCGAAACTAAAGGTTCGTTTCGTTTTTATTTAGCTCTACAGGCAAATTACTTAAAAAAAATATTGTAAAACTATGGTAACTATTAAGTCTAAATAAAGAACAGAGATTAGAGCATTAGGCTACCTAATAGCCTATATGTACCGGTATGTAGGCTACTTAAGACTCCGATTAGGGCGGGTTCACGAGAGACGCACGTATATGCAGATGAGGATGACCTGCTGGCTTACATCTGTTGTGAGCAGGCAAGGTCTATGTTTTCCGTGCAGCTAATACAGTAGTTAAGGAAAACATCGATATATGCAAATGGTTGTGCGGGTTACATAACGGGGAAGGAGGGGATTTACCTCCATTTTAAAAACTACCACTTCTTTTAATCCCCCTTCCCCAAAGGCATGAATGAGACACATTTTTTACGCTCTGGCTGCTCCCAGTTTTTATATAGAAAAAGGAACTTTTATTTGGACATTAAATATATAATATGGTAACTCCCGAATGCTACTGCAGTTTCAAGAAGATTAGAGAAAAAAGACATGCAGAGCACAAAAGAGCGAGATGAGCCTGTCTTGCTCTCAATAGGGAACGAAGAAAATAATGAAATGCTTTGATATGGATCAGAGAATTAAAAAACAAAGATATGAATAATTAGGGAAAGCTGAGAGAAAGGAGAAGAGAACGTAATTAAAGATATAAATAGAGAAGAGAAGATAAACAAGAGAAAGTAATTAAAGTTAAAAATAGATTAGATGAGAAAGTAAAGTAAGTTGTCCAAGTGGTGGTACATAAAGCACCGTGACAAACAGAAGGAACACAAAAATGATGTATTATACAAAGGATGATTCCATAAAAAAAACAAACGCTGCTAGTTATTTTGACGTTTCGATAGAGCCATTGTACAGCTCCAGCGAATTCTGAATGTGTTAGATAATTCATAGCTTTGCTCAAATTTAATTAGACATACAAAAATTTGCATAAAACAGATGTAAAACTAATCTAGCCCTTTTACTTGCACCACATCAAGATCTTTTAAAATTTAATATGCAATACTTTCTAACTTTATACTGAAGAAAAAATACTTCTCAAAACTGATGTATTTTTTCCCCGACACATTTCTCTAAGCAAAGAGAGAAGCATCCTAGTATAAGTCGGTCAAAAAAGTTATAGTTACATTAATAGTTATTTACGTATCAAGGGTGCAATAAAAAGGTGTTTCTAGTGAAGGTGACGGTGTACACATTTCACCTCGGGCGACATACACCCTCGGGCCAGATGCTCTCGGTAGTATGGCGCCTGAGGTTTAAACATCAATTTACACCTTTGACACATAGGCCTACGTAATTTTATTGCGGACTAGTTCGTTAATGAATAAACAAATATTTAAGAGAATAGTTTTGAATCGAAGAAAATAATTTAGTCTTCCCGAGTTTGTTTTGTTTCATCGGAAGTGGAAGGAACTCAGAACTAAATAAATTAACTTTGATTCTGTCGAAAGCACTGGACAAATCTCTTTCATCCGACCAAACCAATGCAATGCAGTCCGATTATGTCAAAACAATTTTGAACTGAAACCTACGACGCAGAAAACAGAATTAACCTAGGCTTGTATAATGTGATTTGAAGCTGGCAAGGATACAAGAAGGGGAATATAGAAATATTTAAGAATTCTGTTTTGTTGTTTTGTTGTTTTGTTGTTTTGGCTGGAGTTCTTGTTTAGATGTCCAGCGTACGACGGAAACCTCATTGTGTCAACATATGATACTGTTACACATATCGTATCTATGCTTCAAACGAAGCCATAACTGTGTTGTTGCTTTTCTCCACCTCTAAATCACTTATTCTTCTTATGCTGTCTGCCTGTCTGTCTTTCTTTTCCTGTCTCCCCTCCCCTCTTTTCTCTCTCTTTCTGTCTCCTTTTCTCAATATTCAATATCATTATGTACCCTATTATGTACAGTCGAGTCACGCAAATTATCCGATAAAATACCCCGCGGTTTATGTTGGTAAGGGAATACATAACCGGCTTCAACGGGTCCATTCCCCACCCCTGCTCCTATCCTTCGTTCACGTTGGAGGATCCGCTGCAGAGGTTACCACGTAATATTTGTCTTATTCCCCTCCCTCCTTCGCTGCTGAACCCGAAACCGACCTGCATTCATAGGTGAACGTTTGAAAGCCAGGCTTTTGACATCAAACCAATACGTGTCAGACTCATTCAAGGGCTGGGGTGGACATTCAGTGTGAGGTATGCCTTCCAGCCATTGAAATTAGAAGTTCCCATACATCACCCTCATTTCACCGCTAATTCGTCTATTTGGATTTGAATTCAATCAAATAAGAGTTGACTCTCCCAGAGTTGGTGTGGAACACAGATTACGCCAACTTTAAATAAAGAAAAACACTAGAAGAAACCAGAAGCAACGGAAAGTTTCCATGCACTCGGCTGTACCTTAAGCCAAATTCTCAATTATTATAAAACAACGAATAAAATAAGTGAAAGAGATTTTAACAAGAATGAAATTTAAGAAAGGATACAAGCTATTTGTGTTTCCAGGAAATCCATGTTTCAAGTCCTCTTGGTTAAAAAGAAGAGCGCCTTTGTATGTCTAACAACATAGCTTATGTTTTGGCTAGAAGATTTTAATACATGATCTTGTTCAGAAAGCAAACAAATCAGGATTAATAGAATGGTTTCGGTCTCAGTACCACACATTCGTTCTTCGCATTAAGAAAACCATAGATTAATAGGTGTGGATGCTAAATGAAGTTTCATATCCTCTCTCATATAGATTACGTACCTGGACCACACATTTTTTACGATTCAACTCCGTCGAGCGATAAGTATATGGAACCAAAGCTAAGATCGACTACAGGCGTCAAGCATGAGTCTATGACAATAACACCTACTAGCCTTCCCATTCCAAGCTAAGCAAGTCGAAACGCGGTTACAAAGGAGGAAAATTGCTTCTTATCTCAAGTGTCAACATTACAGTGATTAATTAATGCATTACTGAATCTTGTACTTTATTACCAGTAGATATTAAAATTTATTTTAGATATTTGTTTTGCTCCTGTTCATGTACTTCAATGTTTAAGCTGTTTTCAGTGCTGTATAACACTTATTTTGAACAGGACAAAATATGGTTTAAGCTTAATGACCCAAGCAAGAGGTGTACAAATAGTAGGAAGAAAATTATAAAGGTAATTTCGGTATATTTGACAATGAAAGTGATTCAGATTGTGAAGCTCTATTTTGATGTATGATATTTTCACTTTTAAATTGTATATTGAGTCATATTCTTCACTTAGATGAATTTATAGTCAACAATATGCCCTCTTAGATGCATTACGTCAGGCCATTAGAAAATGCCACCATTGGAGGCTCTATAATAATTGGAGTAGAGGCACTGAAGTAACACGAACTTATCGCCAGGCCTATAAAATTCTTCAACACACTTTGAGGTCCCAAAGAAAATGTGGGCAGAATGGACAAAAGCCAGTGTTGCACTGAGATTGGCACCACTGCGGGATTTATCCCCTGTCTGTCAGGCAGATTCGTGCGCGCCTGCAGTTATGTTACCCGCCGCCAGTTTAAAATATGTTTTATGTGCTCTGTGATCTCTTTCTATTTCCAGGTCGTCAAATTGAAGGTTTGCAACACTGCATGTAATCACCAGGGCGCACTACACATTCAATCAGAGCAACCACATTTTCTTTAAGGAGTTGGTAACAATATTCTTTATGGCATACTCCGGCAAATACAAAAAATATAAAAGATCTCCAAATAGTCTATAGTAATGTTCCGTTCTAGGTCGCCAAGCATGTATATAGGCCATAAGTCACGTTATTTTTTCGATAAAGTATTTTCTAAAATAATGTAGTAACGTACTGAAATAATAATAATAACCTTTACGTATATTGCAATTACGGTATAACTATCCAGAAATCTAGATTATATACATAATCTCAAGTTCTACTAGAAGAAGACAATAAAGCATAGAAAACTACAAGAAGAAATATATTGATATAGGAATCACTCAATGAATTTACAATATGACAGAAGTCATGACTCAATGTTCCGACAGTGGAGACAATTACCACCTAAGCTGTGCAAAGAAAGTACGTTCAACAGAATTTTTAAAAGAACAAACTATTAAATATGGGTGTAGAGCTTGAGAAACTGAATGTCTTTCTGACAATGAAGCTATGAAAGAGGGGGATATAGATACAGATTTTCAAGATGCATTAACTAAATTATCTTATTCAGAATATAAAGTGGATATACGTGTCGTTAAATACATCCTGAAACAGAAGGACGGTATCCTTAAACAGAAAGATGATATGATCTGTGAACTTCGCGGTAAAGTTAACCTACTGTTGAACCAAGTTGATCTACTGGTAAGTCTAATCTATTGTTATGCAGAATGTTCACGTGCTCAGAAGCCTAACAAAAATTTCTACTGGTATCAGTGGGGATGAAGTGCAGAGCATCTTACCAAACAAGGCTGCTAAAATAATATTAAGAGTAAATACACGCCTAGCGGCATTCACAGGATAGCAGTGAATGTATTGAAATTTGTTCTAGTGTCGACTGTTGACTTAGCCCAATTCGAAACCCAGGCTGTTGTTCAACTACACAGGTCTAAGGAATACGTATGGACAAGGCTCTGCAATCAGCTACAAGAGTCTGTCCGCTTTTTTCTCCTACCTGTACAAACCAAATAAACCCTCATAAATGCACTCCCGTAACTTTCTTTGCCCTAAGTATGGGCACATCTTTCTCACTTCACATTCTGATAAACAATAAAAGATGTATTGCGAAGAGTGCGTATCTATTGTTTCAACCTGATGCAAAGCTTTATTGTTCACCAGGCAAGACTGAGTCTTCACAAACAGTGGGTGGCTTATACTTATCATTCAGATAATTTCTGCGGAAAAATGTTTCAAATAAAAGTTTTAACTCCTAGTCATAGGCGTAACCAGGCCGACCATATGGGGGGGGGGGTTATAACATCCGCGGGGTCTGGCGAGTATGGAAGGAGAGGGGGGTCCGGGAGCCAAAATTTTAAAAATTAAGATGAAAAATAACGAGTTTTAAGCTTCCGGGGGTTCTCCCACGGAAAATTTAAAAAATTAAGATGCAAAATAACAAGTTTTAAGCTTCCGGGGGTCCTTCCCCGGAAATTTTTAAAAATTAAGACGCAAAATAACGAGTTTTAAGCTTCCCACGCTTTATACTTGTATTAAGCAATTTATGGGCAGACTTAAAAAATTATACAATTTTCCTTTTTTTAATCAATGGGGGGGGGGGGGGGTTCAAACCCCCAAAACCCCCCCCTCGCTACGCCTATGCTCCTAGTATAAGCATCTCATGTGCAAACTTGGAAGAAAGTCGTAGGAACCGTTTACGAGGTAATTGGAGAAACGAAATTTTCTTAATGTAAAGTGGCATTAAAAGTGAGCGAAAGTCGTCACCTATCTTTGTATCACATCGACTTCAAATTTTGGGGTCGATCACAATACTTCCTCTACTTATAGTAAACCTATCTAATGGTAAGGGCAGAGGAAGTAAAAATGAAAGCGGGATATTACGAAAATTCCTAAGATTGTAAAAGCACTATAATGGAATGTTATCACTAGGGCCCGAGGGTTTAGCCAATAATTCGTCAAGTTAGTGGTGCACAAGGCATAGAAAGCTTTCTGAGTTAGTAAACAACTTGCACTGCATGAGGCAGTTTAGTGTTCTGTTGACGTCGTTGTGTGTTGTGCGTTCTTGACAACCAGTGGCGGATCATAGCTAAAGTGAGTGAGGGTGCTGCTCCAGAAAATGTTTAGCCTTTTGTTTAGAAAAGCTACTAAGTAATATCAAGTTCATTGCAAATAATTTCGGCAACTGTCTAGATGTATCACTCTTCTAGAGAGACAAAATATGTAAATGGCACAAGCGAACAGACTCGTGGAGGAATTATTTATAGGTAAGACTCAACCTGAAGATGGAATACTTCTACAGGTGCAGCAGAAATAAATTTAAAAATTCTCCAGAAAAATGCAGGATTTTTCTACTGTTTTTACCTTTCAAGGTGCACTGGAAGGTTCTACAGAAGACCGATGTGTACCAACACAAGGGAAACACTACGTTTGCGGAAAAGTATCTCATCCCCCCGTCACGTCATGAAACGTAGAGAGAAGTTTTTACCATTAAAAATCTTCTTTGGAGGAAAATAGAAGATATTTTTCTTTTGAAAACGTCAAAATGTATATTGCCATTCACTGCAACAAAGCGTATGCACAGACATATAAATTGCCTTTAAATTGCCTTTTAATTTTCACTGTGAATATTGTTAACAAAAATATTAAAGTATTGGTTGTGTATATTTATGTTCGTTTTACTAGAAAATATATTTTGTTTCTGTGATTTACGATTAAATGCGCAAACTATTCTATGACGCTGTATCTATCATTTCACTAGACTAGCTGCACTGCCCTTGAACTTGAGTGTTCGTATTAAAGTGCGCCACTGAAAGCGAGTCACCCCTTCCCTCGTGTTTACATACGGCTATATCCCAGTCACCACTAACCTGATGTAATGTTTTTGTAGCTAAACCCCCGGGCCCTAGTTATCACTCATCACAAAAATAAGCCTTCTACTTTAACTTTTCGCATAGTCATGGGAATTCTATTAATTATCTGTCAGATTTTTACTTGTTTAATCCATTATGGAACAAGTATTCAATAAAATTTCATTTGAACTACAAAAACTTAATTATGTTTCAATGAAAAAAGTGTATTACATTTATGCCAAATAAAGCATCAAAACACAAACGCCATGGATTAATTACATGAAGTGGAAGTAATTAAATGTGATTGCAAAAGCCTATTGAATAACTGACAGCTATCTCTTTAAAACAGTAATTTTTATTATTGCCTTCATAAGTTGTTTAATTTTGCTAATGTTCAATTACTAGGGGGCATGGATTAAGAGAACTGTGGGAATTCTTTTGGGAAAATAATGAAGAGTATACAAACATGTGATGATGAAATTATAAAGCTGTTTTTATATGTCCGTGCTTAAAATGTGTACAAACAGAATTTAATCACATTGTATATCAGTTTTTTTTTTATTAAAAGAGAAGAGAATATTAAGAGATGTCGAAATTCACGGATGAAAGCAGTGACATTTTAATGACTAAAATATTATCTATGATCCTCATCTATGAACCAACCGCTGAATGATATAAAAGGAATGATGAAGTTTCCAGACTAACTGGTATTAAGTGTAGGTTAGAGGAAGAAGACATTCCTGCTGTTCGTCTAAGTACTTTGCAAAAGTTTTGGTCATCATTAGAAGTCTATCAGTGTTAAGTACTGTAACTGGGCGGATTTTAAAAGTTTATTCTTTCTGTAGAAAAAAAAAATTCAAATATCATTTTTGCCCCAAGTATTTTCCTAAAACACTGCCCCTAAATTTATCCATGATTTAGTTGACAAATATTATCATTCATACTGTATTATTTTGTCACATCAGCCGAAGAAATAATAAGGAATTAATTTTCCCCTTTGCATTTTTTCAGTCAAGTTGATAGTTCTCCCAAAGAGTAATCTGACAGTTGCCAGTCTGCGGAGACTCCTAATCTCACTATTCCACGAACCATAGACCTAATCAAAAAATACAAAACAGAGCTCTGGGATAATGGAGAATACTTCATACCGAAGACATGAAATGTTTTATATCACAGTCATAATATTTTGCATTAATTACAAATAACACCGTCTAAACTCCCCACACATGTAGCACGAATGGGAAACAGACAACATAAGATATGACATCCTACAGAAACTTTACATAAATCTTGCAGGAAGATCTTAGAAATAAATGGCAGGCCAGTGTTAATCAGGAGGTCGGAATGGGATGAGCAGACTGGTGAAAAATAGAAAGCGTCTGTTGTTGCGGTGTTCAAATAACAGTTATTAATAACAAACACTGGATTATGAAATACCGTTCGTTGCAACACTACGCGGATAAGGAATAAGAGAAGCCAGTATAGTTCTAATTGACCGCCGGCGTGGTCTTGTGGTTAGCGTCGCTGACTATAGATCCGTCGGCCCGGGTTCGATCCCTCGGATTTTTCTGAGGTAGGAAGGTCTGGTATGGATGCACTCAGCCTCGTGATTCGAATTGAGGAGCTACTTGATAGAGGCGTAGAGGCTCCGGCCATGGAAACCACCATTAACGGCCGGGGGTGACGGCATGCTGACCACATGCCCCCAATCCTGCCATCTGCCTATGGTAAGTTTATTTATTTATTTATTATTTTATTTTTATACTCCAATACATGTGACCCTATTTTACCTTGAAGGCAAGTTAGGGTGTTAAATAGAACAAATTAACAAACTATCTTACAAGTAACAATAATAAACAGGAATGAACATAATTTACGAAATGTAAAAAATCTTGCTTGCATCACTCCCTTCTAAAAAACTGTCAGTGTACTGAAAGTGTAGTGTCACCACCAATTAGTTTGCAAATCTGGGACAATCCAGGAAAAGATGAATGAATGAATGAAGTGCTTTTATTGTTAACAAGAAAAACTATCTTTTTACATTGTTCGTTGCATGAGCCCTTAGGCTGTCCATGCTTTAAGGTTTCACTGACTGTTCAGATTCTCCACAAATCTTCATAAATAGATACGAAGTTAAGTTTAAATATAGTTCTAATTGACGATCATAGATTTGTAGTGGAATCTTCCCCTTTAAACCACATGAAGAGATTTTCGAAAAGTTTAGAAAAACATAATATTTTTTTATTCCCCAAAATCCACTTATTCATTTACATACATTATGTGGGTCGATATTGTTCTAAAATATCTATGATTACGGTTTCTGCGTTATGCCTAAGCCCTTTCAAATCGATTTATAACTCGATTATCAACTCAGAAACATGTTTATACAAGTAGCATTGTTCTTCTAACAGCTTGAACATGCTGTCAGCGCACTGATAGGAGTAATTCCATGCCAGTTTGTTTTTATCATCAGTCAATACGGAACACACTACACAGTGCAAGTCAATTATCATTAGTACAAAGTAACAATCTTCTCAAATGCACACGACTAGAACAGCATGTTATCTTGCTTCTTGCACAGGTGTATTTGTTGTGTCAGCACAAGAACTTGAAAAGTAAGAACTGTTAAACAGACAAATAATATAAATTCTACCTACATCACATCAACAGCTGAACTTCTTGGTTTGATTACGACCTATTTCGATGACATTATACGATCCCATGTTTGTAGATTTACAAACATGTAAAAGTACTGATGTGGGAGAAAATTCTGGCACACCGTTAAGGGTTACAAGCCCGAGTAACAAACAGTACACAACCGTCGTTAATAACCATATAAATAGTTGAGAAGAAACCTTCAAAATTATGCCAACAATATCCTATCTGATAGTCTACTAAAGTGTATTCAACATTGATGATTCAATTTAATCCTTATTCTTCATTCAATTTTAATGTGACCTATTGAGAATTGTGATCATCATAAAATATAGGTGTCAGAAGGAATAAATACCCCAAGCAGACGCACTTATTGTCCCGCGTATATTCGCCGTACAGTCCCGTCGTTCGTTATAAGCTCATCGGGTTTTTAAAGACGGCTTTATCAGCTGAGGAGTGGCGGTCCTCCCATACAAGCCTGCGCGGTAACCACAAGTATTTATTAGTTCGGAGAACTACAGTTCCGTTTGAATTTTCGCTTAAATACTAACCAATGTAAACACCCATGATTAATCAACAAAATAAAGGAAATAAATTTAAACATTAAAATAAAAACGTTAACCTATATTCTTCACCGAATATAATAAGAGTAATTAAATCGCGGAAGGTGAAATAGGCTGGACATGTTGCGCGCAAGGGGGAGGAAAGGCATATCTTAAAAGTATTGACTAGGAGATCTGAAGGGTACACAGACCTGTACATATTTTGATTCAATGCACGTATAATGTATGAACTAATTCAGTTTTCTATATCCTTAACTCCCAGACAACCAGCACTGTTGCCATCGTCTTTTGGTTAAGCAATGATAAATGTATACATTTAATCACTATTCTTACATGGCTTATATTCTTCGTCCAACCATTCGCTATGACTCCACGATGGAAATGTTGACGTAGAAAATAAAAGAGCATCTACAAGAGGAGTACCATTCCTTAAAAAAAAAATTGTCTTGTTAGATTGAATTGATAAGCTGTGTTCCATGGAAACTCGGGATGAAGTAAGCAGCTTAATTTTTAATATTTATAATAAACTGGCATGTGCCCGCGGCTTCGCTCACGATAATTATTTCAAAAATTAAAAATTAAGAGCATAATACAGTAGTTAAATCATTATAGCTATAAACACCTAAATCATGTGGACTATATACCACGATTAGATAGCGTCGCCTACTAAAAGCGACCTCAGATTCGAGTTCCTTGGCCCAGAAAACCCCTTTATAGTGAGTTTCGTCCAAATAAAACAATGTTTAACCATATTTAGGTCTTACAACATTCAAGCGATCGCGAAAGTTTTATTTCCAAGGTACGACAAAAATAGCCAATGCCAACTGTAATTGATTTGACATTGAAATGTATAACTGAAAACTGATGCTTCTAAAATGCAAAAAATGCACGTTTTTTGCCCGTTTTTCACTTATAACTCACGAACGAAAGCTAAAATTAAAATTCCGGCTTCGAGGTGCATTTTCCGACCCTTCAGTCTACCTATGTTTAAAATTTCAGATCTCTGCGTTGAGTAGATTTCGCTGGGCATCGCGGACAGACAGACAGAAGGAAGACATACACTTCCTTTTATTAATATAGATGATTATTGATCTTTAAAAAAAGAACATTTTATTTAGAATACGATATTGATAGATAAACTATTATATACACACGAGAGCAAAGTATATTTGAACGCTAGTGGAAATTATCACCCCCGGCTTCTCCTCGGGTCTTAAACTTCCCAGACGTCATTAAAATATTACTTTACTTTCTATACCATAAATTACTATGCTAAGTACATTATGAAATTTTTAACAATATCCTCCTTTCACAAAAAACTTTCTAAAATACAGTACAGTCCCGCTATTCCGCACCCCGCTATTACGAAAATTCGCCTATTCTGAACGGAATTCAGAAAAAAATACCGATTTTTTAAACTTAAAAACAGGATAAATTAAAAAGACGTTCGTGAAAAAACGTACATTTATTGTTATACGAAGAAGGTAAATAGAGATTTACATAGAGCCTAAGCTTGATGAAAACGCCTGAAACCAAACTGCAATGAAAGCTGGCACTTACTTTACGCATTAACAAGTCAATACGTTGATATTATTCATGAAATCCGCCTATTCCGAATTCCCGCTAAACCGAACGGCCTTCAGTCCCAATTAGTTCGGAATAGCGGGATTCTACTGTAATTATTTCGTAACAAACTGTTACATAACAGTCGTAACTTCAATATTTTGAATGTACAGACCTTGACTTTCAACGGTAACGTAAAATGTAAAAGAACTTCACTTTTCGTTGAGAAAATACTGTAAATAAATCGTTTGTTTATGACGAAAATTACAAAATATCCCTCGTTGTGTGTTGTAAAGTCTATAGTTCCTCACGACTAATTTTCGGAAGAGAATATTGGAGGCTGATGCATTTTTTAAAGCCCTCAATTTTCCGTTTCTAAAACAAGCGCGAAGCGTATTACATACTAATTGTCGTTCCCATGTTATGAGTAGCTCTCGTTACGTATGAGATATACGTGTTGCCTAGGCTAGCAGGCGCTTTAACAAATGCACGGAGAAGGAGAGTTAAAAATAAATGATTTAATTTGTCGCTAGCTTCAAGTGGTTGTGGTTACGTCACGAATCACTGCGCTAGAGAGACACCCCCTCCTTCCAACTTTTTTTTAAACTTTAAAAAAGCGCAGTCATACATTTTATTGTATAAAAAATTCACGTCTCTTACTGTGGTGGTAGCAGTTCTCTTTTTTTAAAAATGCGGTTTTCTCACCGGGTGACACAATACGGGGAAATACAACTCACACTCGTATATATAGGAGTCTACATGATTTCCGACAGCAGCTGAATAACTTCCTGTTCCGGAACGAACGAAATAAAAAAAAGGAGACACGTATCTTGATGTGCCTAACACGGAAAATGGAAATTGCTGATCGACATGTGCCTAGGAAGTTAAATTATAGATCTTCGTAAGTTGTGACTGTTCGAATGTCTTCGAGTGGTTTAGACTAAAACTATTCTAAAGCACTTGACATTTATGTAAAAACAATGTCAATGGTAATATATAGAATATTTTAATTACTTTACTGTTAAATAAATTATGTAAAAATGTAATGATTGAATTAATGCACGCGCACACCTGTTAACATAGTTTCATTGCTAACAAACCAATATTATCGCCAAATAATAACAAATCACTTTGAACTTGTCATTTTGTATCAACGAGAAGCTGACCTTGTATAATAAAAAAAATCACGTAAACTGATATAAGAAAGTTCCAGAATGCTTTTGTTGAATCAATTATAATTGCAATTATGATATGCAGAAAATAAGTTTTTAAAATCCTCCAGCATCAGCAGAACTACAGATTTGTGATATCGTGACAATCGCACACTCACAAAAAAAAAAAACCATGTCAAATTAGCCGGCTCCTCGATTTGAACCAGGGACATCCAGAATACGAGTCCAAGACGTTACCAATTCGGCCACCTCGCTCAGTTTGACGGTCTAGTTTGATAAGCATGTGTGAAAAATAGTGTTATTTCTCAAAGCTATTGCAACTTGAAATTCTTAAAATATGTCAACATTTCACAAAATTCAGTGGAAAAGAACGCCGCTAATTATTTCACTCTAATATACCTTCTGTATATAACAGTATTCATGTAGTACTCAATTTCAACTTGATCAACGAAATAAACAAACATCTGACTGCATTGGAGTCAAAGCCCTCATTGATTAGAAATGCGGTATTGTAGTATAGACATGATTAAAAAAAGCATGAAACCTTTAATTAGTTATAACTCTGGTATCGGTCAACCGATTTCATTCAACATAAATAGGCTTCTTGCTATGGACATTATAAATGCGTATACCAAGTTTAATGAAAATCCGATAAATTGTATTTGAGTTATCGTGCTTTTCTTATATATTACCATAAAAAGGCACTAAATTGGTCATTATTCCGGTACCGGCCAACCGATTTGGTCCAATGTTAATAGAGACTTCCCATGGACATTATAAATGCGTAGCCTATGCCAAGTTTTATGAAAATCCGATAAAGCGTATTTGAGTTACCGCGTCTTTCAAATAGACACTAAATTGGGTTTACACTGGTCAGCCGATTTGGTCCAATACCGATAGGTTTATTCCCATGTATATTTTAAACGCGTATACCAAGATTCATTAAAATCCGATAAAGCGTATTTGAGTTTCGCGCCTACAGACGGACGGACGGACGGACAGACATTTTTCCGTCCCCCACACAATCTCATAAAGTACATAGTACATAGGTTGAATGGAAGAGAAGGCCTAATGGCCTTAATTCCACCAGGTAAAATAAAACAATTCTAATTCTAATTCTAATAGGCCTACTGGCACTTAATGTGATTTTTTATTCTAATGACAGCTGACAATCGGTTGATCGCTCATCGCTTAGTTACCAGATCTTCAGGTACTGCTATGCGTTGAAGTACCAGTTGCTAGGAGTTGAATTTTTCGTACAGTACAGAGACGACTGTCACAGCATTTCAAAATTGACACATCAGCGCTGATTTATTCCTCGGAAACTCTGTGGTTTCAATCACTCTCCTTCCTAATTAAGATTCGAAACGAAGAACCTTCACATGCGCCATTATCCCAACGTGTTAACGTCAGTCTTGCATCTTTTCTACTATTTATTTATGCACATTGATTTCCTGTATTCCATAACTAGCAATTACACTTCACTGAAGTAAACGAGCTAGTCTTATTTTCCCATTTATCTTTCATTTTCATTTGATACATCTATTTTCATTCACCTACATTCGTACCAATAATTTTCGCGAAAGGTGAAGTAAATAATGTATTAATATTGTTCATCTATTAAGCGGATTTTAATCTATTTTAGCATCAATTAATTATTCAGGAAATTACATAGCATTACTCCAAAATAGATAATTACATAGTCTGTCTTGAGCTAGAAGTTCTACTTTTAATTCAAGCTGTCTAAAAAAAATTAAAGCTATATATGGGCTTAATGTAATTAAGGCCGGTTGTGATTATGTGAATCTCTCCTACAAATCACACCAAATTTACATAAATAATCTGAAATTTTGTATAATTTTCAAACTGTTTATCATTAAAAGTTTAAAATCATAAAACTTAATGGAGGACAGCATTAAGAATGACGTAACGTTTAATGAGTAATGATACAGTGATCATACAGGAACGTAAGGAAAAATATTATGTCAATGGCGACCAATCATCAAATGCGAAAACACTCTTTGTTGTACAAGGATAAGAACAAAGTTAAAAAAAGTTGACGGCTAAGAAAGATCTTACTAGATCAGGCACACATCCCCCGCGACAATAACCAGATGAACATGAATCAAATTAATAGAATAAAATAACAAAGAAAACACACAAAACATGTTCCCTGTGTTCTATGATCAAGAGAATGTGAGGCGAGATCATAGAACAAATTCGAAACTGGAGAATAGCCTATGGCTCAGGTAATCCGGGGGTGGAAGGCGAGGCCCAAAAAGAAGTCACATTTTATTCACGCTGCAGAATTCGAACTTCTGTCTTTAAAATCCAAACTATCAATTTTCTTAGCCGAAAAATTACAAAAGTCACTAAAAATCACTCTATTTCAAACGAAGTATACGATCATTCTTAAGCATATTCGATTAAAAATTATATTCCTTCGATAATTTTCTATATTATTTTTATATTTTGTGTTGTGATTATGCAAGATTAAAATTATATAATGAACTTTAAAAAGTCAAATTCTTTCATTACAATTTTTTAGTATTACATATTCCAGCTATAATTATATAAAGGATCAAACTAATAAATTTATAGCAACTAAAATAGACTTGGCTGACTTATTACAGTCTGAAGACTTTCTTATGCAAATTGATCACATATCTTCATAGTTTTCAAATATTAAATCCAAACTAAGGTACAATTGCAGATATAAAAATCTGTAAAATATTTAATACATAGTATGCTTCTGGTACAAGATAACAGATCTAACCATAATAATGCAGATACAGTAGAACCTCGGTAATTCGAGCCCCGGTATTTCGAGGTTCCGTGTAATTCGAGCTGGTCTTAAGAAAATTAAAATTTTCTATAAAACTAGAATAAAATCCCGTTTTTATACGGTATCCGTATGTAAGTTTTACGCACTTTCGAATGTGTTATATTTTGAGCTTTCTTTCAATTTTTCCAGGTACAAAAATGCAGGTAAAACTGTCCCACTTAGGGTTTTCGTTCATAATACACAGAAATAGCCTTGGCTTCAGATTGCTAATGCATTTCTATTACAGACTGAACAGGCTGATGGTACCTGTACGTACAGTAGCCTACTGTAGTGTAGTGAGCCCACCTGTGTCACATTAATTTTAGAGTGGTATGTAAGCCTACTATATTGTTTATTTATTTATTTTTTAAACCATTATTGTGCTCATTAAACATTTATTTATAATTTACCCATTGATTTAGTGATATTTCCCTGTAATCCGAGTTTTTTGTAATTCGAGGTAGCCTCAGCCCCAATTAGCTCGAATTATCGAGGTTCTACTGTACAAGAGTGTAGTGCATTGTCCTCAAGAGCAAGACTGCTCGTGATCGGATTATTTTTTATAAGCTCTGGATAATAAATCATTATACTGGTTTGAGCTACATACAATCTTCCGAAGTTTATGAAGAGTTACTCTGTTTTAAGAAAAGTAATGTAATATCATTTTAGTCTATCTATTAACCAAATTGCTTGTTAGAAAACGTTAAAGTATTCAGGAAATTGGATAGAGGTTCTTGGCATGCAGTTAGATTGACTTCGCGTTTTGTTTTCCTCAATTCCAGGAATCGAGAGACATTTATAGGACAAAGCGTTTTAGGGAAGGTCTGACAGGGTGAACGTCACGACCAAGTTATGTCATGAAATCCCCTGGGGAACACCACAACTATCGGCACACAACTGAGCAACACCTGGGCAACGGTTGTCATGACGACGCGACTGACTTGCTAAACAAACGAAACTACAAAACCCAAGTGTTGACAGACAAAAGTCAAGACAAACACTTCCATCGGCTTCCTGTATACTGTCAATGTCATATTTCTCAAGTCCGCCATTAATTTTAACATTAAAATAAGAGATACAGATGTTTAAGTTTAATATTAGAATAATGGAATGACAATTAGCTGTTACTACCTAAAATCAAACTAATAAAATTGAAATGTATACGATTAATAGAAAGGAAAAAAATATATATCGTTTCTAAAAATATTACACTGAATATTTATCAAATGCAATTCAGTTCTCATGACAACACTATTGTTTACAAGGGTTCACGTAGGACTTTGGGAGCTACATGATACTGGGCTTTGACAAATTCAGAGACTATAAATAAATTGGTGTAAATAAATAGTTAACAATGAAATCCACGAAAATAATGCACAATGTGATGCATTCACATAACATTCTGTAGCCTGGATAAGAAGAATATCATTTTCTGACTTCACATTTTGTTGTAGAATAGGAGGTCGTATTGCAGGGACAGTATAATCCAGTGGTCTCAGCCTGAATGTGTGCCAAAGAGTATGCTATAGAAGTCGGTAAAAAAATTATATCCACTGATATGTTATTCATAGCTGTAGGCTTTGTATTTTTAGATGAGAAATATGGATGTTTATCATAGGCCCTAAGCATGTAAAAGGAGAAAAAAGGATGGAACATTTTTAGTGCTACGCGCGCAGTAAATTATTATGTCCCAGGTTTTGGGAGAGGAAAATATGAAAGCAATATTGAATTTCTTTTTTATTTCAGCCCCGAAACGGTTGTGTGATAACGTGAGATTGAGAAATAAAATATTCCGTAAAAGACGTTATAATTTTGTGTTACCAGAATGTTTGTTTCATCTTAATCCAACCCCTCCTAGTGTGTAGAAGCAATTCTAAGTTCTCTGTGAGCCATAAAAAGCTATAACAATCTTTTTGTGGGGCAATAGTTTGAGTGTCATAGGTCGTTCTTCCTCATTAAAATTTTACAAACCTATAAAAGGACCTAGAGTTTGAAAATCGAAAGTCCTTCATAAGTTGATTTCAAATTACAAAATATAAAACGCGGGCAACGCCGGGCCTTTTAAAATATAAGCTAGTCACCTTTCCCACAGACTTAAGCTCGATAACAACTAGACTTTGGTGAGGCGTTGAAACAGAACGCCCATTATATGCGGAAGAATAGCAATGTCTATATTTGGAATAGAAGTACGCGTATAGAAGTCACGTGAAATGTATCACACTAGATTTTTTAAAATACGATATGCTTACGTTTTCATATTTATTCATGTTATCTCTCTCTCTCTCTCTCTCTCTCTCTCTCTATATATATATATATATATATATATATATATACATACATATAAGGCTTTTTTACTGACTGACTGACTGACAGAGAATCAACGTAGTGCCTAAACTATAATAAATAAGAGACTTGGAATTTTGACAGTAGCCTACCTTCGTTTCATAATGTAAGTGCTCACTAAGAAATATTTTTAAAAAATTATTTTAAATGCCAAAAATAAAATATTTTGGACACATATCTTTTTACACAGAATGATCAAATCCAAAACACATTCCTTGGACACAGTGTATTGTTGGAAGTGGTAACAGGTAGGTTTGGAAATAAATGAAACGGGACTTTGACAAATTAGAGAATATATCGATATGATTCATCTAATGCACAATGTGATGCAGGCACATTACTTTCTCTACCCTGGACATGGAGAAAACCGTACGAGGTATGGTAATATGTATAATATTATATCCCAGGTTTTTGGGGAGGGAAGTATGAAATTGATATTGAATTTCTTTTTAATTTCATTCCCGAAATGGTTGAATGGTAACATGAGAGTGAGAAATAAAATATTCCGCAAAAACAATACAATTTTATGTTCCGGAATTTCTGTTTCTTCTTATTTCAACTCCTAACAGGCTTGGTGTGTAGAAGCGATGGGATGCAAAATTCTACATCCTCTAGAGCCAAACAAAGTTATATCATGTGTTTTCTGAGTGTGATAATTATTGTTGGGAGCTGACGAGATGATCCGTGATTTGGTGGTGGCATGCTGGGGGAAGACGGTGTTGTGCTATAACTGCAAGTGTAGGGGAGCGCTGCTATTGACTGCAGATAAGAGCTCCATAGTCATGACAGGGATCATCTCGTCAGCTCCCAACTGCAGTTCTTCTTCATTTCGAATTTTTAATACCTATATAAGGACATAGAATTTGAAAATCTAAACTCCTTCATATGTTAATTTCGAATTACAAAATACAAAACCCGGGCGACGCCGGGTCTTTTAAGCTAGTGATGTATAACAGAGTAAAATGACAGCACAATACGGGAGTCTTCTAGAATCTAAATAGGTTTCCATACTTGTACAATGCCATGACACATGAACATCAAGTTACATGTCCAACACGAGCTCCCGAGGTCACAGGGGGCAGTGGAAATTACACAGTACTTCCAATCCCGACATGAACATGGCACGTCAATAATGCTGCAAGTAGATAGAGTATTATTTTTGTAGGACTTGACGTATGCACGCACGCACAAGATACGCACATCGCGCTTATTCATTATTGATGACCGCCTGTCAGCAGTGTGACGAATGTATGTAGTCGATAATTCACAATCAACTCGTGTGCAGTAATGCCATCAACTCACAAAAAAAAAAAAAAATCAAAACCGTATCAGACAAATGAATATTTCACTTCAACTCACTGCAGTCTTGATAATAACATCAGCTTGCAAAACATCAAAGGTAATCTATGGATGGGCATGAGATAAGGGAACGTTGCTCTTTAGTTTGCAATATTCAATATCTAGTGCAGGACCCATGAGAATAATTTGGTCACTACTTTTCTACTCTATAAGTAGAGTTTAGAAAACTCTAAACTCCGTGGCGCCACATCCCTGAATTGACAAGGCCTATCACCCGACTGCTGCGTCATCTACCGTACGCATGGCAGGTTTGGGGGGAATGTGGTCAGCAAGCCGTAACCTACGGCCGGTCATGGGAAGGTATCAGGCATTGAGTGGGGGGCTATTACTGCTTCGAGCTAGTGGCGTGGTGAGCCCTTCACCATTATAAAAAATAAAAAATTTAAAAAATAAAAAAATCCAGAATTTAAAAATCCAAAAATGCAAAATTTAAATTAAAAATTAAAAATCCAAAAATTAAAAAACCGAAAATAAAAAAGAATCGAAAATCAAAGGAAAGTCGAAAATCCAAAAATAAAAACTCCAATAAATAAAAAATCAAAGATCCAAAATTTTAAAAATCCAAAATTCAAATTCAAAAAGTAAAAAATTAAGAATTAAAAAATATTAGAATCATGACCGGAGCCGCTAGTTCTCTACCAAGTAGCTCCTCAATTTGAATCACGAGGCTGAGTCCACCCCGTTAGAGTTTGGAACTAATGTTAATTAATTGAATCTGTTACAGAAAACGTTTTGACAAAACAGCTCGCAAATGATTTTCTAAAATACTTTTTAGTACGCGCTCTCTAAAACGGCTGCTTGTCGGACTGTTAACACACCGAAAAGTAGCATTTTATCGGCTAGCGGCCTAGGCCGCTAAAGTAATTTTGGCGGACTCTTCTACAACTAGTTCCAACCATGGCACCTAGATGTCTTTGCATTGCCTTCCAGTGAAGTTATTTTCATAAGTTTCTAATGTATATAGGTTGATACTAATAAGAAGGATCGTAAACCTCGGACATCTTGTAATTTCATAAATAATTTTATAGTAATAATATTTTATGTTGAACATAATTGGAAGGAAATTCGAAAATTACATGTATCCATTGCCATGTCATGGCTTAGATTAGGGCACTACGATTATCGACTGAAAGGAACGGCTTCAGTTGAGCCTCTTGTACGAATAACTTCTTTTAACAAGGCATAATAAGTTTTGTTGCGGAAAATATGAAAAAAAAATTACGTTTAATTTGAACCGAAGTAAGTATACGTTGTTAAATTAATCAAAATTATTGTCTTAAAAATGTTTTTAAACATATTTTAGGAAAAAGGAAAATCCATAGGAAGTCAAGTTTATAATCCTGCATTACTGGCATCACAAGGGCTAAATCCTTGCATTCTTAAGGCAGGATCATTGAAAATGAGTGAAAAACTACTGCAAGCGCTACGTTGGCCTAAGCAAAAACTATAGCTGACTCATCCCGTATTTCGGCTACCCTTCGTCAGAAATATGGTTCATTTGTATCTTCCTGAAGCTCATGTAGAGGTTCCTATTTCTCGTTCAATAATTTTGGCAGGGGTATTATTAAAATTGGGAGGATGTGGTTTATTACGTATATTTAATTATCATCATTTGTGGAAGTAAAGTTAAATTATTTATGAATTTCCATTAGCTTAAATTCGTTCGCTAAACCAGTTTCAGAGGAATTTTTCTCCTATAATATTATCATGTAATGTCCAACAAAGTCAATAATCTGTGGTTCATGAATGCATATGCATATATCTATTTTGAATGTTACTGTGCAATAACAGTGGAAGCCCGGTTACAAAAATCACTAATTAGTGTGCCTCACAGTAATGCACATAACATATATTGTCTGTCAGTGAGGTAGAACATTAAGCCAATCAGTCATAGGAGAGAGGTTCCATCTGGTTCTGTGAAATGAACTCTGGCTTAGCTCAGTTGGTAGAGCATTGGCACGGATAGCCAAAGGTCCTGGGTTCAAATCCCAGTGTCAGAGGAATTTTTCTCCTATAATATTATTATGTAATGTCCAACAGAGACAATAATCTGTGATTCATGAATGCATATGAATATATTTATCTTCAATGTTACTGTGCAATAACAGTGGAAGCCCGGTCACAAAAATCACTAATTAGTGTGCCTCACAGTACTGCATATGACATAACTTGCCCATCAAGGTAATCAGTCATAAGAGATAAGATCTATCTGGCGCTGTGAATTGAACTCTGGCTTTGAGCATTGGCACGGATAGCCAAAGGTCCTGGGTTCAAATCTCAGTGTCAGAGGAATTTTCTCCTATAATATTAACATGTAATGTCCAACAGAGACAATAATCTGTGGTTTATGAATGCATATGCATGTATCTAACATAAATAGCTACTATGCAGACGTAATACAATATAATGTGCATCGCACCCAAATATTGCAACAAAATTATCTAAGAGATAGTCTACATAATTCAATATTACAATGTCTGGGCTATGGTAAAAAAATCTGCATTTGCTTTGTGCCTAAAATAAACCATGAAATGATCGTAGGATGGTCAAACGGTTTCATTCCGGCACCTTTCAAGAAGATGCTCAGTAGATTTAATACATTCGAGACAAAATAACTTGGACATTTGGATGTAAGTAGTCCTGCAATTTTTTTGGCAGTCTTTGGAGAAGAAGACCATTAATAAGGGTGTTTCCATCATCCCCGAGGAGCGTCATCTATTTCCAATTAGTCACCAGAGTCGGCAATCCCTATATATTTAATTTCACCCTCGAAACGACTTCCTTTCATCTGAAGAAGACAGGAAAGAGGAAGGAAGAAGAGAACACTCAAATTAATTTTAAAAGAGAAGAAAAACGAAAGTAGAGATGGCACGCGCTCAGTTGTTACACCTGCCAGGTATGTCTTGTTCTTATTATTTTCTTTTTGGTGTAATTTGCTGCAGCGCAGTCAAAATGCTCACTTGTTTTATGAAAGTAATCTCTAGGGCAACAAGGCTAACCCAACTTCTACGTTTCCAGCTACAAGTCAGATTTTTAACTCAGATTCCTTTAGAAAGTTTTAACGTTAAATTTTTATGTTCCAGGCAGCAATTATTTGTAACACTTTTTTCGGTACAAATGATTACAAAATAATGTAAATACATTAAAATTACGCGTAGGTTACTACAATGAATACTATTGTTAATAATTGTGTTTAGGGCCTAATAGATATTATGATTTTCTGTTTTAGTTTTAATAAAACTGATTCTACATAGCTATATTATTATATTGTTAAATTATGTATAATAACAATTATGGTTTTTGTTTTCTGTTTGTATAATATCACAACTGTCTTGAGAGCAGGTTCGATCCCAGCCCAAAAAGGTGGCATTTTTATAAGTGAATAAATGGGACGGAACCATTTCTGTAGATTTACAGACATGAGTACCATCAGCTATGAGTTGAAACCAAAAAGCTTTGTTAGTAAACTTACGTGTTTATTTAACGACAGGGGTGTGCTCGAACTTAGACTTCTGACTGACGCCAGTGTGCCGAGAATAGGTCCCGCAGGATTTTTTTTTTTTTTTTTTTTTTTACATGCCTGTAAATCTATATACAAGGTCCTGTCACATTTATGCACGTATACACTATTTTTCAAATGAGAAGCAGATTCCTTCACCGCCAATCACGTGTACGAGCTTACGGAGCGCCGCTAGCAGTCAGAGTCTTCCCTCCGTCACGCCGTCTCTGATTGGACCGCGTATCTAATCAAGAAGAAGGACAAACTGTTTGTCATCTGCAAAACACTGTAGGAATACATTCTATCAACCTGGCCAAGATCGAACCTTGAGCACCCCTAAGAGGTTGAATTTTGGATACATTAGAGTCCAATACTCAGTGCTTTAGTTGGGCCGGTACGCACCGGTACTGCGTACCGGTATAAAATTATTTTCCTTCTACCATACCGGGAAAAATATGTGCTCCGGTACGTCGTACTGGCAGTACAGGAACGATATTGTCCTAAAATACTTATTAAATGTCCAATTCACGAGAGTGTATTTGTTAATAATGACAAACACTATTAAATTCGCAATAGATATGCGTTCTATGGAAGGTGAGTACCCCCATAAAATATTTTCCAACTAAAGCACTGCCAATACTGCATAGTACAACCTACAGCAGTAGCTACTTTCTATAATCATTAGTAGCCATTTTTCGTCAATGGAATAGCTCTCAGTTCATATGTCAGGCACGTTTTCTTAAAGTTACGCTTTCTGCGATGCCTTAGGCCTATACTTCTTTAAAAAAAGCCAAATGGTAACCTCAAATTTATTTCAAGTGGACATAGATTGTGTAGGCTACAATTTTATGACTCTAGTACGGTATAGGCTACTTAAAGGGCAGCTAGAAACAATAAATGTTGCACGCTTATGGCAGTTTGGTGTACCAATATTCCTGCCAAACTTTACAATTCTAGCTGTCCTATAAGTTTGTGCAAAATTATTTAATATGAGAAAAATATACCAAATTTACTTAAAATAAAAATAATATAACTCTATGGAAGTTATAATCGGTGGAGGTACGACAAAAATTTAAGTATCGGACTTGTAAATCTCTCAAAACCGTTACTGCTGGTGAACTCGGTTTTCTTGTACGACTTGCCGATTAGCTACTATAAGCCTCAAAGAAGGAAGTGTTTGTAGGCCTACTGATTTTCATGAAAATCTAATAAAGCGTATCTGTGTTACCGCGCATACAGACACCCGGACGGACAGACATTTTTCCCTATTTAATTTATTAGATAGCCTATATATACCTGTCTCTGTGTTGAAATAGATGGTACATAATAAATAAGTAAACGAACTGGGATATCGCCAGACTATATTTTCACTGTGGACTTGAGCACTCCACGCATGCGCACTGCCAACGGCAGGTTCGAATTTTAACGGTCGCCAAGCTTTCAGATT
Organism: Ectobius pallidus; assembly: GCA_964059195.1. Lineage (NCBI taxonomy): Eukaryota > Metazoa > Arthropoda > Insecta > Blattodea > Ectobiidae > Ectobius > Ectobius pallidus. Next base: position 77,167,203 of record CAXKWD010000010.1, on the reverse strand, counting down.
CCAGGCGATCTCTGTAATAGGGTTCTAAATAGTAAAGACAATATTGCCTGCTTTTATGTACTAACGATATAATACCTAAAATTTCATTATCTTAATCTGTAAATTACTATTTAATTGCATTAGGAACGTGAAATATACTCAACAGTAATCAATAGTCTACTTTATGAATCCGTTGTAGCCTAGCGTTATGGAAAGAAAATAAAGATGTTCATATTTAAGAAGAGATCAAGTCATGAGTGCTTCACATCAGTTTATATTCAAAAATAACATAATAGAAGGTCAGAATTTATCTAACAAAGTTTAGATATCGATTTATAGATATTGTGAATATTTAGCGAATACTTACATAATCGAGCATGCAATGAATAATTGAACTACAAGAATTAATAAAACACATCACTATTTGTGTTACTGTCAGCGAGATAGCCGATGGCAGACAATCGATACAGTATACTGCGAAGGTAGCGCTGCGTGTGGTTATTACCTACATTTTCCGTTCAGATCAATGGTTTTATTTTTAGTTTAATCTCTAAACCGTCACCAAAAATAGGCGGGTCCGTTGAACAAGACCCGATTTTTATTGAGAAAGAAAATTAAGTAAATCACTATATAGGAAAATAGCAAATGTTTTCTTGAATAATTTAATCCCCGGATTAGCTTTTTAGAAGCAATAATTGTGAATTTACATTAAAACGATTGCCGAACTATATAGCGCGGATGAACATTAAAAGACGAGGTTAAGAGGCCGGAGAGAAGCAATACACGTGCAAATGATACCGCGAATGCGCACAATGTACATAGCACCAAAAGTTCACTCTTTTGTCTCTAACTTATATGGTAACAGAAACCTTTTATATTAGAGTCTTACAACTATAACTGTACCTACCATCTACCACCGTATATTAAAGTCTCATGCAAGTGTTATACGCAAAAAAGAGGGACATCTGGATGGAATTATATAGCACAGATACAATGACAACAGCGGATTGGACTCTAGGGAAACACGAAATAATGCATATAATGACTCCCTTTGTTGTCCATGGCTGCCACCACTAACCTAATTGTCTTTAACCTACAGTCATGACTAGCAAAAATAGTACCACTAGGATGAAACGGGCAAACAAACCTAACCTAACGAAACCTAATCTAACAAATCTAATGTAACAAACCTAACCTAACCAAACCTAACTTAACATAACCTAACATAACAAACCTAACCCAACCTAACATAACAAACCTAACCCAACCTAACAAACCTAACCCAACCTAACATAACAAACCTAACATAACAAACCTAACCCAACCTAACATAACAAACCTAACCCAACCTAACATAACACACCTAACTCATCCTAACAAACCTAACCCAACCTAACATAACAAACCTAACCCAACCTAACATAACAAACCTAACCCAACCTAACATAACACACCTAACTCAACCTAACAAACCTAACCTAACCTGACAAACCTAACCTAATTCAATCGTCATGACTTCTGGTATGAATGAGCAGAAAAATAATCCAATATATTTATATTTTTAATTAACGAAATCTGTCTAAACCATACCTTAAAAAAAGAGTATAGAACACAAGTCATGTCATTTTTCAATAAACCAGAATTTTCAATTGAATAATAATCTCTATTTCTTTTGCCGAAAAGAACGTCACAATTTGCTCGTAATTTTGAACGTTCAATATGCCCGCCTTTACTGTACAGACCAGTCGCACGATACATGAGAATCGATTATCGAGAGGTAACATTCAATCACCATGACTGTCGGATGAATGCGCAGATAAAAATAATCCGTTATAATAATATTTTTAATACATGAAATATACAATAAATCGCTTTAATCCGGGGCTGAAATAAAAGTATACAACGCAAGTCATAATATGTTGATAGTTATAACTTAATTCTGTTTGTAAATAAAAATCGGGTCTTCGACTCCCGTGCCAAATAGGCCCATATAATGTCATTAATATGGTATTTATCATTATAGGAGATTTATAACGATTCGCCACACATAGCATTGTCACTTACTGTTAAATCTCTTTTTGATCGTATGCAGCTGATACATATCCAATCGCTATGTTAAAGACTAGTTGTATTTTTATCAAAGAAGCTATAGGTGTGAAGATGCTTCAGTGTTCAGTCCTTATAAATTTACAGAAAAACAAGTGCACGTAGGTGCTATAAAAAGACAGTAATACAAATAAAAAAGATACAATTATAACAACATAGACACTTTTGATTGGTTGAAATTCCACATATTCTTATTCTGGATTAATATTATTCTTATGATTCCACATATTCTTACTCTGATCCTCGAGCTAAAAAGTTTTCACCACTTTTTCTTTTATTAATCTGGAGCTGAGGTAAGATGCTGACATCATCAAAAGACTTGTCATTAACTTCAAGTTCACATTTTTCTTATTGTGACCACATAATTAACTATGAACTGTCAAGAAATCATAACTACTGCTGTCGTGAATGTAAATGTCAGGATAATAATTTTAACGTAAGTTTAATGTGATGTAATGTACTGCATTAGCTAGCAGTTTTTGCAGCGTAAACACCAAGTTAGAAATAATGCTCCAACTTTGTGAAGAAGAACAAGAAGAAGTTGTAATTTCCTTATGCCAGGCAGTGCTGCCAACAAGACAGAGCGTACACCTTTCCGGAATGTGAAATGTGCTTTACTCTCTCTGCTAACACTAATTCAATTTCAAGAAACCCAAACTCCACCACACTGCGACCTTGGTTTGAATCCAAGCTCGAGATATTATGCAAAATGCTTTATATATCACTACCCAAGTTTCCCAGAATTAAGCCAAGGATTGCATTATCCGTAAAAGAAAGAAACTACAGTCTACGTAATAACCTTAGAAAGTGAAATATCAGCCATGTTAAGTTTTAAAACAATGTAACGTATGGCATAGGATACAATTGAACAACGTTTTATAATGTGACAATATCAGATAACTATCCACTAAATAAGGTCTCCTGATTTCAGAATTATCAGTTTTTGTGTTTGTTGCCTGAAAATGTGTCATGGCGGACGCAACTTTAAGGTCTGTGTAGATTTTCTTGGAGGCTTATAGTAGCTAAACGGTAAGACGTATAAAAAAAAGATTGCACCAGCAGTAACGGATTTTGAGAGATCTATAAGTTTGGTCCTATGACTGTTTGTCCTATGTCGATTGGTTGTAGCTTAGAGTTATTATTTTTTTTAAAGAAAATTTTGCATATTTCGCTCACATATGTAATATTTTACACACATAGGATAGATGGAATCATAATATTTGGCAGTAATATTGGCACATACGACAGCTATAAGCGTGCAAAATTTGGTGTTTCTGGCTGCCGCATAGGTCTAAGTATGGAAAAACTAGCTACTACCGTCTAATCATCCAGTTATTAACATTGATGTTTACTCACTTCCAGATGAGCTAGATACTTTAAATTTGGCAGAATTATAGATTTTATACTATAACCGATGTAAGGATTCCAAAAAGTTAAAATGTTTAATTTATCCTTCCAAAATATTTTTAAAAAATTTTCACTGCCTATTTGTACGTATTCAGACGTTTTGGTAAACATATAGGAATGGGCCTATTGTTGACGTGAGGAATTTGCTGTAAATTCGTTCTGTTAATATACTAGTTATCCAACTTATTCCTTCACATATAACTTAGCCTACTTATTAAATTTTCTCAGGTAAACCGTGGTCTAAATATTAATAGTTTAAAAAATATGGCCTATTAAATCCATCTCTCACTTTGTTATCAGATTACGTTATTTTTTTTTTTGGACTGCGCTCACAAAAACTAGTGGAATACATATACATATAAAATATTATTTTATTTTCTTGTAAATATTATCAAACTTGTCCTAATTTTTCAGTACTTTTTATCCTGTGTGCAATATATCTCTCATTTTGACGTACCTATTGGAAGAAAACGTGCCATGATTGGCCTACGTAGAAACGGACAACAGATTTGTACTCAGCGACAAAAAATTTGTTAAGATCACCTATCACACCACTTGCCGAAAAAATTTTCAAAATGCTGCGTAGTGTAATCACAGTAAAAATTCAAATAAAAATGCCTCTGCGTTAATATAATTTCATACGAAGTGATTTATCACCTCCACTTGCAGGCGACTATTTTTGTTTACAAAAAGTTAAGTTACATTTAAAAATCGAATCTAATGTTATTAATTACATCAGATGCAAGTTTGGCCTGGAATTTCGAAAATAGTGCCTTTGTATCTTCAATATAACAAATGACGGTACCGCTTATCGAGCTATATAGATCGATCGCTTGAATCGACTTACGGAAACATCAGATACGTAGGTCTACATGATACAACACAAGACCAATATATCTCATCAGTAATTTTCTTTGATATTGTATTAGAATTTAATTTCTTCACGGTGTGCTCTATATGGGAAGCATTTCAGGTAAGACAGTCACTGTCTTATTGACACATTAAAAGAAAAGAAAACTTAACAACTCACTTCTAAGTTTACTCGAACCTAACCTCTCGAATAAAAAATTCAAGAATTAGAAAGTAATCTAATGGATATTTCTTACTTAAATCCGGTCGATAGAGTGAGGAAGTTCGTTCGATTAATAATTGAAAACTCTTTATACCTATAAAAGTCGTTGTATGAATAATTAAATACTTCTAAAATTAGAATAAGGAAATATAATTCAAAGTCAGGTTGGCCAAAAGAATTAGAGTGAAAATTAGATTATCTAAGATAAAATAAATATTGCAGCACTTCTAAAGCAAGCTCTGCTTAAGATTATTTGCTTGGTTTAATTCGTTGATAACTGTATAAATTATAGAATAGGCCTAAGTTAATTTCTTGACACTCCTGTAAATATCTTTTAAGTTCTTCCTAAACGTTTTGTCATATTAGTACCTCTGAATATCACGAGTATCGTAGTTGCATTGTATTAGTGTATTTTATTGTAGTTGATAATTATAAAATAGCCTATGTTCATTGCAACTAACTGTTCGTCAATGAATTATTAAAATGTTGAATTGAATTGAATTTTTAATGTCATATAACACTGGAACTCCCGAATCTATTTAATTTAGCTGACCTTAATATTAATTACTCGCTTCACAAAGGGAATTACAAGTTGGTAGCAATGCTTGAGATAGGGGAGGAAGGGATAATTGCTAGGGGGAACATGTTTGGCATGTATTTCAAATTCCCTGCCGCCCAGGAATTCATAGTGAACGCATATACACACAGAAACAAAACACTATTGTACTGGTTCCATAACTCAAACACTGGCCTCATGCAGAAAAAGAGCGCGGGCTATGCTCATGATAAACCTGCTTCAGCTATGCGCTGAGGGAATTAATCATGCTGCCAAGCATAAGGGCCCGGTATAGGTTGAGTCGACAGTAACCTGTCTATTGTATACATCTTGCATACGGCGGACAAGGTAAACTAATCCGGAAGGAAAATACATTCAGGTATTCGCAAATTATTGGCGGGAGGCGAAATGGGTTTGTATAAACTCAAAATCGCTTTTAAATATGACTTTTTACAGGATAACTTATGGGAAATTAAATGTTAAAATATTTTTAAAATCCCATTAGCTTCTCACCATGTCGTAAATTTTCCAATAGGCCTCCTTTATATATTTTATAATATATTCTATTATCCAAATTGGAGTAGTTCCAATAAAAGTAATTTATTTATTTACCTTATTTATTTATCGTAGTGTTACCTCTCCCTGTTAGGATTTAAGGGACCCAAGCCGCCCGGGCCTTACAGGACCGCGACCTGTCGGGAGAGGGATTAACTTTGGATCACATACATACTTTCTTGACAGACAAGGACATGGAGGGCCTCCCCGGATGAGTAAGTAAATTATTATAGGTAATAAAACATATCCCATAAAAAAAAATTCAACAACTTACAGTGATTTTTCCTTCTAACACACAATGATATTAAATGACTTTCTACCATCCTGCTCTTGAATGTCAAAAATAAATAAATAAAAATGTTCCTATATTTTCTTCTTTTGTATGTGATGTTTAGGAGCCATTCATGGGAAGACATTCGGAATGAGATTTTTCTGAAAATAGCACTTCTGTAACAAGTGCATCTCAATACATTATTAGTCCCTGGTGAAGTGGAAGAAAAGACCTTACGGTCTTAACTTTCTCCAGGTTAAATAAATTATTGTTATTATTATTATTATTATTATTATTATAATTATTATTATTATTATTAATAGTGAAATCGTGAAGTAAAATATCAGGGTTGAACGCAATATTTCCTCATCTATAGCACCTACGGTAAAGGTAAAAAAAAGTGGATTTTAAGCATAAATTCCCAGCGGAATAATTATGTTACCCCTATAGGGCTACTATTGATTAACCTTGTGAAATTTACAACGCCACTAAAGAGGCAGAGTTTTGAACCATACTGTATATTTTATGGTTTTTACATTTCAAATAAGTTCAGAGACAGCTGATGGATGGCTCGTCACCTAGTTACGAGATTTTCGGATATTTCCACTGGCATTCATACGCTGAAAATAAAATACTTCTGGTAGCTAGCGCATAAATTTGTCACAAGCTGACATGAATATTATAACTTACAGTTTACAAATCGATATTGATAGAGACTATCAGAGTCAATAAAATGTGTCCCTTATTTCATATAAATTCTATTATAAGGGTCATTATCGGTGTGCTTGCCCATGTTAGCACGTCTAGGATTTTTTATTTTGCACTGAAATGTTTGTTATCAAAGAGCATGAACGAAATGAACGAATGAAATAGCCTAATAAATAAACGAACTAAATAGTAAACGAATCAATGGTAGTAAAGGAAGGACATTGAATTTTTCGTTTTTTCTTTTTTCGGCTTGGGTGAAACAGTTGGTTAAGGATGGTTCCCTGTTCGTTGGTTCGATGTCGTTCCAGGATAATTATGCGTCCATAATGTGACAGTCCTATGTGTGCAAATTTACAGACATGTAAAAAGAACTTCTGCAGGATTACATCTTGCACACTGGTGACGGTTACACGCTTAAGTAGCGGTACACAAACATCGTTAAATACCGATAGAAACAACCAAGAAATGGGATTCTGATTCACATTACAATATTTTTGTCACATAAAAGAGGAGTTTGTTTTTACCTTTTCTATCAAACCTTAAACGTTGTAACGGAATTCTTGAACACCCGGTGTACACTCCCAAAAGTCAATCCGCAATCCCAGCACCGAAGAAACTTCTGAACATTGTTTTGTTTGACCACGTGATAGGAAAAACATTTTTTTCTCTAGAGGATTCGAACCCATACTCCCGTTCTCGTTTTTACAGCACTGATTCCTTACTGGTCTAACCACGTAGGCCGACTTTGGGTTATGTACAGTTTAACCGGTTTGGTTTTAAGTTTATAACGAACTGTTAAGACAACTCTTACTTTAGTAGAACCCAAATGTTTCACTTCTGCTTGTCTGTCACATAGCTCTAGTTTCGGTCCTCGTCTGTATAATTCTATACTCAAATTATATCCATGTTTAGCCACATGTAGTTATAGAGTCTTCAAATCTAGAATTTAAAAATCTATTATTTTTATTCTTTTTAAATTATTTTTTGTTGCCACTTATTCTGCTCCGTATTGCTGTTTCTACCATGATAATTATTGATTAGTTTATACTATTATAATTATTATTTTTATCACTTTAGTCATGCCATTTTTTCATAGCTTTCGCCTTTCTCCCCTGGTACTTTATCATCATATTATTTCGTCTTCTTTTTAGCTTTAAGATACGGTTGACATAGCACATCTATTGTAAAACTTATTGTATAGTACTGTAACTCTGGAACTGCCCCGAGCACAATCCCTGCTCTTTTGGGGTTTTCAGGACAAACACATGTATTAGATAAGTAATTTACTACTTATATTTTTCCTTTTATTTATTAATACTGACTTCAGCTCGTATTTTTCTATTAATATGTTTATGATGTGTTTTATTTACGAGCATTTCTTGGATGAGTCGGTAGCGCGCCTGCCTTCCACTCCGGTGGCCCGGGTTCGATTCCCGGCCGGGTTGGACTCAGCCGGGTTCAGGACTGGGTGATTGTCCGTAGGTTACGTCTTAGGTTAAAGATAATGCACATAGTCCACGATTCCTTAATTATAAATATATAATATTGTATATTTAATTCTATTTAAAAGTAATGTTAATCGGGTGTTTAGATTGGTTCATATAAATGTAAATAAATTTAGATTTAATTTGAGAAAAAAGTTCCCTTTGTTGGCTCAATAGGTGCATACTGGCATCTGAGCTCAAGGCTGTAGTAACAGGAAAAGTCTTAATGGTAAAAGAGGTCGGCGCGTAAGACCAATACAGGTTGTCGCTTAAGCAGGAGTAATAATTGTATTTTCTTCATGTGCCTGTTGTAAACATAACTTAGAAGACTCAATGTCTAAGGATATTATGGACCTCCAAGGCCATTAATATGAAGCACCTCCCTTTTTCGATATATTAAAGCCTAATTATACAATCTATGTACACAAATATAAATAGACTAGCTTAAAAGGCCCGGCGTCGCCCGGGTTTTGTATTTTGTAATATGAAATTAACTCATAGAGGATGTCGAACGTTGCATTCCATTGCTTCTACACACCATGCCGGGATAAACCCGAACAATGGAACCAACATTTGGGAGAGAAAAATCTTTCAGCACTGTCTTCTGGCGGAAACTTGAAGGGATGGTTAGCAAATCTCAGTGGTGCATCTCGGAGAAAAGTGATATGAGAACCATTTATGACTTTCTCTTACTTTTAATAGACTATTTTACGTGAAAAAGAATTTCATTTCTTTTATCGAGTTAAAGAAGTCCCAGGCAACAGTAAACTGCGAAAAGTTGCTGGGTTGGTTAAATGAACATATTCTAAATTGCGCATAGACTTGTATATTGAAGTCGCTTGTTTTCTTACTTTAATTGTTACGGTAGGGTGAATTATAAGCCATCGGGAATTCTTTATTATGCCAGACCCCTGCCGTGACTTGGATTTAAAAAGGAAACAGATGAAGGTGTGAAAATAAAGTGCACTTTGACGAATGTTGTAATTTGAATAAGACTTGAGTTTGTGACAATGATGTGGTGACCTTCTGACCTTACTCACTGGAGGGCAGCACCGTGAGGTGATCGATATATTTACCATTTCCTTGCGTTTTCCTGCCACATGGCCCAGTCCTACTTCACTTCGTCTGTCTTGCACTCTCTTTCAAATTACACCCGCTTTCAAGAAACACTCTGCCAATACAAATCACGGCAGCAAATGCAAAAACAAGCACTTAGAAAGCTCACTTAGCATCTGCAATATGCCAAGTCGTTTCCTGGCCACTGCAGATTTATTTTATATGCAGGATAAAAAAAAAGTATAGTTTCTACTCTATTTCTATGTACGTAACTGGTTCTTGGTATTACGCTCTATGGATATAGCTTTATAACAGTCCATGTACAGGCTGTTTCAAAACTCTCAGATGGCAGCTTTAATATAAAATGTTAAAATGAAGTAATCTGTGCGAAAATTCCATGAAATTTCTTAAGGCACTATACGTATGGTACTTTATTTAGTCTATTTACAACCAAGCTGAATTTGTATAATCATAAATGGAAATTCAAAATGTACAACATTGGGTATTTATAAATTATCCACTTGCTTTTCAACAGGACGAGCTAAATCTACGTTTTTAATGCAATAGATAAATTTATAAAAGAAGACATATGATTTATGGATGCTAAACAGTTTCTCTTATGCCAGTCCTATATAGAGATTTCAACATTTCCATGAACTTATTTTTCTTCACCACACTTAGTCTTCAAGCATTAATTGACTTAGTAAATGGAATATATATTTTTTTTTCCATTTAAAGAAGTTTAAACATTTTGACTTTTTAAAAGAAAAAAAGAGTCGCCTGACCTCAGCGATAAGCTGTTATTAAGTTCTCGTCTTTTGATAGGCCTATAAATGGCAGGGGACGGCGTGGAGTGAACTCAAAGCTTCTCTAGGCGTTTTAACTCTAAAAAATCGCGCTTTAAAACCACAAAGCGAAGGGGGTTGCTGAAAGCAGGTGTTTTGCTTCACCATGATAACGCCCGTCCTCAAGCTGCTCGTGCAACCATGAAAACCATCGACGACATATGCTTCAAGTACCTCCCACATCTGCCATGATTGCCAGGTCTGGCAAAATCAGATTTCCACATCTTTGGTCCACATTCTTGGAGGGCAGAAGTTCAAGTCTGATGAAGACATCCAATCGGCGGTGCATGAGTGCCAACAGTGTCAACCAGAATAATTTTTCTCTTGCGGTATCGAAGCACTTCCTATCTGATGGAATAAGTGCACTGAACTGGGAGGGGACTATGCAGAAAAATAATGTACAAGCAAACAATCTTCCTGCAGAAAAATTGTGGGAAAAAAATTGTGGTTTTCATTTGATTCTCCGTCGTATTAAAATTAACACGAACAGAACTGTTTTTATTTTAAATCTTGGTTGTTTGCTATGCTGCTTTCAAAGCTTGAAGATTGTTCCGTGTTCGATTTTAATCGATACTACACCAGTGCATAGGCGTACCGAGGGGTTTGGGGGTTTGAACCCCCCCCCCCCATTGATTAAAAAAAGGAAAATTGTATAATTTTTTTAAGTCTGCCCATAAATTACTTAATACAAGTATAAAGCGTGGGAAGCTTAAAACTCGTTATTTTGCGTCTTAATTTTTAAAATTTTCCGGGGGAAATCCCCGGAAGCTTAAAACTCGTTATTTTGAGTCTTAATTTTTTAAATTTTCCGGGGGTTAACCCCCGGAAGCTTAAAACTTGTTATTTTGCGTCTTAATTTTCAAAATTTTTCGGGGGAGGGCCCCCGGAAGCTTAAAACTCGTTATTTTGCATCTTAATTTTTTTAATTTTCCGGGGGAGGACCCCCGGACCCCCCTCTCCCTGGGGGGTATTCCCTTATAACCCCCTCATATGGTCGGCCTGGTTACGCCTATGCACCAGTGTTATAATGGAAAAATCCATATCGTAATAGATAGCATTAGCTTATTATAGTACGGTCGAACAAAAATAACTTCTAATGCCTGCCTACTGCTTCTGAATCAACAAGTTTTAATTCCCAGGTATTCGTGGAAAGAACCCGTGTAAGGTGGGATATGTAATCTGTGAAGGTGTAATCTGATATATGGGGCGAAACAAAGCAGCAGCGATATGCGTAACTCATATAACTACGGGTTGTGGCTTCTTGGCGTTGCCTGGCAACAGCACCGGTGTGAGGGTAACAACGGGCCAACTCCTGCTTATCAGTGCCTCGCAGCGATAATTCATTTATATGTGTCTCCAGGTGAGGCGCCAACCCTTCAGGATTGTATAATGCGAGCCTTTGAAGTAGGTGGCATTGTGTGCTGCAGTAATACAGGCAGGCTCGTAGGTCTGATCTTAAGAAAACGCTACCCTTAACGAGAGCAAAGAAAGCCGGATTGAATGATTGAAAAAACACACAGGTAGTATCCTTAATGAACTTCATTTCCTTAGAGGATATTAATATCATAATGTATTGCAATCACAACCTTATATCCTCTACAAAGTATTATCTTATATAAACAGCATGTGAAAATAACTTAAATCCATGTTAAAAAAGTGTACTTAAGATAAAAAGCTAATTTAATAAAACAAATATGAGACCATTATAAAGGATAGGGACCCAACATCTTCGACCTACTGGAAGTAACTGGTCCTAGGAAGGACCTTTTTCCTTCCATGTGACGGAACCAATCACAACAGATCATTGGATAGTGAGATTTGATTGGCTTCTAAGGAAATACACACTGCCCCTAAATATACAGAAGACTTTTGTAGCGAGCTGCAGTAGCCTTGATAAAGAACATGGCAAGATGGTGGAAACGTCGGCAGACATTTTAAATATGACGAAGAAGATACCCGGAAGCCAACAAGATTCTATAATAAAATAAAATCCAGTTATATCGTCAAAGAAACATAGAATTAAAATAACAATATTCTTGCAGATTAAGAGAAAAGCTGGTCGTCCTTCTTTGCAGCCCTCTCTACTTTTGGGGATGCATTTCGGCGTAGGTTATGCCATCCTCAGCCACTTGAAACATGGAAAGTGTTCATGAGTTTCAAAGGGCTCTAAATAAATAGGCTAGGCGGATTGGCGAAGATGTATAACATACAGGGATAAGCTATGGAACATCGGATTGGCTGAAACGGTAGATCGTAGGTTCGATCTCCGATTGATCAGTTTGATTCAACTATCCTAATCCTTCTGATGGCGTTGGCCGCACTCAACTTCTGACCTAAACCTTCAATTGAAATGAGTATCAGGAGAAATCATAAGGGTAAAAGAGGTCGGCGCGTAAGGCTGACAACCTTACCAATACAGGTTGTCGCTTAAGCAGGAGTAATAATTGTATTGTCTTCATCTGCCTGTTGTAAACATAATTTAGAAGACTCATTGTCTAAGACTACTATGGACCTCCAAGGCCTTTTATATGATATATTTAAGCCTAATTATCCAATCTATGTACACAAATATAAATAGATACAGTCATGTGAATATATTGATAGACGGGCAAATAAACGGAAGAATGGAAAATCAAACAAATCGGAGAACAAATATATACAAATGGCTGAGGGTATATAGACTGTTGATACCTTGGCGTTAATTCAATAATATCCAATGGTCAGTGATGGATAACTAATATATTTTTGAACAGGACTGTTCTCCACCATAAGATGTAAAGCAGGACAGAAACTCCGCAAGGTCTGCTCCTCGGAGATTTTAAAAGCAATATTGTATTCACATTAGCTCGACAGGCAGATAAGAAGGAAGGAACGGTTTCCCCGGAGACACTGACAGCTTTTAATTGGCTGTCTTAGCACAAGCTGGAGCTTCATTACAGACACGACGTCAACATGCAAGTAAACCCTACTAATTAATAGTTTCACTGCTCCTTAGTTTGGATTTCACATGACGCTTTTCGCTATTACAAGGAATAAGCATCTTCTCCCATACTTTCTATGCTCTTTCTAGGAAGGAAGGAGTGAAGGAAAGACAGAAATAAAGATAGGTAGAAGAAAGGAAGGAAGAATCAAATAAGGAGGAAAGAAGAATGAAAAAAGCAAATGAACAAAGCCAGAACGAAAGAAAGAAGTACTGAAATAAATACATTTTTAGTACACGCTCTCTAAAGTGGCTGCTTCTCGGACTAATACACCAAAAAGTAGCACTTTATCGGACTAAGCCGCTAAAGTTTCCATGGTGAGCTCTAGCGGACGTAGTTTCAACTATGGCGCCTACCTGTTTGTGTAAGTTCAGTTTTACATGTTTAGGGGTTTTATTGTTCATTGTCTATTAACAAGCATAGAAAAACCTGTCAATTAGAAATCGTGAATTTAATAAATAAGTTCAATAATAATAATAATCAATTCTTATATTTATTATGACTGGAGTGGTGCGAACGCACGAGATTTACTTTACTGTGCCATACATCAGTACCCGAAATTAAGAGTTCTATTTGAAAGGAAGGAGTTCAGATGTGCCTCTTGTACGATTGCTTCTTTTAACAAGGCATAAGTTTTTTGTTGCGGAAAACATAATCAAAATGACGTGTAATTTAAATTGAGGTAAATATGTTTTAGTTTAATTAATCCACATTATTGTCTTAACGATGTCTTTGAATTTTTCGTTGTTACATAAATAGCTACTATGAATAAATGAAGGATAGTGACAGCTAGAATGATTGAATAAAATGACAAGCATAGGCCTACTCGACGGATGTTTAAATGCAATAATATTTATAAGAGCAGAGGAAGAAAGGTAACTTAGGTCTTTAGGTAAATAAATAAAATAATCTGTTTAATTAATAATAAATAATAAAGTGCGAACAAAATCCTGGAGAACCTAAGTACCAGGAGAAAACCTTTCCTGCAGCGCGTTGACTACCCCATATCTGACCGGATCAAACCGCAGACTCCGCTGTCAGAAACCAAGTTCCAAGTGTCTGTGGTACGGCAACAGGTCTCTGAATGATCTAATCCTGGCCTGGAAAATCAGATTTAGTTGTGAACGATACCTGAACCTCTTTGGTAAGGAGCCCAATTTATCAAGCAATATCAGTTGCTTGTGAGGGGAAATTTGCTCTTCGACAGGTCCTTGGTGGGCCTGTCACGGTTATATTTTTTGTATAACGAAATTATGTGAAAAGATATAGTATTCCGATGCTTTCTGTATAATATTGTAAGCTGATTCAGGGTTTCCCTTTCCTTGTTTATCAGTGGCTGGCTTTTTTTCCAGACTTTTTGCTATAGGGGGCCCCGAAGAATGTAAAGGTGGACTATGAGAGTATGTATTTGTAATCAAATTTACATCACTAACTTGACAAATAACTGAATTAAATTTCTTTCACCGCAATTTTTAATATTGTAATATGATGGATAACAATTTAAATATTCTTTACAATAACTGAATCAAGAAGTGGCTTCAGTGAAGTTCATTTTTAGCTCTTTTTTATTTTATTCTCTAATATTTCACCATAAATTCTGTGCAAAGGGAGGGTAGGCCAAAGGGTGGGGCCCCACTTGGCGCCGCCCTTATTGTTTAATTATCTTTAAATGTCAGTAACACCCTCAACAGAACATTTAAGCTCATGAGCTGAATATGGTATCGTCCATCAATGCTGGTTTAAGGCTCCACTATTAATTTTCTTGGAAGTGATCGTAAACCCTCTTGCAATTCTGAAGGAATTAACCTTCCAAACATTAATCAACAGGGTTGTTTCTGTTTGTATTCTAGAAGGGTTTTGACTTTAATGAAGATAGTGTTGACAATCACGCTTTGGGCCTCGTGAATTCTAGATCTGCCTCCGGAACAAACAGTGGTTATCGCATTACCTTGACCAATACAGAAGATGACGTTAAAAATGTACGCACTACTCTCGCATTGCGTGGAGTGGCTGATATGCAAACTTAATGGTTTCAACAGTGCTTTGTTTCGGAAGTACGTATAACCAGCATCATCGTGACCTACATTGATCCCATGTTAACAATGCGAACCCCATGCTAATTGTTTCTCACGCGGATGCTTGGCGCGACGCCATTTTGGCTCAGGAAATGGGACACAACCGGCTGTTGACTCAATCAGAAGATTCTCCCGACATCCGTGTATCTTATATCCTTGCCTTCGATCATAGTCCACTGCCCTTCCTTTATGTATCGCAAGAAAGAATCTGTTCATACAAGCAGTGGAGCAGTCCCACAATTTTAATAGGGTGAACTCTTATTTTCGAGGAAATTTCAGCGGAAGATATATTTTAATTTTTGCCCACCATTAAAGAAGTTCACTTGAAATATTTAATAATAAGATTATGTCATTTCTTATGGATGTTCTGAGAAATTAACTTTTAAACTGGATTAATTCGTGATATTATAATTGACCCAAAATTAGACTTGCAACGAACCAATGCTCAGTTTGCCTTAAATTAGTATATCTTTTGGCATGTGTATAACAGAAAAACGACACACACAGACCAACAGTTAAACAACAATTTATGTTGGTTGGAAGCCATTTCATCATTCAGGTAACGTCATTACAGTTTATATATAGAATTTGAAAACAAAGTAAAGTTTCCATTTATTCCTGGCTTTGCTTTATTATATAGAGGAGCGTTTCTGAAAGCATGTTCCGTGGAATCTAAAATATTTTTCAATTTTATTTTCTACTAACAGGTTAGGCGTACTGGTACTGTAAACTGTACTTATAATAATGATAATAATAATAACTTATTATTGCAATTAATATTATTGTTACCATATCCTTCGGCTATATATCCATAAAAACCAAATACAGAAACGAACTAAGTACGGAAACGGAATTAGAAGCTATAGCTTCCCACCATAATCTTAGACATAACATGAATCTAAAGGATTATAAGACATACAAATTTTGTTCCATTAAATCTAATAATTGAGACAGTGACTTACATATATTCGTTAGCTATTAAAATCAATACCCTACAAATGCTATAGATTTCGTATCACAAAAATAGGCATAGGTCTAGGCTAATTATTATTCCGTCTTTTTTTAAAATTTCTTCTGAAATGTCACTGTTCTGATTTGATATAAAATCTGTACTTTAAAACAGAACTGAAAATAGAAATATGGCAGAAAAACAGAAATTTTAAATTCATTTGAAGTATGTCTCTGCCGTAGGCTTTATTCATTGACTTGATAGAAGTTGCATTATAGTAGGGGTTACTAGAAGATGATTTCTTGCAATAATGAAAACAGACAAGCACTATAGTTGAATTTAAAAAGCTCAGTAAAGGTTCTCCTTATGGAAGACAAATTTCTCGCAGCTATCATTTCAATGTAATTATTACATTTATACCTACAAATCTGTTTAGATTTTTAAAATAAATGACGGTAAAATTCACATCAAAATAAAATTCACGAAATCTGTAATTTAGCACATAGAGAAAAATCTACCACTCTCCAAAAGTGCACAAACTCCCATGTAAAGTTTTCGTACTTATGGAATAAGATTGCTTCATCTTCATCATATCAATTGACGTAGAAGACAACAGCCATGAAACAGATTAAGTCGCAGTGATATTTATAAAAATAACTGGCTACTCACAAATCTACCAGGAAAAGATGACAGCGTCGTTTCTTACCTGAAAACAAGAGAAAAGTGTTAACGAAGATCTTCATCTTAACTTATAAATAATTGTTTTGGATCTTAAGGCAAAGATTAATCGTAGAAAATTCAAAACAAGCCAGTAGGGTAGAATTTTAAAAATCTTAAAAAGATATTTTAATCATGTAAAGTGGTTGAACATGTAAATGTAAGCAGTCATTACGTTTTTCCTTACACTTACGGAGATCCATAAATAGAGTAAGAAAAACATTTCGTTTTAATCTAAGTTTTTCACTGGTAGGACAGTCACAGACACACAGACATGCAGACGCATACTATAATTTTTCTGAAAATGTTTATGACTCGGAGACTACAAAAATTTTGTTAATATTGAAAACTAGGCATCGGATTTCATTGTTGAACAAAACTAATATCTACGTCCACTTACTATATTACCGATGGCACTAATAGACAACTTAAAACAGACAGATAAATGTTCGTTTCTTCTCTCCATCATCTTTAATCCAAACATTTTCATTAAAATACATATAACAATTATCCACAATCATAGATAAAATCGAAAATAAACTTTTACCTTATTGTACCGTCAATTATTATTAAACCTAAATATAATTATAATAACTTAATTGTATACCCGACATTGAAGATTGACGTGCTGATTTTATTTATTAGGTCGACTGGAGCAAGTTTCTAACAACATGTATGCACCGAACTTCACACAATCGGCGCTAGTTGTATTTTGGAAGCAATTCTAGAATGGGACTAAAAACTCTAGTTAAAAAGTTTGTGAAATTCTTTCGCAATTGCGTGAGATCTTTAAATTATCTGTAAACACATCTCCGAATTGGGCTATATGAAAAGAGAGCGGATTTATGTGTGTAGTATACTGTAAGACAACAATGGTTACATCACTGTACGGTGTGTGATAGAAAGACGCATGGGTAACATGAAATTAGGGTGTCCATATAACTTGATGTTTATATAAAAATGGGACATTTTAATTATTTTGTTAAAAACTGGGATAATTAAGGAAAAAATGAACAAACATTTAATTCACAAAATTTATGGAATATTTACAATTTACCTTCGTCTTATGCACACAAATTATCCCAATTTCTTCTGCAGATTTGTGTAGATAATTTATTCCACAGAAACAGATGCCTCATTGTCTCTGTATATTTCACTTTTATGTATTCTATCAATAAATGTGTTTTTTCTTATAATTTATCATGAAAGTCAGCATATATTACTCCATTAAAGTATGTATTGACAATGAACAACACCTTCACTGTGGTAACTTTTATTTATATAGCGTGAAACACACTGGCCAATCACAATCACAAAAAAGCAGGACATTTGAGTGTCCCCAATAAAACTTTCGGGACAGCGGGACATTTTGTCAAAAATGGGACTGTACTGGGAAAAACGGGACGAATGAATACCTTAATGTAAGCCTAAAGTCAGTACAAAAGAAATCACGTCGAAAATTTCGCAGAAAGTGATATGTTTTCTGTTTGTTTTTTATGTATGTGTGTTTTTTTTTTCTTTCTTTCTTTTTGACATTACGACTTGACTGGAACTTTTGCCGGGGTCAATGAAACGGGCTTTCATCCCTTTTCGAAGAGTTTATAAATCAAATCATTTAGGGAAGAAACAAAGCTTATGATCAACACTGGAAAAAACACGGGGGACGCTAAAGATACGTACTTAACTCATGGCCTCTTCCTCGGACAACACAATAAGTGACATAACGGACAGGAACATTCAGGATAGCTGAAAAGTAAATTCAACTCTGCGAATAAGGAAAACCTCGAATAGTACCACACTCAGATTGGTCACACACGAGGAAGAAGCGATAAGAATTTGTTAGGCCTACTAAAAATATTGCAGTTCGATATAAGTTAACGGTAACTTCAGATTCAGAAAAGTGTTGGACCTAGGAACAAAGTTCAGACAATAACTTATTAAACCTTGCACTGACTGGGTTGTTGAATACTACCTAATAACACTAACCCAGACAAGGCAACGGGTCTGGATACATGCGACACAAGGTCGCTATCCAGAAATAGCGAGGGGCACCTGCGCGCCCGCTTCAAGTCAATTAAACTTTATTATTATTATTTATTATTATTATTATCATTAATATTATCACTAATATTATTATTATTATATAAAAACTTAATTGTATTCCTGACATTGAAGACTGAAATAATAAAGTCAGGAACATTCTTATATATATATATATATATATTATATATAACATAAGTTATATATATTTATATATAAATATAAACTAAATCCCTTAAAAGTACAGAAGCCAATGTTATACAGTATTAGTAGTTTATAATCTCTAAAACTGAATCGGGTAGTTTGTATGGTTGTCATAATTCAATAATAATTTCTCATACTTATGACTATAGATTTATTTGAATATGTATCCTTTGTCAAATAGAATATTTTATTTTTAAACGCTGAAAGTTGCAGCGTTTGTTGACAGAATTATTTTTAATGCATTATGGAAATAATTAAATTCTCCTGATACTATTTAATAAAACACACAAAATTAAATTATTACAAATTAATGAATTGTGTTGTCACAATCTCCATGTCAGTGAGAAATGAAATGACCTTCTCAGGCTATGATGATCGAAAAATAATGTTCAGGTATATCCATGGAACTACCTTTAGGCATAGGCCTATTTAATTAAAAAACAAAATGTAATTTATAAACCTCGTCTTCGATTCCCTAAAGATCGACTAAGTGGTTCAAATGCAATCGCATTTCTATTGATTTGCATTTTTCGGGAATGATTAAGCAGAGCGAGCGTTAGCTGGAAACACAAAACGCACATAAAACTGCCATGGGACTTCGCAGTAAACAACTTTTTAATAATTCCCTACAATTCAATTTTGAATTGAGCAACTACTAATGTTTCACTTCAGCGTTGTAGGTGGTCGACTGTTCTCGGTAGCTGATGTATGAAAATTAATTTGAAACGTTGAGATGATATCATGCGTAGAGTTCATACACAGTCACACAGGCTGAGAGAGGGTTATTATTGAGTTGGCCTTTCAGCCTATTATGACTAGTAACTCTTTGTTTCTGAAAACTTGCCACGTTCTGTTTCAGCGCTTTATTGCTGCGAGTGAAAGTGAATATTGTTTCTGATGAACTCATCTGAAGTATAAACCTGATGATACCAATATAAAGCAATGACAATAAAAATAAAAATAAAAAAAATTAAATTTATCAAGAGACAAAAAATAAAGCTTAAGAAATTCAATAATCGTGACCTCTGAAACACAAAAACTCAACTCTCTCGACAGCCCCTATTACACATTTTAATAAATTACATACATAATAAGTAAATACTGTATAATTTGGAACCAAGATTATAATTTTAAGTAAAAATATACATAAAAAGAAAACAAATAAAATCAAGTAAACTGATGTAACAAAGTATCAATTCCTATGAAAATATTAAACAGATATTATATTAAACAGATTTCATTTATATCTTCTGATGATAGATTTACATCCAGTGTGCAGGAAAAATCAGTTACAAAACGGACATAATGTTGTAAGATTTTCATTTAATGAACTTATTAAGGAAATAATCAGGAAATACGTTATTTACATGATAAAAAAGTATAATCTTTAACTTCAAAATCTGTGAAAATATAGATAGCACATGAAATAATATCTAATTTATTTCATCTCATGACAGATTTACATCCAGAAGACACTGAAACTCAAGGCAAAAGCGAATGTGATATAGACAATTTTAAGTTTAAAACTACCGTAAGCAAATTCAAGTGCAAGCTTGAGAGAAACTGGCCATAGGGTTTCTTTGAGATTAGAATGCTACAAAGTCAGAATAAATTATTTTCGTTTCAATGTTTCTTATGTTTTTGTTTGTACGCATTGTTGAGAAACTGATTGCTTTTGTTGCTCCATAAATACAAGCACGGACTAGGAGCAGACATTCCGACAGAATCTGATAAAAAAAGAGAAACTATGACATTGGAGAAGGAAGCAATTCAAGAAGGTTTCTGCTGCTTCTTCTACGTTTCTTTTGGAACTTCACCAAGTTTTATTTTTTCTTACTCCACCTGACTTTGCAACGCTCCGTTCCTCTCTTGACTTCTTTTTTTCTTCTTTTATAAGAAGAAATAAAAGTTAAAAATAATTCCTGGAATTTCTCGGCAAAAAGGGCTCAACGTTTTCTAATATGTTTGATGACTCAGAAAGCAGGAAATGGAGTGCTCCCGATGTTCTTTTTATTTTCTTTTGATGTCATTTAGTAAGTATGTTTCAGAGTTATGTTGACAAAATTATTAGATTTATTTTGGTTTCTCCACAGAAGGCGTCTACCACACACACTGCAATACAAGTTCTTTCAAAAAAATCTCTTTACATCCATTTATAGTTCCCATACTCAGTTACTGCCTTTGGGAGAGTATACTCAACATTATACAAACAAGTGCTTACAGGATGTTAGTGCATGTATTTTCAATTTTTTCAAATGCGTCAGAAAATATATACCAATTCTGCTGGTATGTTAAAAAGTAATCGATCTTTGTCACCTTAGACATGATGGTATCTTGCACTTGATTCTGGTACCTAATGTTTATGAAAAGTAATTTTCAAACGCATAATTTTAGAAAATAAAGCGCGAAACAAAACAGAAAATAAGAAATTTTAAAAATATCAGTAGAAAATAATTAATTTTAAAAATATCAGTTACTCAGATGTAGATAACATTACTTATGTGAATATTTTAGGTGAAAAATCCCTTCGACACTGGGAGACGACCTTCGGCTTTACGTGCAGATGCTCTCCCAATTGAGCTAGCCCAAATTCGATTCACAGCGCCAGAAGGAATCTCTCTTGTAATGTTCAACGGAAACAATGTTCTGTGGTTTCAGAGTACAAAAACTATTAAAAATAAAATAAATATTATTTACATTCTATATAAACCACTAAAGTTTCGCAGCAACAGTGAGCAACTTGGGATTGTGTTTGAGATTTCGAATTTAAAGAAAATTGCTACAAAAAAGCAAAAAGCAAACTGGTTAACTAAAAATTACCAGAATGTGTACGCCGAATGAGGTCAAATGATATGTATTGAATTTTGGACAATTAAGATCATGCCAAAAACACAAATATAAGTGCATCACAAAAGGTTCCGAAGTACTCCAAAGATCACTTTGTGGCTAAAGAAAAAGAAAGAAACTGTTAAATTAATACATTACTCAGAGTCTATTCGTTTTGAAAAAAGTACAACGTGCAAAATCATGTGCAAAATGCCAAACAAAGATGACGAGAAAAATGAGTTTTTCGATGATAAAAATTCAGCTTCGGCTATGAATAATTTCATAAATTAACCCAAATTATACCTAAAGTATAGTAGCATGTGAAAAATTCTACAGAAAATATCAAACAAATGGCCAAAGCATTCAGTTCGACTGGTATTCCACTTCTTTTTTTTTTTATGAGTAGTTTAAGGAACGGATAACAAGAGTATTTAATTTAAATTTACTGATATCAAAGAAGCTGACAGAAACTAAACTATAAATTAGGTATTTAGAATATCTGAATTCCTCTATTAGATTATACTACAATAATATTATGTGGAAAAAAAAGGCATAATCTGCTGAAGGTGAAAAAATAATTATAAAAAATAAGGAGTAATATGGGTTGCTCTGATATTCAGCATACCAAAACCAGTTCATCATCCTAATCCCTCGACCATTAACTTATTTCAAAGTCGTTTAACAGTAGCCTAAGTCACAACCAAGACAAAATATTTCGTTTGAAGCCAATTCTACTTTATAGGCTTAGGCTATTCCTGGCTCAAAATTAACGAAATATGCCTCAGTTTTGCTGTAATTGTGATTTGAGTTAATTTACTGTGGGGTGGTATCAGGTAAGAAATAGAAGGAAGGTAAATTTAGCGTTGTGACGCTGGCATTGTTTTGTGGCTGGATACACCCTCGTCATTACATGTAATTAACCCACAAGGAGGTCGTAATTACTCTTACTGTCTTGTGCTGCTCGATCGATGAGGACACACGAGTGCTTGTGCCCATTATGCTCAATAATAATAATAATAACTACCAGCACTTTTATTTAAGGTATTAGTAATACGGTGTTAGTAATGGAAAAAGTAATGTATCGTACGGCTGCATAAAATAATAGATCCTATTCTACTCATGTGAAAAAAAATGCGTAGATTAATTTTCTTACTGAATATACTGTACTACTGTTCGATGATTCACAAACGAATTCAACGGATTAAAATATAATTAAAAAAGTGTGCGTGGAACGCTACGCGACAGAAGTGAAACTTGATTTAATTTTTATTTTGTAAATTTTTGATTATTGGATTTTTTCAATTTTGCATTATTGGACTTCTTAATATTGGGTTTTAGAACTTTTTAATTTTGGATTTTGGATTTTTTAAATTTTGGTTCTTTGAATTTTTAATATTGGATCTTGGGTTTTTATTTTTTAAATTTTGGATACTTGGATTTTTAATTTTGGATTTTTTTATTTTTTAAATTTTAGATTTTTGGACTTTTTAATTTTGGATCTTTGATTTTTTAATTTTGGAATTTTGAAATTTTTAAATTTTGGATCTTTGATTTTTTTATTGTGTGGATTTTTTAAGCGCGGTAATGAACCTCCGGGTTCCATAAAGTAGATAATATACCTTTAGATTGCTTAGGAATTGTCTATTGCCATTGAGCAAGTAAGTATTATTATTATTATTATTATTATTATTATTATTATTATTATTATTATTATTATTATTATTATTGTTGTTATTATTATTATTGTTGTTATTATTATTATTATTTTGTAGAAAAACATTTGAAAATGAAAATCAGTTCGTCTGGCATGAAAAAGCGTTAATGTCAATTCCAGACGTGTGTTTAAGATCAAGAACGAGAAGACCACAGTGGCATTCTCTGGGTATACCAATGGTATTTATAGAAGCAAGAATGTAACTACATACCATACGTATATACTTGGTAGAAGCACCAGAAAGCAGAAATTAATTTGTGTGTCGCTTTGGTAAATACCTTGAATAATTGACAGTTGGCTGGTTCGTAGTGCAGACATACTATTAATCAGTACCACTGCTAAACAATCAAGGAACAAAACAGAAACGTTCACATTACAAAACATAATCTAGCTCTAATATGTTTAATGCATGAGGAACACAGCATAGAAGACAGATTTTGAAATTAATTTTCAACATAAATTATTTTCAGCTAGGGTTGTTTTCTCAAGAATTTTCCCCTCCAAATAAAATTGAAGAGCTTTTAGCAAAAACAACCTTAGTCCAAACATTTGAAAATTGAGTTTTCTGTGTCCTTGGGTGCTACAACCTACTGGCCATTGTTTAAACTACATGATATGGTAAAATCTGCCATAGTCCCTCAAATATAGGGTTACAAAGTTTACCAAATTTAGCAAAAACAACCATTGTCCATTGTCCATTCAGTTTTTTGCAAATACCTAGTGAATTTGTTGATAGAAGTTGGCTATCATGCAGAAAACTTTTTCTTAGAATCAGCTGTTTCATTGTTGTGTAAACCATCGTCTCCTCTGATGATAACAGCAGTGGAATCCTAGCTCATACAATATCTATGTTGATATTTTTCAATAACATTAATAGTGTAACGTGTAATTAAGAATTTGAATAACATTTTTTGTTTGTTTATTATTTGATTTAATACTTTTTTCTTTGCATTCTTAAAAATTTCTTAGAGAGTGGATTAAAATTTGTTGGCAAAAACAGCCATAGTCCATGTCTCTTCAGCTTTCAGGTCTGGTTTCAGGGCACTGAAGTTACATATAAAGGAAAATTATTATATCAAAATATTTCTATATATGTTTACTTAATTATACAATAAATTTTAAATTCATGAAGTAATAACTGTCAAAGGGAGAAAGTTTTTAGCTTCTACTGAAAAATTTGGTTTTTGGACTATGGTTGTTTTTGCTAAAAGCTCTTCAATTACTTTTTCTTCTTTACCTCTCCCATTGTAGGGACGTTTAATCGGCCCTCGCCTCCCAGCCTTACAGGACCGCGACCTGTTGGAAGGATTACCATACATACTTTTTAACCAGAGAAGAACAATGGAGGGCCTCCCCGGATGAGTCATCAGCTCAAAGCCGGGGACACCTCCGAGACAACACGAACAAATTCGCTCACAGACTCCCTCTGAACGATGCGCGGATGGGATGAAGATGATAATGACGGCCAGATGTATCCCGGAACCACAAGGACCTAAAGTTACCCAACATACATCCTACAGATGAGGAAAGACCACTGAAAACCCCCACCTAGGGTTCATTGATAAATTTAATTTTGTCCCTCTAGTGCAAATAGTAAGTTTATAACTATGAATTCTTTTCCACCTTCAAGCACTAGTATTTATGTTGATATTGAAATGATAGGGTGCTGACGGAGAATTACTAGATAGCTTATAATACCTATTTTAATTTATTACCATATCTCATAATATATTTGATATATACACAAGATATTTTTATACACCTGTGATACACCTGGTTAATTTTTAACATTGTGACTGTTGATAGAAGAATATTTCTTGTACATATATTTTAGCCTGGCGATTCTTCTACAACATATACCTAAAAAAAATTCTTGTGTATATATCAAATATATTATAAGATATGGTAATAAATTTAAATATGTATTATAAGCTATCTAGTAATTCTCCGTCAGCACCCTATCATTTCAATATCAACATAAATACTAGTGCTTGAAGGTGGAAAAGAATTCATAATTCATTCTTCTTCCGGGACCTTAATTCTCGCAAGGGAGCGGATTAACATATGGATCACATATTATGTAGAAAAAAAAAGACGGGGAGGAATTCTCTTTTGTTTAATCAGCATTACATGTGCCCTTCTCATACAAAGCTTAAAAAATATTCGAGTCAATAAAACGGGAATGTTCCGGTTACGTGGTAACTAAATAGATTTCATTCCGGAAATCGCTTTGCGAAAAATCCCAGAATTGGATTGTGTGACTCAGAGATTTGAACACGGTATCTCCCAAATGTGAGTCCTCGACGTTTCCAACACTGTAAATCCATTTGAATGACCAGCGTTCAAAATTACAGTAGTAGATGGGCACTGAAGTAAATTCATGTAATTTCAAGTAATATACATGGTTTAAGGCATAAGCGTCACTCACTGGAAAATTTACATACTAATTAAGAATGCTGGAATGAATCAAGCACTGAAAATAATTGGTTCTCATCGCAATATCTAAATCGGTGATGCGCAAACTTTCAAGTGAATGGGAAAAATAAAGAAAATATTTCTGAAGTTTGAAAAGTAGAAAAAAGTGAATTTATCAATACAGCGAGATTTGAGATTTTAAAAACTTTGTAAAGACTTGGAGATGATACATTTCGAGATGTTGCCAGTGTCTACCAGTGCTCTCAACTAATGGTTAATTTCCTGGATTGGTGTGTGCATAAATTAATTCCTTGCGGCTCGTAGCAGCCTATGAAATAAAAATAAAACAAGTAAGAAATCTAATATTGTCTTTTATTCTCCAAAATATGGAATTTCATCGTGGGTTCTAATTACTCTTTCACTCTACGTAGTGTATATAAGTAGTAATTGAGGGGGTAACCGCAAGAGTGGTGTAAGCAACTTTTTAAAAGTATAGAGTAAAAGCCAAGTTGAAGTTTTCATACAATTTTAAAAATGCAGTTTTGTTGATATATACTCTATAGTGCTTGGTTAACTTTATTGCAATGTTATGTACTCTACTATTGAAAGGTTTCAGGGATATTATTACTTCTATAAGACCCTGCAACACTGTTGTTTTATTAGACCAGCGTTGCACTGACATTTATCTCTACTTGACACAGGAGAAAGAATTTAAATAAATTTCGGATTTTTAAATGTAATGAAACATTATTTCAAGAAGAATGGACTTGTATTAGATTTATTTATAAGCTCAAATTATTCAGTTCAAACTCACGATTAAATACATAACAAGCTAACTGCCATTCCGGCAACAATCTGTCTCATTTACAGAAACCAGACTGTCACGAAATTCCCCCACTCCGCTAGCCTACGGTAAAGCAAAATGCGTTCAGTCAAACATACATTTTTTTTTTTTTTCCGAACATACAGAAGTTTACTTTAACGTTCGAAGCAGCAAGCTCAAAGTAAAATCACCTTGACGAAACATACAAAAACGTGATTTATATTAAAAGACATGCCAACATTCTCAAAATATAAAAATGGAGTAATTTCCCGATTTCGGCATAGAGCTCTATAAACCTGAAAATATCTTGTAGTTAAATATTTGTACGATTTAAATTTTAAAATCCTTTCTTTATTTTAATTTTAACACAGTTAAATTTAGCCTTATCAGTATTTGAATCAATGCCGTCAGTTTTTAATCTGTATTAAATGGAATGCTGTCATTTTTTAAAATATCCCAGTGAAAATTACTTTCTTAGGAAATGCCACCCAGGCGTCTTCGCAACAGCGCGCAGGCTTATGGACGCCAATGAACTGAGTTCGAACCTCATTGAGGCTAGAGCCGTATTCACTTTAGAGGAAGTCAGAATTTTTAGGATTATTTTGTCGGCTTTCTATTCCATTCCATCGACACCCCCACTTTTCTACCCTCTTCCTTCCTATCTTCATCTCGTTTACAATATTTTTAAAAATTGTCCAGCTAATGTATCCAGGTGTAGCTTATATCATGCAGCTGGCAAGAGTGCAAACAAATCTATACCCGCAATTCCTCAAGAAGCTAGTTGGAACCTTCTGTCTAGTATTTGACTGGAATAAGAATGAACTCTACTTGGCGGTGGTAGACTAGTTGACCAACTGTCAAGACGTGTGAGGAATGGCCGGCCTTTGGGAAGGGGCATTTATAGAAAGTCGTATCAATTCCGCATGGCACCGTAGGGTACTTCTATATAATCCATAATTGCAACACGGCAGACAAATGTCCTCATTGTTAAGGGCTAAATGCCGATAGATGCACTTACCTCATTCTTAGCAAATACTGATAAATTTGATCGATAATAATCTGATCGCTAGAAAGGAGTGAACCGTAACACTGACCTAATTTCATTTACATTTCATAGACTTTGCTTTGCGAACATTTTTGCGAAAAAGGAAGTTTTGATAACTGTATCACATTGGGGGCCGTGAAACCCAATACTCATTTCCTCATTACCGCAGAACAAGGAAGGCCGTGACAACCGTAATTTGTTTTGTGCAGCCTGTGAAACTTTTCATTTCCCACCCGTTCAAATCAATGAGCCCACAAATTTCCTTCTCCTTCATTTTAAAAGCATTCTGTGACACGTAACATTTTCATATTTCTGTTCGTGGACTCCGAAAGTCTCTATGTTTTATTCAGCTGAAAATTTGCTTGTCAATAAGTGACAGAAGGAACAGAAGAGCGAAGGAGAGTAACACTAAAAGGATAACTGTTACATATTTCATTATCTGTAGAAATGTTTTTAAGAGCAAGTGAAAGGTTCGAAAGGATAAATCTTCACATCTGTTGAAGTATTGAGTTCTACTCCGAAATTCGATTTCGCGTTATCTACATGAAAGCTCGTTTCAAAGTCTTCTGAATCCAAAAATGCTATTAAAAAAACATGTCTGTGTGCGTCTGAGTGTAGGTGTACCTGTGATCTGTGTAGCTCAATAATTACAAACCATATAGAAACAAAATTTGATATTTGGGTTAGATAACTTCTCGGGATATGTCACGAAGATTGACGGCGACATTCTATTTACTTTTGATGCCACTTTAAATGGTGAGAATTTCATTTTCGCGATTTTCTCCATAAGGTCTGTAACAATTTTTTTCTAATTGTGTACATAAGATGTTTATACTAAGGGCTAAAACTTGATTGAAAAGTTTTATCGTAAAAATTCTCTGAAGGTAGTTATAGACCAGGCATCGTTCCGAGACCCTCAGACTCCAAGCCTTGCATGGCGAACATTGCAGGCTGAGGATGAAACAATAGATTTCACTCTCCTTGTTAACCCGGCCTTTTACTCTACATCATAATTTAAAGTGAGAAAGTTTCATCGCCCATGATTATATTAGAGTATAAAGAAAGTTTCGTGAGTGCATTACATCAAATTGTATTTGAGTTGTGTATCCTTCGGAGATACTCGAACAAATATCTTTATATCTAACTAACTCCGTGGCGCTAACATCACAGAAGGGACAAGGTCTACCATCCGACCGCTGCGTCATCTACCATAGGCAGACGACAGGATTGGGGGCATGTGGTCAGCATGCCGACACCCACGGCCGTTAATGGTGGTTTCCTATCAAGTAGCTCCTCGATTTGAATCACGAGGCTGAGTTCATCCCTACCAGACCACGCCGGCGGTGATCTTTAAATCTACTTATTGTAATTGCATAATAACATGTATTATTATGTAATATTATATCATAATATATGGCAAATGATTTATTACACTAAGGGCTAAAACTTTATTTGAAGTATTTCCTCAATAATTCCCAGAGTGGTAGTTATAAGCCACTCATTTCATACTCGTACATAAACTTAGGTTGTAAGTATTGCTACGCGAAAAAAATACTTTAAATGAGGCTGAAATAACTGAATGAGCAATATTGCAATTATATATACTCTGGTATATCTAATTTCCTATTTCCTCTTCTTGTACCCATCTCTAACTTTTTCTATTCTCCTCCTTTACCAATGAAACAAAATTAACAGATAAAATAAACTTTTTTGATACAATTACATCTCCATAACCTATGTCAATCATGCTGTAATATTCCAAGTTTTAAAACACCCACAGCATTATCATATTCATGTGACGAACAACTTCTATTTGTTAGCAAAATCGACCTGTCAAAAGAAAGGAGACTCAAGGAATATTCAATACTGTAATTATTTTAGGAGAGGGTTTTGTAACGCAATACTACATCCCATTGGGGATTGGATACTTCACACGAGGAAAGTAATTCGAAACTGATAAAAAATATACATTCTAAAGTAGCAAATTTCTTTAGGCCTATTCTGCACACTTCAATCCACGGTACTTTTAACCGATTCTCCCCATGGCTTCACGTTCAGGCTTAGAGAAATGGTTTTATTTTCAATTCAAAGGTTTCAAGGTTTAAAAATGAAAGCCATGTGCGTTATTCAAATTATAATACCATCTTTTATAAAAATAATTTTCAGAATTCAGCTGGAAGTCACATTTTAATTGAACTGAAAAATATCTGCAGAAAATATCACATGTATACGCACGTAAGTTGCCAGTGGGTTATAATATTTTATTATGATGCCGGTAATTGATTCCGTTTCTGTGTGCTATATAATTTTTATCTTTGCTTGCATTGTGGGCAGCAAGGACACAAGGTGGGAGTCATCAGAATTGCATTGAACTTTTCATTTTTTTCCTTCACGATATATTTATTTCTTACGTGATATCTTGAATGAATTGGCCGAGGCAATCATGGAAATTGTCTCGAAAGACTTATCGCTGTCGAGATGCCAGTAAATGTTAAAATATTTCATAAACATGTTATACATAGCAAACAGGATTTAGAAGGACAGTACAAAGTGCTGAAAAATTTTATAAAAATCAAAATGCAGCGTGAGATAACTCTAGAAATGTGGAACTATCTAGAAGCTACATTCATGCAATTTTGGAGATTGATAGTAGCTGTTGTATGAACCTGCATATCTATGTGAAACAGCATAAAATTATTGTCTAGTACAAGAATAGTGCAATTTCTTATTTACTATGCGGCCTTATAAAATAATGATATTAGGTATATTTAGGTATTGAAATATTAACTACTGTACTGATATTGTAGAATTCTTACTAAGCTATTGATTTACTTCTAAATTACTTTCTTTGCATTTAATTTCTACGTAATTGTAGAGAGAAATCATTAATAGCATTCAAGTCACCTGTGATACCAGTTGGTACATACTAATCGTGTAAGATACCTGTTAGGGATATTTAATACCCGGTTTCTTTGTTATACCAAAACTACTAATAGAATTCTGTATCTCTACTCGCACGTTAATCTCCGGGTATCGAATTGAAGATGGGCTTATTACTAGGATGAGAAACATAAGCAATTCCCCTCACAAGCTCTATTTTATGTTTCTATTTTTTTAAATCCTTCAACCTGGTTTGAATCCTGCAACTCTTGGGTTTTAGAGGTCAGCAAGAAAGCAAAGCAGTCAACAAGGGCGACTATAACAGATGACTGTTAAAATGAATCGAGTAATTTTAGGACAACTTCATATTCTGTTATTTCTACATATTTTATAACCAAAGCAATTAAAAAGACCTGATATGTTATATGATTATATATTCCAAAAATTTAACAAGCCCTAGGCCCTAGCCCTAGGCCCAGTTGAGTAAGAAAAGATTAAATTCGCAGCTGAAGGCTGGACAAAAACAAATTATGATATCGTTTTATGTACTGTAATTAGACAGAATCTACAGAAAGCACGTATAAAATACATAAAAGGGGGCAAATAAAATTCATAAAAAATCTAAAGTGCAGCCTTCTCAGTTGATAACTAAATAGAATAAAAATAAGGGTAGGCCAATACAAGACGAAATCAACATCAGTGTTCGTTGGAAAGTTGACTTTGCAACACTTCAGCAGAAGCGATTAAAAAAATATTTCGAAGAAATACTCCTGTACGCAAGCAACAAGAGCTGACAGAGAAATGGCGAACACTTTGTAAGGACGTCAATAAATTGAACATTGTTCACAACAAATTCTTTGGCGTAAATGTGTTACAGAAATCTTAGGCTCCTTTCACTTAGCCTACGAGCGATTTAATGGAGATCTTCCGCGTAAATGTGAAGTAAACAATCCCTAGGACTGTAAATAAGAAGAATAAATCTTTTTTTGTAATTTTCTTTCTCTCACCAATATGTAAACTTTAACTAAATATTACACCTATAAATATGTATAATTGTTTCCGACAGTATTTTACATTGAAATTCTAACAGAACTAGGAAGAATTACCCTAAAAATGAGGTCGTAACATAAATTTGCACGTAGGTGTCAGTCAATTAATAAATACATGCATACTAATGTTTCAATAAAAGATAAATTTCAATAGAACTATAGCGTTAATAAAGAGCAGTACCTATTGTTAACCCTAGAACACCTAGGATGAGTCGCACAGGCTCATTTGTTATATATATTTTTTCATTTATCGTCAGTTGTATTTTATTCATCATTCAGCTGTTCTCCTAAGACCATGTTGCGTATTGATTCATCAAAACTGACAATTTTTGTGTTTTTAAACTTAAAATACTCTAGAAGCATTAAGGGAATGCACCACTGAAATTACTAAAATCGAAAGTTTTCAAGCAATATAGCTCAAAATGTTACCATACACTTGTCTCGTGCATTTATTTCATGGTTTAAAATTTCATCCTAATATCTCGAAAAGTTTTTGAGTTATTAATTTTCATAGTATAAAAGTAGAGCGATCTTCAAAATACTCCACACGATGAAAATTTTCAAAAATTAATTTTTTTACAAATGCTCTTTATTTATCTAACTATGAAGAAAAAATTTATCATATGATTTTTTTTCTAAGGTTTATGGTTCCTGAGATAAAAAAAGTGTAAGTTATGTATATTTATATTTCAAAATTTCAAAAATATATTTATTTTGAAAATTCATAACTAATAAAATATTTATAATTTAAAAAATTAATATGACAGATTTTTATAACTACACCTTAAGAACACGTGCTGAAAATTTAAGAGAAATTGCATAAAGACTTCATCGTGTGGAGTGTTTTAAATTATGAAAAATGCTGAAAAAAAATAGTTAGATAAACGATCTTTAAGGGCAGGCAGGTAGCAGTCAGGAACGTGGGCAAGGCCATTTAAAAAGTCACCTGACGCCCTTTAAACACGCGGAATGTCATAAACGAAAATTGATTCTGAAACTAGAATGTTTGTAGAATTTTATCAGTACAAAAATGAAAAATGACTTTTTTTTTCACAATTTTTAACAAATTTCAGTGGTGCATTCCCTTAAAGTCCAAGATGAATCTATTACTGCGTTATTTTTAATCTTTTTTCCCTCATTGTTCCATAAGTGTGATTTGAAACTTAAAATTCCATTGTTATGTTCAGCCAACCAAGAATGAAAAATAAAGGAAGTGGAACACTAATGAGTCTTTGGTGTTGATGCAGCAGAAGACTTTTATTTACAAAAATAAAAAATAAATAAATAAATAAAACACACAACGAATTGGTCAGTTCTAAAATGCAACTACTCTCATTATTCCATATTTTTATACGAATTAATAATCAAAATTAAGCAAATGTTCATCATTGTTTCACAGTAATAACTAAAATAAGTGAAGAGTCTGAAAGACTCGCCATAGGTGTTTACAGATACAAATCACATGAGTGATCTAATGCTAATTCAGTAGCCAAGCATTCACCTAATGCCAGGCGTAATAATATAATCCGTTTTGAGTTTCTAATGGAATACACGTAGAATTCAACAATCATAAAGTGCGAAGCCCCCTTTTTTTTTAATATTTAGGATCATAGAAAATATTCAATACAAACTACAGACCACAACATATAAACGAACCAAGTTAAATTGTGACAGTTGTTCATGTCATTTAGTTCAGAGGGGGAAATGCCTGACTGAACTAGCTCCCCAAGAGAATAAAGACAGAGGGTGTTTGTACGCGGACACGTAGCTACAAATGCATTCAGTGTCGATGCCCGCCACAAAACCAACCCGACTGCTACTATTTCGTTAAGCCACGAGGGAAAAAATAAACCCTCACTGCATCTACCAGGACTTATTTATAAAGGCGATATCCCTTTACCAGCAGTGCCCATCTCCCGTGGCTGTGTCTTCTGCAGTCGATACAGAAACAATATGTAAAGCCCGTCGTGATATCCCTTACAGCATATTATTCAGGTTATGGCTGAATCCACACACAAAAAATAAGGAATCCATTAAGAGTATGTGGACGAAAATATGACAATCTACAAGTTATAGCTTCGGATGTGGCATAATGCAATGGGAGGTTGATAACATGGTTGAAGGGCAACAAAACAATATTTTACTTATCTAACTGATCATAGGATAATGCCAAAAGTGACTTTGAAATTACAAGCGACATAGGCGTGAGGGAATTTATTTAAGAGAATTCAACGTTACAAGTTACATCAGGCCTGTCCAACTTCAGAAGTACTGGGGGCCAAAATATTTCGACAATTGATTGCGAGGGCCAAACACTAAAAGTTTCATTCACATAAATATAACAGTAAAGTACAGCAGACCAAATTGTTGAAATAGGATTCATTACCAGTAGGCCGAAATTAGAACTTAATGCGAGCACTGATGATTTTCAGATTGCTTCACTAAAGTATGGATGTCCACTTCTATGATAGTAACTGCCAGTCTTAGTAGGTGTAACAAGGAATCATCAGTGAGACAGCTCCTATATTCGTTTTTTATGAATTTCGTGTTGGAGAAAGCACTCTCACATATATAAGTGTTTCCAAACATTGAGGAAAGCTGCAAACCAAAATCTCTAAGCTGAGGAAACCTGCCCTCTGGAAGTAGTTTAAAAAGTTGAGCCCTCTTTCAGACCTGGTTTGAAGAAAAGGATCAGCCCGAAGATCGCAGAGCTCCAGTTGATACATGGATGGCTGATTCTCAATATCCATATTCAAAGGGTCATTTTCAAAGTCAGAAAATCTTTCATTGAATTCTTGAATAATAACTTCAATATTTTCACAAAACTCAGAAAATTACCATCTTCAATATTTCTCCTGACAGCTTTTGACAACATGGACAGTGTGTTAAATAATTTCTTGATAAAGTTGAATTTAGAATTTTAAAACCATTAACATGACCACTAACCCTGAAACACTTTGATTTTTGCCCTGAACTCTCTGGTTCAACTCATTCAAGTATTGTGTCAGGTCAGTCATGAAAACAAACTGCCTTAGAAAGTCTGGATCTTCCACCCGTCGAACAAGATTTTCACTATCTTTGGTAGGCCTACTGTCCTTTTAAAATACTGCAATCCCATTCCTCAGTGCATTACCTGCACTCAGCCAGAGTCCATTTGCGTGGAGTGATAGATCTCTATATTGGGCTTGCAGCTCATCCAAAAATTCCCGGAAACTGCAGTGAAGTTGTGCTTTATTGGTTGTCGTATTAGAACTATCCGCGGGCCACAAAACTGTGAGAGCGGGCCGCGTGCGGCCCGAGGGCCGCGGGTTGGACAGGCCTGAGTTACATCATAACGATAGCCCATATAATGTTTAAAGATAGGATTTCCATGCAAATGCATGTTTTTATATAAACTTGTTGCATGTTGTGGCTTTTTTATGGACAATTTTTTGCACGATGCATGTTTTGGTGGTTTTAGGTTTTATAAATCAAATTTTGAAGTTTTTCTTGAAGATATACTTTCTCACAAAAACTGAGGAGACCTCAATGACCAGTCTCATGGTCTCAGCTTCTGAATCCAAATTATGACATCCTGGGTTCCATTAATGGTCAGTTTTATATACCTTGGATAGTTTCGAATGGTATGGCCAGTAGGACCACCTGGCAATTACATATTCATAAGTCACCAATCTCATCTCATCTCGTCGGGATAATATAGCGACACCTATTAGGGTTTCCCAACTCAAGAAATGGGGCTAACTTATACTTCCGCTAATCCAGAGGAAATACCATAGACCTTAAGAAGGAATTGGTGGTGATGAACTCCGAAGACGAAAAAGACAGACTAATACGTAGTGAGGCATACAGAAGAAGACATAGAAGCAATGGGAGACAGACAGAAAGAGAGAAAGAGTGACCTGAAGATATGAAATTTTCTTAAGAATTCTTTACTGAATAATGTGACTTTTGTTTTCTATTCTCCAGAAGAGAGTAATCGTATTGCAAACCACTGTTTACAAACTCGACAGTAATTACGATACTTTTCCTTATTTTAATGCACAAATCCTAATTGCTCTAGAGAGCACGTAGAAATTATAGAGCAGCGCTCGCCGTTTTCATAATTATGACAAAATGAAGTCAGAATTAGAGGTTCATTGAAGGTATAATAGTAGTATAGGGGGCCTTGTAATCAGAATTAATTTACCAATGCAAACATATTTCCGGATTAACACTAATATGATGACGCTTCATAAAATGAAATTTTGATTGCGCAGTGAAAAACATTTCCAATTGCCGCTGTAATAATTTTTAATGTTTTTTATCATTCCCACGAGGGAGCGGCAAGATATAAATAAGCAATGAATGGGTTATTGGAGAGCATTAGGAAAATACTCCCGTGGGGAACTGTTTATTGCGATATATTGACTGTAATTTAAATCATAGAGAGCAAACTTTCACTTCTAAACCAATCTAGGTATATCAAGATTTTCATATAAAAATAAAATACATTGGAACAACAGTCTAACGTTACATCCGATAAACTGCTTTACAGCTATCACAGGAAATTATAACCAAAAGCGGTTTATTACTCAATACATAACTCAAATACTGCAAGGATTTATAATAAAAGATTCTTTCTCTTTCTTTCCTTGTTTTACCTCTCCCTTTTATGATTTAAGCGACCCAAGCCGCCCGGGCCTTACAGGGCCGCGACCTGTCGGGAGAGGGATTATCTATGGATCACATACATACTTTTTTGACCAGGCAAGGACACGGAGGGCCTCCCGGATGAGTGATCAGCCCAATGCCGGGGCCACCTCCGAGACAACACGAACACATAGGATGAAACACACTATTCACACACACACACACACACTCACTCCAAACAAGGCGAGGATGGGATGAAGATGATAATGACGGCCAGATGATATCTGGGGACCACAAGGGTCTAAAGTTACCCGACATTTGTCTCACACGTGAGGAAAACCCCCAGAAAAACCCCACCTAGGTAACTGGTCCCGACCAGGATTCGAACACGGGCGCGCTGCGTGAGAGGAGCGAACGCATACCCTACATAATAAAAGATTCAAAACACATTATTGTTGCAGTCGAACTAATAATTTACCCGGCTGAGACAGGTTAGTTGCAGCCATACCTTTTTTAGACTACGTATTAGTTGCTGCCCTGATTGATTATTACCCTGTGTTGTTTACATTAAGCTCATGGAATGTTTACATTCCTAGCAGCAATTTGGTAAATTCAGCTCTCTTCATGACGTAACTTAAAATTTCAAATTATAAATCCATTACAATCATTTTGAGACTAATGTATTAGGTTTAAGTGCTATGTCAGATGCGATTCGTGTACAACCTACCATATGACGAATCACACTGAAATTCGTAACTACTAAATACATTTTAAGTATTATTGCTGTTAAGTCTGATAAATAATTCAACACTGAATGTAGATACCACAAAAGCTGAATTAATGGTTTTCACATACATAATTAAAAAAATAGGGAATTTGAAATTCTATCAGTCACTCAGACTTCCCTCTTAATAGCTGGGCCGCAAACTCGTACAGGCCGGAATTGGTACGTAAATTTGGGACTGGGCCGCAACTCAACTTTACCACATTATTATACGTTATAAATCATGGTATTTTTATTTCATCTATTTTCATAATTTGAATTAATGCACAGCGAAATAAATAGGCAATATCAGTGATAAAAGTAAGGAATTCACTCATCTCTATTTCACTAGGCCTACCATCCCACAACGACACATGGATTATCTTCTAATCGAGGAGCAGCCACCTATGTAGGCGTATCTCAAAACGATTTGCTTTAAACTTTCTTAAGAGTATAAAATGTTGTACTGTATTATTTTTAGCGAAGGTTCTGGAGATGGAATTTGGTCGTATGAACGTGCAGAAAGTGACGCTATCCACGAGACACGCATGCGGTTTAAATAAATAAAATATTAAATTAACAGACAAATAAACAAATAAACTAACAAGTGTGTAAACAAACAATCATAAAATCGCATAAATCAGTATAAAAACAGTAGCGCACAATAGGCCTAAATAAACAATAGCCTATATACGAGTAATAAATAAAAAATGCAACCTGTTTCACAAAAATGAGGACAATTAAACTTTTAAATTTATTTCTGAAAAGGAAGTTGTAAGTTATTGGGCCCTTAAGTACTTCCTCAGGCTATTATGAAGTAGGAAGGTCTAATGAGGAAAACTGAAGAGCTACTGATAAAGAAGTCGAGACTTCGGTCAACAAAATCACCTTTAACGGGCATGGGAACTAGAATATTTATTACACGTCCCAAAAACCTGCCATCTGACAATGAAGTTGAAACATGGAGGCATTAGCCGCAGCGGTCTCTCGTCTATAGGCCTAGATTTTACAAAATATTCATTTTCATTAAGGGTCAAATAAAATTGGTATTGAAACAGTAGGCCCTGTGGTCCCAGGAGATCATCTGGCCGTCATTATCATCTTCATCAAAACCGCTATATTCAGAGTGAGTGTATGAGCAACAGTTGTGCTTTTCCTCTGCGTTCGTGTTGTCTCTGAGTTTGTCCCGGCATCGGGCTGATCACTCATCCGAGGAAGCCCCACGTCCTTGTCTGGTAAAAAATGAAGTATATGTGATCTAATGTCTAACCTCTAATCCGACAGGTCGCGCTCTTGTAAGGCCGGGGTGGTCTGAACTGAATATTACTTCTGAAAAGTATAATGAACCTACGACAAAGGAATTCATTATTATTATTATAGAACCACGTTAGTGGTTCACGACAGTTTTAATTTCTTATATAAAGATGGTGCAAAAATAAACAATAAGCTCGTAGAGATGTACCTAGGTAGAGTCAAACTAAGCTCAAATCAAAGAACCCCATGCTTAAAACGAAACGTCCTTCCTGAGTTCCGATATTTCCACTGTAAGTTGAGTACACCAATACTCTATGACACCTTTTATTGGAAAGACACTTTTAGGAGATAATTGATTCGTATGCCATATTCTTCATCATTTCGCGTGTCGATTGCAGCCACCCAAAAACACAGCTAACGAGGATTTTCATCCCCTAGAATTATACGAGTAAAATGCTCTCCTAAATAAATTAGATTTTTCGCGCGTTGTAGTAATGAATTAAATCGCATTAGTTTAACTTGCTCAATGAAAGGAAGCTGCGAAATCACAACATTTATCACGCAGACAGGGGTCGTTCGCAGGTGTTAAGGGTGAAATATTTCTCACCTGCGAGAGATAGAACCCCTCTTGGGTTGTGTCCAGAATGTTTTATCTGTTTGAATTACAAATCATTACTCACTAAATATTCTTATAAATTCTCGCTCAAAACAATACATGTTAATAGGCCTACTAGGGCTTGGAAGTTGACGACCTAAAATTTATCAAAATGGGCAATGCTTGAATTCGCGAACTAGAGAACGGAAAGTCAGTATCTAACCAACTGTTCAATTCAGGTGGGGAAGGAAATTGTGTCAAGACAACTATACCTAGGTATATTAAACAAATAACTTAATTTCCGGATTTGTAGTTACATAAAGGTAAATAAATGTAATAATTTGGATTATTTACCACAAGAAATCTGCTAAGAGTGAATGGCAGCTCTTTAAGCTTCGTTCTTGAGTACATGTTTTCATTATGAAGATACCAATATATTTAGCACATTCAGTTCACTCTATAAGTTTAATGATGATATTCAAGACTATTTTACTAGAAATTGTAATTTTATTTACTTGCCTCAAATTCTTCAGTCAAATATGGTACTAAAGGAATTCATTATTCCCTTGGCAAAAATTATAATGAACAACCACAAGATATTAAGGATATCAGAAATATTAAGACTTTTGCTTCAAATACTAATTTTTTTCTGGCCACAACTACTTTCATGATTCCTATTTTCTATTTTTTCTATTAAATTTATGGCTTCTGAGCTAACCTTAGTAATGTACTATGTTTCATTACGTTATAATTTAATAATTGTACTATTTTCCTAGATCTTAGTAAATATATTGTTGTTTTCTGTGCATTATAATGTACTACCCCTAGTTATAAGCATTATTGCTCTTTGGGGTCTTTATTGATAAATAAATAAAAATAAAAAAAAATGAAAAAGGGACAATGTGTTTTCGAGTTAAAGTGGTGTTTTCACCTATAATGGTATCTTTGTAGTTATACGGAATAACTTAGCGTAGTAGTTCATCGAAAGTAAAATACCTATGTCGTTTTTACTCGCATTGATAAATTTGCGACGAACATTAAAGAAGACAGGTGACAAGGAGTGGTGTGTTTGTTCAGCAGTATTAGGACATGAATACTGACTAGCCTACCAAGTACTGCGCAATATTTGACTTCACGCAAAAAAAAATCTTTAGCTTCATTTAGCGAGTACTGTTCATCTGTCAGGATTTGAACAACTCAACTGTGGGCTAAACTGGCAACACACACTACTTCGTATAATGTGTCTTACATTTCTTACTCTCTGCTGCCAACCATCATTCACTAGGCCTCTTAAGCAGATAACTCTCCATTCTGAATATGTATGTATGAAGAAGATACTATTAATCTATAATTTTTTTGTAATTGTCTGAAACATTTGTATAAGTAATAAGGAATAGATAGACTATAATGATTATCGACATTCGAGAAGGCCATGGGAGAATTTGTTGTTCCTCCTAAGTTACTTAAGTTATCGGTAGCCTATGACGTTTGTGAATATCGTCTGGAAAAAGTAATATATACCGAGTTATTTGAACCATACAATAAAAATCTGGTGTGAAAGCACATAATTTCCTCTCCCGAAACAAAAGCTTAACTCTTACTAACTTATAACAACACATATTATAATATATGAAGTACCTTATACACACACACATAGGCCACGTTTCGAATCACATCTCCGAAGGATACATAACCCAAATAAAATCTGAGGTAACTCACTCAATTAACTTTTTTTACCCTAAGAATAGGCAATACACCTTTCTCACTTTACATTCTGATATGGAATGAGTGGCCGCATTGGCAGTGAGTGGGTATTAGATGTTACATCCTGATGCAAAGATTTGTTGTTCACCAAGAAAGATGAGTTTCTATGAACGGCATCTGTCTTATTACTACCCCTAGAGAAATTTTAGGAAATAATGTTTCAAATAAGAATTTAATCTCTTAGTGTAAGCAACTTATGTATACAAATGAAACAAAATATTTAGAGTTTTCGAGAATGATAGTTTTTATTTTCTCTACAGTTTAATTGTACGGTACTAAAGTTTTACGTATCACTACTGTATTGGAGGTGGCCTTAAAAAAAGCACACAGTAGAAACGAGTTAAGTACCTCCTAAGTAATTAAAAAAAACGAATATGACCATTTCTGTAGTTAAAGATTATCTCGAAATTTACATTTTTACGAAGATCATTAGAGCCATTTTTTAAAAAAACTAAAATTTAAAAAAGTTTTCATGAAAAGCCTCTTAATATTTCAGTAACGGAACCAAATTCTGGGCGGTCCGATAAAAAATTACGACAAAGTTCTTAATTCAAAAATAGAAATAAATACACTGTTTACCCACTTTGCTTGCACACAGACAGACATGCCAAAAACATTTTTTTCTATTTTTAAGCATCGTGAAACATCTTTTTCCGGCGTTATCTACATTTAGATCACGATCACAATACTTTCTTTATAGCCTACTACGTATATGCGAGAAAATAAAAGCGGCACACCCAGTTCGGAAGGAAATATATCCACTCAATATTCATTCTACAAAATATGTTTATGCTATAATCGTATTAAAATAAATACTACCTATCTTTTACACGTAAGTTCTTAATAGAAGTAGTGATTGGCTTGCTTTTTGACTGAATAACACTTTTTCTATAGCTTACCAATAGTTCTGACGCAAGTTAGTAGGCGGTGGTTCTTTGAGTTCATTTCAATTTAATGCGAAATGAAAGAAGTAGGAGGAGAGAATATAATGTAAAGCTTGTTGAAATGTGACGGCGGGGGGAAAAGAATGACTTTGTTGATAATACGATTACTGTACAGCGGAAACAGAGGCTTAGAGCAAAGTTAAAAGAAAGTTTACAAGAGACAGCAGATCTGATAGAGACGCATTATTACAGATACAAGATATCAACAAAAGGCTATAAATAAAAGCTAATAACTGACACGTTAGCAAACACTTAAATATCCTAAAGTAGAAAAAATGAACAAAAAATAATATTGAAATATTGAATAAAACACTGAACTAGACTCAATTACATTTCGTTACTGTTTGTCTCTCTCACAAGTGCATGGGAGGAGGGCAGGCTCGTCCGTATAGGTGAACTACGTAGCCACCTAGGGCGGGAAATTTTTATAAATATTTAGGGGCTGTAACATTTAGCTTTAAAAAATATCTAAAATTTTCATCGGGGCATTAAAAATAAAAAAATAATATAACAAATGTTGTAGAGTAAAAGTAAAAGGTGAAATGACTGAGGTGGAAATTTAGGGAAGTGCCGAAATTATTTCTCGCCTGGGGCGCCAAAAAACCTGAGGAGAGACCTATTAACATTTTATTATTATTTGTACTGAGAATCAAACTAGAACCTACGGCAAGTGTCAATAATATCATTTTTAAAGCCTGATAATATCCTCATGGGAAGTACGAAGACGAATGAAATGATCTGGGCATTAACATAGTATATTGCGATACAAGTGCCGTATGCATACGGATCCAGGAAAGAGTTTGAAAAAACGAGGCGCTTGCGCCGAGTTTTTTTCATATTCCGAGATCCGTAATGCGCTTGCGGCACGAGTATTGCATGCTATTTTTTGCCCGATGATTATTTATATCAATTTAATAATATTAATTGTGATATTACCTGAAAATATTATGTATATACATTCTTGAAGATAGATGTTTATTTCAGAAAGTGATTCGATTATGTTTGTTGTTATGCGAACCGAATATTTGTCCTGGGGGGCCTTGTCCATAAGGCTTGTATTATGATGAGCCGAAAGTAAATTCATAACCACACGGAAACACTTACCGCACATAGCAACAAGATTGCGTGTGGGAATGTCAACTTACGATCCACGGCAACAACATTCGTAAGTACCACTAATTAGTTAAGTCGTGCAAAATAAAACCATTAAGATATAGACAGATAACACCTGAACCTAACTCATGAGGATGGTGTAACTAACCCCAAACATATTGTGCGTTTTACTAAGTCTACGGCGATGTTTGATGTACCTGTACAACAAGAATAGTACACGTGTTGCCTGCGTTGTGTAGCTCGGAATTGTAGAGTGTAGGACATTGCACAGTCTCTCCTATAAATCCTATTTTTAAGCATAAAATTCACCGACATGTTGGAGGGACCACCCCTTTCCTGTATTCGCTAAACAACAGTCTCCCTCAGGCACCATTCATCCCCATTCCCTCCTCCTACCCTCTTTCTCTACCTGCAACCTTTATTATTTTATATTGTATTTGTTTTCATATTCAAAATACACAATCAGTCCTCCCTCTGACATTTTTAATACCGTATGCTGCAATAGGGAAACGCGCACAACAAAACTCTAATTAAAACATTCATGTTAGATACTATTGAACCAAGTTAGGATTATATCTCAATACAGTAGATAAAAAAGTAAATAATTCTGTTTGACCTTATCGCAGAGATGTCAAATTGGCCTTTAGACTACAGAGAATAATTTCAGAACTGCGCAGAATAAATTTTATGGACTGTGGAGACGCCATAGGTAAACATTTTTAGAGTCTACGGCATCGTTTAAGGTGAATATAAGCAGTTTTCCAAAATAATTGGGAATGTGCAATCTCGACCGTCTACAGCTATACTTTCCCTACTCTACATCCATTGCATAAGTTAAGGTTTTGTGAAAATGGCAAGGTTGTTTATGGGATATTCTGATGGATATGATAAGAAAACACCAAACATTAATGAAAATTAACCTACAACGATATGTACAGTCGAGTGCAAGAAAACTTTTAGACACTTCTGTCTTCTTCCAGCGCTTTTCTTTACTTAAAGTTGCATTGAATCTTCATTGTGTTCCACACCAGCCTGGGTGAGCCAATCCCTTATTTATTTTAA
Source organism: Ectobius pallidus (assembly GCA_964059195.1). Classification (NCBI taxonomy): domain Eukaryota; kingdom Metazoa; phylum Arthropoda; class Insecta; order Blattodea; family Ectobiidae; genus Ectobius; species Ectobius pallidus. Next base: position 77,123,322 of record CAXKWD010000010.1, on the reverse strand, counting down.
ATTAAGTCCGAACGCGCTCATTAACCTATGAACATTGAATAACGCGCAAGCCAAGATGAGCGGTGTAATGGGGTGGAGTAAGGGAACATTTCATTTGAGTCAGTAGATGCGTGCCTCACAATGAATGTCCACATAAGCCCCTGGATGAGTCTGACCCGTATAGGTTTGATGTCAAAACTCTGGCACAAAAACATTAACCTATAAACAACGGTCTGTTTCAGGTACAGGAGCGAAGGGAAGGGAAGGGAAGGGAATAAGATAAATATTAAGTGAAGGATTAGCCTCTGGTGCGTATCCTCGAACGCGAAAAAAGGATAGGAGCAGGAGTGGGGAGTGGGCCTTGCGGAGCCGGTTATGTAGGCCTATTCCCTTACAAACATAAACCACAACACATTTCATCGGAAAGGTTCCGTGCACTCGACTGTACTTTCAGGTCCTTACAACTGTAGTCTAAAGCTTGACTGAGTTATCTTACCTAACTGAGTCACTGTTCAGATTGGATTTCAGAAGAATTCGATAAATATGAGCTGTTTCCACTATACAATTGTGCAGTATTATAAGCATAAATTAAGACGGCTTAACTTGTTCATAAGATCCTGATGGTAAATAGCTTCGCATTAGAGCACTGCAGGCAGAGCTAAATTATGCAATTTTTTACTTAGGTGGTATTGTGGTGAAGTGAACGACAACGTGCAGAGAAAAGCCATGGATTTACTTTTGCCGTTTTCAAAATTCTGTTTGTATGAGGAAGTACTTTTATCTAAGGGAATAATAAAATACTAATTCAGGAATTATGGCTCATGGGAATTATATGCTTGTGGCACTGTCAAATATAATATTAATATTAAAATAATATAAAAATCTGTGTCCTTTATTACTAGTTATTTTCATGCTGAAATGTTTGTTACTAGTGTTTAGTAATGTATTACTATTCTAAATTTATAATTTAAAATAAACATTATGTAACATGCCTATTGTATAAAACCTTCATAAACTACAACGTGCACCAAATGAACATAAAATTTAAAAAGCCATTTGCCCTTTCAGAGCTGAATTTATGTAATAATATAAATATTCATCAAGTGATATGAGTGGGTTAAAAGTTTGAAATCGATTTTTAAAAAAATCATAAAACAGGCTTTTCAACAATGACAATCTGGTGAGAATCCAGAACAAGTACTGTTAGGAATTGTTAATGATGCTACATCCCTTTTTCACAAATCTTAATTTCTAGGTGGCTCTGGTGTTCCACCTAGTTCAGTAGTATATCACAAGATGGTACCACAGTGCAGAGTAGTGATACTGCATCCTATTTCCATCAAAATTTCAATTTCTACAAATGTGCTGGTTACACCCTTATTCCATGGAGGTATTAATTATTAACTTTTCATGTAATTTTTGTATAGAAAAATAATTATTCCCGTATTCTTTGCGTTAAAAGGCAATCTGTGCTGAGTAGAAAGAATAGCCTATTAAAATAAAATACGTAATGGGTTTTCTTGAAACTCGTTATTCTATTTTAAATATAAAAAACCGTCCATAAAATTGCCTACGAGATTGCCCGAAATTACGATTTCCTTCACAAGGATTCCACGAACTTAGGAAGGTTGAGAACCCCATCTAACCCATGAATAAAGGACAGGGAATAAAGGTGAAAAGAGGATGAATGCGGGTTTATGTTCAGTACTGTAGGCCTACTAAGTCAGTATAAAAGGCACGAGACGATTTGAATAGGGGGCCATGCCCACATACAAGCTTGAACAACGGGAACGTACGACCTGCCCTAATGCGTTAAGTTCATGCATAAAGAAGCCATAATAAACTCTTAAACGCAATGAGGACAAATTGCCCCGCATATACATTAACAAGAATTACACAATCCATCAATCTCTCCAGTCGGCATGCGACCCTTAACAATAGCTACTACAAGAGCACCCGCAAAGTAGTTTATGACTCCTTCCAATGCTACTATGTATAACAACATTTGCTCCATAAAGTTAACTCTTTCGAGGTTCTAATAAAGCTACCGCATTTCAAACCCTTCTGATTCCTACAGCTTTGAGTTTTCACTCAAACTTCAGACCAGGAAAAAAAAAATGTTATAGATAAAAACAGCTTAGACCGTTACCAGAAAAACCTGTCTGGGTCCGTATCACACACACATACAAAGGCCTACTAGCATTCATAAATGAAATAAATAAATAAATAAATATTATATATTAAAATAATTCCTTTTCACAGATTATGACAGTATCTTTTTTTTAAAGTTGTAGAGTCTATTATTTATTAAGGATGCTAGAAATGTTGAAAGTGATATTCTAAACTATTTGAGCTTTAAACTCAAAATCTGACACATTTCACTAAACCCTAAACAGAAATTGCAGTTTCAACTTTCAGGTTAATATCTAAATTTGTTTCTGAGGTATTAATTAATTAATTAAATTATTTTTAGAAATAATTTAAATTATCTCCTTCGACAAATATTATAATATGAACCTAATATTTTTATGTAATATCCTTTGGTGCTTGCTCTACCAAATTCCTGACAGATATGTTTTTATTCCTTATACTTTTTGTTTAAGAAAATTCAGAGAAGCTATCATATGTACATTCATTTTAATATTATATACTTCTTCATACACCGATTTTAATAGCATCTGCTCCTTTATGCACTCATCTGAAGAGCATCTGCTCCTTCGTACAAAATGTTATGGTATCTGCTCCTCATACAGAGTAAATTTTAATAGTATTTAAGACTAAATTAAATTCCGTGGCGCTACATATCTGGAGAGACTAGGCCTACCATCCGACAGCTGCGTCATCTACCATAGGCAGATGGCAGGATTGGGGATCTTGTGGTCAGCATGTCCTCACCCACGGCCGATACTTTTTAATAGTATTTGGTACCGGTACATCATAAATACTGCTATTTTATGGTATCTGCTATTTTAAACAGACTGATTTTAATGGTATTTGCTCTTTTGGTTTCAATAGTGTTTTCGTCGTCCAGCATAAATATGTTTAACAGAATCTGCTCCATAATATGTAACAAATTGGAATGCATAAGTAATGTATTAACGTCGTAATCATATGAAAAAATTAAAAGAAATTCAGAATTATAAGGTAGTTTATAAATTAAGACCACGATAACATCCCCCACATAGTTTCTTACAAGTCTGCACCTACGGCAGGGGCCTAAAATAAACAACCTTCACTCGTATATCACCTTTAATTGTCTTCCAGCATGAGAAGGGTGTGGTTGCAAAACCACACAGCAAAGGATTTAACAGATACAAATAAGTGTATATTTATAAGCTAGTCTATATTCCAGCTCTTCGGCTGCGTATAAATCTACGTGAAGCTATGTCAAATTGCTGGATAAGAAATGCATTAATGGATTAATTCATTATTTAACCCTAGGACTCTGATGAGAGAGTTGTTGAAATTACAACTTTTGTTTCTTGTCTCTCGTTTATTCCAATTCTTTTTTTCCCCCGAAAGCTTCTCCTTTTGAGTTATTGTCTTGTCGATACTGTATGAAATAGGTGTCTGAATTTGTTTTAATGTTACTTATTTAGGTATGGTAAATAATATTAGTATGAGTTCTAGAGACAGAAGTGAGCAAAAACCAAATAGAAAAGTACAAAAATTTCAGCAAAATGTTCCAAAGACACAAAATCAGTTAAAAATAGGGGGGAAAAATAAAATTCCCAATTGCAAATTTCTCCTAATATAAAAAAGTATAATAGAAGTACGGTAAAGATATATAAATATATTTAAAAATCTTACCTTAATGTATATCGGCCTCTTTTGTAATTGTTGCTGGAGGTATCAGAAGCTGCGAACACCACCAGAAGAGTGATTGCTGGTCACCATCACAAAAAAATCACTGATTTCACTTTTGTAAAAACTAAACAGACAATTTAGTTACAGTTATCGAAGGGGGAACAAGTTTGCTTTTGAATAATTACTTGCGATTAAAATACTTGCTCTGCTTGCAGCGCCACTACGGTCGGGTTTGGAAACACGAGCGGAACAAAACACGCACTCATCGCACAAACAATAGACAATCCCACGGAGCAAAAAAGAGACATGGCGGTTAAACACGCACAACAATACGTTTCACCTCTCTTTTCCTCTTTAATTTTATCACTGATGTATTTCTCTGTCTCTTTCTCACTTTATCAGTAGAGTTTACTTTTTTTATTGCACTGTGGAGATATATGCCGTTGTAGCACTTAAGTTTACAATACGGGGTTTCTTTATACCTCCACTTAACCAATATTTGCTTCCTTGATTCAGTTACTTAAACGTTAATCCGTTTTCCCACGTTTTATACATAATAGCACTTGGCACATATACACAGCGTAAAAATCTCTTCGGTCGATCTTTATGGTTTAAAACGACCACTTTTCGACGCCAGACTGACCTACAATTGGTTTTCTTTTCTTTTTTTAAGTAATATTTTTGACATCTCACGAAACAAAATATATGATGAATTTCAACGCCTTCTTTAGTGAAATTCACTTAGAGTACCTGCCGAGTTTCCATGTTAAATCACAAAACACGGATGCTATGCAACTGTTTTAAACAAAAGACAAGAGCAGGTTTATGATCCAGACGCGGTTGTTCTTACAATCAAATTCCTTCTTCACGCTGTTTCCGTCTCTCAACTTCTGTTTTATTAAGCTTCTTTTTTCTTCTCTTCTCCCGTGGACAGTTTCTGTTCTACACTGCAAAAAAGAAAAAAAGGAAAATGTTAATATCCAAGTCCAGAGGTGGATTTACTCATGAAATTTATTTATTTATTTATTTAATATAAAGTTTCTTTTTAGCCCTATTTCACCCTAAGGTACATGAGGGCTGTAGTTTGAGTCAATTGCGATGCACAAAACACACACCTGTTTTCTTTTAGAAACTAGAGTAGCCTGTTTTGCTGATGTTTAAGTAAAATCATTTCTATTTCTTAAATATAAAACTTATTAAAGTGAGGAATTATCTACTACAACGATCCTTGGTAAAATTTTTGAAAAGTGGTTTGTTATATGTTACAGAACAATGGTTTAAGTGCTCTACTAAGAAAAATCTTTTCCTTTCAAAGAGTGGGCAGTAAAAATTAGATGGTCTACAGTTTGCCCTTCTTTACAAATACAAAGATATCCATTTTTCCTTATTATTTTAAGCCTTTCAAAATAAGAAACGAATATTCCATGACTATGCAAGAATTGGTCCGCCGGCGTGGTCTTGTGGTTAGCATCGCTGACTACAGATCCGTCGGTCCGGGTTCGATTCCCGGTACCTCCTCGGATTTTTCTGAGGTAGGGAGGTCTGGTAGGGGTGCACTCAGCCTCGTGATTCCAAATTGAGGAGCTACTTGATAGAGAAGTAGCGGCTCCGGTCAAGAAAACCACCATTAACGGCCGTGGGTGTCGGCATGCTGACCACATGCCCCCCAATCCTGCCATCTGCCTACGGGAGATGACGCAGCGGTCGGGTGGTAGGCCAAGTCCCTCCAGGGATGTAGCGCCACGGAGTTTAGTTTAGTTTTTTAGGCAAGAATTGGATCAATACAAATTCCGGTTCGACTTTGCTCAGAAATCGGGTTTCTATTCTTGGAAAAAAATATTTCTTTTGTAGTTGTTCCCTTATCATTAGATAACCACTGCTTGTTCAACCTAGTCTTAACGTCACCCCACATGTTTCTTCGTGCATAGGAATAAGGACACAGATAGTTCAGTTCAGTTTCAAAACTGCGGCAGATTTGGCTGCTCACCCATGTTAAGCAAATATGTCGCGTGTATGACAGTTCATTAAATTTAAAAAGATGTACGAAAGAATTTAAACAGAAGATAAATTGCAGGATTTTCCTACAATGCTTAGAATAATGTCCACCGCTGTGGCTCAGGGGATGCGTCCAATCCTCTCACGCAGCGGGCCCGGGTTCGATTCCTGGTCGGGACAAGTTACCTAGGTGAGGTTTTTTCCGGGGTTTTCTCTCACCTATGAGACAAATGTCAGGTAACTTTAGGCCCTTGTGGCCCCCGGATATCATCTGGCCGTTATTATCATCTTCATCCTCATCCTCGCCTTGTTCTGAGTGAGTGTGTGTGTGAATGGTGTGTATCGTCCTATGTGTTCGTGCTGTCTCGGAGGTGGCCCCGGCATTGGGCTGATCACTCATCCGAGGAGGCCCTCCATGTCCTTGTCTGGTCAAAAAAGTATGTAGGCCTATGTGATCCAAAGGTAATCCCTCTCCCGACAGGTCGCGGCCCTGTAAGGCCCGGGCGGCTTGGGTCGCTTAAATCCTAAAAAAGGGAGAGGTAAAACTATGAAAAAAGAAAAGCCTAGAATAATTATTGCCTGACAATAATTTTATTGTTCTATTAAATACCAACTGTCATGATCCGAATTTCAGTATTGGCATTACATTTAGAGGCATACAGAATAAAATTACATGGCGTATAGAATAAAATTATATGGCTCTTCTTTATAAACCTAAAAGGTGTTAAAAATGTAAGTGAAAGTACATATTCTGTAATAGGGGCATATAACTTAATGAACAAAATAATTAAATAAAATCTGTTTCCATGTGATAAGTTTTGTATGAAATAAAATACAGCTTAATTTTAGGTTCAACAATAGATCTGCAATTGCATGCGCTTTTGTTCTATGTTCACCTCCATAACGTAAGGAAACAGTTACACAATGAAAGAGTACAGCGAAAAAGGGGCAAGAATCGCTTTTCCAGATGAAATCGAGATTTTAACACCATCTAGACTACTATAGCCTACTGCACTTTAGTGCTAACATAGGGAACTTCATATCGTGAAATGGGCAAAATAAAATAAAATATACCTCCAGGAAAACAAGGGATCATAAACATTTTCTACCTATCCGTAGTCAGTAATGCCAACCAATAGACCACGCTGCAAGTGCTCTACATCAAACCAACAAGGGTTAAAAATACTGAAATGATTTGAAAACAAAAACAAAAATTTATGTTTTACACCTTAGTGAAACAATCAATGTGAACTAATCATATAAAAACATTCGTACCTGACTAATGTTTTCACGAAAAGGTGAATTCTCTCTTTCTGTATTTATTTTATATTATTTTCATAGAATAATTTGAAGAGTATGAATTATTTCTTCAAGTGAGTCAGCTATGGCCTGATGGTAATTAGACATTCGATTTTTTCTAAAGAAATCAAGGGATTCTTTAGAATTCGTTCCTCGTGCACCTAGCACTAGACCAATAAATTCCCACTTATCTATATCGTACTTAAGTCAATATCACGTCAGGGTTGTACCCGGGACTTCCCGAATGCAAGCCCCAGACGGTATTGACAGAGTCATCCCCGCATGGTAGTCCCTAGGGACATTATGTAATTTTACTATAGGGTCAGGTCAGTCCACATGACCGCCAGGTATGCGCTTAACTTGAATCGTCGTGGTGACAAGAGGACCACTCGACCACTACAGAGAATGTTTTTGCATATGAATGGGACCGCTATGGTCACTGCGAGTGTTTTCAAACTATTGGGGTGAATAAGTGCATTAGACCTATAGGATGCGTGATAACTAGGGCAAGGCATTTGATGATTTTGCATCTTTTTTATATGAAGGTTAAAAGGTAGTTCGAATATATATAAATGTGTATAGTTAAATAATTGATTAAGTAAGGACAATTTGTTTTTGCATTTTTTGCATTTTTCGTCATTTTCAAGACATACGTAATTTTTTGGTAATTTTAGGTCTTTTCTGAATTCGTAGGTCTTTTAGGTATTTTAGGTCTTTTTGGAATGTTATGTCTTTTTAGCATTTTAGGTCTTTTTGGCATTTTAGGTCACGTTTCAGTGGAGGTAGAGAGGTGCTTTTCCTTGTACAAATCGTTACTTTCAGATAACAGATAATCGTTTTATTTAAGAATCTCCGCCAAGTGTTCATAGTTAATTTTAAATCAGGTTTATTGTAAACATCACAGCAGTTTGTCTTGTAGCAATAATTTTTTTCTTCCTTTCCTTCTTTCTTTCTAAATCTCATATATTTGCTAGGAGTAATTTGATGGGCATGCCAGTTCAGAATAATTTTTTTTTTCGCTACGGGTGTCCAAGTAGTTTAAATTTACTTACTTCTTTAGTAATAAAATGGGTACATTTTATATAGTAAATTCATGATAACGCACTGTCATCCATTAAATTGCTTGTAGCAATTCATTACTTTAAAAAACTAAATGTAAGTAAGAATGGAAAATTTATTGGTTAAATATTGTGTCAATTTTTCACCATTTTTAGGTCATAAATATATTTTTTATTTTGCACCTTTTCACTATTTTATGGTCATTAAATGCCTGCCCCTAGTGATAACGGATAGAAAAGTTCGAAGTCTATGAAATATTTAGGATTACCGCAGTAATTCTGAATTTATTTTAACAAACTTAAATGTTTATGTAAAGGTGGATGAATTTTACGTTTCAACACATTAACCCGATAAATGTGGTAAACAATGCTGGAATATCCTGGTTTCTTCTTTAAAAATGATATAGGCCTGTGCAAGAAATGGGTCTTCCTCAGTATGAACAGTGTATGTTATATCAGAACCATACGAATTTCCAATTGCTTGATTAAAACATGATTTTTAAGACAAATCGCTACTTCACTCCAATTTTGACTTCCAGTCGGAAAACCGACCTAGTTTTGCAAGCAAAGTTTAAAATCCTCCCCTGCCCTGGACGTTACAAGAGAGATATCTCGTCGTTATGAGGTTTGCAGACATTTAAGGAATGCACGCGGCCAGCTATATTGGATGGCCTACTTTAGAAACCTAAATAGAATATCGTATTTCTATATTCAACTGTTCCTATTCATTAGATGGGACTGAGAAAGGAAGAATAAGAATATTGGACTAGTCTTCTGCATTACTGAATTCTTGGCAAGTATTTCTTACACTACTTCAAAAAGTTCTGGAGAAAGACTCTTTATGTAGAAAGAATGAAAATAAAATGTTTGACATATCTTGTAGATCTTGTCAAAGAGTACTCTTAGTTGTTTAGTAGCTTGTAGTTTTTGAAGGAAGAAAGAACAATAAATAACAAATTTATATCTGAAAATGGGCTTCAAATTGATTTTTAGGTTTTAAGGCATACTGCAGAAACTTTAATAATCTCAGTTACTCATATTTAGTAACTTATTCGTAATGAGATCAATTTATTGAAAGTTTTATCGGGTCGCGAACGACCCCTGATGATCCCTTAAGCAGAAATTCTCAGCGGATTTGTTTCAGAGGTGCGCCTGTTTTTTAAATTTTGGATTTTATTATTTTTTAAATTTTGGATTTTTTAAATTTTTAATTTAGTTTTTTTTTTAACTTCGGAAATTTGATTTTTTTTAATTTTGTTTTTTATTTTATTTTTTTTATTTGTTTATTTTTGGACTTTTTAATTTTGGATCTTTGATTTTTAATTTTGGAATTTTGGATTTTTTTAAATTTTGAATCTTTGATTTTTTTTATTGTTTGGATTTTTTAAGCGCGGTAATGAACCTCCGGGTTCCATAAAATAGATAATATACCTTTAGATTGCTTAGAAATTGTCTATTGCCATTGAGCAAGTAAGTATTATTATTGTTATTATTATTATTGTTATTATTATTGTTATTATTATTATTATAATTACTACTACTACTACTACTACTACTACTATTCCCATTTGCAGGTCCTCGTACTAGGACTGAAAAATTTCCTTTGGTTACTCCTAATCATTAAGTTGATTGTTTTCTGTGCAGTCCGCTCCGTAACACACTACTAATTTCGTGACGGTTTTGAGCGTTGCATTAATTTCGTGACGGTTTTCAGCATTACATTAATTTTGTGACGATTTTTGAGCGTTACACAAGTTCCCGATTTACCCCGAACCGCCGCTAAAGAAGTTTCATTTAAAAAAAGGGTACGGGTTAAAGAGTGTTAAGTCAGAAAAAATAATGCAGTAATATTATAATAGGCATATCCAAGGTTTTGTTTCCTTACTAGCATACGTATGTCTGAACGTGGCAGCGTATTGTAGGTTCACAAGGAGGGCTACACTATTCAAATAAAGGTAAGTAAAGTAACATGTATAATAAGTACTAGGTATATATGCTCGACATTATGATTAACAGTTATACTAGTTAGTCCTTTACAAATGAAGCTATGGGAATCTACCACTAACCTACTACTGCGAATTGTTGCTAGTGTTTACCTAGTCATAATGACCCATGTTTAAAATAGAAAATTATGCTACAGACAACTATTCAAGAAATTATTTTTTTATTATGCCGTAAGCCTACATAACTGACGGTAGGTTATAATGGAATAGTTCCTAATCCTATGATTTTTACGGAAAATTTATTAGATTAGGAGAGATATTGGTGTTTAATTCTAATATTTAATTAACAAAATGTGTAGGGTTAAGGTTCTGGTAGGATGGACTGTATAAGGGAAGGTAGAAAACTAAATTTTGCCCCTACATTAGAATACCAAAAAATAAAATTTCAATAAAATTTTGAGGTTAGTTTTATTTATTAACAAACACTGGAGCTGATTATTTGTTAGTAGACTATATGCACTATTGAATCATTAATTAAAATCCTTGAATTATATATGTATATATAAGCTTATGAAAAAGAAAAAGAAAAAGAAAATTCACTGTTACTTGCTGAGAATTACATAGAAAAAAAATTATGAAACACAGTCACTTGAACACCGTCCATAGGCCTACTATATCTTGAGATTATTTCTTGCACTGTTGAGTTGATGTTCTTCTGAGGTTGAAGGTTGACGTTCTTCTGAAGTTGAAGGTTGACAAGTGAAAAATGCGTTGCAATAAATGGTCTTTACCTTGCAGTGAATGATTTCAGCATTTAAGATGTTTAGAATAGTGAATATTAATTGCAGTGAGTACTTGCTGTTACATTACAGCGTGGAATGTTAGGTTGAGAATGAGGTTATGTTTGTACATAGTTGTTTGCACTTGTTGAGTGGTACTGACTTGATGCACTTGAACAACTGCACTGGAGAAGTGTGTTAAAAATGCGCTTATTGAATATGAATGTTGAAGATTGCGTACCGCATGAGCGATGTAATAGTGAACTCACAGCTCGCAGTGGTGTGGCTGTGTTGTGATGAACAAACCTACATGATTTGAGGTTACTGCGTTGAAGATTGTGTACCGCATGTGAGCGGGTGAACTCACAGCTCGCAGTGGCGTGGCTGTGTTGTGATGAACAAACTTACATGATTTGAGGTTACTGCGAAGATTGTACGAAAGTTATGTTTCACCCGTTACTTGAGGTTCTTTGTTCTCTTGCCGCTCAAAAGCGGCAAGAAGTTACGTGCACTTCTAGAGATGAATTTTTGACGACTAGTGGGGCGGCTTGCCCCCGGGCGAATTTTATACACGTTGGTTGCGCAATTGTTATAACATAAACAAATTATGTCATCTTAATTCTGATTCGATGAGATTTGCCGCCCTGAGTTAGGTTTCACCAATAAGGTTAATTCATTACGTCATTATCAGAATTACCATAAAATTCATTAGTTGAAGTCCCTAATTAAAGACAAAGACTTGTCCCTTAATTGTTTAGTCAAACAGTCTATGTACTGAAATTATGTATGAATAATTGAGTTTAAGAACAGGTGTTGTAATAACACACGAGATTCCGTTTTCCAATGAGTGGCTTCAGAGATATTTGACATGCTTTATGCTAAGGCGTCATTACGGAAAACTATTGATTTAACGTATGGAAAACGTTGCATTCATTTACTGCGCTATTTTTGACCACCTTCTATATGAATCCATAAGAAGTTTCTAAATTCCAATCACACAATGTATCGAAATTCATAATTCGCTGGATTTCAAGCGCTGAGCTAGTTTCAGCTTAATTTGTGTTAAGTTTGTGATGCTGAATCGATCACAGCGCCTCTAGTGAGCATTTGATGAACGATGCTTGTAAACATAGATGGCCGCTGTCTTAAGCATGAAAGTATTCAATGTTACACGAAATAATTCCTTATACTCACTAAGGCAAACAAAATTACATGAAAATGTATTAATTAAGTTAGCACAGGTAATGGCAAATGTGAATTATATTAAGTAGAAAATATCTGCATTACCTAGAAACCTTAACCTTAAATTCTTGGCTATATGCTTATGTTTCAACATACTCGCCTGCTGGATTGAAACGCGGTGCGTTCAATCCATTTAATGCACATGACAATATGAAAAATAATGAAAAATGGAAAATAGTAGTAGAAATAGACACTGGTGAACATACCAAGCATGCACGAGTGACTTAACCCAAAACACCAACAGGCTCAGTGCCCTGGGGGACATGTTCAATAACGCTCGTGGCGTCGCGATAAGGTCAGGTCAACCTGAGGGGTTGCCTGCCAAGTTCCGTCGATTATAATGAAAGGGGTGATAAATTTTCACAAAGGTTCGTCCGAGAACGGATTTAGATCAAATTTAGACGCTCCTTTGATTAAGTATTCAATAAACTTTGTCAGTAAAGAGCGAGAGGTCAAAACAACTGCCGAGGAGATGCTGGAATCGCAACCCTGGGGCTCCAGAAATCACCCATAATATGGGAGTGAAGCAATGTATAAAACTGTTGAATGTATGAATTAATTGAAAGTTAGTGATTGAAAATTGTAAGTACATTGATACTAAAGCTTGAATGAGTTTATTCGTCTTCAATAGGCAATGGAGCTAGTTTGACAATGGGGCGTTTGTACAGACCGGTGGGAGTCCGAACTGTTACGACTCGCACCAAGCCATCTGGACCTGGGTGAATCTGATCAATAATGCCCAAAATCCATTTTAGAGGAGGAATGTTATCTTCAATCAACAATACTGGAGATCCAATTTTAACATTTGGTAAAGCTTTCGTCCATTTCGAACGTTTCTGCAAGGTACAAAGATAATCAGTTGACCATCTTTTCCAAAGATTAACTACAAACTGGTGAAGTGTGTCCCAGCGAGAACGTAGAGAGTAACCGCCGGTTAAATCAGGTGTAGGCAGTGAGACTAGGGGCTTACCGATGAGAAAATGTCCTGGAGAAAGGTAATTGAAGTCCTCAATGTCTTCGTGTAGTGAAATAAGTGGACGAGAATTCAGAATGGCTTCTATCTGAATCAGCAATGTGGACATTTCTTCATAGGTAAAGGTGAAAGAAGTGGACATTCTTTTCAAATGGTATTTAGTAGATCGAACAGCAGCTTCGTGAAGACCGCCCATATGAGGAGCGTGGGGTGGCATGAAAAGCCAATTGATGTTCAAGTGCGCAGTGGCATCTTGAACCGAAGCTTGATGTTCATGGGAGGAAAGTAGTTCGCTCAGTTGTTGTAAGTCAGCTTGGGCACCAACGAAGTTGGTACCATTGTCCGACGTGATAGAACTTGGAATGCCTCGACGGCCTGTGAAACGAGACAATGCGGCTAAGAAAGCACGTGATGTAAGAGTAGTTACAAGTTCTAAATGTACTGCTTTAGTTGACATACAAACAAAGATGGCAATATATGCTTTAGTAGTTATCTTAGAACGGGGACTGCCATATTTAATTGAATATGGACCTGCATAATCAATACTAACATTTGTGAACGGGGAGATAGGTGTGACTCTTGCTGAAGGAAGATCGGCCATTTTCTGTTGGAACGGCTGAGCCTTGAAACGAAAGCAAGTATTGCACTGCCTCAAGACAGAACGTATTACTTTCCTAAAGGAAGGCACCCAGAATCTCTCTCGTAAGTGGGCAATAATCAGCTGAGGGCCGGCATGACACATTTGAAAATGGGTGTGACGGATAAGATGTTTGGTAAAGGAATGATTAGAGGGTAGTAACATTTGATGTTTAGCATCAAATGGCAGCTCAGACCGTTCAAGGCGTCCGCCAACACGCAGAATGCCATCTTGATCTAAGAAGGGAGAGAGACTGAGTAATTTACTAGATTTTGAAATGTCATTTCCAGAGGTGAGGATTTGAACCTCCTCTGAGAATGCTTGTTGTTGTACGCCCTTAACACAATGCTGGAGGGAGAGTGAGATTTCATCAGCTGTTAAGGGGCCCTTCAACTTGCTTTGAGGCTTCTTACAATTATTTAGAAATCTGAGAACATAGGCCATGATGCGAAGTGTCTTTAGATATGGGAACTTCGATAGCCATTCATAGAATGTACAAGTCTTGGCTTGAATGTGAGCTACAACCTTGGTTTCAGGTAAAGAATCAGGGACAACTAGTGGATTGTTACCTGGCCATTGAGAAATATCTTCTGATAGCCAAGGGGGACCTGACCACCATAGGTTGTTTTGTACTAGGTCTTGAGGAGTGGCACCTCGGGAAATAAGATCTGCAGGGTTATCTCTGGACGAGACATGACGCCAAGTGTGATTTGCAGTGTATTCTTGAATATCCGCAACTCGGTTGGCTACGAAGGTTTTGAGTGTGATGGGTGAGCGATGCAACCATCCCAATACTACATTAGAATCGCTCCATAAGTACACTGATGTAATGTGCAATTGTAGAGTGGGAAGGACTTTGTGGATTAGGTTAGCTAGCAGATGTGCTGCTAAGAGTTCTAACCTCGGTATGGTAGTGGCTTTGATGGGCGCTATTCTAGATTTAGCACAAAGTAGTGAGATTTTTACATCGCCGTGTTGGTCAATGGAGCGTAAGTAGAGACAGGCTCCATAAGCTACCTCGCTTGAGTCGCAAAACCCATGCAGTTGAATGGAATTGGAGTTTTGTGACAATGCTAGTCGTGGAATGGTAATTTGAGAAATTAAGTGGAGTTGTCCATGAACCTTGATCCATTTCTTGGCTACTGGTTCAGGAATACATTCATCCCATGACGAGGTCTCCTTCCATAAGGACTGGAAGATAATCTTGCAGTAAGCAACAATTGGAGAGATTAGACCCAGAGGATCAAAAATAGAAGCAATGCAGGACAATAACGCTCTTCTAGAGCAAGTGACGAATGGTTTAGAAGAGTCAATGGAAGTTTCGATTCTCAATAAGTCACTAGAAGGCTGCCAAATGAGACCTAGTGCCTTAATTGAAGTGACATCGGAATCGCCAAATGTGCGAAAATCTTGATTTTCTTGCAACTCGAGAGGAATGTCTTCGAGAAGTTCTGGAATGTTAGAACTCCACTTTCTAGGTTGAAAACCACCTAGTGGAAGTAGAGTATTTAGTTGCGATATCATTGACCTTGCTTGTGACACAGTAGGGGCTGAGGCTACTATGTCGTCCACATAGGTTGCATTGTTAAGAACAAAGGAGGCTAATGGAAAATGTGTTCCCTCATCAATTGTAAGTTGCTTTACAGCTCTTGTGGCTAAGAAAGAAGCAGAAGCGGTACCGTACGTGACAGTTTTCAGGTTGAAAACTTTGATTGGGTCAGTAGGCGAGCTTCTCCACAAGATTTGCTGGAATGGCTGATGGTCAGAATGTATCATAACTTGACGATACATTTTAGCGATGTCCGCCGTAAATGCAATGGGGTTTAGGCGGAAACGCAACAAGATAGAGAACAAGTCGGGTTGAACTGTAGGACCTACGGCAAGTATGTCATTAAGGGATTTGCCGTTTGACGACTTCGCTGAAGCGTCAAACACCACGCGAAGTTTCGTGGTAGTGCTTGAAGGTTTCAAGACTGGATGATGTGGAATAAAGTAGTCGAAGGAAGAGTGAATAGTAGGGTCCGCTGGCTCCATGTGGTCTAGGCGTTCGTACTCCGCCATGAAATTAACATATTCAGTAGAGAGAGATTGATTGCCAGCTAGACGCCTTTCTAAGGATAAGAGTCTCTTATGAGCTTGTAGTCTAGTACTACCAAGAGTTTCTGGTTCAGCAACAAACGGTAGTTTGACAATGTATCTACCGTCAGAATCCCTCGTAGTGTTTTCTACGAAATGTTGTTCGCAGAATGATTCATTGGGAAAGGGGGCTTCATTGGAAATTTTTTCTAACTCCCAGAACTTAGTTAACTGATCGCTAACAGCCTGGTCCGAAGTTAGAAAAGCAGAGTAATGTGACGAAGTCACATGCGTGGAAGGAATGTTGTTGGGAGTGGTCGATGACTTACGACCTGAATGGAATCGTCTTGAAGATCGAGATTCTTCACTAGGATCAGCTGGAGGCAATTTTCCAGAAACATACCAACCTAAGTGAGAATTTTGCATGACAGGTAGCTGCGAGGCAGTAATTTGCCCTGGACAGACAATTTGGGAACAGATTTCCACTCCAAGTAAGAGATCAACATATTTGGGAGTGTGGAAATGTGGGTCGGCGAGGGTAAGATTGGGCGGAATGTCCCATGTGCGAGTATCAATTGGTTTACTAGGTAGTTTTGTGGTAATGATTTCTGGTACGACGATGGCATCTGCATCATAATACCAAGAAGTCGCATTGGAATGGATTGAAATTGGTACCACTATATGAGTACTCACTTGGGATGAGATTATTCCCGTGAGGGTAGTACGCTGAGAATAGGGTGGCAGATGAAGACGATTAGACAATCGACTGCTAATTAAGTTACAAGTGGAACCAGTATCGAGCAACGCCGTTACTTCGACTGGATAACCATTGGAATCGTTAATGAGAACTGTAGCTGTGGGCAATAAACAGCTCTGCTGTGATGTACGAGAAGCTACAACACCAGCAGTATTAGCCGGTTGGGCATTTGGATCGTGAAGAAGAATGCTATGCCTGAGGGAACAGGTTTTGCATTTGTAAGTGTTGCAATAAGAAGAATGACCCTTTGGCGAAAGGCAAACATTACATATCTTGTGGGATCGAACAAATTGGTCTCGTTGCCTGAGATCCATTGCTCTGAAAGCATCACAATAGAATAGGTTATGTACCATGAGCTTCTTGCAACAAATGCAACGAGAATGATCATTGGATTTATTCCTAGTATTATTTGGGGTGGTAGTAGGAGTAGTCTTCACATTATTCTGAGAATTATTATTTGATTGTGACTTTATGGCTGAATCAGTCATTTGGAGAACCCGCACCTTGGTTTCAAGAAAGTTGAAAAGATCCTGAAGAGAGGGTAATCTGTCCTGTTTGATAGAAAATTCCCAATCTTTAATGATGTTAGGTTGAAGCTTATCAAGAACAACTTTAGAGATGATTAAGTCTGTCAAGCTAACATCCGTGTTGAGTGACTGTAACGCATGCACAGTACTAACGAAGTGGTCTAGATATTGCTGCAGGGATTCTGCATTATTCCTTTCAAGATGCGGAGGCGCGAACAAATGTTCCAGGTGTGTGTTCGCGATAAGACGATCATTGTCAAACCTTTCTGACAACGTACGCCATGCAATGTCGAAAGTGGCTGATGAAACTGGGATGTTTCTTATGACTGACATAACCTCAGCCGTTAGGCAAGATTTCAGATACTGAAACTTGTCCATTTCTGAAATATGCTGATTATTAAGAATTAGAGAGGTAAAGGTGTCACGAAATTCGATCCAAGCTGCCGGATCGCCTGAGAACCGTGGAAGTCTAATCTCTGGCAATTTTGGTAACGTTGATGGTGGAGTATCTAACGACCAACGTTGACTACTAGAGGAACGCTCAGGTTGATAGATCTCCTTGTGTTTAGTAATTAGAGAATTGAGATAGGCCAGAGCCTTACGGCAATTCGCATCGACGTCGTGATACCCTTCAATCTCTTGAAATTGAGAATATTCAACCTCGTATTGTTCAATAAGCTTCTCAAATTTGGTGCGAAGAATGACACACTCATGATAAGCGAGTTCATTCTCTATGACAAACTCATAAATGATTTGACTGTAATCATCTAATTGAGATTTGACACGGTTAAGTTTAGCAAGATTAATTTGCGCTTCCTCATGGGCAGCGGCTTGGAGTAAACTGTCTTCATGAGCCTTAATTAGGCCCTTGGCATATGAGACAGCTTTAAGAACTGCATCTTCTACCGAATCTGCATATTCCAGTTCGGCATCTGAGAAATCTAATTGAGTGATTTGAGTTTGTATTTCCTCAAACCTCTTGTGTGTTTCTTGTAGTTTTTCCTTTCGAGAGAGAAGCTCTTGAAAGGACGCTTCATTAGTGATCACATAGCCTGAGATGTGATTCACTTGGCGAGTAATTTGAGCCTTTAGTGGAGCACGCTTCGACTTCAAAGTATTAATGTTTGACTCTACAGTCGCCATTTTGAAATGAATACAATGAGAGCAAATATCTATAAGTTAAAAAAAAAAAAAAAAAAAACCGCTCGCCTGCGTCTTGGCTTACTGGGGCCTAGCAAAGATTTCACTATGTGATGTGAAAATGTTTATGTGTTGAGTTGCCTAGCACTTTGTAGCTATAAAGGCATGAGTAATGATAATGTATTACTTGAGAGTAATGTTGCAAGTGTAAGTGTAGCTTGTGTTTGAGTATTGTGTTAGGCGTTGGCTGCACAACCTAACCTTAAAAACTAACACTTTGCATGCAACTCACTGGGCATGCGCATGCCACTGCTTACCTGCACTCAAACTGGCTAAGCAATATGCCAGGAGAAATATGAATCATTCACTGCACTAACCACTGCACTGAACACAGATGAAACAATTAACGAGCTCCAGGTTTATTTAACTAGTGCACTGAGAACACATCCGGCCCGGAGGA
Organism: Ectobius pallidus; assembly: GCA_964059195.1. NCBI lineage: Eukaryota > Metazoa > Arthropoda > Insecta > Blattodea > Ectobiidae > Ectobius > Ectobius pallidus. The sequence goes on along the minus strand of CAXKWD010000010.1, from coordinate 77,104,650 downwards.
CCATTGTGTAGGGTTAAGGTTCTGGTAGGATGGACTGTATAAGGGAAGGTAGAAAACTAAATTTTGCCCCTACATTAGAATACCAAAAAATAAAATTTCAATAAAATTTTGAGGTTAGTTTTATTTATTAACAAACACTGGAGCTGATTATTTGTTAGTAGACTATATGCACTATTGAATCATTAATTAAAATCCTTGAATTATATATGTATATATAAGCTTATGAAAAAGAAAAAGAAAAAGAAAATTCACTGTTACTTGCTGAGAATTACATAGAAAAAAAATTATGAAACACAGTCACTTGAACACCGTCCATAGGCCTACTATATCTTGAGATTATTTCTTGCACTGTTGAGTTGATGTTCTTCTGAGGTTGAAGGTTGACGTTCTTCTGAAGTTGAAGGTTGACAAGTGAAAAATGCGTTGCAATAAATGGTCTTTACCTTGCAGTGAATGATTTCAGCATTTAAGATGTTTAGAATAGTGAATATTAATTGCAGTGAGTACTTGCTGTTACATTACAGCGTGGAATGTTAGGTTGAGAATGAGGTTATGTTTGTACATAGTTGTTTGCACTTGTTGAGTGGTACTGACTTGATGCACTTGAACAACTGCACTGGAGAAGTGTGTTAAAAATGCGCTTATTGAATATGAATGTTGAAGATTGCGTACCGCATGAGCGATGTAATAGTGAACTCACAGCTCGCAGTGGTGTGGCTGTGTTGTGATGAACAAACCTACATGATTTGAGGTTACTGCGTTGAAGATTGTGTACCGCATGTGAGCGGGTGAACTCACAGCTCGCAGTGGCGTGGCTGTGTTGTGATGAACAAACTTACATGATTTGAGGTTACTGCGAAGATTGTACGAAAGTTATGTTTCACCCGTTACTTGAGGTTCTTTGTTCTCTTGCCGCTCAAAAGCGGCAAGAAGTTACGTGCACTTCTAGAGATGAATTTTTGACGACTAGTGGGGCGGCTTGCCCCCGGGCGAATTTTATACACGTTGGTTGCGCAATTGTTATAACATAAACAAATTATGTCATCTTAATTCTGATTCGATGAGATTTGCCGCCCTGAGTTAGGTTTCACCAATAAGGTTAATTCATTACGTCATTATCAGAATTACCATAAAATTCATTAGTTGAAGTCCCTAATTAAAGACAAAGACTTGTCCCTTAATTGTTTAGTCAAACAGTCTATGTACTGAAATTATGTATGAATAATTGAGTTTAAGAACAGGTGTTGTAATAACACACGAGATTCCGTTTTCCAATGAGTGGCTTCAGAGATATTTGACATGCTTTATGCTAAGGCGTCATTACGGAAAACTATTGATTTAACGTATGGAAAACGTTGCATTCATTTACTGCGCTATTTTTGACCACCTTCTATATGAATCCATAAGAAGTTTCTAAATTCCAATCACACAATGTATCGAAATTCATAATTCGCTGGATTTCAAGCGCTGAGCTAGTTTCAGCTTAATTTGTGTTAAGTTTGTGATGCTGAATCGATCACAGCGCCTCTAGTGAGCATTTGATGAACGATGCTTGTAAACATAGATGGCCGCTGTCTTAAGCATGAAAGTATTCAATGTTACACGAAATAATTCCTTATACTCACTAAGGCAAACAAAATTACATGAAAATGTATTAATTAAGTTAGCACAGGTAATGGCAAATGTGAATTATATTAAGTAGAAAATATCTGCATTACCTAGAAACCTTAACCTTAAATTCTTGGCTATATGCTTATGTTTCAACAAAATGCAAACAAATACTATGTGAAACATTTATAAAGCATTAATGAGTTCATTTAAACGCCTATTGATGAGTGACTTCGCCACAGACCCCTTCTTTCACGTATTCATTCTTTGCAATGTGGATATAAGCAAATTTATTGGAAGTCAATCAGTGAGCTTACAGTTTATACGAAAGTTATGTCTCGACCGCTTACACATTATTGTGTACATTCTCTAAGAGACATATGAAGTTGAATTCTTCGACGTTTTCAGCTAAACGTCAATAGACACGTTAACTGGGATGTAAAAACACATGAAGCTATATATTTTTTTTTTTGAATCGCCATAAGATTGGTTAAAGAAAGTAATATTCTTAAAATTTGTAGCAACTAAATATCTCTGGCGTATGATGAAAATGGTGATTATTTATTATAGGAATATGGGATGTAAGAAATTGTATAAAAGGTGCAAAATAAGGACAAACTTTTAATAAAAATCCCTAAACAGTTGTAAATATCGAATATTATTAACTTACATCAATTGCATCAATGTTAGGGCATAACATTAATTTCAACACTGAAAAGCTAATTTACTCCAAAACAACTTCCAAACAGATGATGTTATTTAAAAAAGTAACTTACTCAAAAATATGTTAGAACAGAAACTTTCGGTAGCCTATCACTGAGATAACATCTGGGGTCAGTATAAATTTTCTTAGACAAGAAAAAATATTCCACGTCAATAGTGGGCATATTTTATCTTTACTATTATTATCATTATTATTAGGAAGTTATTGGTATTATTATTAAGAAGTTATTATTATTATTAATATTATTATTAGCATTAGCATTAGCATTAGCATTATTATTTGCTGCCACTTTTCACATCAGAATTTTCGTTAATCTGTGCTTCAACTTCTTTCCTCCAATATCCCCAGTTTTTCCCACATTCTGATTTCACATTTCTTCATGGCACCTGTTACGATTTCCGTCTTTGCCTATTCATAAAACTTTCTTTAATTTCATAAATAAAAATATTCTACAGATTCTGTTCCTAAAAAAATAGTTTCATTATATTGTAGAAAAAATTATTTCTGGTCCCAATAATAGCAAAAACGTGTTTCGGGTGTAGCACACAACATACATAGCTCTAACTTACGGCAGTATGATTTTTACCAATTAAATTTCAACCACCAGTTTTCAGATATTGAACATTTTCTGTTTCAAGAAGTCAACTATTTTTCATTTACATTTAGCTCGGCAGAAGACATTCAGACGCGGACAATGCTGAAGTAGGAACAAAAATTTAAGTTCTGAATATTCACAAGCATGTAAACGAGTAAAAGTGATCAACACTGATCCACAGTCACAGAAGGAAACAAAGCAATTTGCGGCGTTAAGGTGTAGGTGTTGGTAATGAAATCAAATGCTACCTAACGCCATATTTGTTCAGCCGTGCAACAGACGCGCGCTCTGTCGGAGCGCATGGAATGTAATTTTGAAATGTTCACAGCTTCATTTTAAAGATAGAACATGCATTTTCTAACAGAAAATACGATATGCTAATTTTAGTCTATAACAGGAATTACATATATATTAGCGCGAATAAAAGATAGGCATGTTTGGATATTACTAGGGGGCGGATTTCTATGACATGTCATATTTTTCCCCTTTGCATTATTTCAGGTTGCCGACTAATTTAAACCCGATTCCAAGCATCCTGGTGAAAATGGAACGGCATTTATTGTGCATATAACTGCATATTTAGGAAATTTTCATCTATTGTAGCATATTTAGAATGAATATGCATATTTAGGTCATATTTTGGCATATTTCTGTGCATATTAAAGAAATTTGTAAGTTTCATATCATATTTTGGAAATTTTGCATTCTACTGATACTTTTTGAGAATTTACAGATATTTAAAATAATTAACAGTATATTTTAATAAATGTATTGTAATGAAACTTTTAAAAAATATACACAATGTGTAAGTAGTAAAGTCATATTAAAAATTTTATTGGTCATATTTTAATGCTTTTAGGTCATAAATGCTTGCATACATCCTATTTTTTAGGTCATAGAAATCCGCCCCCTAGATATTACTATCTTTCCCTGGTGCTTAGGCCGGTATTCCACTATCCAAGTTATTTGTTCAAATTGTCTTCATAAAACAAAATAGCCGCCCGTTGCTTCAAACAAACCGTATTGGATGGTAATTTGAAGACTTTCTGCATGTCGTTATATTGGATCAAACATTTACCGGCGTTCATAGCACAAGGCTCCAAACTGGCGGCTGAACGTCAACTGTTTTGAGAAGTAAACGGCGCCATAATAATTGATATGAACCACATTTTCTACAAGTAGGCCTATATATATGAATATTTAGTATTGAATCCGTATTTAAAAAATGACAAACTACATGCTACAACAGTAATATTGGGATATATTTAAAAAAAAAAAAGCCCTGCAAGCTAATCTAAACTCGTCTCACATAACCTTCAATATAAAAAATGATTCAGCCTGACTTTGTCATTTAGACATTTCTCAAATACTGCTACAAAAACATTTATAAACTAGCAAAGTATGCCAATGTATGTGGTTTTTTTTATGATTTACTTTCCTTCGAAACTCAAGCGTTCCAAATAGTCTAGTCTGCATTTTCTACTTAATATTGAGTAGACCCAATCTATTTAGGGCAGTACAAATCACAAACATTAATACAGTACTTTCATAGCAGAGCATTTACACTATTTAAGCCTCGTTTCGAAAACGGCATACCCCAAGATATAAATATTGGCATATATGTGATAAAAAGGCATTGCAAGAAACCCTGTTTTCTTTCTCACTGTATTCAACTTCCATATAATACCCACTTAGATAAAAATGAGAGAGAAGAATTCAGTATTATAGATGTTGAGACTTGTTAAAACATGGAAAAAGGAGTGGAATGCTCACGTGGACAGAGCTGTTGATACAAGACTTATCAAAGCAGCGAAGAATCTACAAACTGGAGGGAAAAGAGGAGTGGGAAGACCTCTTAAGAGATGAAAAGAGGCATTATCATCACCGACATAATATGTGGAAATCAACAGGCATGCGTCTATAAAAAGAAGAAGAAGATGAAAATAAAGACCTACGCACTGTGTTTTCCCGTCATTAATGGCTCTCTTCAAATTCGCATATTATTTCCAGTTGTAAATTACGTAGTTCATCACCTTGGGTGTATGTAATCTGCGCCACGGTTGACACCTAATTTGAAATAGAATAAAAATGAGATACGTAAACTGCGGCACACAGATATGTAAAGTGCGCCACGGAGATATGTAGATGCACTTCTCCAGTTACAAACAAGTGCCTACATATAACTCAGAAGTATTGAACAAGGGACACCTGTAAGAAGAACAGCTAAAATAAATGACAAGTATTCTCGTCTACTCAAGTGGAGAGAACAATATATAAACGATGAAATATCCCGTTTTTATTTTATTAAGAAGGCGTCATATGAGAACAAAGTGCTCATGAAAAAACTCAGGGTAGTGTTTTTAACAATTTTATAGGTGACGAAGCGTTCATGCAAAAGAAAAGCATTTTTTTAAAAGTGACAAAGCCACTAAGCCTAATATTTTTTAACCACACCTATGCAATTTCATAGCCAGTCCTAAGTCTGTTGAAGTGGAAAGAAAATGTCAGTGCGTTAGTATGACGGTGACGCCATTTAAATGCCGGTGGCGCAGTTTACATATGTCGGTGACGCAGGTTACATCGTGTAGGTTGGTGGAAAAGGTAGAAGTGGCGCAGATTACTTTTCCCCCATCACCTTATGTCTTTCCTCTCCCTATATAAAATTAACAGTTCAGTTGGGTCAGGCTGTATCGCCATGCCTCATAATATACACCTAGGGGGCGATCCGCTGATTAGATATAATAGGAGCGTAAACCTGATAAACGTATTTTTACATACCAGTGCGAGAGCAATAATATTTACAGGCTGATATTTTGATACAAATTAACATTCAACACTTCGCAATCGACATTTTTAAACCCAGCTACGATTTCGACATTATGTTTTATTTGATTTGCCGCGGGTGAGTTAACAGAAATAGTTAAACTCGACGTTGTCAGTTCTAGGTAATGCGACAAAATCTGTTCCAAAAAAAAACAAATGCAGATGAATACTGTACAGTGCCGGGTATGATACAGTATGATAGTAAAAAACAACTTTAACTATTTCAATTGAAACATTAAATCTATGCACCCGGAACTTTATTTATGTGCCTATTTACTGAATGGTTAATGAATTATTTTCAACAAGAAGGCATTCAGACCGAAATGTTAATTGTTAAATGGTTACAGACATATTGGTTTTCGTTTATTTCAGGTTTATTTCTTAGCCCGTCTCGGGTACAGTTACGTACTCCTGAATTATGATTTTAGATTATTCACTGACAGAAAATATATATATATATATTTTTTAAATGAGCTAAATGTACAAAGGTTAAAAGTGAGGAGAAAAGTTGACAATAAAGCCTAAGTCTGTTTAGCAGACCATTACTCAGCCTCTGGAATAGATCCATTGAGTTCGCCATCACCAGTTTAGGGAAGAGGTTCTACGTGTAAATGAAATAAATTAATATCCCAGAGCTATAGATAAAATTAAAACGAAGTGGACATAAATTTAAGTAATAGGGAAAATGCACTGTATACATAACAAACACATCTCATACATTCAACAACATTTTTTTTATCATATCTCATACAATTCCAGGGAAAATGGAAAACATCTAATGCACAACAATTAATTAGGTCAAAAGCCTAAGAGGTAATACATCATGAATGTGAAATTAGTAGACAAATAATCACAACGGATAAAAAATTAAAGGACAAAATGAAAAAGAACGAAAAGTCCGGGGGAAAAAAATATATAATTTTGGATACCGGCTTCGATTTCACGGCATCTTATTGTAAGTCAATTCATTTCTATCATTTAAATTTGAAGGTAGGTTTCACGCATGAAGGATCTGATACTAAGTAAAAATGTTTCGTGAAAGTGCATACGAGATAACAAAGCTGGTCGGTTCAATTAAGGATTACTCCGTAACCAGGTAACCCAATTGAACTGCCTACTCCCTACTATGTATAATATATCGATTTTAGTTATTTAAAAAAAACCTTTCTCCTTTTATACAGCTTTTGAAGGAAAGAATTTATACGTCAGTAGCAGTGAAAAGGTTAAATCAACTTATGTTGAGATAAACTGAATTCGGATAGAGACACATTATTTATTCCTTAATTACAATATATTATAACAGCTATCTACGTTAAAGTGTTAAAAGTGCTCAATTGAAAAGTAATTGGGTGCCAATTTTATCTACATTTTACAAAAAAAATGTTATTTTCTATACTGACGATGTATTTTTCCGCACATCCTTTATTATATATCGATTCTATGAATAAATCATATCTTCAATCAATTTACTTGCAAAATTGTCGTATTGCAGGTAACACTTCCATATCTGTGGTCGGACTCCCACGAATTTCCGTACACGTACTTTTTTAGCGAATTAAAATCTTTCTTTTTTCGTTTGAATAGCATTGTTACGCGAGTAATGCCACAGGGGAAAATTAAAATTACATGCCGGCTCCATGCTCAACTACACATTTCATTGCACAAGTCGTATGCTTCACGTGTGTCTGTTAGCCTGGTTATGCACATCATGAATGTTATTTTAAAGAAATGTGATTTAGTATCTGCTTTTGTATTATAACTTGTCATTTCATAATGTTCTCTTCACTTTTTTTTTAATGAAATTACTCTTGTATATTCCCCTGATAACTCTAGTACTAAACGATTACATAAACGTGGAACCATTAAGTGGGTGGATACCTGTTAGGCCTATATCTGGACACACTTCCTATAATTGATTCCTAGTACCGTATTTTTCGGACCATAAGACGTACTTTTTTACCTTGAAAACAAAGTCTTGAAAGTGGGGTGCGTTTAATGGTCCGAAGTGAACTAAAAAAATTTAAATTACGGTAAATATTGCTAGTAATGCCATAATCATTAAGAAAATGTAATGATAAGTTAGTTGCAAATTTTGGGACAGACTGTACATCAGTGCACTTATCACAGCGGGAAGCAGGTATACAAGGTGAAAAGAAAGGAATTGTTGGGTTCTTTCATACAAAATGAGTTGACTCTGAGGGGTGGTCTAAATTATGGCAATGACATCAAAACAACCTGACATTGAGCACTAAATCCATTGTAGAAAGTCGTGATTTGTATATGCAAAGAGGTTAATTGTTCCCTTTGTAAACTTTCGTTTAGAATCACATTAATTTTTGTCTTCAATTTCCATCCTAAAACCAACGTGCGTCTTATGGTACGGAGTGTGTTATTGCCCGAAAAATACGGTATAGACTTTTCTCACTGGGATCTATATTCTCTCTGGGGTAGTGTAGTAGTGAATCACAGACCTAACATTCTGAAGGAGTAAAAAAAAACTACTTTAAGATATAATTATGAAAAACACTAACAAAGCTCCATAAGAAAAAAGCTTAAGCACCATGTCACTTGCAACTGAAATACTAGCCTTTTTAGTACGATATGCACATATGAATGTAGGCCTACCACCAATCTCTCTCTCTCTCTCTTTCTCTCTCTCTCTCTCTCTCTCTCTCTCTCTCATCCTATGCCCCATGTTGGGGCGAAGGGCCTCCAAGTGGAGGTTTCTGTTTACCGATGTGATTTTTTGTTTTTGTTACGCTTATTTTCCTAGAGAGGGCAGAGGGACGTGGTAAGCCATCGTCCCTTAACCCCCCTCCGGAAACTAAGGTATTGCTTGGACTCTAATTTAGGCTTGGAGTTCTTTTACGTGCCGTAAATCTACGACACGGGCCCCCCAGCTTAAATTCCCTCCCGGAGGACTCAGTGCCCAGGATTGTTACGTCCTGAAAAACCCATCGACTGCGGCTCCGCGAACTTCGGATCTAGAGGCGGGCACGCTACCTCTAGACCAGCGCAGCCACCTACCACCAATAGGTTCAATAAAATTAGATCTGAAAAAAATGGCGCTTTGCCCCTTAGAATGTTAGGTCTATTCGTCTTGGTTATCGTTTCATTATAACTGATAACGACAAAAAGAATGAAGATTGCATTTTCAATATGTATAGACATTTAACCACTTATTTTTAAAAAACGAGTAGTGTTTTCTCCCACATTATGCATAGTAAATAATATTACTGTATATCAGTTAGAAAAATGAAAATTCTGTACCAATGGACTGTTTATGTAGCCTAAAGCCGAGTTGTTTATTGATTAAATGTTGTATAAAATGTTAGGAACAATAATTTATGTAGAAGATTAACATTTTATACGTATTAATTAATGAGATACTACTAATTAGATATTCAATAGATAGTATGTATTCAATAATGATATACCATCATTTAGAATATAAGCCAGTGTTCAAAATTTGATGACTCCAGCTTCAGGAACAAGGAAGCTACTAATTTCAATTAGTCTACAATGTCTATAGAAAGCAATAGAGAGTAGCTTGCAGCAAGTTCGCACGTAGTTTTATAAAAATACTCTGTCTAGCTTATGGGATGTTATATTGGCACATACTGGAGCAAATAACCCTTTGTAGGACTGCAATCTAGAATACTCTTTGCTCGACTCCTATAGCCTATTACAATCATTATCTTTTCGGGTTGCTATATTAACAGTAAGTAATTAAATCTCAATTCTATTTCTTTTACATTAAATTAAAAATTATTTATGTATATGTATGCCTACATATTGCATACACACACGCGTATAAAATCATCTGTCTTCATCACTTAAATATTTTCATAAAATTATTAAAAATTCATAAAAGTTTTTCCTACAAACGTGACAGTATCACTTCCTGGTTTATTGTAATTGTGCTGTGAAAGTATGATAATTACGTAAGATGTGTAAATTAGAAAACTGACCATCGCAACATCTTAAATTTCCCACTTTAACCGCTCATTAGCATTATGTAAGACTGTTACCAATTTACACCAAGCTAGGCATTCGTTAATGAACACAAGACAAACGCTGACGGATTCCTAATTTGGAACTGTGGAACGCACGCATTATGGGAACAGGCGACATTGTTAAACTAGTGTCAGAGTCAATCAACGTCACAATAACCCTCTCTCTCTCTCACCCTCAACCGGTACCGGAACTTCCGGCCGCCATATCGTGAAGCTGTCATACGCAACTACTAAACACGGAGTGATTTACGAGTCCAAAGCCATCTGTTATCGATTTTTAATAATTCTGCACTTATATTTTTATTACAATTTACTTTATTGTGAGATAGATGAAAGGAATGCCAGGTAATTTACAGGTCGTTCTAATGGGAGCTAGCGTACCGCGTTCATTGCCAGTCATTAAGGCACAGCAGGGGTACCAATTACAACCACGACGCCATTTTGTTTTGTTACGGACCAATACAATAATGACAGTTAATTCAAGTCTATTGCAAAACCTTCGTTCATGCGTATTAATTATGATTGATATTTTACTCTACCACTGCTGTATTTACATTAAAATGTCCACGCAGGTTGTCATTGTTTATTATCAAAACACTTCGTTTGTGGGTGTTAACATCATCTATTAGTTTTGCATGCGTCATTAACAATAAACCCTCTAAAATGTTAAACAATACATAATTTCTAGGCTAAAGGCTGTCAACTGGTTCCTTATAATTTAATAACTATGGCTATCGCATAAATCATAAAAGCATTAAAAACATTATGGAACTTTAGTAGTTGATAGGCTACTATTTGATTTTGATGGTCACACGATTCCAAACGCCTTCTGTCCAGAGCATAATGAAGGATAATTTCCAAATTAATAAAAAATAACGATTATTAAATACCTAATACACTAGGCTATATAGCTCAATGCAGTTGACGAATGGTATAAAATTCTTTCCACTCCAAGAACGGAGTCTAAGGTCTCCTGGTGGAGGTTTAATTTACTGAAGACTAATTTAGTTACGTTGATTAGTGACAGCTGCTATCCCCTCGACGTCCATCTACAGGGAACTAAGCTATTTCTTGGACATAAAAAGATCAGGGAATTTGGACCAGAGACTCTATTTAGACTTAGAGCTCTTTAACCCACCATAAATCTATGACAAGGAACCCATGGTTAATGGTCCCTCTCGGAGAACTTCGTGCCTAGTATTTTTACATCCTAAAAAAGTCCATCGACCTCGGTCGGGTTTGACCCTAAGATCGTCAGATTCACACAACCTCTTCACCACAGAGGCCGACGAAAATATCATTGTAGCTGAGCGAATATTCTTAAGAAATCGTTAAGTATCTAAAAAAAAGTAGACACGCTAAAGTATCCTTTCTTACAAGGTAACCTAATTCATAATATTTCGGAACTGGTTAAATTTCTCAGTGTTATTAAAATCCATGATTTCTATGAAAAATATTTCCTTCGTATGCTTAATGATTATCCGAAGAATAGTGTATAAGCATGGCTGCTTCACGACCAGACCTGCTAAGTGTGAGAGAAGAGAAAGAGAAATGAGAATTACTATTGTGTTTCCACTTTATATAGGAATGCGACACGAGAAAATCGCAGAATCAACTCTTATAGTAGAGGAAGACGTGTGATTGTTTCTCAACAGTTTTTCTTTCTTTCTTTATTTCTTTCTGTTTCTTTTGAACGAGGATTGATACCACCCAGATAGATTTATGGCCAAAAAAAGTTATTTCTTAGGGGCTACCACGGATTCGTAACATTGAAACACGTGGGAGATATAAAATATTGGTTCACAATTTCCAGTGCCTTCTTCTATTCTATTCCAGTGAATCACGGCTTGGTAACGAAGGAAGTAAGAATCGTTAGTGCATACAGAGATGGGCATGAGATGTATTTTTGTTATGTGTGCCCCACACCTCTCATTGCGATTCATGGGCCAGCATTCCCAGGGGGTGAAACGCTACAATTCCCATGACAAATTATCCTAGACACACCACTACCAGATGTTTCTCTCGTCCCAACTTGTTGTATGCGTCTTAATGCTTCATTACACCACAGCATAGGTTTGTCTTTACCTTATTAGTAGACCTGGGATTTTAGGCACTAAAAAAATTAGTTTTAGGCACCTAAAATAGGCTTTTAAAACAAGTAAATAGGCTTTTAAAAGAGAAAATAGGCACTTAAAATATGCTTTAAAAATGTGTAAATAGAAAGAAAATAGATTTTAAAATATTGCAATATAGGCCTACACTTAAACTGTAACATGGTCTTTTTTTACTGCAAGAAACGTGGTATACCTATTCTTAACCGATTTAACTGCAAAATTAGGCATCGCGTACTATATTCACTTAAACAGACGTTCTTTCACTGGTGACTTGACACAGTAGTCCTTCCCCCTTAATCCTCCCCCTCCTCCGTCAGTCAGCATTCCTTTAGCGACAATTGTTTGGAATAATCAAGTTTCTGTGAAAAACCCACCTCTGCTGTTCTGCTTTTCATTGAGGGATGTCCATTATAAGATTGCAAAAATTACAGAAGTTGAATTTTATTTTAAATATACAAAATAGGCATTTTAGGCACTAAAATAGTAAAATAGGCTCTAAAGGTCCAAATAGGCATTTTAGGGCACTATAAAACTCTATAAATGTACGTGATTTATCTTGAAACGTCCACATATTTAAACATTTTCATGTTATTTCATAAGGAACAAAATAGGCATTTGCCTTAAAATCCCAGGTCTACTTATTAGTTATTTTTAATCAAACTTTTAATTTTATTTATTAATTTCACTAGGCCTACAGTGTGAATAACGTATTTACGAATTTCTAGTAAACGTTTTCGTTTAGTCCATTTAACTGAAAAGGCCAACTGAATATATTTGCAGTTCGTGGAGTTATTTTCTACAGAGGAAATATTTCAATTAAGTACGATCATGCGCGATAACTTGACTCTCTGCTACATGCCTAATATTATATCACAAATATTTTTCTAGACCTCTAGAGACCTTACAACAGAAAATAACACATCTACAATATAGCAAGAATGCACCCACATCTTAAATCAATATAGGCCTATTGGTAGATTTATTGGGATGTTAGATGTGCAAGGCTTATTGTAGACTGTATAAGTATCAAATGACGAGTTTTCCTGGCGTTTGGTCTGAGTATAATGTTTTCGGGTTGCTGGCCAGGTGAGTGACTGGAAGAGCTCCGACGTTTCAGAGGAACACGTTTAATTCCATCTTCAGGGATGTGTAGTAATAAGTATTAAGTTACCGATATATATCGTTGAAGAGATTTACATCCCTAACAGAGTTATATGCATCCCCGGTATTTTGAAAGTGTCATAGTAACTAACTAATAATGCAATCTGTAAGGATTAAGAGTATTATTTGGAAAAGGACTGATCTCAGCTCCCGTTTACCGGGCTGAAAATTCAAGTTCAATTTTTACCTAAGACCAATATTTTCCTGTACTGAATACATAGGCCTAATGAACATATCTCTTCAGTAGGATAACACCGAAAATGTATCTATTATTTTATTATGTTTCTCATGGTGTATTAATTTATTTTGCCCTACTATATCTGTCAAGTCCACCGCTGTGGGTTCGATTCCCGGCCGGGTTAAGGATTTTACGAAGATGTAAAATTTCCTTGCTAGGTCAGGATCTAGCCATCCAGCGGTATCATCCGGCCTAGTGTTCTTCACGGCTATATCCCAGGGCAGGACCGGCCTCCGAGCCGAACACTTCATCATCATCATCATCATCATCATCATATCTGACATACCGCTGCTGTGCTACATAATGTCAGTGTATGAATGCAAGCCCCTCCCTTTAGCAGCATTAATAAATTCCCTACGTGATTCTGTGACCAAAATGTTATGTCTGCTGATAACCTACCAATATATGCGTGTACACAAAACTCTGTTAAAATGCGTTTCAAGTTCTGTTAATGTTCAGCGAGCACCCAGTTACCCCTTCATCGTGTGTTGAGGTACGTAGGTAGGAAATGGGTTGTATTAATGCACCCTATGAAACATATTTTTTACCCCACAAGTCCCCCCTTTAAAATGATGTTTAATTTCCTAATTGTACACTTTCCTTCTCTAGTAGTTTACAACTAACTACATGTGCAACATGAGAAATACACATTGACTTTAACTGCACCAGACTTTGCATACAACAAGGGTTGTGTAAATACTCAAGCACTCAATAATGTGACATCGCATTAACCCGTCTCAAAGGCTAAGAGGAAGTTCATTGTGCTTAGTGTGTAAACACCCAAGTAATGGAAAGGGGGTGGGAAGATACTTCTATAACATTTACCTCTATGTACAGTACACGTGTCTGATGGATGAAACAGAGGAGGCTATATTGGGCCCCTTTCGGATTATCATCATCACGTACTATAAACCGCTCAAAGTAATGCAATTCAATGAAGAGGAAAGAGATATACTTGTATGATATTTACTTTTATGCACCAGGCACGGGCCAGGGTGGGCTCTGCCCAACCCCATCCTGTAGTCATACTCCGCCCACCCTCAAACTTTCTTTTCAGTAATCCTTATAATAAAGCCATCTTTTTCAATTCATGGGAATATTAAAGGAGAAAAATTCCTCTGACGCTGGGATTTGAACCCAGGACCTTTGACTACCCATGCCACTGCTCTACAAACTGAGCTAAGCCAGAGTTAACTTCACAGCGCCAGATGGAACCTCTCTCCTATGACTGATTTCCATTAATGGTCTACCGCAGGTACCTCTCCTATAATATTCTCATGTAATGTCCAACAGAGACAATAATCTGTGGTTCATGAATCCATTTTTTAATTAAGTTCATTTATTCGCCCATTAGCTTCCCAAAGATAGAACATATGAAAGTTACAAAGAACTTCTTACATAAGAAAATTGTTGAAAAAGTCTTCACTTCTAAGAGATATAGGTTAACTTACGAGAATAGGAATGCCTTTGAGGACTGTTATAACAAGTTAGCAGCAATAAGAACTTCTGCATGTGGTACAGCATTTTGTGAGTTTGGTTTCTCTGTCTTAACAAGAATTGACAGGTCCCCAAAGACTTACCACGATTCACACAAGAATGGCTAATTTAGTATGTTTAGTATTTGAAAAGAGCAGAAAAAAGGACACTCAAATGGAAAAGCCTCTGCGAGAATTCTATCTTTTGAAGGAGAGAAAGATCTAGCTGAGCTAGAAAAACTTTTTGGATTTAGACCTATTGCTTTAAAGTAAGGCCTAACAACATTTTTGTGCTATTAATTGTAGTAATTTCCAGCATGTACATGAGTGTTTCAGGACAAACGTCTCTCAGTTAAGGTTAAATGTTAATGGTATTTTACAGTTAATGATTTTTATTCCCCAAATTCAATATTCTTCCATAACATAACCCTAGCCCATCGTGAGAACGAATTTGTCTTATCTGATTTCTAATTCTGGCTACAAGCCTCCTATGCACACGTGTAAGATGGATGAAACACAGGGCCCTTTTCGAACACTCGACATCATACGCCACTCCAAGTAATGCAATTCAATGAAGAGTGAAGAGGTAATACTTCTTTAATATTAACCTCTTTGCACACGAGTCAGATGGATGAAACTCTGATTTCTATATTGGGACCCTTTATATGATCCACACTACACTGTTCATTGATTCTACTGATTCTTGATTTCCTATTTAACGGTTGCACATTTAAAAAATATCTTTTTTTTTAGTTAACCTCTCTCTGGCATTCTCTGGCATTTCTCCCCTGGGGAACGGCTGTTTTCACGTAAGAACACTTTTCACATCTTTTCACATACATTCTTCACGTCAGCTGACTCACAACTGAATTACTATCGTTTCCATGCATGTTCCATGTTTCACGGCCAATAAACGACATATCAATATACTATATATATGTCATGTTCTCCACTGGCATACAGCATATCACTGTACCATCGCCTTCTTTGAGGAAAAAAATAGTTGCCAAAACTCATTGCTTTCAGATTAATATAAAGGCTGTGGAGTGGTGTGTTTAGCTGGTGCAATGTGGTGTAGATAGTTTGAAGGGATTCACGACTGTACACCCAAGTAACAACTAATGAATGGCGACGGGGAGAATACACTTTTATAACCTTTACTTTTACACAACGTGCAGGTTGGGTAAAATTCAACCCCCATATACTACCACCCCCAACACCTTCGTATGTCAGGACTCAGTGTGGCGAAAAGACTGAGTCGGCATAGCTCTAAGCCCTCCCTGTAGAGGCTCTGGGATAATTTATTACCTGCTAATCAAAATTTTAATCGACATCCCTTCCACTAACACACCTCCCCACCTTCCTCAACCCCTCATACTGGGAAAAAATTACGAGCTCTCAGGGTAATTCTGACTGGACCTGAATCGATATGGAAGGCACTATTTGTAACAGCAGCTCTATCACCGGCAGCAGAAAAATGTGAACCGATACCCTGCATAGCTGTGGGGATAATGAGTCGATTCTATGAACTGCTAACAAAATGACTGAGTAGCGTAGGTTGCTACGCATGTATTCTTACTTTGAACATGAATGAGCAATTATCATTATACTAAGGTAAAACATCGGTGTTATGACGTCATAGGTACTTTGGAATCAACCAATCAGGATAATTGTCTTTATTTAACTTAATACAGACTCCAGCACATAATCAACTTGAATCAAGCTCAACCGTAATATACAAGATGTTAAGTTAATGTGATATGATAATAAATTCATTCATACGAAGATAAATCTGAATAATTTCATTTTTAATTTACTGTTTAAGCCAATGAGGCTCTTTACATACTGTACAAAATCAATTAACTTATTGAGCCTATATTAGCCTATAATGCAATTTACCTTTCCCCAATTTAGTTGAACTATGAGCAACCTGTTAACAACATTTCTGAACAACTATAGATTAACAGTTTCAGATAATTTCTTCAATGGCACACTTCGATTAATTCCTAATAACTCCTTCTATGAACTTCTTCCTCTATATCAGAATTTCTGGACAGCTTCAATACCTGTACGTTTCGTACTCTCTTAAGTCCCATATTCCCAACCTCCACCTGGCTAATTCAAATTCTCTCTTCTTTTCTTTCAAGCAATTCGATACACTTTTCCAAACCCAAATGTTCTTTCAATGGTACATACAACGTCCACCTCCTCGGTCCCTTCACAAATCTTCAAATTGGAAATTTTATTAGAGCGATCCACTGGCGTCCGGGCACAGTACAGTATCCACTATTCCACAGTCTAGTCAACTGTTGGGTCTTCGTCTGCGGACACTTTTCAATTGAATTATTAGGTCAAGTAGAAGTCGTCTTTAGGAACACAGAATTAAACTGAATTCGGCTGTCTGCGTCCCAGCTACCGGAAATACTGAGAGAGAGAGAGAGAGAGAGAGAGAGATCGAAAAATAAAAATATATCTGATCCAACGATTTGCGGGATTAATAAAATCAGGTAAACTGATGTAAAAAAGTGCCAGTGTTTAATCAGTTATGACTGCAATTATGATATGCAGAATATGTTTTTTTTTAAATTGATTTCCAAGTTAAGCTCCAGATTTATTCATTAAGCAGGGCTTACGGAAGAAGAAAGGTCTACCATCTCGGCACCTGGGTCATTTTAACGGTCTAGTTGGATAGGTGCATGTAAAACAATAGTGTTTTTTGTCATAGCTACCTGTATTTTAATTTCAAAGGCCTTATAAGATCACAGTAAAACAATAGGCTATGTTGTCAAGATAACTGATTTTCATTTTTTTTTATAAATTCTTTCGAATACGTATATTGCCATAAAATAGGCACTAAATTGAGCATTACTCCGAAACAGATCAACTGATTTTATCCATTATGAATAGACGTCTTCCCATGGACATTGTAAATGTGTATACCAAGTTTCATAAAAATCCGGTAAAGCGTATTTGAGTTACCGCGTCTTTAAAATATACACTAAATTGGGTTTTACTCCGGTACCGGTCAACAGATTAGGTTCAAATTCAATAGGGCACTTCTCATGGACGTCATAAATGGGTATACCAAGTTTCATGAAAATCCGTTACAGCGTATTTGAGTGATGGCGCCTTTCTATGAGAAAGGCGCCATAATCTATTAAAATAGGCACTAAATTGGGCATTACTCCGGTACCGGTGAACCGATTTGGTTCAATATCAATAGGGTTCTTCCCATCGACATTATGAATGTTTATACCAAGTTTCATGAAAATCCAAAAAAGCGTACTTGAGTTATGGTGCGTACAGACCCACGGACAGACGGACGGACGGACGGACGGACAGACAGACAGACAGACAGACGGACAGACATTTTTTCGTCCCCCACACAATCTCATAAAGTACCATACTGGCACTTAATAATGTAGTGATAATTCTACACAATGAAAGTAGCATAAATGGGTTTCTGTTTACAGCTTACGTTAAGCCCATTCTCGATAGAGCGTATAATATTATATAGAGTACTTTTTTGTTCGACCATACAACAATAAGCTTATTACGTGTGACGTAACGATATCATAATGATACTCATTTCGAAACTGATCTTCATTATGACATCAGTGTGGTATCGATTATCATCGAACACGGAACGATCTTGAGACCATGAGAGTAGCAACTGGAAACTGCGTAGTAAATAACCTGTATTTAAAATAAAATAAATTCCGTTCTTGTTCATTTTGATATCACACTAAAATGAATTCATTTCGAGTTGTCAAAATCCATTGGTTTCAAGAAAATTACCAATAGGATTCTTCGATTTGACCGACGCCACGAGCTGCCATCTCTCGTAGAAGACAAGAACAACGACAACAATCTGATGCGAAGGTCATGGCGGGCTCATTGCCGTGTGTTTGAGTGAATCTAAAATCTCAAAACTTAAACATTCAGACTAACATGAACAAACAAAAACAGTCGTAAGTAACTTGCCCATAATGGTAATTAAGATACCCGTATGAAAATAATGAAACGAGCAACTCAATATCGTATTGCGATACTTGTATCTTAATAAATGCCATTATAGGCTTGTTGCATAACGTACTATTATGCTATTGACGCCATTTAGTAATTTTGGTTAAGTTCTTCTTGACACTGTATATTAATTTACAATTTTATTAGGCCTACTAACTATATACGAAAGCTGAAGTATAATTAATGTAAGTTTTATGCAATGTGGAGGTAAACTAAACTTGATTAATTAGAATCAATTTGTAAGTACAAGGGTATAAGGTTGTATATTAAACAATAATGCGTTTTAACTTTTAAGCACTTAATTCATGTATGAAAATATGTTTTTTCTTCTTAAATAAGGCGATGGAGATCACATCCGTACAAGAAGTCTCCTGATCTGTTTATATATTTACTCGTATAATCTTACCATAAAAATAACAAATATAATTATCTGAGGCTAATACTTCACGTCTTGGCCAATGCTTGCGCAAATATTTCATTAACTTATAACTAATGTGATTTTCACGTAGTGAGTATCGTATTAATTTAACTTTTTTTAAAACTTTTAAACTGTAAATCTTAGTTGTCGAAGTAATTTCAATTTCTTTCAAGAAAATAAATAAAGCGATCAGGAAGAAGATTATACGAGTATATAAAAGAACTAAAACTAAATCTTAAACAACGTTAACAATATACAATATTCATTAGTCTTTTTATAAAAACACAAAAAATCAAGTAAATTGAGTCGTCTTTTCTTGTCCGTAGAGAGCATTACTTTGGGACCATCCTGTACGGGATATATCTGCTGAATAATGAGAAAAGAAAGAAGAGCTCGGGAAATAAATTGGTCCATAACGCAGAATATCGACAGGGGACAAAATGGACTAGGGGAACGCTTGCTCTCAAGTCCCCTTATTCTTCTTATTTAATGTTTCTTATAATTGTCTGTCCTTCCACATGTATTGGAAGAGGAAGTCTTGGCTTTCAGAAATGAATTAAATTCTATCCTATATGTCACAGAGGTCACGAGCGAAAATATCATCAAAGCAGCAGAAGAGGAAGAAACACAAGCAGGCCAAAAAATGTAAAAAATAAAGGTAAAGTCAGAAACTGAAGCTAAACATAAGGAAATAAAATATATTAGTTTGTATACCCAATATCAATTAGAACAATGTCGGCGGAATAATAGTGACACAGCCCAGTAGCCTCTTTTGAACCTAATGAATTGCAACATACTGAATAAACTGCTAAAAGTAAGAGGAGCCCACCCTATGCATGGACAATACCATTTTATTGCTTAATATTCCAACCTACAGTAGGTGGCTGAATTGTGGCTCATGCAAAGCCACACCATTTACTACACAAGTTTATCTGATATTGCAATCGCATAGTCAAAAAACAATAACAATGTTTACAGTATTCTTATTTTATAGTAGCTTGACACTGCATTTCCGAGAATTGAAGAAAAATCGCCTTGAAGAAGATCTCGAAAAACGATTTCCTTCTCAAGTAAAATGGTGAAAAAAGGAAAAAAATCGAGTACATGATTCGTGTGACAAAATTTATTTTGGTACGAATTATCGTTTTGCATTCACGCTATTCATAGGCACACATAAGTTACATTTAATGAACATAATATTTTTCGGCTAAAAAATCCCTCTAGTCCCTTGAAGGACTATGCGACCCGACCGCTGCATCATCTACCATAGGTAGATGACAGGATTTGGGGACGTATGGTAAGCTTGCCGCCACCCATGGTCGGTAGTTTTGGCTTCCGGGACCGGAGTAGATACTTCTTATCAAGTAGCTCCTCAATTTGTTATCACGAGGCTAAGTGCATCCCATTCCAAAACAGAAATATCTGAGGAAGACTGGATCGGAATCACTAGCAACGCTAACCACGAGATCACGCAGGCCTGTGTACTCGACATAAGAGTTTCCCATACTCTCATATAGGCCTACGGTATGCATACTGATATGACTGACTCGTTCCTGTAACCCCTTACGGTGGGGCATAGGACCTCCATGTGGAGGTTTCATTACCTATACTAATTTTGTTACGCTTACTTTCCGGGAGAAAGCAGAGGGACAGGTGGTAAGCCCATCGCCTCTGAACCACCCTCCGGAAACTAAGGTATAACTTGGACGTGAAAAGGTCGAGAAATTTTGTCCAGAGGCTCTAATTTAGGCTTGGAATTCTTTTACGTGCCGTAAATCTACGTATAGCATTGCCTCGCATATCGACCAATGAGGATCGTTTATCTTATAACATGCTTGCTAGGAACACATGTGCCTGATCTTAGCTTAGGCCTATCTGAATTGGGTTAAGTATTTCTCATAGGCACTATTGGTAGCGCTGGTTAGAACCTGGTAACTCATTCGATTCATCGATAATTTAGTATGACGTGATCTCACAGCTGACAGAATACTGACCGGTTTTTAACTATACAAGTAAGAAAGTAATTATTATTTATATAATCCGTTAGCAGAACCTATTATAGGGGAAGAAAAAGTAAAAATAGCGACTCTCAACACCGTAATTCCACGTACAGTTTTATTGCAGTAGGCTGGGATGTTTATGGATTCCAGGGATTTTTTTTGTTATGTGATGGGTAAA
Source organism: Ectobius pallidus (assembly GCA_964059195.1). Lineage (NCBI taxonomy): Eukaryota > Metazoa > Arthropoda > Insecta > Blattodea > Ectobiidae > Ectobius > Ectobius pallidus. Next base: position 77,083,274 of record CAXKWD010000010.1, on the reverse strand, counting down.
ATTTACACTGACGAATTTGCACAATGATAACGAAACAAAAGAGAGCTGATGAATGGGTAGCTGTATGTACAAGACTCGAGACTGCCGACCGGCATTTGTCGCCTGGCCTGTATTTATTGATATCACGGCTTTACAGGACGCGTGGTGTGACCTACACATTCTCAACGATTGTTAGTGTATGTGCTGTGGCCAGTTACAAAAAGTCATGTCGATGTTAAAGTTAGGAAGTTATTATAAAATAAGGGTAACGTCGTAACATTATTAGTCGCAATTATTACGCCTGTGTTTATAGTTCTATAAGTGCAGGAAAGTAATTTTCGGAGAAATATATGCGCGGACCTGTCTAACGGTCCATCTGCATATGGCCTAATTGTAAGAAGAACTAAAATTGCAGGATCACACGAAAATTGTATTTCATTTTCAAGTCTAGATTTTCAAACACGGTAACATCTTGCAATAAATTACGGTCCTCGATTTTTAATTCCTCTATACGTACCATACTGTAGGTAGAGTAAGTATTGTGTTTGAAATATAGTTTTCAATGTGATTAGGCCACAATTTTTGGTCTACTAAATACAAAAATCCTAGTTTCTGAAAACTCTAGGTTCTGTAGCTTATCCCTGTGTATTTGTGAACAGCATAAATTGAAAAAAGAGAAAGTATAAAAACGAAATCTTATATTCGAGTAAGTATCTACTTTAACTAACTCACTTGGAAACTACTCTTTAAACTCTTTACTAAGCAGACTCAGTTTGATAAAAATTTAATACCGTGGTCACCCTTATGGGCTCGTTTCGCAAGCATGTCTACTCGCAAAATAAAACCTCTTTCTTACCGTTTTATCATTAATATTTTATTTTCTGTACAGAACGTGACAGAAAATGTTTAAAGTTTTCCCAAATGCTTTCAGATTTGCAAACTTTCATAATACTTTCTAAAGACCTTACTGAAAATGTATTTACAGATATTTACATTCGAGCTACTTATTTACTAGATAGTAATTCAGTTATTCTAGGGTAAATTTATTAAAATTGTGACTGTATTCAGAGGTAGCAAAATGTGCCTTTCCAGTAATTGTCTTCTATGAGACATATATTGTTGATATGAAAAAAAAAAAACTGTTTGGAATGTTTCACAACATTCGAAAATCGAATTTGAAATGAATTTCAAGTAAAAATGAAACCAATAATTGTTCGGTTCTTTAAATTACAAGAGTTCGGGCTCCCAGACTTTTAATATATCTGGTATTTTTATGATGTTACTGAAAAAGTTGCCTCTGTATTTGTTAAGCGGACTGTCCGTCTTATTGATTCTTTTATTCATGATTCATGATGGTATTCATGATAGATAAAAGTTATGTGAACCTGAGGCCCCCCGATATTTCTAGGGTAAAAACTGTCGTCTTTGGGAAGAAATAGAAAAAATAAATATATATAATTATATTATATTTATTGAAACAAAATATATTTAAAAACCATAATTTTGATTTGTTCCATAGTCTATCCACCAATTTGTCGTGACCTTACTATTTGTTGTTACTGTGAAGGGTAGATTTATGTTTATATTTATGTCACATGTTTATGTTTTAGCTTTAATATTATTATTATTATTATCTTTATTAATCGGTCCTTCAAGCCAGAGGTACGTATCAAGTCAGATGCATGAACTCTCCTATGACTATTCGCAGTATACAGTTTTATTTTACACTGTTGGCAGCAAAAGCAGTATTCACTCATATCCTGGCAGTTAATTCGTGGATGGCAAATGTAATAAAATGGAAATTGTGAAATGGAATCTGGTATCCATAGCGAGCACTTACAGGCAATTCCCCAAAGCAATGAGTTGTGCGGTTTTTGCATGCAGATGCGTAGTGATTACTCGTCAAGCTAAATAGCATTTTAAAGTTTCATAAAACGTGTGACCATGATATAGGAGTGGCATTAATGGCGATTTAGTCACGATGTATGGGGGTCACATGCTTTCCCCAAGGACCTCGGTTTGTTTGTTGTTCCATTATTAATATTACGCCCAAAATTCGTCGATACATGAATGGTATTGGCTTTATGCAACTACTAATCCACGAGCTCATCTAAGTAGGAATTGTCACAGAATGAAACAGGTTAGTTTCTGGAAAATTTTCCTTCACCAAGACCGAATATACATGTGCAGATACGGTAGTAATGGTACCTGCACCTCTATGTGAGGGTACCACAGCTCAATACTCCATAGCAGGAGCGTATCCAGAATTTTCTCTTGATGTTCCATTCAAAGTATGTTGAGTAAAAAACACACATGCATTCTTTTTTTGATGCAATAAATCCAACTTCTAGTCTTCTTGACTAAACATTTAGTGCATTAATAACATCAAGGGGAGTCCCCGATATCATGACGGGTGTTTATAAATTCCATTAAGGCGGTCATTTCTCTATCCAGGTACGATTTGAACTTTTTGAAGAGTGGATAAAGGCTTTTCACTTGTACCCGAGGACACTATTTACGTTAATAAACCTTCAAAACCTTCAAAATGAAAATTAAAAATAAAAATTGGATCACATTCTACAGAAAGGAACCAACCCTCAAATCAGTTTAAAAATCGTGTGGATTGGTTCCTTTCTACAGAATGTGGTCCAATTATCAACTTACGTGCATTTCCCACATTGACTTGAAATGCCCTCCTTTACAAAAGTTTGCAAGAATTCAGTTAAATATCGCGTAATTTAATTGGCAAAAAGCAAGTATCAGACAAATTAAATCTAGATCTAGGTCTAGGAAGTAGTTAGAATTTTAAAATAGCTCTGTACATACGAGAATAACATAATATAGAGCAAATGAAATAGCTCGATACACGGCAAACCTTCAAAGTTTCTGAGAACCAATACCGCATACTAAACACACTATGACATATCCAGCGGAGACTGTAATAATATATTTCAAATGATTCCGTTAATTGCAGTAGATTAGTTGTAATATCAATCCAAGAGCTGATAAAAGCAGCAAAGTCTAAGTTGTATATCATTATATTGAGATGACAAATTCAAGATAGCACAGAAGAAGAAAATCTTTTATTATAAATATTATAAATGAAGCTGCTTTCTTCTTCGCAAGTTGATTTTTCTATGTTTTATTTGATACTATTCGTGAGAAAATACTGGAACATTATTTTTGCGATGTGCCGCTGGAGCGCTTTTACCTGCCAACGACTTGCCGCGGTAGATTGCAAAAATAATCTCTCTGTATAATTTGTTTTGAATTATTAATCAGGAGCCCTTTATTGTTATCGTTATAACTTACATATATATATCGTGAAAATATAACGTGCTTTAGTTAAATAGGCCTCCTGGCTATAACTTTAATCTGACAGATATGTTTCCAAAATGCCTATGTGCCACAATTGACGGGGTGTGACAGATACAAATAAAGCAGTTAGTTTCAGTTTCTCTGCAACTTAAAGTATACGTTCACTGTAACTCATCAGCGAGCTACACTACGGTTCTAAAGGTACACTTCAATCCTCGCCATGGTAATAAACATACGCCGGTCTCCTTGGCTACGGTAGCTAAGTCAGTTCGCCTTGGAGCCGTAGGGAAGGAGGCTGTGGATTCGAGTCCCAACTTGGGCATGGATGTTTGTATGTGATAAGAAAAAACAAGATTAACAAACGGTAAAACAAGATAGACACACAGTAAAACAGTTCAGGAAAATTGGCCTATGGCAGGCTAAATTTAAACAAGTATAAGAATAACTTAGTAAACATAATTTTGATGAATGTGTAAAATAATTTTTCTCAGTTGAACAGATCAGAATCAAAATACGCGTGATTTCAGTAAAATTTATATTTTAAGATTATTACATGTGTCGTATTTGAACTCATCTTAATACGAAATACTACACAAAATTATTCTCTCACTAATTTAGCAACGTTGGAAGTTTTCCTGCTGTACGCCTTAGGCATTTTTTTAGTAATGTAATAGTCGTTAATGTTTGCCTGACATGAAACAGGATCGAGGACAGCACACAGCAAATGTTTTATAGTAGCCTACAGGTACGGTACTATTTTCACTGAACAGCCATTCTTTTATAACATACACCTTATAGCAAAAAAAATAAAACTCCTCGTTCTAGTGTTAAAAGCAGGTAGGCCTACTACAAAATAAAACGTCTGAATACAGGAAATTTGTTCAAAATTATACTATTTTACAGTATTAAGTCAGAAGTTCGGAAAAGTTGCGGATTGAAGACAAAATTAGCTGTTTTAGATTAAGAATTAAATTGAAGATTGTACGTTGTTGTAATATTTGTGTATAAAGGAACGAAACTTTCACAATTGTTATATCATCACAAATTTTCAACCAGCTATGGTAGGTAAAAGTATATTTTTTCTAGGATTTAAAAATAGAGTACAGTGTGTCACATCCGTTATAAGAAACATGGAAAGTTGAAATTGCATCAGATTGAGTATTCCGTTCATGTTGTAAGATCTTATGTAGGCCTAATACTGTAGTAATTGTATTTTTTGGATGGAACTAATATTTTATGTTAAATAAACAAGGAACTTGGTTTTTATGTGTACCTACCACATCCGTTACAAATTCATGTCACATCCGTTACACTGCAAAACATATATTTTCTAAAAATTGAAAAAAAAATTATGATAATCACCTACTTGGGCAGGTAACGCTAGCCTTTATGTGACAGTGTAGTATTTTAAAATTATATTTATTCAAATATTTTAACAGATTTTGAAGAAAATGTAAAACTAAGTGTAGAGGCAGGTGTCATTTTTGTGACATCCGTTACGCATTATAATTAGCTATTTACTTGCATTAGCCTATGAACAACTATCAGGCGTAGGTGAGCGATGAAGCGGAGTAGAGTTTCATTTCAGTGGCTGTAAGGCCTGTGTCACAACGAATGTGTAGACCAGCCCGAATAACTCCGACTCGTATTGGTTTGATGTCAAACGTCTGGCACTCATACATTATCCTATGAACACAAGTCGTCTTCAGGTTCAGGAGTGAAGGTTTCTAGGAATAAGACCACATTAAAGACAAGTTGGTTGAAATTGCCTTGTAAATAGTGTCTTCTATATTATACATACAGTCATTTGAAGACTAGACAACAAACCAAAGATTAATGACAAAATTATTATGTTCTCTCAACGAATCTACACGCTCTTTGCAGTATTCGCCATCGCGAGAAAAGGTGGCGCAGGGGTGGAGAATGGGCATGGTGGAACCGGTTTATTATATCGGAAATATTCCATGCACTCGACTATACTCAGGAGTAAGACCAGTCCGCTATGAAATAGTAGCTTCGCTTCCCTTTCTCTAACACGATCGAAGTTGAACATAAACCAATTTATGCAGCACTCTACTGTAAGTTATAATCCCATTGTCATTCTTGTAATAGCATTGCTTTCTATTCATATTAATTTCATTATTATTATTATTATTATTATTATTATTATTATTATTATTATTATTATTATTATTATTATTATTGTAGTAGTAGTAGTAGTAGTGGTAGTAGCAATAGTTGTCATGATTCAAGTACCGAAAGTTATTAATATTATCATCAACATCATCATTGTTATTAGAAGGCTTATGTGTTCCACTGTTTTAACAAGATGCCTGCAAATTGCTGAGCAGGTATGCAACGAGATTAGGGAAACGAGGTACAAACGAGAGGGAGGCCTAATTTCCCGGAGAACGTGTAATTATTGATAGAGTCTGCTACACTAGCGCTTTGTACGAATATCGGAGGAGTTAATGACGGAGCGGAATAAAGCTGGCGAATTTGTTTTCTTTTGTGTTTGAATTTTAAAGGATCATAACATTGTTAATCCTCACATTATGCTCCTTTTTTCCCAGTCGCTAAAACCCATGCTATGCGTATTCTTGCACGTATAAGTGGTTTAAGCCAAACTATAGACGAAAGAGAAATTGCTGAAAGTAGAAGTCTGAAATTTCTGAGCTGACATAAAGTGTTGGGAAATGTATATAATTATATGGTTTCTCTGTTTAAAAAAAAATGTCAGCGGCTGCAAATTTTGTGTCTATATTTTAACACCCTCAATGTAAAAATGTGATCCTGGAAGGGAAACCCGACCGTAAGGCGGAAAAATAAGTTTGCTGATTTGAACGGATTTGACTCGACGAAAAATTCTGCGCATTCTAAAAAAAATATACCTCGAGCTAAAAATTTGTTTTTTTTTATGACCTTTGACACTTTATTGATCAAAAGGTATACGGAACTTTTCCATGTTTTAAATATCGTTTTCACAATAGTGTGACACCATGCTCAAAGTCTGTTACACACTAACAGAATGTCTAACTACATTACTATAGCATAGCAGTTTAATTAATTATTTTACTTATATTTAATTTTTCTCGAAAAGAACTAAGAAAGCAATAAAGACAATGTTAAATTCACATTGTTACTTATGGATGGGTTTGTAAAACTTTCACAAGCTAATGCCAGAGTGGAATTTGCTTCCTCTTATCTTTAGAATAAGTAATTAGGCCTATGTGAAATCCATATGGGCTCGAACTACCTACAGTTGCTAATAATAATAATTGTAAATAATAATAGGTACAATAGTAAATAATCACTTTTTCCTTAAAAACTTAGATAAAATTGCTAATTAATGATGCTCTCTGGCATTTGCTAATTGTTATTTTATTATCAAAGAGTTAGCCATAATGAATGGGCAAAACCACACTCATTTACATGTAGGTTGTCTAAATTGTCTAAACTTACGCAGTCACGTCCAAAGCGACTGAAAAATCCCGAGAGAGAGAAAACAAATTGGCACAGGAAGAGAAAACCTATTGCTTTGGACCAGTTTAGGAAGGATTAGGCCTATATAAATGGTGTCATAAAAACTGTCGCCTTTTCACATTCAACCAATGCTCTTGGATTTTTTATGGAATACGTTTAACAACAAGATTGCTCTTAGCCCTCCCATCTTAAGCTAAATGGGGTAACGGAAATCATTTACACAGTACTGGGCAGTTAAATTGTATGAAATATTCGGAATGTTAACGTGAGCAATAAGGGAATTAACATCTATGTTGTTTTTACATTAATATGTAACATAAAAACACAAAATTATTGGTTGTCATAAAAAATTGCCATGTCGTAGCAATGTGTCAATCATGCAACGCTGGCTGTACAACCATGAGCTGATAAAGTGCCCTGGAATTTTTATGTGAAGCTCTGTAATGTGACGGTATTCGATGCTGCAGAATTTTACCTAATTATACACATCAATCACTAAACTGTGTGAAGTTTTAATTGAAAAAATAAACGTAAATTCACCTAAACTACACCACAAAGCCAATAGATTACTCTTCAATGATTTGTTATGGAGACATTTCTGATTTAATATCATGCTTTGTATTATAAGTATCTGGACGCATCTCATGGGAAATACTCACATGACTTTCTTCATTATAAGTATAGATAATGTATCTTTCAAGATTGAAATTTAAATTATATAATAAGTAGCTACATTTCGGGAGTACGCACTCAGTTTTCAGTCACAAGCAAAGCGAACTGTTCTTGAGGCAAAATTTAAAAGAATGAATAGCTGGAAGAGATAGATAAACTATAGCCAGAAATTTAAAAAAAGAATTCACAATTTATACATAGTAAACATAACCAAACGAACAAAATAACTGAGACAAAATCGTGAAGGACAAATTGTCTTTAAGAAAAGTGTAGTAAAAATGAGAGGAGGAGGTAATCCAAATAGTTCTTGTAACATATATTCAAAGGGAAATATTACATTTTGGAATTAAGACTCCCGCTGAGGGACGAAGGACAAAACTTCGCCACGTATTTTTGTTTATATCTAAGAAAAAACGTTATTGATCTGTTTCATAGTCGTAACCAGGCCGACCATATGAAGGGGGGGTTATAACATCCGCGGGGTCTGGGGGGTATAGAATACCCCCAGGAAAAGGGGGGTTTGGGGTCCTAACCCGGAAAATTTTAAAAATTAAGATACACAATAACGAGTTTTAAGCTTCCCACGCTTTATACTCGTATTAAGTAATTTATAAGGAGACTTAAAAAAATTATACAATTTTCCTTTTTTTAATCAATGGGGGGGGGGTTCAAAACCCCAACCCCCCCCCCCTCGTTACGCCTCTGATCTGTTTCAATAGTAGGAACTTCTTTTAAATGTAGATGTATCACATTAATGAAAAGATCCTTGTTTGAGTAATGATTTATATCAATGTGATACACAGGCTCAGGGGTATTTGAACAGATGATTTTCTGATCTTTTTTTTTTGGAAATCCCATGACTTAATACTTCTAATAACAATAAAAATACTAATAACTACCAAGACTGTGACATCGCATAGCTGAAAACAATGTCTGGACTAAGATTCACACTAAACCATCCGCTGGATTAATTGTACTGTATTTCAAAGAACCGCATTTCACACGCTACAATAACATAGACCCTCAAAACAGGCTCATAACAATACACGCACCTCAAAATAATTCTCATATATGTTTATATTCAAAACAATGCCTTAACCATGCCACACCTAATCTGCCATCAAACGAAGCCTACCAACATATCTGATCTCGAACGAATAAAGCAGGTTTATGTTGAGAACAATGTTTGGTCCGAAATAATTCGCTGATCCCAAACGCATCGTGAAGGTTTGGTTTGAAACGCAGGACAAAGCAAGCTGAAATCGCATCCATAGAGCAGCGGCGACTAAGGAGAATTACCAAGCAAATTGAAACAAAAAAGTGTTTCTCCGACGAGCGTTAAAGTTAACATTCAATTAGTACTGAATGCTGTTGACGAAACTATACATTTAAAAATTATAGAAATTTTATAAACGAAATAATTAACTTTTAAAAATGCACATTGTTTAAGGAGGTAGGTGAACCGGCGATTCAAACGTTTCAATTGAGAACCGCCACTGGTGATACATCATTGGTTTACCCTTTGAAATGGGTTCAAGGCAATTGCTGTATTGTTAGCTATTTGCAGAATTAGGTTAGAGGCAGGTTACCAATCTCTTGATGTCGTCGCACTCCTCCTCTTGACTTTACAAAGAGAAATAGTTCACAGGAGAATTGTTCACAGGAGGTATCAATGCAAATCTTTTCCGAGGATTAATTAATGGGTTTTCTTTGTGTCGCCGCACGCACACATGTAATTCATCTCCACGTGTCACTGAAACAGATAACATTTGCAGTGGCGGCTAGTGTGCAAGTGAATTATTGTCATACATACACTGCCTGGAGCGCGTGATGACGTCATTACAAGACTGGTGACGCTATTTACAGGGGAGCACGGAAGAACTCATTTACTTTACACTATCAGCTGACAAGTCCACAAATATCTTGTCCAGCTTTAAAAGGAGGGTTTTGAACTATCGCAATCCTGGATCTTAAGCAGTGTTTCGTAATTTCTCTAGACGTGTTTTTCAGACCTCACGACCAGTGAGTCGGCCCGGGTGGCACAGTTAGTGTCGCGCTGGCTTTCTGTGCCCAAGGTTGCGGGTTCGATCCCGGCCCAGGTCGATGACATTTATGTGTGCATAAATGTGACAGGTCCATGTCAGTAGATATACTGGCATGTAAAAGAACTCTTGCAGGACAAAATTCCGGGACACCGGCGACGGTCACAGGCCTAAGTTGCAGTCGTTAAATAACCAGATACCAGCCAACGACCAGTGAAATTAGTAAATTTTATATGAGCGGATAATATTCATTCTTCAATTACTTTCACTATACTAACTCAATTTTATAAATCGAATAACTAGCGCATTACTGATACTCGGCTAAACCAAAATAGAAATAGTGTACTGGAAGTGTACTGATTATTATTTGACCATAACTTTTAATACGAGCTCGGCTCAGACTGGTGAATTTGTATAAAATACATAATAAATATATTATTATTTCTGGCGTGAACTAAATTTGAAGGGATGTAAGAGATAGTTTCCTTATAATCAGGTATTACGGAATTATGATTGATACAATTGCTAGAGAGGATCGCAGGTTCCGATCCAGCTAGGGTAGGAGTTCGGACATTTGAAAAATCAGCACATGATTTCCTTCTAAAGGGAAGTAAATAAATTGGCTTCTTGTTTATTTATTAGAGTAGTTCATAACACGAAGCCGTATTCAGAAAACCCCTTGGCTAAATTATTAGTCATTTCATCCCTAAGTGTTCTTTCTCAGCTTTGAGCCTTCTATAAACGATTACTTGTTCCTTCAACATTAAATATTTATGAATGAATGGAGGAATTCTAGAATCATACCGTTTAACCTTTTCACTGCTTCTGACGTATAAATACGTCAACTCAAAAACTGTATGAAAGCAGAGTTATACGATTAGTAGACTATTGTAAAATGTGAGGATTTTTATCTGCGTGTTAAAATCGTCATTGATGGAAACCAGCTAATTTACAGAAATTTTCCTAAACGATTTTAAACATAGAGCCCACTGACGAATTCACTTGATATAAATTCAATTCTGAAAAATGGTGAAATGGTATACAGTATATACTATTTAGATGGCTTCTACAGGTTCCAGCATCTCATTATTAACTTATTTGGTGAAGGCTCAAGACCTGAATTAATATAAATTATGCGAGTTAGCTTTTGTAAAGTTACTACCATAGCTTTCAACCATCGCATTAACTAGGTCCTGGAAGATATAGTCAATAAATTGTTAAAATGCAAAAATGGATAATTTTAATAATAAGATCAATTAAACGATATTATCGGAAATATTTTTTGCTCTCTGTAGTCTCATAATCTCTTTATCTACTTTTAAAAAATTCATCCTTGAATTTGTCTCTTTCAGAATCGTGCAAATAACTTGTATGTAATATAATGTAGTCCTAAATCATTATTTGTTATTAGTGTTGTTATGATTATTACTAAGTTATATTGTTCACTTTTCCAAACATATAGGCCTAGCCTACAATGCTTGGTATTATTCATATTCTAATAGCCGCTTTGCTAGCGTATCCCATGATCTAACAAACCTCTAATAAAACTAGTTGAAGCCAATTTCTATAACTATAACAGGTTGTTAACTTGAAAATAGGCTGAAGAAAATGGACAGCCTATTTATGTTCTTAACTACCAGTAAAATCTACGTAAAGGCAGCTTCTCTCGATTCTTACAGAATTATTAGTGCTCATAATTATGCCAGCATAAAATGGATGTATCTACTCATGCATACGGATTTAATCCCACAGAATTGGAAAATATAAAAATGTTTTACACTAGCGTCATTTATATATCAGGATTACATTTTAAATACTTAACGCTTTTAGAGAGTAATAATTTAATTACAGAAGGATTAATTCACCCTGTGTTTATTTAAGTATAATTTTCCATCGGACTGTTTGGATAGATTCCCCCAGAATACAATATCTGTATTAAATTGAAACGACCTGTAACCACAAGCTTCCAATTGACCAGTGTAATGATATACCTCTATGAAGTTTTCGGTTCAAATGATACGTTTACTTTGTCCTTTAGACAACATTATTTGTTGTGTAACTATTACAAGCAGTGACGTGCCGGGGAAAGACTGGGCCCCTGAAAAGTTTAATTTACCTCCGTAACAAAATTCATGCTCAAGCATAAGGGTTCCATTTCGGGAAATATTCAATTTGATAGGCTGACAATACCTCGGAGGTAGGCCTATTATAATCCATATGCATTATTATTACTGGTAGGCGCTTTTATAATAATAAGCTTAAATTATAATAATAGTTATAATAAAATAGTAATAATAAAATTATAACAATAACAGTAGTAATAGTAATTATTATTACTATTATTATTATTATAGTGCGCTACAAAACGGAAGGTCGCGGGTTGGATTCCCGATGAAGTCGTTGAGGTTTTCAATTGGCCTAATCCTTCTGGTGGCACCATGGACCTGTGGTCGACTCAGCCTCTAACAGAAATGAGTACCAGGAGCAATCCTAGCGGTAAAGGTGGCCGGTGCGTAAGGTTGACAACCTTACTACCTTCATATTCCGAATGTCTAAAATCTGGGAGCCTCAAACTCTTGGAACCCTCTGGGCCTCCATGGCCTGTATAGGGAACACTTTACTTTATTATTAGTGATAGGCACCTTTTTTAATAAGAAAGAAAGTAATAACAATAGGAAAGAACAAGAAGAATTTAAAACTAACTATAATTTAGGATGTTCAGAATGTATAAAGTATAAGGAAATCACAAAAAACTTTGATCCGTGTGGATGCTGGCTTATCACTTTGCTCTTTGAAGCATGCAAGCTATAGCTGGAAGAATTTTGTTTCTGTTAATGCGTGTATTAGAGGGGCTTGCAAACACATTATATAAGTAATAACCACTCCTTTCAGCTGATCAAAACTTCAACATTAAGTATGAATACGTCCCTTTCCATCCAAGTTACACCTTTCCGCTTCGTTCCGTCAACTGTCCAGTTTAGTTGCTGCGGCTACATTAAATTTAATAGCGGTCGGCTTCTGCATTTAAGATACAGCAACTAACCCTAAACTGTATGTATATCATGGAAATAAAAAGTATAGTGTTATCCAAAAAGTAGCTCACTCCAAATGTTGTCGATCTGTTAAATAAATTGAGTACCAGGAGGTATTATGCTTCAAAATGCCCTCCATGCATTCAAATAGGGTCGGATAATAGACTCTTAGGAGATAGAAGAGCGCTTAAAGTCTAAATCTTATCCCAATTTGCATCATTTGCCACATTTTATTCTCTCTTATCCGCATTTAATTGGAAATAATATTATGTAGGCTACAGGTAGGGGAAAAAAAAGCGGACCGACTAAAATATCTAAGTTGCCATATGAACCACCGCGCATTCCTAGCGGCATTCACAGGATAGCAGGGATTTTATTGAAATTTGTTCTAGTGTCGACTGTTGGCTTAGCCAATTTGGAAACCCAGAATATGGTTTCTAATCGTATTGTTTTATAACTGAATATATTAATTATTAATATTATTATAAAATACTAACACAAATTATATTATACTCAGCTACAAGAGTCGGTCCGCTTTTTTCCCCCCTACCTGTATATTCATCAGTGCTTAAGGGAGCCGTGGGGTTTGTCTATGTCTACTATAACAATGTGAATTGATAATACTGTACCTATATTCGTTTATGAAATAAAACGACACGCGATTTAAACGACAAAATGACAATTACATTAATAGCAATGGAGCATGTCCACCTTGAATTATTCAAGAAGGCCAAGTCTGAAACTCAAGGTCTCTCCTTCTTTACTTATTAACAAAAACGTGCGAATCCATTTCCGATCGTTCAGCGTCTACTCAATATCCATGGCTATAGGAACGCAATAGTGTAGCCCATACCCTGAAGTAGGCGATGATGTAAGTATGTAATGAAAACAAATTGATAACAGTAAATTAAGTTATCCTGTATAAGAGAATAAAAATAGATAGGAAAAAATTCAGCTTTGTTAGTTTTTTAAAGCTCCGAGGAAAATATCTAACATTAAAGTTGAACAGGGTTACAATATGAGAAGAAAACTAGGAGACCAACTGCAATAATAAAATTAAACCTTAAGTCATATAATTATGGGGTGTTCATACATCCCGTTTTGACCGAGGCAGTCCCGTTTTTAGGTGTGTCCGAGTAGTCCCGTCGGTAAACAAAAAAACAACAAAACAAAAAATAATAATAATAATAAGTTAATAATAATAATAAAAAACTCAATTAAATTGTCATTTTTATGAAATTCTATGAACAGGCTCGAGAATAGAATAGCTTATATGTTACACTTCAAGTAATATCTGTAGACTATTAAATTTTATGGTTTTTGAAACCGGTACTTTTAGGGTCTTAAATGCATTGTTTGAAATTGTAATTATAACGTGTTTCTTTTCTCAGTAAAGTTAAAGAGCATTTTATTGTTTCGTCCAAGTCTTGGCGTCAGCTGCGCACATTTAGGCCTACAGAAAATTAATGTTTGTGTTTGCGTAGGTATTTTATAAAAAGACCGCTTAAGCGGCCCACACATCAATCATGTTACGCAAAATGCCCTGTTGTACATCTATAAGCTTATTATATTATCTTTTTAAAAATAATGTGTTTGTTCATAATGATTAATAATAACACAAATTTTTTATTGTAATCGTAATAATTATAATGTAAATTGGGGAAAACAATACTGATTGCTTGGGAAGTTCCATTTCACTCAAATTATTAAGGTCACTATATAATTAAGATGAAGTTATTATGTTTCGAAATGTTATTCAATTTCTCATCAGCAGGAGCTTTTTGAGGGAACGAAAGAACTTTAGAAACACGCTAGACATTGGGATACCTATATAGAATTATGGGAAATAGCGTAATCATAACCCCCTCCCGCTCAAATATCCAAACAAAACGTGAAATTTACAATACGTTTAGTTTAAATAAATTCACTCCAATCGGCATTCAATATCTACTCATTTAATAAATTTCAATTACCAAGTTTTTACTTTGTACATCCATATGGTTTTTCTTCTTCCTCCATATTGTTAATAAAATCTTTTATGTATTAATATGGTAAAAGAATAAGGAAATATGAGAATGGTTAGAAAAAATATATTGCACCAGGGCCAGAACCCGAACTCCATTCTGGCGGTCTAACAACTGAGCTAGCCAAAGCTCATAACACAACGGCATTGAATCTATGTTTCTTATGAAATGTCATCAGGCAAATATTCAGCTTTGGGACATGAATACCTATTTCCATCTTAGAGCCTATGGAACTGTTCTACTGACAGACATAAATTACTACCAAATAATGCATGTGACTTAAAGACTTTCGGTGAGGTCGTCCATTAAGGATAATCAAAGGAGAACGATTCCATTTGTCACTCTGAGAAGTACTACGACTAGTTCTGTTGACAGAGAGTCAGCACAGACAACCAAAGTTCCCGGGTCGAGTCCCAGTGGCAGAAGATTTTTTCTCCTGACGATTCTTGTGTAATTTCATCACAAATGTACATAATACGAGTACTCTGTGAGAACATGATCACATATCTATGCAAAAACATGACACACATAAAATAAAATAAAATGGACAATTTTGATACCATCAGCTCAATAACATTTTTTATTAATTTATGCCTAGACTTTTTTAATGCATTTGCTTTGTCCTCAAGTCGTTTTGCTTGACAGACTGTCTGTGGATGATGCATATGCATAGACAGACCAAGGTATAAAATAATTAAAAAAAAGTTATTGAGCCGAAGGTACCTTCTTTTTCTTAGCACAACCTCTCTCGTTTTAAGGACGTTTATGCGGCCCACGACGCCCGGGTCTGACAGGAGCGGGACTTGTCAGGAGAGAGATTACCTTCGGATCGCAGACATACTTCTTTGACCGGACAAGAACATGGAGGGCCTCTCCAGACAGGTGATCAGCCCAATATCGGGGCCACCTCCGAGACAACACGAACATAAGAGACACCAGTTGCACATAAATCATTCCGAACAAGACGCGGATGGGATGAAGATGATAGTGACGGCCAGATGATATCTTGGGACCGCAAGAGCCTAAAGTTACCCGAGAAAACCTCGACAAATCCTACCTAGGTAACTTGATCCGATCGAGAAACGAACCCAGATTTCTGCTCCTTAGCGGTGAACGAACTAATGGTATCAATTGTCCTTTTTATTTTATTTTATTTCTTATTATTTTATTTTATTCCATCTTATTTTATTCTATTTTATTTGGAGCTCACGGTACCATAACATGCACTTTAACACCTATATATACCTATGTTTAAATCATATGATTTCTTAAGGTAGCATCGTAGAAACTATTTGGAATTTGGTAGGGTTCCAACATTTGAATAAGTAACTGCCAATTCTTAACGACAAATAGCTGAGCCCTGGCCAATGTTATTAAATCCAAAGATGCTCCTAAAACATCTGCTTAATATCATGAATTCTCACTTACATATATCCGTATGTCCGTCTGTCATTCTGTCTGTCAATCTGTCTGCAAGTGATGTATGGTAATGCACTAGATAGCGGTTGGAGAGGGAAAGACATTCCATTCTAACAATCAAGTAGCCTAGATGCTTATCTGGCTGCTAAGGAACTAAGAGCTTCGTTAGTATATAGATCTGCTATACACTTATCACAGGTAATCCCATAATATCTTATGAAAGTCTTAATCTCGAGTAAGATTTATTAACATTGCTCCATGAATAAAATATAGCACATTACATAAATAATAATTATATTATTCCTTAAAACCAATAAATTATTAGTTACTGAATAGAGGGAATCGCTACCAACACCAAAAGTGGGAATGAGAAAATCTTTAACCTCAAAAAGAAGATAAACTAAAATCAAAACTAAAAAAAATACACGCCAAGTGACTTACAACTAATCAAACTTGTGTTTTTAATCAATGTACATTTAAATAGCTTCAATTTCCAAATACGTTTGTGCCACCTCATTATTTTGGACACTCTCCTTTTGTATTAATTTATAATTTTTCTTGTCCACATCTCACCTCACAAGTTTCTTCTCGATCTATTATCTTTGGTTATGATTAGGGGGCGGATTTCTATGACCTAAAAAATACGATATATGCATGCATTTATGACCTAAAAAACATTAAAATATTACCAATAAAATTTAAAATATGACTTAACCAGTTACACATTGTGTATATATTTTTTGAAGTTTCATTACAATTCACTTTGTTAAAATATAATGTTAATTATTTAAAATATGTGTAAATTCTCAAAAAGTATCATTATAATGCAAAATTTACAAAATATGATATGAAACTTCAAAATTTCTTCAATATGCACACAAATATGCCAAAAATATTATTTAAATATGCATATTCGTACTAAATATGCTGCAATAGTTGAACATTTCCTAAATATGCAGTTATATGCACAATAAAAGCCGTTCCATTTTCACCAGGATGCTTGGAATCGGGTTTAAATTAGTCGGAAACCTGAAATAATGCAAAGGGGAAAAATATGACATGTCATAGAAATCCGACCCCTAGTTATGATTCTAAAACCAAAGATTTCTGTGGTATATATTGCATATTCTTTTAATAAAGTTATTCCCTTTGCCTAAACTATCACTGTTGTCAGGATGAGAATAACATTGTTACATTTTCACAGTTTCCTAGTGTGTTATTCATAAACTTGATTACCGTCCTTGTTTAGGGAATAAAACCTCTGGGGATTAATAACGATTTTGAACTTAAACAGGTTCAAGACTGGCACAAGTTATATTGTAAAAAAATAATGTGTTTTATACTCTCACTGGCAACAATAGAGATAGATTACGTCTTAATCACGGCATTCCTTTACCTTGACGTATCCAGTAACCAGCTTACGTTTTATTCTATAAAACCCCTTCCTTGCAAGAAAAATACACGATGAATGTGTATATAATTTAAATGCTCGACATTTGATTTAAGGGAAGCAAACAATACTTCCTGTACCTGTGGTATAGATCGAAAAGCAAAATAAAATGTCAGTTTCAAGTAACCGTTGAACAGTTTATTCTGGCCATTCCACTCATACGCCGCGTGTTTGATATTGGCCAATAACGCTTAGCAATTCCTCGTATATAGACCAATCAAGATAAATGTACATTGATTAAAAACACAATTTCAATTCGGTGCATGCCAGTTCGTGTGCTTTTATTCTTTTCTGCTGTTAGCTTCCCTGAATTAGATTAACTATGTCTTATATCCACCATTAGTAGCATTGGTCACTACAAGGTAACTCGAATCGATTTATGGATGGTTGATTCATAGTATGCCGTGATCTCGCAGTTATTAGTTTTGTTTTATATAATAAAGTAAGAAAGTAATTATAATTTGTATAATCCGTTACATTTTCATTGATGGAATAGTCTTAATAAATCCAATTTGAGTTTACGAGCTTCATCAGACAAATTCGCTCCTGCTGCGCAGTTGCGAATCCATCGATAAACTCATAAACTCTCGTGGGATTACCTATGATAATTTATTCGTTTAGACCCCAGAAAGCACAGCGGATTCACTCTATATTTCAGAATGGTCTTTTGTATTTACAAGTAGCCTATACTATAGGATGTGAATACCGGTACCTCTCTTAAAAGCGAACCGGGTGAATTCTAACCATTCAGCTCAAGAATCAATTACCAATCCAGTATAAAAATATGTGGAATATCACCTAATCTTAAGGCCTATCGTAATTTTACGGTTTTATTTTATCACTTATATTTTATCGCACTTGCCTACACTTATTTTTTTATGTGAAGTCTTAAGTATTCAACATTGAAACATCTCCACACCGTTAACATACTTGATTTAAAATGCAAGTAATTACTACACACAGCGAATGGGTATATATTATAATTAGGGGCGGATTTCTATTACATGTCATATTTTTCCCCTTTGCATTATTTCAGGTTTCCGACTAATTTAAACCCGATTCCAAGCATCCTGGTGAAAATGGAACGGCTTTTATTGTGCATGTAACTGCATATTTAGGAAATTTTCAACTATGGTAGCATATGTAGTATGAATATGCATATTTAGGTCATATTTTTGGCATATTTGTGTGCATATTAAAGAAATTTTGAAGTTTCATGCCATATTTTGTAAATTCTGCATTATAATGATACTTTTTTATAACTTACAGCTATTTTAAATCACTATATTTTAATAAAATCTACTGTAATGAAATTTTAAAAAAGTGTACACAATGTGTAAGTGGTAAAGTCATATTTTAAATTTTATTGGTCATATTTTAATGTTTTTTTAGGTTATAAATGCATGCATATATCCTATTTTTTAGGTCATATAAATCCGCCCCCTAATTATAATATAAGCTGCATATGAGCAAAAGGAGCTATGATAATAATACGTGTGGTGAAGCATTTTCATTCTTGTATAGGCCTAACAATGAATACAATATTAATAACACTATATTACAGCGTTGTGTTTTCTTCAAATTCGTGGTTTTAATTATTAATGACACGTATAAATATATTAGTATTCGCTAAATATTCACAATAATGTAATTGAAGGGGCTAGTTCCATAAGGGCGTAAGGCACATCTTGAATTCTGAGCTTTTAACATTTATGCCTTCTCCTCATATATCTTAAATACTCAGTGAACAATTTATACTTGTGCCTTAAACCTCTGCTCAGTCATAAGAAAAGACCTGTGCTTGTAAGTGGTAACATTGCTTAGAAACATTAAGATTTCTCACAACTTTGCTGTTGTGCCTTACGCCCTTATGGAACTAGCCCCTTCAATTCAAAGTTTGGATTCTCTTCTGATAAATTATAATACAATAGGCTATATAATATAAAATCCACACCTTTCGTTACATTACCTACAAGAACCGCGCTGGTAGATGTGGTTTTACAGACGATAAGAAGTCATAATAAAGTACAATAGAGCTACATTTCTTTTTAACTTCTCTTGTTTGCACTGAAGAGCAATTAACGCTCCTAAACTTTAACTGCCAAGACAAACGACTACTCTCATTAAAAACTTGAACATCACAACCAGGTGGCAGGGCAGTCTATAGGTTTCATTTCTTCCTCAAAACTTTTTTTATTTTTTATTTTAAAAATCAATATAAAGGTCGTAACATGTAACAAATTTCCCACGAGGGCTCCCTCAACTTTTTTCTTTTCCGAAGTTTGTCAGCCTGAATAATAAGCTAGGAAGGTCAGGTCCCCCACGGGATTGGAAATGAAAATTAGATCTAGTTTGCCTCAACGCCGAACTACTATACCCCAACCTTCCATATTTAACCCGGATACGCTCTATATAGCACACAATGTTTGTCAATCCAGCAGTCGACCAAAAACCAAGAAACCCCTCTCACAGACATTAGAGAGGCTAGAAGTTAGGACATTAAACTTCTGAAGTTAACTATAACTTTTTGTACTAAACAAAATCCGCTGTTTACAATAACAGAGTGGAAACCGAAGACATCTTAATCAGCACACAGTTCAGTACATTTGCTATTAAGCAACTATAGTAGAGTCCAATCAGAATACAGTAACGTGCTCTCTTTCCAATCAAATCTGTCGATCACCGGAACATGACAGTTCAAGAATGTCTAACCCATGATATCATTCCATTCCATGGAGGATTAAGACCTGCTAAACAGCTTTTGCATCATGTACATCTATTTCCGATTTAATTTTTAAATGGAAGGATTTGGGGTCGTGTGGTCTTCGTGCCGATTCCCACGACCGTTATTAAGGTTTCTGTTGAACGGAGTTATTTTCAATCTCTTCCAGATCTCCATACTTCAGGGGAAAGAATGAAGTAATGGATCGAATTCAAGCCTCTAGAACAGGACTACCATACCAGTGGTTCTTGGAAGTTAAAAAATTGTAGCCAGCAAAACGAAAAAGAAAACTATATGACTTTCGTAAGGATATTGATAAACTATGTGAACTTTAAACTGATCAAATTCTTTAAAACAGAACAGAAAAACGTGAAATCTTTTTCATACTTTTTTTTTAGGTGACAGGTTTTTGCTCTTTATGCTTGACGGTATATAACTTTGTAAAAGTGCATTTTAGAATATGGAATGTATCAAAAATAAGTACTGTGACTATTCTTGGTTGTTCTTAAAGAGATTCTGTACTACTAGTATAGAAATGGACACATATATCTCCCTGAAAAGTCAGAGCATCCTCAGTGCTCTAACTGTGACTTTATTTTAACCCGGAGTCAGCTGACTTTCCTCTCATTCTGTATTTGTCGTACTATTTTATATTTTTTAGAACATCTACCAATGAAACAGTGATAACTATAATAGTCTTCACGGATGCTCCGTTTAAGTGAAAAGCTAACTGGTGTAAGTTAATATGAATCAAAATTACCGTAAGTAATTTTGGTGTGTCCCGTAAGTTGACTTGTCTAGATCAATTGGACCCCCAGTTGCTCTAATATTGGATATGCCTGCTTTAGATCCTTAGACAGCAAACGCTCACTAATGCTTACAGAAGAGGTAAACGCTCATATCATATAAACTTATTTAAGTACTAGAATATAGGTAATGTAGAATATTATGTAATCAACTGCCAATTTTAACTACTACATTATTATATATTTTACTTTTTATTTTTTATATAATATACACCAGGCTGACTTGGTTCTGTTCATGGTAAAGCTGAGTGGTTAAGCACCAAATCTGCAGGGAGAAATTCAGTTACATCGATTTACAAGATCTGCAGAGGGCAGAAAGTCAAACGTCTTAACCACAGATCCCGTCTCTCATATTAGCAGGCAATTTGCAATTAGTAAAACAAAGTGAATGAGGTTGGGGTTGATTGAAGTGATTGTGTCACCCGGGGGAGGGATTTCCATCCGCTTGATCGGGTTATCGGCAAGGTGTGTTCTTACACCATTACACGACACACAAGACGAATCGTCTGTTACCATGACGACAGTCTTAAAGGGAGCTAATGCGAGAGTATAGGCTACTAATATCTGGGTTAACAGGCAACAAGAATATTCACAGGTCTTTTTAGGCTAATATTTAGACAATTTTAGGCTAATTATGGTTTTATTTGTGCTGCATTTTCACTCTATAACCCATAAATTGGCAATGTATAGTATACAATAGATTTTCGTAAATTTTTATTAAAATGAGGTAAGTAATTGAAGAAAATTTAAATTTCATATTCATTTTCAGAATAAGGTGGCAAGGAATTTTTTAAAGAATATTCACAGGTCTTTTTAGCCTAATATTTAGACAATTTTATGCTAATCATGGTTTTATTTCTGCTGCATTTTCACTCTATAACTTTAAATTGGCAATGTATCCTATAGTATACAATAGTTTATCGTAAATTTTTATTAAAATGAGGGAAATAATTTAAAAACAAACTTAAATTTCGTATTCATTTACAGAATAAGGTGGCAAGGAATAAACGATGGGCCTAATCATTATGTTAATTGCTATCTTAACAGTTTGGCACGGGCTTACCCTATATATTGTACCTATTGTATAAGAAACTGAGCCTCGCCAAATAAAGGGATCTGGAATTTTACGGATTTATAACATCTTCTCGTCATGGTCTGCATACATAAAATAACATATAACTAAACCATTAAAATTAGTTGTATTTAGTTTAAATGCTTGATATTTGGAATGAAGAGTAAATTCTGGATACAATAATAATAATAATAATAATAATAATAATAATAATAATAATCGTCTGTTTGAGCATAAAAGCCATAAGATTTGTCACTAAATCTAAGATTAAATATTAATTATACATTGCCCATATTTCCTTCGTTAATACTGTATGGACATAATTGAATTAAAAGCTTTTTGATAAATCTTTTAAAAACTTTCAGGTCATTAGTGACTCTAATGCGAACAGGCAGATCATTGTACATCTTCAAATCATACACCATGATGGATTTGTTGAAACTGTTTAAATTATGCTGAGGAATGCTAAACGTATTTCTATTTCGAGTGTTGTAAGAATGAAAATCGCTATTGCAACTAAATTTATTTCTATGAATGTGCACAAATTCTAATAGTTTGAAGACGTACAACCCATGGACTGTTAGTATCCTAAAAGCATAAAATAGTCTCTATATGAGGTAAAAATAGGTTATTTGAAGAATTAAAATAAGAATATCTTTGAGCTAACCTAAAATCCAATGGAGCCAATATGAAATTAAAGATCTCGCACGAAATCTGTGCCGATGAGACCGTTACTCTCTAGAGAGAGACATGCTATTGTGCGAGAGAGAGAGAGAGGTAGCTTGGCCTTTACAAATAGAAAGGGAGGTACTGTTGTGCGAGAGAGATAGGTAGCAAGCAAATCGACGCTACAGTCCCCACGAAAACGTAATGCAATTACTTAGGCAATCGGCACAGATTTCGTGCGGGATCTATATATAGCCATTATCGCCAAGCAAAATGACTACAGTCGTTAAATAGCTGATAGCTGACCTGCGGAACGAGTGAGCAATACTGGGTCTACATTCGAATCTCAAAAAGATACTAAATTATTTTAATTACAAGTTTCTGGTCATAGATTTTGCAGACGAACAAAATACTAATCCCCAAATCATACCTTTTTTCATGTTGATTATAGCACTTGTTTGTTTTGTTAAGGAAAATAAAATCTGTTCAGTCTACTTATTCAGCTTTTTGAGGAATTTCAACTAGCATAACATTGTTTATTAAGGAATTAAATGGGAGCAAACTCATAACCTGCGGAACAGAAGGTGGAAACGTTCTATCAATGAATAAAATCGTAGCAATGACTGCAAGTTACTTTACACTTGTGAACCACTCCATAGAACTTTGATTTTTTAACAAACAAGAGTCGGCTCATTCTTTTTGCAGCTGGCTTCACCTTAAGTTACATTAATCTAATATTCCAGAAAATGTAAATATAACTGTTTATCGTTATCCAAGATTCGGTGAACTGTCACTGACTTTTCTAGTAATGGTGGGAACCAGGAATTTCCTTGAAGAATGTTCCCTATGAATGGATTTAATAGTGGTCTCTTACAATTTCCGTCAACAGCCTTCTGGTTTAGAGAACTTCTCAGTTCATAGGCCTATCTGTTCAATGATTCGTGGAAGTATTTTTCATGGTTATGGTTAGCTTTCCACAATTGCATTTGCAAAATATAATTATATGTAAGACTTACATGATCTTCTAGAGTAGCTCCAGTTTTGTAGGGCTCCTGCTAAGATTGTGTGATGTCGGAACTTGAGTCCATCAATCAACCGTAGAGTTTTGTTCCTGTTGACTAACGACACCTCCATCTTAACGGGAACAAACGTGACTGAAAAATGAAAATATCAGAATACAGGTATCTACCTAGCTAATGCCACCTTTGATTTTAAATCTTAATTGTATGTTCTACAGGATGCAACATTTTCATCACATTAAACACTTAAGTAAAAGTATAGTATACACAGGTTAATTCGATGATTCTGAGTATTTTGATGTATAATTGAGTGACTTAAGAACGGCTTCATGTAGAAAGATTTTTTTCATGTAGAAAGATGTAGATATTTTTGTAATGGGTCTAAGTTATCGCATTTTGTTTCGCTTACAAAAATATTCTAATAAACGATATAATCATTTCATGTTGAAAGAATATACAGCGAAAGTACGATTTTGTTTTGTTTTAAATTTTGGTTTTTACATTCAAAGAAATATAACTTTATCACATGTTAAAAAAACTCAAGATAAAAAGCGAAAACAATAAGTAACTTCTTCTTTCTGTGCACAAATGACATTATACAAACTAAACTTGTGTATATCAACAAAAGCTTCTTTTCTTCAGTACAGGTACCGATATAGAAATAAAATTCAACTCTTCTTTAATGATTACTTAAGGGGAAAAGTCGATCTAAACTTTGGCCTAATTTTTCAAGCTATTTTACAATGTATTAAAGGTATTGTTTTAGAAAATATCGTATAAAACCGAACTTCAGATTGTTCAACAAAAATCCACGCTAAGTGAACTCCAAAACATGTCCTTTAAATATGTTAAAAATTATTAATTTAATATTATTATTATTTCGAAATACATGTGGACTATGTGTAAAAACACATGTCACATCAACGAAAAATATGTATTTTCATTTTTTTTTTAATTGACTTGTTCAGTGCCTACCCCTTAAATCTGCTGTTTATGCTATTTTGTATACAGTAGACCAACAGCTTGTTGAAACAAATTCACCCCAGATTGAAAAATATCTAGAGTTTTTGCAAGCACCTTCCCTATTACCAGCTTATTGTAGAGAAAGGAGATTATAAGCTCTATTTTACTGAACAAAAAAGATCAGCCGTGTTAATCCGGCACTTACTTCATAAATCATAGCTTAATCCTGACACTACCGCATATCCCGTTGTCTAGGCAACACACAGGCATCGCTTTATTATGGATGTGCAATTCCACGGTCTCCTGTATTATCAAGACGTCTGATTCCGGGAAACTCGTGTGAATATTACAGTATTGAGCCAGTCGTCATAAGCTAAACGTTACTTCAAGAACGAACAATAGCTAAGTAGCAATGAATTAAATCGAGGAAACTGAAATAGATGGTTTTGTCAAGGTGTTAAGTTGAGTAGTTTTGGAACTATGCCGGATTAGAATCTATTTATCCTTGCAGTTGAAGGTAGATATGAATAAAGTTTGTGAATCGACCAGAATAACTTAACCTGTGTACTTTTGATAAGCCTACTGTGACGAATGAGGATTGAGGTTTGGAAAGCAGTGAGTCCCACGCAAGAGTTGGCCAATGACGCGGGGTTCTGCGTCGCGGCTGGCACAGTTCCAACTCCCGAGCGATCGGGTGAAATATCTACGCAAATAATGCCGCGGTCGTTGTAATGATTCAGGTTCTCACATTTACAGTTAAAATTACAATAAAAATAACCACGTACCTCATCAGAAAAGATGTTGGAAATGTTCTCCTCTTGCATCCAGACAATACTGGCACCTTTTTAGGAAATTTTCTTTCACGCGCATAAGTTCAGCTTCCAAGACAGAGTTACTTTCTCTTTTGATAGGCCTATGTGATATTGTCATTAATTTATTCTAACAGTATGTAAATATTATTTATGGGGGAACTTGAAAAATAAAGTGTATAGGTCAATTTCCCATACATAAGAAGAACTTAAAGACAATATCACAAGAGAAATTAATTCTATCTCGGAAGCTGAACTTACGCGCGTGAAAGAATAATTCCCTAAAAAAGGTGCCAATGTTGCGCGTATGCAAGAGGAGAACATTTCCATCATCTCTTGTGATTAGGTACGTGGTTATTTTCATTATAATTTTAACTGTAAATGTGAGAACCTGAATCATTACAACGACCGCGGCATTATTTGCGTAGATATTTCACCCGATCGCTCGGGAGTTGGAGCTGTGCCAGCCGCGCCGCAGAAACCCGCGTCATTGGCCAACTCTTGCGTGGAACTCACTGTAGAATAGAGATCAGTTAGGAAGACATTTGAGAGCGCACTTGTTGATGGTACCGTGGTACTTCACTTCCATTACTCTCCCCCTCACCGGTGCCATCTTTCTTTCCTTGTTGAACTGCTCTCTACCGAGTGTTCGAGAAAGCTAAAGAACATATCTACGCTGATAGTAAATATTCAATATTCTTGTCAACAAGACCAAGCTATCGATATATTACCCTAAGATTAACCATAGCATTCAATATCAAAGTTATTTTTTTATTTTATTTACAAGACCTTTTGTAACATTTTAAATATATATATATAAAGTAGAAGTAGTAAAACTCTGTTTAATTTAACAGCATTTTCCTTCCGTAGAAATAAAAAAAATATATTATTATTATATGAGTACATTTGTCAGAAGCAAATATTAACCCTAAACTCTCAGCGTGTTTTACTTGGTGAACATTATCCATACTGTTCTCAATTAATTACAATAGTAGAAGAGAGAATAAATTTTCCCTATGTGGTTTTTCAATAAAGTTAGTAGTATCCATAATACAAAAATTATTACCTGGTCCACATATTTCATGAAGTTTAACAAAAGCAAAGCAAGTGTCTTCCGTTACGTAGTGCGTTTGTTTTGTACGGATGACAGACGGTCATTGCCTCCGCATCAGTGACCTGGCAGTGCGATGTTGCAATTCTGTGGAGACTCACAATCTACCTCCGTAGCCATATTCTTAGGCACAAAATGCAAAATAGGTTTTATGTTTATTTTAAATATCTACTGCCCTTTAATCTACTTAGTTATAAGATACTATTTCCATTATGTATAGATCATATCTCGAGGATTCCTATACGATTGATTTGTAGCCAGTGTCAAACAGTTCATTACATTTAGACAGAAGCAGTCAGCAGTGAAAAATTCCTTTCCCGGGTTCAGGACTGGGTGTGTGTGTGTCCTTAGGTTTAAGTAGGTAGGGGACTGGCGCACCCCGATGACAAATACGCTGAGAATATCCCCTTACGGGATCACCAGGGGTCGCTCGCGAACCTGAGGAATAACTTTTTAAATATTTTTAAATTGTGTATTTAACAGAAAAATAATCAAAACATGTTTATTAATACTGACATCGGTTTACATAAATTCCATGAATAAATAAATGTAAAAATTGTAACAATGGTTTTATGTAGTTAATATGCCAGCCTCTAGATCCGAAGGTCGCGGAATCAAACCCGGCAGCTCGATTGATTTTTCAGGACGTCAAAATCCTGGGCACGGACTTTAAGTTCGGGGGCCCATGTCGTAGATTTACGGCTCGTAAAAGAACTCCAAGTCTAAATTAGAGTCTCTGGACAAAATTCCTCGGCCCTTTCACGTCCAAGCAATACCTTAGTTTCCGGGGGGTGAGGCTTACCACTTGTCCCTCTGCTTTCTCGGAAAATAAGCGTAACAAAATTCACCTAGGTAATAGGAACTTCCCATTGGAGGCCCTACGCCGCAAACACTAGGGGAAATAGGAAACCAGAGAGAATTGAATTGATTTTATTTTAAAGGATTGTAAGCATAATTACAGACACATTGTTAATACAAATATTGAACACAAAACATAGAGAGAGACAGAGAGAGAGAGAGGGAGATATATATACATATATATATATATATATATATATATAAACTAAATAAATTGGTATAACCATGTTCAAAGAATGCCATCAGAAAGAATTCCTTACCAAGTGTTACTATATCAACCGAAAGGAAGACGTGATCCAGGAAGACCAAGAACAAGATGGAGAGACTTTGAGGACGGAACGGGCTAACAAGCTCAAACCTTGCAGTTGATGATGATATAAACTAAATATAAATATTTAAAGGAATAAAACTAATCTTGATCTGCCTTATAGGCATACAGATTCGAAATGAAACGATTAAAGGTGAAATCTCGGCTTCGAGGTGCATTTCACCAGTGCGCTTCCTTCTGTCCACCTATGTAAAAAAATCAGACCTCTGCCTGTAGTAATGTGGAGGTCTTTCACAGCGATGAATATAATGAATACAATCGAAGTGATCGAGGAATTTATGTGTTATATTGCAAGCCACCTCCAATTAATTTCACAATCTATTGATTACTGTCATGTTAATAGGTGGTTTTGAGTCTACAAGGGAACACCAGTTCAAATATTATGTTAGATTTTTCATATTTCATCAATTTTAAATCGTTCAAAAGAAATAAACTGTGTGGCTCCCTGAGTATTTAATATGAACCGTAGAACATCGACTGGGATTAGAGAGCATTGTTAGTTATCGAAGATTGCTATTTTTCCTCGAAATTCCAGCCGAACAACAGAGACCTAGGGGACAGTTTACAAGGTCTACCATAAAAGCTAACGCACTTCTAAATCAACAACAAATTAAACTCACATTTTGCCGTACAAAGGTTATATGAGAAATTCCTCGTTGCTATGACTACAGATCACGAGGGTTGACGCTATTATTGGGGGCCATGCATAGGCTTTGTACGTAGAATCACTTTAAATTCAAATAAAGTTGTCCTGTTAACATCCAAGCATTGTAGGTTATACACAAAGCACTTAACGTAATACGATTATAGTCTAAAGAGACCCGTTTGACAAAGTTGTCCTGGAAGAAGTTATTTAATTCTTCTACTACATGGAAGAAATGCAGAAAGTCTTTTCGTTGCCTGAAGGAAATATTGTATTGGAAATTAATACAGAAAATATTAAGTAGACCTATATGGTCATGAAACGTTAAAATAATGTGCTTCAAAATATTAAAATATTTAGCTGATAAAACATTCAGACAAAAAGAGAAATTCAAATATCTGGGAGCAATAGGTACAGATAAAAACAATATTAAGTCAGCAGTTAAGTGTCGACTAAAATTAGGAAATGCTTGTTTTTATGCAATTCAGAAACTTTCATCTTCTCGTCTTCTGCCTAGAAATCTAAAAATAAAAGTATATAAGGTAACTAAACCGCCGGTTGTATTACATGGTTTTGAGACATGGTCCCTTTAACATCATTAATCTGAGAGTGTTCGATAACAGGGTGCTTAGGAAAATATTTAGACCTAAGAGAGATGAAAATGGGGATTGAATAAAATTGCATAATGACGAGCTTCATAACCTGTATTCTTTGCCGAAAGTGTAATTAAATCACGTAGGATAAAATGGACTGAACATGTTGCGTGCATGGGGGAGGAAAGACATACATACAAAATACTGACAGGGAGACCCGAAGGGAGAAGACCACTTGGAATACCTAGACGTAGGTGGAAGAACAATATTGGAATAGATTTAAGGACAGTAGGATTTGCGAGGAATGGTTGGATGAAGTTATCATAGAATCAAAAAAAGAACCTCCGGGTTCCATTGACAATATTCCTTTAGCTTGCTTAGGAATTGTCTATTGTCATTTGAGTAAGTGAGCAAGTAAATTCCATTCTACTGCAGGAAGAATTGTGTTCGAACCTATTTTCACAAATAAAAAATATGTAAAATTCAGTTAGCTGCATTACAACTGTAAGCCTGGGTTCGATCAGCTAAAACTCCTCGGACTTTTCTGAAATAGGGAGGCCTGGAAAAGGGTTTAATCAGGCTCGTGAAAATCAGTGAAGAGTAGCGGTTCGGGTCAAGAATATCAACAATAACGACCGTGAGAGTCGGAATGCTATTCAGTTCTGACAACCCCTCAAGGAAGACAGAGAAAGGTGGTAGATGGTAGGCCTTGTCCCATCTTAGGATTTAGCGACTCAAAGGGGAAGTGAATTACAATTTTAAGGATTTATGGCTACTTTGTACAATTTACAGCACCTTTAGTTTCATTTTTGCGCTATGCCCGTTCAAAAATAATACGCCAAACCGTTTCATAAAAAAAAGTTTATTTGAAAGCGCTTAGACGCAAACGAGTTCACAGTGAACAACAGCAGAGTCGAACCCGAAGCTCCAATCCGGATGTAAGGTAGACATTCTGCCGAGAAAGAGACAGAGTAAGGCATTGAACTTTATTACATAATAAAATACGAATCCTCATCTCTTAACGAGGTTGAATATTAATAAAGAAGTCGTCACATTTAAAAAAAATTACAGGTAACGAATATGAAGAAAGGTAAAGAGTTTGCAGATTTGTGTAAGTGATTTGCGATAATGTTTTCACTGCGGTCCGTAAGTGACAATGACATTGAACTGTATTTACATGTATTCAAACAAGAAATGTGGTCAGACCGGGTTCGCTTTTATAACTCGTCTCGCGCATCCGCTCCCAGCGCGTGGACAGCAAAAAAACAACAGCATACCAATCCCCGTGCTTGTGCGGGACTGACCTAATGTGAACAAGCGGGGCGCCAGGTGAATTTTTACACAATATTATGAATACTCTTAGTGCAATTCCTGCTCATAAAATTCCGGACTAATACTTCAATTGGGATAAAGCACACTTGTGTTTCATTTATGAATTTCATTTTTCCTCTAGTACTAGCATTAAATTTGCAAATATTAAATATTTTCCACCTTAAAGCACTAGTATTTATACTGATATTGAAGTGACAGGGTACTGACGGAGAGTTACTACTTAGCTTATAATACCTAGAATATTATAGGAGAAAAATTTCTCCGACGCTGGGACTTGAACCCAGGACCTTTGGCTATTCGCGCCAATGCTCTACCAACTGAGCTAAGCCGGAGTTCAATTTACAGCGCCAGATGGAACCTCTCTCCTATGACTAATTGCCCTAATGGTCTAACTCACAGACAGACAAGTTATGTCATATGCAGTAATAGCCAAAGGTCCTGGGTTCAAGTCCCAGTGTCGGAGGAATTTTTCTCCTATAATATTCTCATGTAATGTCCAACAGAGACAATAATCAGTGGCTCATGAATGCTTATATATCTATTATAATACCTACTTTAATTTATTACCATATCTTATAACATATTTGATATATAGGCCAACACAATTTTTTTTTTGTAAGTATATGTTGTAGAAGAATCGTTAATGTTAAAATATATGTACAGGGTTATGTTCTTCTATCAACAGTCACAATGTTAAATTTAACCAGATGTACAATGTGTTATCTTATGGATATAAAATCCAAAATATACTGTTTGTTGTCTTATAGGAATTATTATTTAAAATACAGTATAGCACAATGGTAATCGCGCTATATATGGAGTTTCGATGTTGTTTGTGTTTGTGGTGCTACTGCTGGTTCTTACGGTTACCATACTTTGAGCTGTCTTAAGAACTCTGGCAGATTCTTTAGATATTCTGCCTTAAATGACATAATTAAAAGCGCTTTTGACTTCGGGTGTTCCTGTTATCTTTGTATCCATAGAAATCAGCCGCTCTGATCGTAAACGTCCAGACGGTTTGACACTAATTCCATGGAGACAAGCAAATCTTTTATGTAGGACGCAACATGTGTGGATATAGCACCATCTCAATTATCCTCCACTTGTAAACTTTCAGGGCCTACTGCTGAATCCTCTGTCCAGCTAAAGAGATGTAAATATCAAGCAATTATCGACAGTAACGTCTTTGCGGTGGAAATCTTTAGTCCGTGGTGCTCTGAAGCCAAAGTCTTAGTTTCTGAATTGAGCAAACATCTACAGTCCACCACTAATATTCCTTGCGCCATTGAATATCCTAAGCAGCGTATAGGCATCGCGGTCCTAAGGGGAAATGCCGCGACCATAATGAGTACATTTCCTTCTTCTTCTTCTTCTTCTTCTTCTTCTTCTTCTTCTTCTTCGTCTTCTTCTTCTTCATTAAAATAAATATTTTATTTCTGACATGTGCAGGATAACAATACAAGTGTAATATCTATAATATAATATAAAAATACAATAAATCTATTAAATAAAGCACATTCGGATGATTTATATTTATTTATGATTTGCGACTGATCCAAAATGAATAAAAGTTTGTCAACCAGCTCTTTCATCAATTTTGTCAAAACGTGTAACCTATGGATGTTTCTCTTTTGATGTATCAAATGTCTCTTTTACGATGGTTTCGATGAAAAGTTTTCTACTGAGTCATTTATGAATTAGAAGGCTATAGTAA
This sequence comes from Ectobius pallidus, assembly GCA_964059195.1. NCBI lineage: Eukaryota > Metazoa > Arthropoda > Insecta > Blattodea > Ectobiidae > Ectobius > Ectobius pallidus. The sequence continues at coordinate 77,051,219 of CAXKWD010000010.1, read as the reverse complement.
TTTTATTAATTATTGTTTATTTTTTAGTTGCGTAGTACGTACTACCGGCAGTCTAATATATTTTGGATTCTTATACAATAAATAATTATTTAGAGAATAACTAATGGATTGAAACATCTTCAAAGAAATGGAGACGAGCGCAATCACTGGATACTTTCATTTCAATAGTCATGCAAATGAAGATCATTCCAAATTCATGTGTGGTTAAATAGCACAGGAATATTTTAGGTACAGAGCGGTAGAGGTATTTATGTGCAGATTTTAACAGTTTATTCATTCGGTTGAAACAAAAAGTGCAAACCAGATTTGTCCCAAGTACTTCTCTCAGGAGAGAGAGAGAGAGAGAGAGAGAGAGAGAGAGAGAGAGAGAAAGCATTCCACCCCTAGACTTTAGTCGTGCTTTACTCGATAATTATTATCCATACCGTTGTATTTATTTTTAGACCATCAGAGAAAAGAATGACGAAAATTCCAGTTGCGGTTTCCAATAAAGGCTGATGCTTTCATGCAAAATATATACTTTACAACGATTAATACCTAGGCCACATAATACGCTCGCATAAGGCAACGTCAAAGCATTACTGACTACACACCCTGATGTATCTGTTTTTAAGCGCATGACAAAGGTCATTGCCGCCCATAACAGCTATCAGTCTGTGCGCTGTTGAAATTCTGAGGTACTTTTAACATATTCATTTCACGAACCATAAAAGCGCAAAAAGCAAAATAGATTTTACACTTATTTTAATATTATGTACTACCCCTTGAATCTGAACACATAGCCTATATCTCTTCCACCATGCATATTTGTTCATACTTAGAACATCTTTGTACCTAAACTAAACTACCGGACTTTGAGAGTTGCTAAGCCCTGTCCAGCGGAATACCAAAGGCCGACCAGATTCGCCCAGTGCTAGACTAGTAATACTTAAAACTTTCCTTCAGCAAGAGCTATGCTAGGCATTCGTTACTCCCATAGACAGCAGCGTCCGAAGCTATTCGGGAGGTTGCGGGTTCAGATTAAGTGATTTGTTAACCTCCTGAGATTTAATCAATACTTGTTATGTCAATCACAGAAGATCCAGGAACTGTTTTAACTTAATGGTAATGGGGTAGAATACGCCGATGTTATTGAATACGCCCATGTTACTGAACCGTCTTTTTTTTTTCAACTAATCCAAAATCTTGTGTACGTTAATGAACCCAATAGTTTCCAAAGGGGAAAAATTTTAAAATAACTTAAATTTTACGCATATAGTCTATATACACTAAGGGAGACATGAACCCGGGTTTTATGAGTACGAAATCAGATTTTTGTCACAGGACTGCGATAGGTAGATAGTTAGTAACAGTTAGTAACCGTAGTTCAGCGAATATGTTCTTGGATCCCATTGGTTTCATTCTCGCTAGCTGTCTTGTGTATCAGGCGCTCAGCCGAGCAGAACATAGAAAAATTCACATTTCAAGAGTCTCATTTTTTTTTGTCTCTGGGTGTACATATCTTTCTCCTACCTACAGTGAGAGCACAAAGTGGGTGTAGCCCACTTTTTATTCTACGCTACTATACTTACGGAAAATCTATTAATACGGACACCTAGCTGATAGTTTAATGATTAGACACATCGGTATGCAACCATCATTTTCCTAACACAACCGGATTCTGCACCATATCATAGCAGATGTTTTTCAGAGACTATTCCACTCATATGTCCCGTGTTTGATATTGACCAATACAGTTTAGCAATTCCTCGGATATAGACCAATCACGGCAGTATATCTTACAATATTCTTGCAGGAATCGCGAGGATGGAATTTTATCGGTAAAACTGTCTGCTCGTTACTAGGCACGAAAGCATCAATGTGCAGTGATTAAGTAGTCATATGATGCCATTAAACAACACGAAAACAGTTTATTTTACACAACATAACTTGTTTGGAAATTGAAATAATATAAATTTACATCGATTAAAAACACAATTTCAAATCAATGAAAGCCATTTTATGTGCTTTTATTCTGTTCTGCTGTTAGCTTACCTGAATGAAGTTAACTATGTCTTATATGCACAGTAGGTAGCACTGGTCGCAGCATGGACACGGTAACTCGAATCATAGCACTGGTCACAACATGGGCATGGATGGTTGATTCATAGTATGCCGTGATCTCGGAGCTGTTAGTTTCGTTTTTATACAACAAAGCACGAAAGTAATTATTATTTGTATAAATCGTTACATTTTTATTCATGGAATAGTCTTAATAAATCCAACTCGAGTTGACGAGTTTTGACGAATCTATCGTTAAACTCGTAAATTCTATGATAATTAGGAGTCACGTGACGTTGTGTTAACCTAAGTTACAGTGCTGATTTGGCACTTTTTCTTTGATTTACTTCCAGAGAGTATTTCACCTAGATGTCCATATCAATAAATCAATAAATCAATCAACCATAATCATCGTAGTACAGAAAATAAAAGAAGGTATGCCCACTTTGTGTTCAAATTTATAATGAGAAATTTCGTGCAATATGTTTTGTGCCACTTATTTAAATTGAAAATCAAAACTATCGCCGACAAAGGAAGACTGTAATAAACTACCTCACAATGCAATTTGCATTAGCTCTGGCGAAACCGCGTTCGTTTTCATTGGTACAGTCCCGGCTTGGTTATTAACATGGGTCGCCTGCGGGCGGAGAGGAATATATAGACGGGGCAAGCACTAATATTTTATTTATTTGAGACCATTGTGCACTATGGAGGCAAACAAGAGCTGCACTTACAAACACAACAAGCTGCTGAAAAATAAGTGCAAGTAATCCGGGCTTTGTATGCCAGAGAACAGAGTTCGAATCTATGACCGAGGTTATAATATTTGTAAAGCACAGATGTTTGTTCTGCTCGTAAACACGCCAGCGTTACCTGCTCTTTGGCTAATTTGCACAATACTCTGTGTAAAGTTAAAGGATTCTGTGTAAATTGTGAACTACAGTAGTTAGATACTCGACATGCAAGCAACGGCTGTAACTTATCAAATGAAGAAATAGCCTAACTAATACCACAGTTAATTTGAGTTTTATTTCGATTTTAACTAATATTTCCAGTATTGTTTAAGTTTTATAAAATGTTACATTGAAAGAATAAAGGACTTTGTACAAAATTTATTTTCCAAAACCTAAATTTAAAATTACCGTATCTAGAAAATTTACATTTACTTATTCCAATAACATATAGAAAAATATATATATTCTAGAGGCACATTTCAGCCTAGAGTACATATTATTTTGACTAGTGCACATATAAAATTTCTATTTACTTGCATCCCTTCTGAGCTTTAGTATCAATAGTCCTATGAGCAATCTTTAATTAAGGAAAGTTTGATTAATAAAAAAGTTGTTATTATAACTCACTATTATCATCCTCTCCTTTCTTTTCTCTTAACGCGCAAAGGGCAAAAATCATTGATGCGTGTAGGGATGGTAAGAAACTCTGGAATAATACAACATAGAACATATAAGGACTCCCTGGTAAGGTACAAACTCGATGCAGGGCAGGGCCACATAGGAAAAGTGAACCCATATTATCTTCATAGGAGACGTGTTCTTTAATCCAGAAAAATTGATATGTTATGTCTAGTTGTTCAATCCCGCTTTCATTTGATCCACGTAAAGCAAAGAATGTGGAGACACATAAACAAACAAATTAAATGTATAAATCTACCTATCTAACGAGGGTATCAGAAAAATACGTTCTGGTGAGACTGAGAACTCCGTTTAAAACTTGATTATGGATACAGGGCCCTTGCTTATTTTATATACAATAAATATATATCCAATGCTTTTGGACTTCGGGCGAAACTAGCCCGAAAAACTACAGGATTGATCAGCCCAACCTCTCAAAATTCGTGTCACGTGTGCGACCAGTGGTATAGAATAACGTAAACTGAATGTTAATACGATCATTAGTACGAATGTGAAAGGCGATGGGCTTACCACCTGTCCCTCTGCCCTCTCTAGGAAAATAAGCGTAACAAAATTCACATAGGTCAACAGAAACCTCCAGAGGAGATAGAGATAGAGATAGAGAGAGAGATAGAGGGAGAGAGAGAGTACAAATGTGAAGAAATCTAGGAGTAGCATGCATGGGGCCGAAGAAGATGTAATACAATATATTTCTCTGCATATTCGTGGAAATGTGAAAATACACCCACACATACAAACATGGTAAAAGGAATTCATTGCCTACCCTTGAAACTCGATACGGATCTGTGGATCCGTATGTGTGGGTACTCAGTTCAGCGCCCGACTGTGAAAACTGATCCGGCACAAGATGCTCAGGTTTCAAAACCACACTCACATCATAATGAGGATATGTGTTGATCGCTAGCGCACCACGGCCGTAACTGTATTACAGGTTGACGCAAATAAACTTACAGCGTGTCGTGTAAGCATACTGTTACGTTAATTATACCCCCCTTCTCATTCCTATCTCAACCAGGTGTACCCTATATTAGTTCCAATTATAAAATATTGTATTATCTAGTTCGTTCATATGTCAGCTGCATAACATACACTATTTAAAAAAAAAACCTCGTGAACATAAATATACTTGTAACATCATACCGTACTTTACTTCTAGGGGGAAAGCGTTTTAAAAATTCAGTAAAATAATTAAGTGTAAATAAAATCTAGATTATGATCTTTGAGAGGAATGAGTGAGTGGGAGACCTATTCCAACCTCCCACCGACAAGCTCTTTCTCTATTTTACCTTTAGTAGACTGCATTCCTTGGAACATGCACGTTACATTTCCATTTGCTAACATATGCTTAAAAAATTGGAATGCTTAAAATATGTGTAGGCATTAGAAAATTGATAATTTCTTTACACATAATCATCGATGAAAATTATATGAATGTCCTTTTAAGCGGCAAAATGTATTACGATGTGTTGCAATTTTTTTAAATTTCTGTAATTACATAATTTGCCTAGAAAACAATTTATTGTGAAACCATCGATGGTCTTTTAAATAGGTTTTACTGTATCTGCAAAAACAAGAAAAAATCACTGAGTTATAAGAATTTTCAGGAATTACAAACAAATAGCTACAAGTTTAGGGTCAATTGTGTTTTTTTTTTCATTCCCATAAGTAAGGCACAGTTCTACAGGAGCCTTCTAGCAGGGCCGCCACATCTCGGGGTCGGGCCCAGGACCATGTAGGCTACTGGTCGCGGGTCGCGGGCACCGAACGCCGACCATCCTCATTCAGACAGTTGTCTCTTCCCTTCTCCGTGGAGCTTCCTTCTCGTTACTCGTGTAACAGAACATTTTATCAAACTTTTCCAGTTTTCCATAAAATTATATCACATCACCGGAATCCAGCGGGCCCCTTTGAGGCCCGGGCCCGGGTCCCTGGGTCCGGCAGTACCCCCCATGTGGCGGCCCTGCCTTCTAGATGTCTCTATGTAATATTTTATTTTTATTTTGTGTTTAACTTTTTAGATAGTAGCAGTTTAACGATTTTAAAATTCTATGAAAATCATAAAATATTTGAAATGAAAGAAACCCCCTATTTTATAAGTTTCCCTCCATACTTCTTAACATTATGAAATAAATTTGTAGCGGCAATGGGATTTTAAATAAAAATAAATACTGTTCCAAAAATGTATCCTTTCCAAGATATAAAATTTGACTTGGGAACTTAATTGTTAATGGACCTCCCAAAATTCAAAGAAATTAATACAATATACCGATCCTAGATATGCGATGGGATAAACAATCCAAATAAACATGTCGAATTCAAGATTGATAACATATTCGTTGTGATAAGGGAAAACGGAAGGATGGGCAGACGGATATTCGATTCCCACTAAAAGAATTCCGAAATTTATTCGCAAAAGTTCAAATTTTCGAAAATTAAATAATACCTTACTGAAATTAGCCGTCTGAGGTAAAAATATCACGGAAAGAAAAATATTTTTGAGAAGAAAGTAAATATCGGAGCTAGGGAATACAAGGTTATATTTAATTAACACGATAAATACTACAAATTTTAAATATTATAAAGTAGCGTAATGAAAGGAAACTTTATAAATGGTTAAAACAAATAGTAAACTTTTCGAGCAACATCCGTCTTACATTATCCCTGCTGTAGGTATTTCTATTTTCTGCAGCTGTAGTGACATAACTCAGTCTTAGAGATTCCACATGACAGAACTTAAAGCTAAGAGCTTACATGTAAAACTGAAGGGAACTGCTGTAAAAGTAGATAATAATTTCTTGTTAACAAGCGCAACTATCGATACTTGTGAAGAAGAAAAGAAAACAACAATAAGCATAACTTTGCACTAACTTGAACGTCCATGATGTCGTGAGTTTCTCTAACTGTTTTTAACTTTCCCATTTTTTGTAACTACAAGTGAAATAACTACTTTGAAGTGGAATTTTACTTTGATATGTATTTTAGTTTTATTTTCTGCTAGCTCAGCAAGAACCTATTGATCCGAAATTTATTTTTACCTACTTTTTGCGAGTGAATTTCCGTCAACTTGACGAATAAACTTCTTTATATCCACATGTACTCGAGACCTGAAAGTCATACTCTACGTTTTATGTGTCTCTCTCTGTACAGTGGAAGCTAGCTGACTGGTTTCATGATAAAATGTTCTTGGCTTCGATCCCAGCTATATAAGACCAAAGGTATGGGGAATGAGAACTTCAATTAACAGCATTTCGTTGGAATGAGTGTTACTAAATAAACTAGATTTTTCACACTCTATTCAGGATATATTTCAAATAAAGTATACATTTTTTGCGTTAAATCCTTCATGCTTTCAGGTCATCAGGAATAAATAAATAGTCTATTGGTTTTATATTTCATAATTATGTCACTATTTACTGGGATTCAAGTTATACACTTCTCACGTAATTTTAATAAACAGTAATATGAATTTTTTGAGTTTCTCGTTCGATTTTGGAGATGCAAAATTGAAATACTAAAATGGTAAGATTCGATAAAATACAAATAACATACAGTTTATATTTTCTATCATTATCCAATACAATTAAAATGTTGAACTTAGAAAACCGTTTGATAACAGTTTTAATCTGGTTTTGAAAGTTTGTTATTTACTGTTTGTCCCAATTCATGCGTGTAATTCTTTTTTTTACTTTAGGGAACGTATTGGATTAAACGGAATATCGGATAAGCGATGGTCGGTTAAGCGGGATCATATAGTAGGCATATTTGTGATTATTTTCCTTCTTTGATATATACATAGCCTACATGTTTCTTCTTCATAGGTGGATTATCTTCTCTATTTGCCATTTTCTGTCCAAAATATAGCCTACCGGTATCTTATAATATAGCCTACCGGTGCTTTCTTTTTAGGCTGTTAACAAGAATAATATTGTTATTAATAGTATTAATGTATGATTTTGTATCTATAATTTCTATTAATCCAAAAGCTTTCCTGGATCAGTAATAGTGTTTTAGCAATTGTAAGATTTATTGTAAGTTAGGCAATTTTTATTTATTTCACATTTCATGCTACTCTTTCCAAAATGAAGGTATTTAGTACTCGTTTGTTATTACACAATTCCGAACTTGAGCTATAAAATGAACAATTTATTCGGACGGTGAACTAATAAGAAATTATATGAATGTCACAATATATAATCAAAATCAATAAAGTTTACAGGTAGTCTCTAAATTTGTTTAACGTTTAATTAATTTGTTCATAAATGACTTTGAGGGACATAAATTATAGTACCTAAATACAAATTATGACATATTTCGCTTGTATGAAAGGGACTGTTAATTGAGATAGCGCTAACAGGCTCCTCATTGCTACTCAAGAAGCATGTAATGGCATGGTGAAAGTTACATAATTACTTTAAATTAGATTTTTCCTAAGATGACCAAGCACATAAAACTTCCACTTTTAATATGCTGTACGTATTTTAATTCGTTTTCTTTAACGAATAAGAATAACGCACCGAGCGAATTGGCCGAAATGGTAATGTTTTGGATTCACATTCGGGAGGTCCCAGATTCAAATCGCGTGGCCGGCCAATTTGATATGGGTTTTTTCATGGTTTCCCCATCGTAAAGGCAAATGTCGAACTGGATAATTACTTACCATGACTCATCCGCGCTATTTCATCCTGTACATATTCATTTAAAATAAATAAATTCCTTTATTGCAACCAATGGCCATAGTATGATGAATGGAACAACGGTAGAATGAAATATGCCAGGGGAAACAGGAGCACCCCGAAAAAGCCTGCACCGACTCCATTTTGTCCACCACAAATTCCAAATTTATCTACCGAGATTCGATCCCTGATCCCTTCGGTGGAAGGCGAGAGGTCTAACCACTCAGGCATGGGGGCGGCATGAAATTAATATCAGTTGAAATTTACTGACATACTGACATACACCAACAATAGAACATAGTTGACAATCAATAGTTGCTTGGCCTACTATTTACACACAGATCCTGAATTCCTGATATGACCTCGATGCTAAAAAGAGTATAAATGCAGCTGAATTAAAAAAAAAAAAAAAAGAAGAAGAAGAAGAAGAAGAAGAACGCCAGAAGAGGAACGGTCTGATTTATTTGAGCCCATACAATAATCATAGACCACCTATGGAGTAAAACAATCTTCATTTACGTTATAGTTGGGTACTAATTTACCATGTCTACAAAAATAAACGGTTTAAATTTTAAAATAAATTAAAGGAAAACTTGGAACTTAAATAAACAGTTTATCACTGCCAATCGTCAAACAAAACAAACAGAAAAATATGGACCTCTTTTGTTTATTTTGTTTCTAACATTAGTTGAGTGAATAAGGCGAGAAGAATGAAGTTAAGAGTAACCATGGCAACACGTTTGTTTTAAAATTAGAACGGCATTCAAAAGAGCATTTTATTTACGTTCCTCCTTCCTAGCAAGATTCCGTTCATTGCATACTTCTTATTATAGTCTCCACCCGCATGCTCGAGGGCATCACCTCCGAGCGAAGAATTATTCTTCTTGTGTAACACAACACCGGCTTGTTCAGTATTTACCCGTATATAATAATACAGGAAAAGGGAGGTTTCTATCTACATAACAATTCCTTCCGACAATTCACATTCTTGAGGGGTCACTACTTGAATTTAAAAACATTCACCCATGTATCTGTCTCACGAATAAGCATTTAGGGTTAAATTTAGCGCCTAGAGGCCATAAGAACGAAGGTATATTGGTTCAAAAAAATTAAGCTGTTGAGAAAAGAAAAAATGTTAATGACCTATTTCCTACTTCCAGAGTTAAAAAGGGTTCGTAAAACAGCTTCGTAAACAGTTCGTTGAGTTGTGGTCTAGGGCATCTCGAAGCCCATCCACAATGATCACACCATGGCTGAGTGGTTAGACCGCTGGGACCCGGGAGCGATTCTCGGTGGATTCATGTGGAATTTGTGGTGGGAAAAATGGGATAGGGGCAGGTTTTCTCGGGGTACTCCTGCAATATATAATTCCACCATTGCTCCATTCATCATAATATGACCATTTGGTTGCAATAAAAAATTATTATTGTTATAAATATGAAAATCATGACAAAAGACTTTAACTGGCATAATTATGTCACAAAATTCTGTGGAGTGTTTACTTTTAGGCTTAATTCCGACTTCGTTTAATTAATTTATAAGCAACATTTTTCATTCGTTCATAAAATAAAATACAAGAGTATTAAGGGTAAGATTTTTTAGACTATATCATATTCAAGGGGAAGCTGGGACTGTGGAAAATCTTTTGGAAGCAAGTACAAAAATATACGGAAAGAAACCGTTTTGAAGCAATCAAATGTTTTAACAAACCTAAAATAAAGTTAAATATTGGATATATAAAATTAATTTTTTTCTACCTGGAAGCACAGGAGACCATTCGGGCCCAGAATGATAACTTGATTTTCATTTTAAAAGGTAGCACTGAATTTAATCATACAAAATTAGCAGTTCGAGTTACGTTTAAACATTATCTGATCAGAACATCCGTAACAAATTATTTGTTGGGCTGAAACCGGAATTTAACAATATTTCATACACATCTGATGTTATTTCGCCTCTTGTACCGAACAGCAAACCATGTACTTGCCATTTTCTTTGTAAGATTTCATATTTTACTGGCGTAGCGAATGAATAAGGACTTGACATCAAGGTTAGAAGGTCGATGGACCGTTTCAGAGGTTCACGCTTTCTACATCCTCGGGGATACCGAAGTGAAGAGTCGCTGCTGAGGATGGAGGCAGCGTACGCCTCTGAAACGTCGGAGGCAATCGACCTTCTAAACTGGTTGTCAACCCGAGAAGCCGGTATTTTATACTATTTGATTATGAACATAAGTTCACATGGAAACATATTTGAACAACAGTTTTAAAACTGAAATTACCTATACAAAGGGATCTTGCAGCTACCATTATCATATACAACTTGGTCCCGGCACTAAATCTCAACGAAGTATTTAACCTCCTTTATCAGGTTATCTTTATTACACTGAATACTACTAGGGTCTTCAAGACCCCAAGTAATTTACACGGGGCACATCGGCAATCTTTTAATGAGCAAGTTTAAAACATGCATTTTTACCTTGTGTATACTGAGTCCTTAATAAACAATGTATAGCCTACAGTTTAATGCACTAAAATATAAAATTTATTAAAACACCATTGTTAACTTACAGTTGACTCAAAGACATAAAATTATAAATTTTGAAAATTACAGTTTTAAAAACAACCGGAGACTTTTAATTCAGAGGTGCTTTTGGGGTTAAATTGACCCCAACAATACTGGGAAGTTTAAAGTGACATTCATGGTATTAAAATGTATGGTATTAAAAGCATTTAGCATTAGAAAAAACGAATCGCTTCTTGACTATAATTAAATTCATAATATAAGCATTACACTCATTGTTTTCACCGTGTGTTTCTCGAGTGAATACGTAGTTAATAACAATTAATTCATTAATTGCAATTGCCATAGGTGATACAAGATTTAAGAGTTTCGGAGGGTCGTCACACCCGGCATACACCATAACTACGCCTACGATATAGATCCATGATAAATTATATTTCGCGCTGTATTAGAATAATGGAGTTAATTATTTTGCAAGCGCCTAGTCAGGGGGATGGATGTTAGCTGCGTCATCCCTTACTCAGCAGGTCATGTCGCACTACTCAAGCATTTTTGTGGGACAGTGTAAATATCATTACTACTACGTGATGGTAGCAGAAACAGAGTAATGCAAATGCCAACCTAAGGCAAATTTCCGGCAGTAACAATGTCTAAACTTGTACCTGGAAGTAAGAACAAAGGAAATTCAATGTTGTGACAATAGATTTGATAGAGTTCTGGGCCTATCAGTTTCACATTTTATGGATGGAGTCCTCAACTTATTTTGAGATCTACTTAACTCTTAGTATGTATTATATATACAGTATATCTTATACTTGTAATAAAAAGCAGAAAAGAAATCGGTTGTAATTAAATACTAGAGACGGAACGTAGAATTGTATAGGTAAACAGAAAATATCGTTCTGGATCACTGTATTTGGTGATAACTAAAGGGTTGGCAGAAATAATTCTTAATAATAATAATTAATTACCTTGACAGATAAATGACACTGGATTTAGAGTCTATAAACTGCTACTCGTTGGTCGCTTAATTGTTAATTGGAGCACGCATAGTATTTCGAACAGGTTATTCATTTCTGAAAACAATATGACCTTTGTTCTATCTTGTAAGAAGACATTATAGGCCTAACAAGGGTGCTGAAAAATTTGCCTGAATTGAACAAAATCATTTAACTACTCATCATTCATCCGAGGAGGCCCTCCATGCCCTTGTATGGTAAAAGAAGTATGAGGCGCGTCCATAAATTAAGTTTCCCTGGGTTCGTTTACAGAAACAAAACACTTTTTCAAGTAAATGATTATTGCAACAGACACAGCCAGTGTTCAGCTATTTTTCAACATATTTCCCAGATGAATTGAGACATTTGTCATACCGTGGGACCAACTTTTGAATACCTGTGTCGTAGAAGTCTGCCGCCTGGGATTTGAACCACTGTGTGACAACCATCTTCGCCTCTCTGTCATTATTTGTCATTTCGTGAGGTGTAGGAAAAGATGGAAACCACTGGGAACGAGGTCCGGGCTTTAGGATGAATGTTTAAACACCTCCCACTTCTGCAGGAGCTTGCTAGGAGGTGTTTGAACATCACCCTACAGCCCGGACTTCGCTTCCAGTGATTTCCATCTTTTCCTATACCTCAAAAAATGACAGGGAATGGCAGAGAATGACAGAAGAGATGTTTGTCACACAGTGGTTCAAATCCCTGGTGGCAGACTTCTACGACAGAGATATTCAAAAGTTGGTTCCACGGTATGACAAATGATTCAATTCCGGTGGCAAATATGTTGAATAATAGCTTAATACTTGCTGTATCTGTACTTCAGATACTTGCTATACCTGAATACATATGTCCACGAAAGTGTGTTTTGTTTCTGTAGGCCTAAACGATCCCAGGGAAACTTACGTTATGGACGCGCCCCGTATAAGTTACATCAATAGGAACTCCCTTCCCCGACAGTTCGCGGACCTACAATGACACAAACGTTCCTATAGTACAGTTTTTCAGTCCATGGCCAGGCGGCTTCAAAGGAATAAACAATGAAGTCGGTGTTTCTTTATGTTAATTGACATGACCAGGCTTTAAAACTTAGTGCCCGAACCCACAGAGAGAGTTGATTCCGGTTACCAACAACCTGAGTATAGGGGGTGGAGGGTGATTGCGTAGGCTGATAAGACAGTCATTGATAGTAGTACCGAGAAGTGAATGCCCTTGTAGTACGGTGCCTCTCAAATTGGTCAACAGTGTACCTTGTCATTGTGCGTGTTTAAATTTATAATACGTGTTCGGCATGCCGAAAGTAAAGTGTTCTAAAACGCAAACATATATTGAAACATTTGGGAGGGACTATTATACACAAACAGGAGAAAGTATCGTTTTGCATGCTTGTAATGTGAGTTTAGATAGTGAGAAGTTATTTTGTGGTCTTCCTATATCTGTATTCTGGTTTGTTTACTATCACGTGAACTAGCATATGGTAGCTAGGGCATACGCCGAGCAAAGTCTGTACAGTACAGTTGCTGTTAACATATTCGATCGGGCACTAAGTTTTAAAGCCTGGACATGACTAAATCGGTCCTTGCTTCCGCTTTCCAAAACAAAAACAACGTTGCAATATTCTCTCATTGTTAGCAGTGACCTCAGTTCTTCCTTCGGTTTAATCAATCCACATGTGTTATTGTTTACTCTAACTAGATTTTGCAACCTCGCTTTTCAGTCCACGCGGAGTTGACGAGTAGCTGTTACAACTTTCACAACACATTCTTAGATGTTGATTGGTTGGGATAACTAGCTGATTGGTGCGGTAGAAATAAAGAAATGGGTTGAATAGTCGGCAAACTTTTCCTCCTAACGAAAGGAAGCCGCCTGGCCATGCAATGAATAAATGGACTATACAATGAAATATTATTTAAGATTAGTTCATTTAGTGAAATGTTCATGTTCTTGGTACTAATAAAGTAGCGAGTAGTTATTATTCCCCCCCTTTGATGAATGTGATTTAACATACAGTACGCGTAAAGACATACATGACCGCATGTGCGGAATGACAGGTGACGTATTACCGTGTGTTGTAAGCCGGCAGAGGAATAATTTAGCCAGTGCATTTCCGTATAATTATCTGATTTAGATGGAAATTGGTAAGCCTTATGGGCTTATGTTATGAAAATCTAGGCTCTCTCGTTGCCCGGAGTCGAACCTAGAAGCTTTTAATACTAAGTATTACCGAAACCAATAAACCACCTGGCTTATATATAACATGTGCATTTGAATATAGGCTCTGATAAGTGTTTTTGTCATTACAATCTTGTTCAAGCTTTAGAACATGTATGTCGATATTCACTGATGTAAGACGACATTTTGGCTATAGTATTATACAATTACGATATTAATTACAATAACACAACAGAATTAACAATAATAAAATTTATTAATAGAAATAACTGAAAATGCTTTATTAAAAATACTAATAGCCTATCGTAAGCTTTTTGAAATAGTTATACATTTCCTTTGGCAAATAGTTATCGGAGTGTGGTCATGAATTTGTAATAGGCTACTGGTATTAAAAATTAAAGTACCTTTATGTGCTTCCTCAATAACTAGTGACATGAGTGACCAATCCTTACGTGGAATCTCAACCAATTATAAACAATTTCATAACTTTATCGTTTTATTTTGTTGACTTTAATTTTATCGCATATACGTGAATTGTTCTTTTAGATATATTCACAAGGACAGAACACTGAAACATCTTCATATCTGTAGCTGCTTTGATAAAAAAAAAATCACAATCACCGAACACAGGTTTGGGTATAGGCTATATAATCTGCATATGAACAAAAGATATGCAACTAATGAAGGCAAATAATTATAAGTGTGAAGACAAATTTTCCCGTATAATAAATAATGAATACAATTTTAATAAAACGATATTAGAGCTATTAGATAGACAGATAGATAGATTTATATTTATTTACTGTACTAAGAAAAAATTACAAAAGAGTCTACCTGATTTGACGCTAGTCATTTTACCAGTAGACATCTTAAACACAATAATACATTTTTCATGGAGGTATGTGTAGATAAGTTTCTTCTCTGCTTCCTTTTAAGCTATGTTCATATGCCTTCTTTCTGTTCACATCCTAACACCATTATATTCTATTACTCTTGCCGATAAGAAATGCCCTAAATAAATAAACTGGTCTTCTAAATAAACCTTATCATAACGAAATTTAATAGAAAATTATTCCTATTAGCAATTACTCAAACGCTCTATGCATAACGCATTACATTTCACTTGATATTTAATTTAGCTACCACGTTCTTTTAATTTCATTTTCGTTGATGTGTTCACACTGCTTTAATTTCACTATCTGTTGCACACTAAAAAAGCCAGATGCATATTCCTGGTGTTGATTTTTAGCAACGAATGGGCACTGATCCCTACAAGAGATTAAAATCTTGTAATTTCTTTTTACTCCTAAATTCAATCCCTTCCGTTTTCCCGCCCCCCTTACTCATGTGATCTTCTGTGCAACTTTGTTTCGACCATGGCCCCACTGGAATAGAAAAATCTGACAAGCCTTCTAGTAGAGGTATTAGCTATATCAAGAAGGTTAATCTGAAAAATAAAACAGATGAATAAAAAGTCGCATCAATCGAGACTATCGCCGATGGCTAAAATACCTTTTATAAAAGCCTAAAAATCCGAGCCCTCTTCATGATAAGTAAATATCTAATTCGACATTGCCTTTACGACTGGGAAAACCTGAAAAAAAGTTAAATTATTCGGCCATGAGATTTGAACCCTGGACCTCCCGAATGCGACTACTAAACGCTACCATCTCATCCACCTCGTCTGCGCGTCTGTAAGAAATTCTACTGAAGTCATTAAGAGTGTAGTAACATAAACAAACTGCTCTTTCTCGATATAAATATCAAAATTAGTTTAATTAAATACCGGTAAGGAAAATCAACACTGACATGAGAAAATAGCCATGGGGAAAATAGCGCAATTACTGTACTGATATCTGTCAGATCAGCATTTCACGCATAAGTTGGACACAACTTACAGAAGCGAAACTGGCTACAATTTTTTATCTTCTGTATTTTTCACAAACGCAATCAAACATCCTAGCGCAGAGAGTGTATCTAACCCGCATGACACGTACAGATTCGGCTATAGGGTCCACCAGAAGAGTGTGAAGGATACTAATAAATTTAACGAAACACTTTTATTGTATGGGATTCATATATGGAAGCACTTTAGGCGGAAACAGATGAATGTTTTAATTCAGAGCGCATCACCGTGGGTCTGTATGTAATCGAGGCCTGATATTAATCACCGGTATTGTTTGGGAGGCTCGTCAGGTTACGAACAAAGCTAATATTGTTTCGCTCGTGTCTATTAAATAGTACAGAATTAATCAAAAGGCTTTCTCTTTCGAGGTAGCCATGTATTTTGGACATGATGAAGTTTATAGTAATTTTCCATCGCCTCCTGCACTTAAAAGGCTTAAATTTGGTGCAACACTGTGGTTTTTTCAACTTATATCTAAACATGTAAGCTCTTTAGAAGATATATCAAATGGGAGACACATCCAAGAGTTTTTGTCAAGAAATAATGAAGCAACAATACAGCATTAAGTTCTTAACTGTTAATCTGTGCCTGGATAGCTTGTCTAGCCATTTATCCTCGGAAATAAGATATGATTGTAGAAACGCTTTCCAGGGATTTATGTAGGCCTAGTTGTCCAGAGGATAAATAGGAAACATTAACTCGGAAAATTACTTGAATGAGTAAAAGGCATATTCACTGTATTTTTAATCGATGCATTCGGGAGCCTATTGTGGTTCGCATTCACATTAAATTGCAAATGGCTGCTGTAGTAACAGCCTCAGTAGTCGTCAACCAACCATTAAGGGAGCTCTTCCTTTTCGAAAACCTGTTAGCTTCTTCCTAAGTCAATTTACTAATAGTAAAAGTAAGTAAAGTGTTCCCTATTACAGGCCATGGAGGCCCAGAGGGTTCCAGGAGGTTGAGGCTCCCAGATTTTTTAGACATCGCCACACGAAGGTGGTAAGATTGTTAGCCTTTCGCACCGGCCGCCTTTACTCCCAGGATTGCTCCTGGTACTCATTTCTGTTAGAGGCTGAGGCGACCCATAGTGGCACCAGAAGGATTAGGCCTATTGAAAAACTCTAATGACCTCATCGGGGATCGAACCCGCGACCTTCCGGTTTGGAGCGCAGCGCCTCAACCACTACGCTACAGCGTAAATTGACTAATAGACCGCCGTGTAAATGTGGAATTGAGCTTGCTTGGATCTATAATATTATTAAAAATAGAAAACTTTTTAGACTGATCCTGTTTTTTAAACCTATATTGATTTAAAAATTCTTCAGCACATTGCTGTGAAGAGTGTTCTCAGAACTGAAGATACAAAATATTGTAACTGAGAGCGCGCATCAGGCAAATACATTAAAGCATGTCAATATGGGCCTGCAGTTGCATTTCATTAACTTGTCACGAATCGAACCCGCGTTACCATGGCAACCAGTTTCCTCCAAGTTTGTTAAAGATTAATTATCTTGTACAAACGGACGGGCGCACTATGCGGGCGGTCCCCAAGCTTTTCATCCACATTAATTACCGCCGACATCCGGATCCTTTTGACATTTTTAATTCCCCCTGTAAAGAACATGTTGTACGACCTAGCAGCTCTCTTTTTCACGTTAAGGGTCGCATTCTGGAGACTCTTCAAATACCGTGTTCCCCATTGTCGAGCGGTCAAACAAGAGTACCAATGACTCTTGCTACTGTTTAGGAATTTCTTCGGAATAGCAAGCTACAGTACATGCATGAAGGGGAGTTCTATGTATTTTTTAATGAAACTCAAAGCAATTGTAATTCGTGCTTGATTTTAAAATTAAAAAAAAAAAAGTTATTTTCATATTAAATTTTTTCACGACTATTCAACTCATACACCGCGTGTTTGATATTGACCAATAACGTTTAGCAATTCCTCGGATATAGACCAACCACGGCCGTTTATCTTACAATATTCTTGTAGGAATCGCGAGGATGGCATTTTATCGGGTAAAATGGTCTGGTCGTTACTGGAGACGCAAGTATCAGTGTGCAGTCATTAATAGTCAGATGGTGCCACTAAGCGGCACGAAAACAGATTATTTTATACAACATAATTTGTTTGGAAATTGAAATAATAGAAATGTACATTGATTAAGAACACAATTTCGATTCGGTGCAAGCCAGTTCGAGTGCTTTTATTCTGTTCTGCTTTTAGCTTAATTGAATGAAGTTAACTATGTCTTATATGCACTGGTGGTAGCACTGATTACACCAAAACAGCTCGAATCGATTCATGGATGGTTGATTATTCATGGAATAGTCTTAATAAATCCAACTCGAGTTGACGAGTTGCATCAGATAAATTCTATCGATAAACTCGTCAACTCTCGTGGGATTACCTATGATAATTTTGAGTTCAGTGCATTATGCGAGACTGCCGGTATGGTCTTGTGGTTAGCGTCGCTGTCTACATATCTGTCGGCCCGGGTGCGATCCGCGGTACCTCCTTGGATTTTTCTGAAATAGGGAGGCCTGGAACGGGGTGCACTCAGCCTTGTGAGTCAAATTGAGGAGCTACTTGATAGAGAACCAGCGGCCCCGGTCATGGAAACAGCTGTTAACGGCCGTGGGTGTCGGCATGCTGACCACATGCTCCCAATCCTGCCATCTACCTGTGGTAGATGACGCAGCGGTCGGGTGGTAGGCCAAGTCCCTTCAGGGATGTTTAGTTTAGTACATTATGAGAACTTTCCATAATATGCATTATACATTAATATTATAGCACTGCATATGCCTACCGCTTAAGCTTCGGGTCACATTAAATGTGCAAACGCTCATCGGTTAACTTCAAAACTACTTGAACTGTGCACAGGAAACGTATTTGGGAACAGTCGAAATGCGCACACAAGTTACATTTCTGGAATTGGTTGAAATGCGCACAGGACAAATTAAATTTTAATTACACTTGTCGACAAATTTAACAGTTATATTGCTGAAAGTAAAACTTATAAAAAATAATATGAATATCCTATTGCTGAGAATAACACCTGTCAAATGTACATTAATTGTAAGCGTAGTGATATAGAAATTTTTGTAAACAATCCAATCTACTTAATACACCTAGTTCGTATTTATCAAAGACATGACGCGTTCTAGTTCAGACTAGTTCTTTTATTTATTCATAGAATTGTACGTGCCAACTTTAAAATTTTCAAGTTCACATAAGAATTGCAATATATGTGGACGTAAAGCAATGAATATCTTAGTAAAATTCGAATGGAAAGACTCGCAGGAATTAATTGTTCTATTTGCCGATGCTGTTGTTTGTTTGCAGTTAAAATAATCCCCACATAAGACTGCATGCGCAATTCAAAAATCACTGAATGGTTATAATAATAATTTTCCAAACCGCTGTGCGCACTTAGCTACGTCTCCTATTTATTATTGTTTATCTGTGTTTATATCTTTTATCAGAAAAACCAGTCTGAGTGCTATTTCTCCCTCTAATTTATTTCAAAGTTTTCAACGTTTTGAAACACTAAAGCAGGAGTAAAAAATATTTAAATTTAAAAATCTTGACTTAAATAATTAGCAAAAATAACTTGTTTAGATCATGATTAAATCAGTTATTGAAGTCACATTGATTTAAAATCTGAGGAACCCTCTCGCAAACGCAGTTATGTTATTTCCAACACACTGAATAATCTTCAAACAAGAACTGCACTGTACAGTAATTACTTTTCACTACTGTGTAATATACGAAGAATGAAAAGTAAAATAAAATGAAAACATTGCCTCTATCTTCAGTTAAGGACAACTGTTAAGCCAAAGAAAAATGAAGGTATCGTTACCCAAGTCAGATTAGAGTAGAACATTACGATAAGCTTTCTTTTTCTGAACATAAAAGCTAAACTCACATTTTGTAAAAGAAACGTTTCTATTGCAATTCATCTAGATTCCAATACATAAAAAAAATCATATGAAGGGGGCAATGAGTTGAGGTTTAGGGGTATACAACCCATTTAAAATTATCACAATCCGCTCAGTTGTATCAACATTACACAATAAAACCGCAAAAAAACATGCCATGCAAGCTTCACATCACGTGGGTAATCCGCCGGTAATGCCAACATTGCAAAATACATTATTTATTCGCAACCACTAAAAATTTAGCTCATTTTTCCCGGGTCTTCCTAATCCTGCATCGCTATTGGTTAAAAGCGGATCAGTATGGCAAACACCAGGGAATGAAACATTCATATGATCGATTTCATCCGGTACACACTGCCCAATAAAAACAACATGTTATGGTAATAACTTAAGCTAACCTATAGCCCATCCTTTGAATCGCCGCCCGTTAAAAAACTGTACACTGTAATTCAGAAACATACTGACTGAGGTAAAAGTTGCTTTGCATGGTATCTGTATTTGGAGTAATAAGAAACATTATTGATATTAAATTGCTGGCTTAAACATATTATATTTCGGTACAAATACGTGTTACGGTCTGTTTTCTGCCCCAAAGATTCTTCAATAATCGTAAGTGAAAAAATTGGGTCGGGGCAGGTCTTCTCGGGGTGCTCCTATTTCCCCTGCCATATATAATTCCACCAGAACTCCATTCATCATAATATGACCATTAGTTGCAATAAAGGAATGTATTTATTACTAGAGCAAGGCATTTGATGATTTTGATCTTTTTATATGATTGAAACATAGCTCGAATATGTACAGCTGTTAATGTCGAATTAACTGATTAAATAAATGCTCAGAATCGTATGGCTGGGAGAAATATAATGGAATATCATCTTTTGCTTCTAGGAGCATGAGTCTGGAGTTTTCAGAACTAGCCTACGAACAACTCGTACAATACTGTAGCCTACGTGTTTTGTTCGGTCATACTATCCTCAGCTTATTACATGTGACGTAGCATTTTCATATTGATATCCTTTAAAGTACAGAATTTCATTAGTATAATAATATTGTGGTATTCATTAATATCGGAGAATTTTCGGGAGAATTTTGAAGCCTTGAGAGGAGCAAAACAAACTGCATAATAAACAACCTGTATTTAGAATAAAATCAATTCTGTCCAAGTTAATTTTAATATTGTGTTCAACTGAGTTAATTTCGTGTTTTAAAGTTCGTTGGTTTGAGGCTAAAACACCAAGAAAATCAGATCAAGAAATGTTAGGGCCAAGACGGCATTCACAAAAAGAGAGATCACTGTTGCCTAGTAACTTGAGCTTGGATCTGAGAAAGAAACTGATTTCGATTTTTTGTCATGATCACAATACTTTCTCTATACTACGTATTTGCGAGAAAGTAAAAACGGGTACCATGAGATCGCGGATTCTTATTATGGATGTCTCAGAATCAAATAGGCTATTGTGGCCGTTAAAACGAAGTGTGGGATTATTCGAGGATTTCCTCACTTTCAAAAGTGAATTGAAATTTAAAATGCTCTTATTTTTTACAATTTACATTTTCGTATCTTAGTAGGAAACTTAATGTAACGTTGATCTCTTAACAGGGAATCTTGAATCAATCCCTCTTGCCCTTGTCCGTCAAACTAATTTCTTGTAATATGGGAAATGCCTTATAAAACCTATATAACAATAAATTAAATATAAAAGAAAAACAACCACCTATAACTTTAGTTAACGTTGATAAACATACTAAAAAATACGGAAGATGAAAATTAATATTCCATTAAGAAAGTTTACAATCTTCGATCTTATAAGAAAATATATAATTTAATTGGAAGCTGCTTTATCCCGAAGTTCATAACACAATTTCCTCTTCCCCATTATCATATCACTTCACCACAATCATTACAGCAACAATAACAGTAATTTATCTTAACTAGAAACATAAATAAATAAAATCAGGTAAACTGATGTAAAAAAGTGCCAGTATGTTTTTTTAAATCAGTTATGACTGCAATTATGATATGCAGAATATGTTTTTTTAATTGATTTACAAGTTAAGCTCCAGATTTATTCATTAAGCAGGGCTTAGGGAAGAACAAAGGTCTAGTTTTCTTTTTAATCAGATTAAAATCTTCCAGCATCAGCTGAACTGTACAGATTTTTGATATCTTGACAATCGCACACTCACATAAAAATACGAAAAAGAAAGTGAAATTGGCTGGTTTCGGGATTTGAACCATGGAACTCCATAACGTGGGGCCAAAACGTTACCATCTCGGTCACCTGGGTCAGTTTAACGGTCTAGTTGTAAGTTATAAGCGCATGTAAAACAATAGTGTTTTTGGTCATAGCTATCTCTATTTTAATTTCCAAAGCCGTAAAATATCACAGTAAAACAATTGACTATGTTGTCATGATAAATGATTTGCTTTTTTTTTATATAAATTCTTTCGAATACGTATATTATCATAAAATAGGCACCAAATTGAGCATTACTCCGAAACAGGTGAACCGATTTCATCCAGTATCAGTAGACGTCTTCCCATGAACACTATAAATGTGTATACCAAATTCCATAAAAATCCGGTAAAGCGTATTTGAGTTACCGCGTTTTTAAAATAGACACTAAATTGGGTTTTACTCCGGTACCGGACAACCGATTTGGTCCAATATCGGTAGACGTCTTCCCATGTACATTATAAATGGGTATACAAAGTTCCAGGAAAATCCAATAAAGTATATTTGAGTTATCGCGACTTCTCATATATTAACATAAAAGGCAATAAATTGGGCATTATTCCGGTACTGGCCAACCGATTTCGTTGAACATCAACAGACGTCTTTCCATGGATAGTATAAATGCGTATACGAAGTTTCATAAATATCCGATAAGGCGTATTTGAGCTATTGCGCCTTTAAAATATACACTAAATTGGGTTTTACTCCGGTACCGGTCAACAGATTAGGTTCAAATTTAACACAGTACTTTTCATGGATGTCATAAATGCGTATACCAAGTTTAATGGAAATCCGATACAGCGTATTTGAATTATGGCGCCTTTCTATTAGAAAGGCGCCATAATCTATTAAAATAGGCACTAAATTGGGCATTACTCCGGTACCGGTGAACCGATTTGGTTCAATATCAATAGGGTTCTTCCCATTGACATTATAAATGTGTTTTCCAAGTTTCATGAAAATCCGAAAAAGCGTATTTGAGTTAGAGCGCGTACAGACACACGGACGGACGGACGGACAGACAGACAGACAGACAGACGGACAGACATTTTTCGTCCCCCACACAATCTCATAAAGTACCATACTGGCACTTAATAAATGGTGGAAAATAAGTTACACAAACTTTCGCATGTATGTGTTAGAAGCTAGCACAGAGAAAGTAAAAATTATAAAATAGAGAAAAGCACATCAATCTCAGCGAATAGCCAATTTTGAATTCTGAGAGTGGGCCTAATTGCTTTGAACTGGGATAAAAAATTAAAATATATACATCAGCTCAATACAATTAACATGTTTTGTCAACAAATTACAACATTTTCTTCTATCTCTATTAAATAAATCTGAAAATTTATATTCTTATTCATAACCCGTAGATGAAGTCTCGCATTCTTTGCGTAATACACTGAACGACATTCTTTACTTTTAATCGACTTGATCTATTTCCAGTCCACGATCAATTTTTATAATCGAACGCTGAGCTAATATAAGTTCCAGATAGTTTTATTATTTTCGAGTAAGTCCTCTACCGTAGGTGGGTAGGTATCGCGCCTTTTTCCGCCCCGGGTTTCGGGACATTTAAGTAGTGAAAAATCCCTTTTCTGGGTTAAGGTTTAAGTATTAGGTCCCAGTATCACGAATGTTCTTTACATTTCGGTAATCTGATATATGACAGCGTGACTCATTCTCAAAGTTCAAAGAATTTCGACTGTTTAAAAGAGTTATTTTTGATCCCAGTGTTAAATAAACGGTGCAAAAGTATGTAGCACAAATTTTCTCGCATCGTGTTAAAGACTAGTACGGAAAGAAGTAAATTATAGAGACAATTAAATTTCATTTATTACAAATATTGAAATAATAATAATAATAAAATCAGGTAAACTGATGTAAAAAAGTGCCAGTATGTTTTTGTTTAATCAGTTATCATTGCAATTATGATATCACAAATCTGTACAATACAGCTGATGCTGGACGATTTTAATCTGATTTTAAAAAAAACTAGACCTTTGTTCCTCTCTTAAGCCCTGCTTAAATTATAAATCTGGAGCTTAACTTGGAAATCAATTTAAAAAAATACATATTGGATAAGCGTATGTAAAGCAATAATGTTATTTGTCATAGCCAACTGCATTTTAATCTCCAAATCCTTATAAGATCACAGTAAACCAATTGACTATGTTGTCATGATAACTGATTTGACTTTCATAAATTCTTTCGAATACGTATATTTACATAAAACAGGCACTAAATTGGGAATAACTCCGAAACCGTTCAACCGATTTTATCCAACAACAATAGACATGTTCCCATGGACATTATAAATGTGTACACCATGTTTCATGAAAATCCGGTAAAGCATGCTTGAGTTACCGCGTCTTTAAAATAGACACTAAATTGGGTTTTACTCGGGTACCGGTCTACCGATTTGGTCCAATATCAGTAGACATCTTCTCATGTACATTATAAATGGTTATACAAAGTTTCATGAAAATCCAATAAAGCATATTTGAGTTGTCGCGACTTCTTATATATTAACATAAAAGGCACTAAATTGGGCATAATTCCGCAACCGGCCTACCGATTTGGTCGAATATGAATATAAGTCTTTCCATGGACATTATAAATGGGTATACCAAGTTTCATAAAAATCCGATAAAGCGTATTTGAGTTATTGCGCCTTTAAAATAGACACTAAGTTGGGTTTTACTCCGGTACCGGTCAACAGATTGGGTTCAAATTCAATAGGATACTTCTCTTGGACGTAGGCCTACACGAAGTTTCATGAAAATCCGATACAGCGTATTTCAGTTATGGTGCCTTTCTAATAAAATACTATTGAAATAGGCACTAAATTGGGCATTACTCCGGTACCGGTGAACCGATTTGGTTCAATAACAATAGGGTTCTTCCCATCGACATTATGAATGTTTATACCAAGTTTCATGAAAATCCGAAAAAGCGTACTTGAGTTATGGTGCGTACAGACGCACGGACAGACGGACAGACGGACAGACAGACAGACGGACAGACAGTTTTTCGTCCCCCACACAATCTCATAAAGTACCATACTGGCACTTAATAAAGATAATTTGTTATGGCATTAGCTTATTTTGCATTTTTCGTCATTTTCAAGAGATATGTATTCTTTTTGGTATTTTTCGTCATTTTCGGCATTTTTATAGTTCTGTATAAAGAGTTAAGCAACCACAGGAGATATTACATGTTTTCAATACGCACCAATTGTTTCAGTAGTGGTAGAGAGGAGCTTTTCCATATACAGCAAAAACCAATACTTGCAGACAATAGAAAATCATTTTCATTTGAGAATCTCCGCCAAGTCTTCATAGGTCATTTCAATTCAATTTTATTGTATTAATTTTAAAAGGCACATAATCCAAGTATCCATGTAGCATTTAATTACTTCGCTAGTAAGAAAATTATCATTTTGCAAGTGTTAAGAGATCATTTATTGGCCATTTTTAAATTTTGTGTAATTTTAAAATACGCAGATGACGTTTACTTGTTGGGCGATGACGTAAACACAATCGAGAGAAATGCTGAAGTCTTTTCGATGCCTGCGGAATGTTGGATTGGAAATTAATACAGAAAAAAAATTGTAGGGCCTATATGGTCATACAACGTCAAAATAATGCTCCACAAAATATTAGAATAGCCGGTAAATCGTTCGAACAAGTGGAGGAATACAAATATCTGGGAACAATAATTACAGACACAAATAATATTAAGGCAGAAGTTAACTGTAGGCTCAAATCAGGAAATGCTCGTTTTTATGCAGTTCAGAAACTCTTATCTTCTCGTCTTCTGTCCTGAAATCTAAAAATTAGGATTTATAAGATTATTATCCTGCCGGTTGTATTATATGGATATGAGACATCGCCGCTTACTGATCGGGAAGAACATAGTTTGATAGTGTTCGAAAACAAGGTGCTTAGAAAAATATTTGGGCCCAAGAGGGATAAAAATGGGGACC
The DNA here is from genome assembly GCA_964059195.1 of Ectobius pallidus. NCBI lineage: Eukaryota > Metazoa > Arthropoda > Insecta > Blattodea > Ectobiidae > Ectobius > Ectobius pallidus. The sequence continues at coordinate 77,025,304 of CAXKWD010000010.1, read as the reverse complement.
GGAGAAAATTGCATAACGACGAGCTTCATGACCTATACGCTTCACCGGATATAGTAAGGGTAATTAAATCACGTAGGATGAAATAGGCTGGACATGTTGCGCGCATGGGGGAGTAAAGACATATCTAAAGAATATTGACTGAGAGGCCCGAAGGGAAAAGACCACTTGGAAGACCTAGACATAGGTGAAAGACAATATTATGATAGATTTAAGAAAAGTAGGATTTGAGAGGGATGGTAGAATGGAGATAGCACAGAGTAGGATTGAATCGCAGCAATGAACCTTCGGGTTCCATAAAATAGATAATATTCCTGTAGCTTGCTGAGGAATTGTCTATTGCCATTGAGTAAGTAAGTAAGTTAGATCATGTGCACTTTTGTTTTGCATTTTTCGCTACTTCGCCTTGCCCTACTACATAAGAGTGAAGCTAGTAAACTGGAATAAAAATACACGCATTTTCAAATTTAATTTTTTCTTGCATTGGAACAATCAGATTTTAGGAAAGATTAAATACATCCTCTACCTTCAGTAAAAATAGTGGAATGTTGAACAATGAAATATCGTTATTTATACGCCTACGCCCCGCAAGACAGCTGTGTTGGAGGTGAAGAATATGGCAGCCCTGACAGCAATAAAATTATTATTAGCGAAACATAAAATCGAGCGTTCCTCGCGCCTAATATAGAGAGCAGGGCCACTGAAGTTATTTTGTTGATGTTTATGATCTCAGATTGAAGAAAAATGTTATTACAGTACTAACATTCCGAAATGATTGCATTTCCAGGGATAGACAGTATTATATTTAGTGAGTAATTCAGTTTGCTCTTAGCAGCAATCTTCAAGTAGAAGTAAAAGAAAAGTACCTCTTTCTCACTTTAGCACATTGCTCATCCGAAGAACCCAAAGTAAACAAAACAATTACTTCTGCCTCAATTTAACTCATTATTCATATCTTCCTAAGTACGTGACACATATGTATTTTTTTTATTCCCTTCAAGATCGCTCTCAGGAAGAGATGGACAATAGGAAATTTATGACAAAATTGCTAAGCTCCTTTTAAAATATGTGATAGGCCTATCGCTTTAAAGCTGATTGTTATCTTTCTTTTAAAATTGTACTTAAACGCGAAATTGTATACAGAAAGAGCGATTGCCCTCTAAAACACAAGGACAGACTTGTTGGATGTTAAACCTCTTAATTTAGACCTAACTAAATCTGTACTATATAAATATCGCTTGTTTCCAATAAATGCTTCAGATTAGAAGAAAATAATTTTTATACTCATTTCTGTTAGAGACTAAGTCGACCCCAGGGCCATAATGCCACCAGAATGATTAGGCCAATTGAAAAACTCCAACGATCTCATCGGGAATCGAACCCGCGAACCGGGTTGTAGCGCAGCGCCTCAACCACAAGCCACGGCGTACTCAATAATACTAATAGCAATAATTTTAATAATAATAGAAAAAAATAAGAATAAGGGTTGACGATGTGTTCGGGGTCTAGGGACCATGAAACGTAAAATTTGGTAGTCATTCTCCGGAAATCACAGTAGGCTATAATAATGATTGTAAGGTAGACTTTCTTCGAAATATACCCAAAAACATCAAAATTTAATCAGATTAAATTTCACAAATTAGTACATATTCTCCCTCTAGTAGGTTATCGACATGATTAGTATCTTGTTGACCGTGAAACAAAATATCGGACCATTTTCTGCAAAAGTAGTCTGTATTGACGCGGAAATTGTATCGCTGACTGCTGTGCACTTAAATAATTCCCGCACTCACTAATTGCCTCTCACAGGCCTACCAGTATTCCGACAGGTTAGCTAAACCTAAAAGTATTGCTTCCAAAGACGATAATAGTCCACTCTCATCCCAAATTCCTGACGTTTCGACAGCGTTGGACCGCAAAGTGCCAGTGGAAGCATCAGTCCCAGCATAATTATACTGATATAAATTCACGCATATACTGAATCTCATGGATTAAGCCTTTAACGGCATGAGGCATTGTAGAACAAAGAGTTTTGGATGGTGTTGTTTTCCAAAATATTTAATGTGAAAAGATAAGTAGGCCTACCCGTATACAAACAACGTAAAATAATCATAATAAACAAATCTAAAATTAATGCAAATAAATTCAATATAAATATATACATGTATAGCCTATACACATAGGTATACACACACAATTACACAATTACACAACTATAGGCTAAGGTAGCTATGTCTGTTTGTAATTAAAGTTATGGACGAATCTTTTACCTTCTACATTTTCAGTCATTTTAAAATTACTTTTGGGGGAACACGTACACAATACTCATATGAAAAATTCAATAATAAGTTTGAGTTATTATGTCTCAAGGATGGAGACATGAAAAATAACGTTATATATCTTCCTCCCGTAAATTAGTAATGTACCTTTTGAATACCACTGTTTGCCTTGCCTTAAAAAAATAGGGAAAAAGAAATTGAAATTCATGCAGAAAGAATGGCAGAATGTTGTACAGAAATATAGTACGGGATTAATCATTGACGGAACTATTTTCCTTGCAATCCGACAAGATTTTATATATTGTGTGAGATGTTATCTCAGTTTTAACAATCACCAACTTTATAAACTGAGTGCCAGACAAGTAGAGAACAGAAAGTTGCAAATTGTTCGAATATTTTAGAGAAAAAATCCTCTAAAACCGGGATTCTAACCTTCGGTTTTCCGTGCCGATGTTATTTCAACTGAGCCAGCCAGAATTCGATTCACGGAGCCACATGGAATCTCTCTCTAACGATATTAGTCTTAATTGTTGACTTCACTTCACGTCATATACAGTATTGTAATGTACTGGTTTTGGGACCGGGTTACGCTGCTTTTGTATAGTAACATGTAAGATCTGATAATTATATCAAGAAACCCCCAGAATATTGTTTCTGATGAACCTACATGTGAATATAGAAGAGAGATTCCATCTGGCGCAGTGAATGTAATTTTGGTTACCTCAGTTAAGAGAAAATCGACACTGAAAGCCGAACGTAACAGGTTCGAATCCCGGTTTCAGAAGAATTGTTCTCATAAAATATTGTCCTTAATATTCAACAGAAAAAAAAAATTCTGTGGTTTCATGAATATTTATCAATATCTTAGCAAAATCATCATTTAAAAAGTATATTAAGCATACTTAATTATTTTTAGACTGTAAATCGTTTTACAGGAGTAAATGATTATGGTTTTAGGGTTGGGAGACGGAAAGTAAAAGTAAATAAACCTCGCTTTTGACTGATGTTACTAAAATTGGTAAGTCATGTGGTTAAAATCGCTAAAAATAACACTTTTAACTTCACAACATTTCGGAGACATTATATGTTACTTATCTGATAAGTCTGTTAATGGTTATAAATCTCATTTTCAAAGCATGCTGCTGTTTTCGTCCAATTTACCAGTTACTTTATTTTTCAGTTCATAATGGAATTTTCAGACAGACACAGGCAATACCAGAGTGATGTAGAAATATAGCTTTTATTGAAAGATCCAAGATCTAAGATTTCCATTGAAATTAGGGGTGTATGTAATATGCGCCCCGGTTGACACCTAATTTGAAATAGAATAAAAATGAGATATGTAAACTGCGGCACACAGATATGTAAACTGCGCCACGGATATATGTAGGTTGCGGCAGTAGTTATAGGTAAATAAAATTAAGACCTAATATGTGAATGTTCGTTTCTATTCAGTAACAATTTTTTGCTCCTGAGGCGATGGGAGCGTACTTGTCTGTAGGTTGATACCGTTATATGTATGTTGGTAACGAGTGCTTTATCTGCTCTATTTTTAGGTTGGTAACAACTTTTCTCTAGCGAAGAACATAAAAACACAATCTCACTTACGAGTCATTCACTTGTGTTTTGCAGTCTCAGAGTCATTGTGTACATTATCTTTTAGTGGTCGCAATTTCATAGCCAGTCCTAAGTCTGGAGAAGTGCGTTATTATGACGGTGACGCCATTTAAATATCTGTGGCGCAGTTTACATATGTCAGTGACGCAGTGTACATCGTGTAGGTTGGGGGAAAAGGTAGAAGTGGCGCAGATTACTTTCCGAAATTAGATGCGTGAATATGCTCCAACATTCTTCTTTCAATTTGACAGAAACTTTCTTCACAAAAAATATAAAGAAAAACATTACTAGCATCTGGTTAAAGAAAGGATTTCCCTGAAGTTATAATTAATATTATTAGGCCTATTCGGAAGTTTCAAAATCAAAATACATAAATTCAAAGTGACTCAGATTTACACAAAACAACAGTTCTGTCTCTCACAAGGGTCATGTTTTATACCAACAAACAACTGAATACACGCTCAGGCCACAGTAGGCTATATAGCACTATTTACGATCTTAGCAAGAATATGAAGTAATGCGGAATAATTATGTGGAACTCCCGGAAGGCATTCAAGTTCTTACTCACAAACTAAATGTTTGGCGTGAGGGAAAATTTATGCAGACAAGAATCGAACCCCTTATCTGTTGAACAGGAGCCAAGAGCAGGATTTTCAACAGGTAATGGTAAACATAGAGCCAGTGTTTTAGCATAAACATAGCAGCAGAGTGGGAACCAAGGCAGTACTGTGTTTATTTTAAAGCGTTCCTTACTCCAGAATACAGGCTGCTTGATGTGCAACCTCAAGCATTTCAATGGCTATGCAAGCTTGCTTTAATGAGATGGAAATACTCCAGCCCTCCATGAAATGGAACTTTTCTGTGCTTTACTTCCTTATTACTGTCCTATTGAGGGAAATCGGGGAATATTAATGTGCATAGAACTCGAGGAAAGTAGGAATTCTACAAGGCCTCAGACTTAACTATTTCAATCCTACTTTAAAATTTATATCTCGCAGACTAAGTTACTAGCACAAAAATCAAGAAACTTCTCCGTGCACACTTTTTAAACCTAATCTCCTTATAAATTCTCTTTTTCCAATTTACAAGCAATGTATCAATAAAAATACTAGGGTATTTTTTCTTCTTCTCCAGGAAAATCTCCTCACAAACCCATACTTCCAGCTCTATGAAAACGTAAAGCACCTTCATATGGGTGACCTAAAGCAACCTACTCTGGCAAGTATTTCTAACTTGATTATCTTAATTTTACCAGAAAATTAAGCATTATTTTAAGATTCCCTTTTATACAGCTGTGCGCCTACTTAGGCTAAGCTTCAACAGAATTAAATATTATCCAAGTGCCACAATCATTGTCTAGAAATTTCACTTTATTATTCGACATCCTATAAACTTCACAGAAATTTCTCTTTAAGAAGTACTTATGCGTTGAATTATGGCATTAGCTTACATCTGACATTGATTATTTTTGTCTTAGACCTTGTATGGTTTTAATTATGCACTGGGTACCGTAGACTAAGGACACACACTAATCCTGTTACTAAGTCGTATTCAAATCAAAGTCATCTTCATTACCGACTTCAAGATTTAGGCTTCAGAATTGCATATTCCTTTTCCTTTCTTCCTCTTTGTCAGTTTTACCTTCCCAATTAGAAGCCCACGCCGATCTGGTCTTATATAACCGCGATGTCGTGGGGGGATTTTCTATGGAACATAGACATGCCTTTCTGACCAGACAAGGAAAGGAGGGCCTCCATGGATGAGTGAACAGCCTAATGCCGGGGCCACCTCCGAGACAACATGAATAGATAAGACGAGACTCACCGGTAGCAAATACACTCATTCCGAAAAACGCGTGGATGGAATAAAGATAATAATGACGGCCAAATGATAACCGGGGACCACAAGGAACTAAATTTTCACAACATTTGTCTCATTGGTAACGAAAAATCCAAGAAAAAACCCTATGAAAATGTGATCCGAACGGGAATCGAACCCGGGCCCGATGCGTATGGAAACAAGGCACTTTCCTGCCTGCAATTTTTGTTCAGTGAATTACAAAGTAGACTATATTAAAAGTTAATACGGTTCAGTTAATATCCTGGGGCCATTGTATATTGCTGCCTTCTTTTCAAGAATTGTGTACGAGAATAAAATTTAAATAGGATGGTTTTGGATGTATATTCTTTGACATTTCTGAAAAGTGATATCAATATTAAATTAAACCACATGTGATTTCCAGACTGCGCTGCTGATTCTCTATCCAATTTGTCAATTATGCCGAAATGGTTTGCATGGGTAGTGTCCAGAATTTATATATCCAATTCTATCATTCCTATGAGGGTTGTAGCTACAGTTCATGGTGTGAGGCTTTCCTTGGTAAGTACAGCAAATTTAAATATCTCGATATTTTTGTAATTTTTTCTTCTTTTTAAAGAGCATTAATAAATATTAAGCTCAAAATTTCCATAAGTTTTAATTTCAATAAAATATCGAAAGATAAATATTTAACTATTTTTATAGGCTTTATTAATGAATATAGAGATTGATTTCATAGAATTTTTAAAGTTCGTCTAATATCCCAGTTATCATGGGTATGTTCAACGAATTATCTGTAAAAACATTAAAATTATATTGTCAGACCTAATCCGGCAAATTCTGCGAATGTCCGAATACTAATACAGTACCATAGTGATCCATTAAACTGAGTTACAAGAAGAAATACCTAATTCTAACTTACAGTTTCCTTATCGAAAAAAAAGTCATATAATCCTTGCGAAGAATGTCAAATCTTGCTAATGAAGATATCCATGACACCTTCCATGTTGGTATATTTTCCCAACATTCGTCTGATTATTAATATTCTCATGCTTTATACATTTAAAGGGCGGATACCTTTGTGGTGCCTAAGAAATAAAGCAATAGTGGAAGGTTCGATGCAGTAAGCCTTTATCGGATAATCGATTGAACTAGACATATCTGAAGAAGTCCAGTAACGAAGTCAGGATAAACCGGCTGAACAAATATTTGAACATTAAATAGAAGGGACGTGGAATAAGCAATGTAAGTGAACAACATATTACCACACCTATCGTGTGGTGTGCTGAAGGTGGAACTCCAAAGAGTTATTTACTGTAACTCTTATTAACATTATTATATTTGAATAGTTGAGAGTTGAATTATTAACATATTGTATTAACTCGAAAAACAATAGCCTATCTAACGAAACCACGAGTAGCTGAACAATGAATCAATATAGTCTACGATCAGGTGAAGATTAAAATATTGCAGAGAATATATTTATTTTTTGTTATTTGTCCTAATACTAATTCTGAATGAGTATATTAAAAAAATATTATGTGAAACATTGACAAAATTTTCCAAATCTTTTATATGGCGACGTAGAGTAAGCGGCCGCATTGTGGGAGTGCGCACTCTGTTGTCTAAGCCTCGATTAGAGCCGTTTTAGGATATTATTCACTAGGGAAGACTTAAAATTCTAGCGTCGAGTTTTGGTAATTCGAGGTAAGCGGGATCGAGACTATCTCGAACTACAAAAAAAAAAAGACTTGCGAAATTACACGAAAAAGCATGTGTGTACGAAATAATTACACGCCACGGTAAGCTAGTTTCGAAATAGTATATTGCGATACAAGTGCTTTAAGCGGTGCATACGGATCGAGAATTTAATTATATTAATTGAGATATTAGCTGAAAATATTATGTATATACATTATTGAAGATAAATGCTTATTTCAGAAAGTGATTCGCATGTGTTGGTTGTTATGGGGATGGAATAGTTGTCCTGTTAAAATCGGCACAAACTAGGGGGCCTTGGTTCCGGTCTTCCATTAAGGCTTGTATTATAATGATTTTACTTACGGCACTTGTGCTTTTTGTAATTTTTACCGCACGGAGATTTCTTTTGTTTTCATAGCAACCAGATTGCGTGCGGGAATGTCAAGTTACGATCCACGGCAACAATATTCGTAAGTACCGCTAATTAGTTACGTCGTGCATAAACAAAATATACAGACTGTCTTGCCTTACAATTGAGATGAAAATGAAAACATACTTCCATGACACATTAAAAAAAATTGGTTACCAATATTTTAACAGAACTTGACCACCATCTTGAACAGCTCGTTGTATTTAATTATTTTTCACATACGTTTTTTCACGTATGTTTCCCTATGCGATAAACAATCTTACGCAATACATGGGTGTGAAGAATATAACAGAATACACAATTACATCGCAATATACTTTTTTATGTAATCTAGATGTTTCGAGCTATATTAGGTGGCCAATCTTGTATAAATCAGTAATTGTAAACTCCATTTCGTTTGTAAAATATGGTAACTACTGGATATTGTGGTTGTCTAATTGAAAAACCAAGCTTCAGTTCCTGACAGGAGAATATAAAAATATCATGGAACATAATTACCCGATCCATCAGGGAGCACACGTGCCCTAACCACATCTCTCCATCTGCCGTGTTCGCACTGTCCCTAGGGCTTCCAACCAAACTTACTGCTTCCGCTCACTACCATAAAACCAACTGAAAACTCCAAATCCATTTATAATAGCCAAGCTTGCTTTTAATGATGCAAGCGACTGAAACGAAGTTTTGAATCTAGAGTTCAAGTTTGTTTTCAATAATCAATATAGTAATGGTACTTCTCACCATTACCGGTCTATTACTAATTACTATTTCCATTAATATTGTTATTAATAATATTAATATCAGTAATTATTTCCCAAACACTGCTCTAACAGACAATATTAAAAATCTATAGGTCACATATATTTAGAAAGGACATTGGCAGTTTTCATAGTGTGATCAGTAGGGTAAGGCATTTAATGACCATAAAATAGTGAAAAAATGCAAAATAAAAAATGCATTTATGACCTGAAAATCGTGAAAAAAGACCAATAAATTTAGAATTATTACTTATAATTACAGTAGTTTTTTTAAAGTATAGAATGGCTAAAAGCTAGTGACTGGATGATAGTGAATTTATAATAATATATGAATTTATAATATAAAACAGACTTATTTTGTTACTAAAGAAGCAAGTAACTTTATACTATTTGGACACCCTTGGCGAAAAAAGGAAATCTTTCTGAATTGGCATGCCCCATCAGATTGTCTCTAGCAAATATGTGCTATTTAGAAAGACGAAAACAATCTTTATTGCTAGAAGACAAACTGCTATGATGTTTACCATAAACCTGAATAAAAATGAACTATAAACACTTGTTAAATAAAAACTATTATCCGTTGTCTGAAAGTAACGATATGTACATGGAAAATCTGCTCTCTACCTCCACTGAAACATGACCTAAAAATACCGAAAATGACCTAAAAATTGCCAAAAATTACCAATCTCTTAAAATACAACACAAAAAATTCCTAGCTAATGGGCATAGGACATGACAGGTGTTCATAAAATTCCAATTTTGTTCTAGCTTTTCCGAGTGGAGAAAATCCCCGAAAAAATCCACATCCATATGGCCCGACCTCAGGATTTGAACCCGTGACGTAGTAAATCAGGCCGCGGGATCGCTGAGAGTTTTGACATTCAAACCGCAAGTCTATTGGCCGAGATTGGCCCGCGAACTACTGATTCCGTACTATAGAGACCGCGAACTACTGTAGCCTACATATTCACTCACATATAAATCCTAGTGTTTGAGATTACATGCTCACATTTATAACAGTGTATAAATAAATACACAAACTAGGTACAACATTCATTAAAAAGTCACAAAACCGATAAAAACAACCATTTTCCCTAAGGCACCTTTAATACAGTACAGAAAATAATAATGAACGTATGAAAGCACTTCGTTGTTATGTTTCCAGAGGAAATATTGAAAGCTAGGTAACGAAATATATTATGGTGTACTGAATCCTTTGGGCTATCTTCATTGGAAAGAGGTTAAAAAATAAATAAATTTTTTTTTCTATATAATATTGGCTTTGTTCTTGTGTAGTGACAGAGAATCTCAACTGATTTGAAATTAGGAAAGTGTGTTTAGTAATATCTGAAGCATCTCCAAATACTAGCTTCTAGAAATATAACCACACAACTACATGAGTATGAAATATTATTTTATTAAATGAGTTCAAGAAAAGTAAACTGTGGTTTCATTCTTCAAAATTTTAATATGCTCATTTAAGATGACATATTCCTTATTAAGGCTTAACAATTCGTGTTTTTTTTCTATTTTAATATCTATATCGAGCGAGATAATAATTACTTAGGTTTTTTTATTGAAATCAGTTCTGGGTCTATGAGCTAATCTGACAAAATGTCATTTCATACATATGAATCCCCGGAATGTATTTATAAACGGGAAGAGGTTTACGACTAATGTCTTTTCCATTCGGCTCTAACGAGAAAATATCTTCAACCACAGGCGATTCTACAGTTCACATTTTCTTTTTTTCGCTCTCGGTACTTAAGGATCTACAGAAAGATCAGAAAGTAGTGCAAGAAACAACCAAGCATTAAACGGCCGGTAATGTTTCCCGGGTACATTCCCGACTCCAACCCCGTGTAAACGCTGTTTAGACGAAGAGTACAATTTTACCTTTTGTGGCCGAAATCACAATCACCCTTCAGCAAGCAAAAATGGGCGAGCAGTGTGCGACAGGGCAAGTATGAATTTGCACATTCGTTTATGGAATTCAGCCATAGCCATCAGACTTATGTGCTCGTAAAAAGGCGCTGCAGCCTATGATTGCTCCCATTTAACCAACCGTTCCTTCTTGTTTAATGATGTTATAATTACATTTTATTACATTACATCTCAAATAATAATATCCTTTCGAGAGCAGTGAAATGTCGATGTTTGACACATATAAAATACATCCAATGACAGGTATATATCTGCTTTTAACACTCTTAATTTTATAACGTGATAAACCGTCGGAAAATATTACATGGAGCCAGCAATAAAATAACTCGACATTTCTCTAACTCCGATTGCCTTCTTCTGTAAAATATCACTAAGCTACGTCCCATGCAATCATTCTTTTTTATTAACATACGAAAGTACAGCAAAAAACATCAGTCGCAGTCACTAGCTTACGAATTATGCAAATCGATATTGTTTTCTAGTTACGACGTTCAAAGCACACAACACATCTAACTAAATAATTCAATTGAAATTGATAGTTCAAGAATTCAGACCACAGTAACAAACATTCTCCATTTCGTTTCCTTAGTTTCTTCTTCACAAGCTCCTTGTTTAATTCGGATCAACCTATCATCGCTTTTAAGGGAGATAGTGGGTGAAATACGAGAGTGGATCGAAAACTAACTATATATATTTTTTTTTTACAAAATAGAAGTCCGTTCGGTTGGAGTATAGCCATCTGTGGACTGCTGTTTTCACTTCTGCATTTGACGCAAAGCGTTTACCGGCCAGGAATTTCTTCAAATGAAAGTCTGACGGTGCCAGGTCTGGACTGTATGGAGGATGCTGGAGCACCTCCCAACCAAATTTGTTGATTTTCTCACGAACAGCTGCAGCGACATAGGGGCGAGTACTGTCGTGAAGAAGTTCAACACCAATTACGTGATATTAAAAAAAGATTACGCTCGTTAAATTTTTCTATCATAGTGATAAACTAAACAGTTTTTGACAAAATTAAACTGCCTCCCGAAGATTACCCCTAAGAAAAAAAGCAATATTCAAGTTGAATCAATATGATTCAATTTTAACGCTGGGTAGCCTACGTCTAATGAAGTTGCATGTTGACATTTTTCATTTAAATGTCATGAAAACTTTAAATTTTACCGTATTTTTATTTTCACTTCATTTTAAAATATTCAGAAACGAATTTAACGCAAGGAGTCTAAAATTTTAACTGTAAATTCTATACGATATGACTAAAGAAATATCGCAAGACATAAAGAACACTAATGCACGATATTTTTCTACATTATGACGTCTTAAATCCTATTTTAAAAAATCAGACTTTTTCTCAGAAATTTAGCGACAAGTTTCATTTTGAAGTAGGCCTATGAAAATTGTTCAATTGTTTTAGTAACTGAAAAACTAATAAACTGACAGGAATGAAACTTCTTCACAACATTATCTATCACAACTCGAGCATGTGTAGCTTTAAAAATGTAGAAAATAGAAGTTTCACCCAGTATCCCCTTAACTTGTCCTCGAATTGGAATTTATTCCTCTTCTATACCGAACACTGGCTATGTGTGCTTGATTTTTTCGCGAGGAGATCTGAGTTGTGGTGATCACACAACGGAAACATCTCCAAGTCCATTTATAGGTCACGTGTCCGATTTTTTATAGGCTATGTATTCGCTTTCCTATAGGCATTGGTTAGCAATATAATAATTTTATAATCACAATAAAATAACATACAGTTAATAAGAATTATATATTATTGTAGGACCTGAACAGCTGACTTGCACTGTCCAGCCCACTTGTAAACTTAACCAATATTTTGTAACTTCCACATTTTAAAATTTGTTCCGTACCACTTCAATATATTATAATGATAATCGTAATTTACGATGTTTAAATGAAGCAAATAAATTATATTGTGTATATTATTATTATTATTATTATTATTATTATTATTATTATTATTATTATTAAATCTCCAAGTACAAGAGCCCTATTTTACCACGGTATGGTAGGGCTATAGTTACATGATAATTACATGATAATTATGATATGTAGAAAATTTCAAAATGTGGCAATAAACAATAAACAAAAGTGAACATAATCATAAAACATTACAAAGTTACATTTATAAAAAAGTTCATAGAAATTGCTGTGAGAATTGATCAGAGCGTTTTAAAACTTTGTTGACAAATGTTTTGAATTCTGTGAAACAGAATTGTTTTTTTTTTTAAAGCTAGCCATTGGATAACCCATTGTATATAGTAAGATTATTAAAAAAAAAGGACGAGGGATTAGGCGGATTTTATGAAACAAAAATTTACAGCATTAGCAATTCCCAAAAAATGGGACGTCAAACAGCAAAAGACAAAGAAAAAATAAAGTCAATATAGTATTTAAGGGTTCAATATAACATAAGCTTATGTTATTTTATCACTACTATAGCTGGATAGCCTACAATGTAAGTGCATCGGTGTAAACTATTTTGTTAACATAGAGGAAGAGGTTGATTCGGAGAGGGGGCATTTAAATACGTAAATATATGAATGTAAAGGTAATTACCGCCGGTCACGTGATGTTGTAATCCCAATGAAGCGTTGTGTGAATTCGTACCTAATCAGGCTTCAGTACTAGGCTAATTAAATTCAAAGGTTTGCGACCCTTGAACCGCTATCTACGTCACAAATGATTCCACACTAATGTGACTATATACATGCAGAGTTAAAGATAGAGACAGAGAAGAAAATAATTGTATGTTTGTATATTTTAAAAAGTATATAAAACGATAAGCTAGTAGGTGTTACCTTTACTGATTCAGTTGCGTTTTGTATGGTCTCTGAACAAGAGGACAGTGAGATCATACCCAGCCGAGGTCGATGAAGAGAAAAAATCTTCAGCTCGGATTCTTGAGGTAATCTTAGATTTTGATATTTCGGAATCAGCTTAATTTCGTTGAGGAATCCCAGTACGAAAATGAGCCTCTGAGCAAAAATGTATTTATGAAGGTACTATTTTGCATAAACAATAAAAGTTAGACATGTTTCTTCGTAAAGCAGGCATTTCACTAAGAAAAACGAGGGAGGACTTGGTTTGGATTTGTGAGTACTTTAAATAACTTAGGCCTGTTTCTGTCGCCAGTGCGCCCTTTCTTTCACAAAGCTGTAAATTTACAGACGTGCATACATGTTTATACATTAAATAAGCAAATAAAATGTCTTAAGACTTTAAAATATGTTCCTTTCATACATTTTACATACAGTTTAGTAACTAGATTTGGAATCCGCTGACGCACCATCCAGTAACTCATTTTCCACACCCTCAGCTACTATTTCAAATGGTCCAGAACAATAGCTACTATCGACAAACATAATTTTACTCCACAGCATCCTATAGTTTGCATCTAAGTTCTCCAGTAATAAATGATATGAAACCTTCTTGTCATCAACAATAAAAATTACAAGCTTTGAAAAATAAAACAAATATTTGTATTTAAAATTCATTGTATGCTAGCAGAGTTACTTGGGTCAGTGAATTAACAGAAGTAGTTAAAAAATAAGAATTAATGTTACATGTACTTACTAATCCTTCTACTGCACACTTGCATGTGGTACATTGATGGTCAAACAGTAGTTATGATGCTTTAACTCAATTCAAGAGTTTGACAATGTGACTGAATTCAATTTGCAGTTGCAATGACTATTTTGTGTATAAAACAATGATAGAATTACAATACAATTAATAAGGTAAAGAGTGTTTATATTATTAAATGAATTAAATGTTAGTTTATTGCATCGCGTATATGAAAATGCTTTACACTACGTAAAATACTCGCTCAACTTTGCCTGAAGGCCTATCTAATGTAATGCGATGTGCATAGTCCACACTGTAATTGCCCAGTTGTTGTACAAGTAGGTTTTGGCTAAGATTAACTCTGCCTATATGGAGTTACGCGAGCCACCTACCGGGGCAAATTACAATCTCGTATATGCAAGCAGGTAACACAGAAATGCTGAAAACAAAATTTTAAAGAACTATCTTATTTGTTTGTCACAATATTCATAATAATAAGCGTTACCAATCCACAATAATATCTTCATTTTATCAATTTAGTTTTATGTTATATTAAAGTTAAGTTTTAACTCTAATTTGTATGTAAAAGGATAAATTATCATTAGGGGCGGATTTCTATGACGTAAAAAATAGGATATATGCATGCATTTATGACCTAAAATATTAAAATATGACCAATAAAATTTAAAAAATTACTTTACCACTTGCACATTGTGTGTATTTTTTTAAAGTTTCATTGCAATTCATTTTAGTAAAATATAATGTTAATTATTTTAAATATCTGTAAATTGTCAAAAAGAGTCGTTATAATGTAAAATTTACAAAATATGACATGAAACCTCAAAATTTCTTTAATATGCACACGAATATGCCAAAAATATGACCTAAATATGCATATTCATACTAAATATGCTACAATAGTTGAAAATTTGCTAAATATGCAGTTATATGCACAATAAAAGTCGTTCCATTTTCACCAGGATGTTTGGAATCGGGTTTAAATTAGTCGGAAACCTGAAATAATGCAAAGGGGAAAAATATGACATGTCATAGAAATCCGCCCCTAGTTATCATTAATTGATTTATTAAAGTAACAATTAACCCACTCTTTTTAAAGGGAAGATTATAATTAGTTTATATAGCCGAGGATTGTTTAAGGGGTGCAGTCGCACCCCTCCGAAAATATATTTCAGAAACCGTTCCCGAATGGTCTCCCGATTTCTATTTTCCACGTATGTCCAATATTTGTAACTTTTGAGAATGACAAGTCTAGCTGTATGGTCTAATCGCTAATGGATAAGGTGGCGAACGTAAATGTCAGAGAGCTGTTCATTGGCGTGCGAACCCACAAGTCTTTCTTTATGCAATCACATTAAATCTGCGCTTTCGAACCAGGGTTTCCTAATCTCAAATACTTATCTAAAGATCATAAGTAGGGTTCGGATGTTTATGACATGTCATGTTTTTGTCCTGACTTCCGTTCTCGCCGAAAACACAAATGAAACATGAATTGCCCATTTGTTATCCTAATCGGACCGTTTTTATTTTGCATATTTTGCATATTTTGGGCATTTTCATGGCCTTGGTCATATTTCGGTTATATTTGTAATTGTAACGTCATATTTCAGTTATAAATTCGGCGAAAGAGCACAATTATGCAGTATGTGCGCTAAATTGTATTAAATTTTTTCCGAAAAATCAGGAATATTTTGGTTTTACCGTAAGTGAAATGTGAAGGGACAATAAGTAATATCACAATTTCCTCTTCCTTCTTGTTGCTAACAACTTCCAATACACATGTTTTAACACATTTGCAGTGATATCTGGAAACATTAACAGATTACAAGTAAAACTGTAAATCACCTGTAAAACTGTTAAAAAGTGATACCTGATTGAATTAATGTGATGTAATAAATAAGTGTCATTAAACGTTTTAAATTGTAACATCTATTTTTAGAAAGTACATTCTTTTATGAGATCATATTTAGGATTTTTGGGACATATTGGGTCATTTTTAGGTCATATTTGCAGTCATATTTTCCACTTTTTTAGGTCATAAACATCCAAACCCTACTCATAAGCAATAATTTTGAGCACGTTTCATTAACCCTCTGTATGGTATCTGTATCCATTTTCCTATATCCCCTATGTTGGGGCGAAGGGCCTCCAAGTGGATGTTTCTGTTACCTATGTGAATTTTTTTACGCTTATTTTCCGAGAGAGGGCAGAGGGACAGGTGGTAAGCCCATCGCTTCTCAACCCCCCCCTCCCGAAACTAAGGTATTACTTGGACGTGAAAGGGCCGAGAAATTTTGTCCAGAGTTCTTTACGTGCCGTAAATCTACGACACATCCCTCTCGGAGGGCTCCGTTCCCAGGATTTTTACGTCCTGAAAAATCCATTGACCGCGGCCGGGTTTGATCCCGCGACCTACGATCCAGAGGCGGACATGCAACTTCTAGACCACCGCAGCCGACCTCTGTACGATATATTCCATGCTGTATTATCACTACTTAGCCGTTCACTGTAAATACAGTCACGCTGACACAACTATGGAAACGTCTAGTTCTCCTAATTCTACATAAAATCAATTGTTTGTTTATATGTTCATAATTTCCATATAGGCAAGAAACTCTTAAGTCCACCTTTGAGTAGGTATGAACCCAGTTCATCTGGTCAACATTTTCCAAAAGTGGAATTACAGAAATAATATAATATTTTATACTGTCACTATTATTGTATTGAACAAATAGGTTTTACCGAACTTATTTCTAATTTTTTAAAAATTAAATTCTACAACGTTATCACATTTTATCTTTAATACCGGTAACTTCAAATTCCTATGTGCTAGTCAGAAGTAAAGGTTCAGTAGAGTACACATCACAGGGTACAAATAGTAATAGCTAGGCCTACGTTTCGAGCTTAAATCTTAAAGAGAGATTCCTGGAGGGGAACGTGTCATAACGTTGCGTTTAGGTTCCCAATTCCAATAAACTCTAATGAATATATTATTAAATTGTCCCTATTGAAAATCTGAGTTCTATAGGAACTTACACTGGTATATATATATAGAAAGAGAGATAAATAAAGAGACAAATAAAGACATAATCGTTGAGAGAAATAAACAGAGAAATGTAAGAGATACAGAAAGGAAAGAGATATACAGAAATGCAGAATAAGGAAAGAGGGAAGAAAAGAAAGGGAAATGGAGAAAAATGTGTAAGAAAGATGCAAAAGGAAAGATAGAGATAAGTAAAAGACAAGAGAGATATAGAGACGGAAAGAAAAATAGGATAAAGAAAGAGTAAATCCTGAGAGGGAGAAAAATAAACAGTAAGATATCGAAAAGAGATGGGAAAAGAAACTGGGGGAAATACAGTTATGTACAATGAAATTAAAAGAAATTAAAAATAAAAAGGAATACGGAGAAAATTGAATGAGATTAAAGAGAAGAGAATGGGAAATAGAAGAGATGGAGAACTACATACGGTCAGACGATAGTGCAATAGAAATTTGACATTAAAAGGTACTGAAATGTCCACATCCAATAAAATCTCGGATACTTATGTAATGTTTGAAATATTCGTACCATAGCTTACTTATCTCGCACGAGGAATGAAAGAATAAAAAATACGTACTGTAAATATTATGCTGGCTTATATATCGCTTTAAAAGATAACATTTTTGCGTGAATAAGATAATGTAAGATAAAATATTTAAAAAATCCTCTGATATGCTAGTTTCTGTGCTAGCGGATTAAAGGAGATCAATTACAGCCTCACATGGGGTCGTCAGGTTACAGCAGATTGAAGCATCAAGTATTCATAGGCAGTCATAATCTGTGGGTGATGGGGGTGTCAAACAGCGTAGTGACATTCTCAATAACAGTAACAATAATCATAAAGTGTGAGAATGGAGTTCCACATAATTTCTCATCTTATAAATTATATCATCTCAAAACATTCTCTTACTATCTTACTCAAGAGAATGGCTTATCGTAAAAAAATATACCTAGGAACACAGTATTATAATATTGACAAATACGATAAGAATATTGACATCAACGATGTATGTTAGACTAAACAGTCAAATTATGTCATTCTCAACCATACGGATTAGGATACACAGACTTTTTCTACAATTATCCGCTAAAAATTTGATTATTCTTTTTATACGAATAAAATTTTGAAAATGAAGTTTTTTTATGCAGATATTTAAATAATTATGTTCTTGTTAAAATACATTCCCGGCCACAGGCTTACTCGAGAGTGTCTCGCGTAAAATTGTAGATCTTAAATGCAAAATAAAATGTACATTCTGAATTCAGAAAAAAATCATGGCAATTAAAAACAGAAATTTTATATTTGGGATGTGACACGGAGCACATCGAGTTCTTTTACCACTTCAAACAAAAAATTTTCTTCGCGATTCTCTCAAAAATAGTCTTAACGATTTTCTTTAAAGTATATACTAGCCTAGCTGGATTTACAAAGAACTAGGCCTATATATTCTATTTGAACAATTTTAAATATCGATTATCTGGAAGTGGTTATAAGGTAGCTATCTCCTACATGAACACTGCTTGTATATCATGTTAAAAGCACAATACGACTTTGCACAAGGCTGAAAAAACGAATGCGCATTTCCCCAATGCAGCATCTTAGTCCAAGCGGGAAA
This sequence comes from Ectobius pallidus, assembly GCA_964059195.1. Taxonomy (NCBI): domain Eukaryota; kingdom Metazoa; phylum Arthropoda; class Insecta; order Blattodea; family Ectobiidae; genus Ectobius; species Ectobius pallidus. Next base: position 77,006,498 of record CAXKWD010000010.1, on the reverse strand, counting down.
CTGAAAGGAGATAATTCTTCTTATAATTATTACTACTGAAATCTGCGTTGATCCTAGGGTCGAACTGTCTTCAAGAGCATTAGATCAAGTGAAAAACCCAAATGAGCTCGCCAGGGTAGTAATTCATGATCTTGATGATAGGAATACTGCGGTAGATATTACATTAAAATTATTATTATTCAGTCCCTCAATCTCAACTTTTATTTTATTTATTCAGCCTAGGAATTTCGGTCTCATACAACCATCTTCAGTCATCTTATTGTGAAGCGTTACATTTAAAAACAGTAAAGACGTTTCAATGAAAGCGTTATTGGAGATTTTAGTGATTTTATCTATCTTTTATTAAAACTTCTTCGCTGTTTTTAAACGTAACGCTACACAATAAGATGACCTGAAGATGGTTGTGAGAAACCGAAAGGCCTAGGGTGAATAAATAAAAGAAAGGTTGAGTTTGAGGTACTGAATAATTATTATTAATCGAGCTCAACGGATCGAAAAATATGATTTTTAACACATTAAATTTAAAACATAATTAGGCCTACATCAATATGTAAAAACTAATAATAGCAATTTTTATCAATAATAGTAATAGTAATAATGATAATGATAATAATGATAATAATAATAATAATAATAATAATAATAATAATAATAGTAATAATAATAATAATAATAATAATGGGCGTAAAATGCGGGTTTGCAAGTAACGATCGCTCAGAAGATACTGCCCATATGAAGATTAGAAACGCAAATCGCAGCGAAACTTCAATTTTATAACACTACTTTAAAGGCAGCGCATGCTAGGCTTATATGCAAAATCAATCTGCTTCAGTAGCACTGCCAGTTTCTAGCTACGAGAAGTTGAATGTGCGAGCCTTATACGTATGCAACCACGCTCACTTACCCAAAGAACAGTTAAAACTTCCCAGAACTTGAGTTTAAACCTAACCGCATCTTCAACACTCCTCGCCTATATTTCAGGTGTAACTTTCAAGCAATTCTCAACGCTTGAAGCTATAGAAACCCACAATAATGAAAGGTAAACTATTTATAAATCGTCCCCGTGGTTTACATGAAATTGGTTTATCTAATACGCATTTATACACCTAACATATACCTTTATATGAAAATATGATCGTATGAATTTCAAGTACCGATAATTTCAACAGGAGTGTTTCAATAAAAATACAATAGTGTTTACATAATTATTAGGTAGATTTCGAAGAAAAATCTACCTATTGCAATGGATACCATGTCATGATTTTCGAAAAATTATTTCATATCTTTACGTTTCATGCTCCCCTAAGTACGAAACCACCGCCCGTTCAAAAAAAATTTTTGTGATATATATATATATATTTATATATATATATATATTTATATATATATATCTTTACACGATAGCGGCCATAATTTTGAAGATATTTGAACCAAATTTTAATATGTTATTTCTAGGCCCAATAGTTCAGACAAGTTCGTTATTGAGCAAAATTGGCCCAAGGGGGTGGTCGGGGAAGGGGGTTGAAATTTTTTAAAATGTATATCTCGGCCCCTATGAAGTATAGAGGGAAACTTTGTTTGAATAAATTAGAGTACTCCCTATGGAGTTCATAGTGACACCAACGATTCGGGGGTTCGAGTGAGGGTGGGGGTGGGGGTGAGGGGATGAAAATTCGAAACTTTTGAAACCACGTCTTGTGGGGTATCGTTGAAAAGCTCTTGAAGAGTAATCTACAAATCAATAACTAGTTTCTTGATAGCTCTCATATGACGCGAGATTTTAATGTTTGAAAATAATAACACTTAAAACAATTATTATAATATCATAATTTTGTCTTGTTTAGCGGCTTTGCTAATTTTATTCATTGCTGATCTTGCGCACGGCCTCCAAGAATATTATATCCTATTCTTGTTGTCAAAACAATTGATTGTAGGCTCTTCCTCTTTACCGAATTCAGTTCTTATTACTGCGGGTTTGCCATGCCAAGGCTAAAAGAGAAGAGTGCTGCGCAGCGATAATAAATTAAACCAAAAGCACTTTGAAATCTACCTCAGCCTGTAGGCCTGCCTAAAGGGATTTTTTTTAAAGGCACTCTATTTTATGGAAACATAAAAACATAATTTTGATTATATTAAATGTTTACTGCTAGTTTATCAACCTCTCCCGTCACATCCATCAACCGTCAAAGGGCGTACTTTACATTCGATGCCTAAGATTAGAGTTTAAACTTAAAAGTAAATAATTATGTTTTAGGGCATACATTAATAATATTATTCTGTTTACATGAGGCTACCTTATTGTATTAATTAGGCCTAGACGAAACGGGAGAGACTTACTTCAAAAATTTAGAAGTTACCTTGGTTAATGACTTAGGCTACAAGACCCCAAAGGATATGGCTGCCAATGCCAAGGACATACAACAGATTTGAGTTGAAGCTATTTGCAAATGCAATGGCCTACCGAGAATAAAATTTCATAGGTAAGTTAATTATAAAATTCGTGGACAACACTACAATACTAGATGGAAAAATTATTTTAATATAAATGAGAATAATTAATAACCGGAGGAATTAATAGTATTAATATCCTTAGCAGTATTGTAACAAATTTAAATTATGCTACAGAGCGAAAAGCATTGAGAACAAGTGGTGATTCATGTTATTCTACACACTTCATATATTGAATTCATACATGACAAGCTCTACTTTGGAAGACTTGGAGCAAGCACTTTTACAAAGTTAAAGAGAATACTTTAACAGCATTCATATTTTAATCTTAAAATAACTTTGACAGACGTGAGAATAAATACTTTTAAAAATTCGATGAGCAATGTTTAGCACTAATGTAAGAAGAATATTGTATGTTCTTATTTAAAGTACATTGGATCCCGTTAGTAGCATACTAAGCTGAGAAATGCTGACTGTCGTATATTGAGCTGTACCTACCATGTAAATAAATAACTGATTAATTAATCGGCACTGCAAATTATTGTCTTATCGCAATGAGAAAACTTATTCTATAGAAGATATGTAGGCCTATCCATCCGTAAAAGATTGTGTCAGATCCTTAAATGTATACCAGACTCAACAATGTTTTATTATTTAAAAAAAAACTCACGTCTGTGCACAACATGCGATGGAGTCAGGACAATAACATGAAAACTCAGACATTAATTAAGGAATACCTGAAGATTCAATCCCTTCGGTTACATTTCAACCAATAAAAAATAGTTTATTTCAATTTGACACATTATACACCTAGCTTAGGTAGAGGGTTAAAACAGTTTTTAATTTTGTTCAATTCTACGGAGAGTTAACGGAGAGAAAAAATATGCTTTGTAATATAATTATTTAATTTCTTGAAAACGCATTACGATATAGTAAACAATAGCGACCTTTTCAATTGGAGGACAAGTCTGTACGACAACTAATTGTACGAGAAAACAATAGCGTAAGCTTTTTAATTTAATTAGAGTTTAGCTAATTGCCAATTCTAAATAAACTCAACGGGGATTCCATTTTAAAAATAATAGCACATTAATAATATTGCAGAATTGTAATATTACATCCATTTTATATCCTAATTTATATTACTACAAAACTTAACTGCATAATACCTCCTGATGTGATCGTCCTTCGGGTATTTTCAAATATTTCATACATTACAGGCGTTGTTTGAATTTTTTTGTTTTCTGTTTAACATGTAGGGTCCTCGTTAAAACATTCTTTAACAGTAACGTGATTTTAAAATTAAAACATTCAAAAAGTTAAAGGGGCAGTTTTATTCTAGTGTGACTTTCTTTAGCATCTTTTAACGAAATACCGCTATGAAAAATACTTTTCTTCAGAAAGTTTAAATTATAAATATTATATGTTCGACAATTATAGGTTCCTTAAGTAAGTCTTTACAAATTCAATTATTTTCACAATAAATATTATACAGGCTAATCAACAATGCAGGCATTTACATTAATTAGCATGTTGGTTTGACCTATAACTAAATATAAATAGTTCGTCTTATCAAAGTTTTCAATTAGGGATATCCGAGATATGCCTGATCTATATTAATTGGAATAAACGATGTTCCACTGTAATGTACTTAAAATAGTTCATTTTATTATTCATTAAAAGGTACAAATTGGTATTCAATGTACCGATAATGAGAATTTTAAAAGCTACACAGTTGGTTACCATTTGTAAGAATAAACAAATAAAAGCCCCGCACTAGCAGAAATATTACTACTGTCATGTTATTTCATTTTCATCTACGCTAATATGGATTTCGGATAAGTTGATTATGGTCAAACAAAGTAATCAAATCCTATGAGCGTAAATTTAAAATTTCATTACAACTGTACTATGGAGCCAAAATTAGATATCGGTGAAAAAAATCGTTAACACTCTTGTATGTATTAACACCGTAACCATCGGAATTCGTATTAGCTCTGCAAACATTTAAACGAGTTCAAAATGGGATGTATTATTCTTTTTCTACTCCTCCCACACATACCTTCAGAGACGAGCTTTTGAAACATAAAGCCTCTTAGCTGGAGAGCAGAACGTTTTTAATTCGGTAAGTTTGTTGCGATTCTAACACGCCGTGTGAAGCCAGGGAGAGGACTGTAATAACAACCCTGATAGAGCCGTCACTTCAACCTCGCTAAACTCTGATACTATCTCTTCACTCAGGTGCAAAGGGGTTCGGTGGAACAACCGGATAACTCGACCGCTTCCTAGTGACTGTGACAAATTAGCTGAACTGGTGCAATTATTAAAAAGTCTCATCATTCTACGCGGACTTCTCTCACGCCAATGAATAAGCTTAATGTTTTTCAAAAGTACCAAAAAAGAAATATTTTGTGAAATCAAGGAATTCGAAACTACTAATTCAGACATTTTAAGCCGTTAACTACAAACGTGGAAATGAGAAATATAGGAGAAAAATTCATCCAACCCTGGGATTTGAACCCGAGACCTTTGGCTATACGTACCACTACACTACCAAATGAGCTAAGCCAGAGTTCACTTCACAGCGCCAGATGGAACCTCTCTCCTATGACTGATTGCCCTCGCTGACAGAAAAGTTATGTCATACAGGTATGCAGCACTGTAAGGCACACTAAATTGTGATTTTTGTGACCGGGCTTCCACTGTTATATTGTACAGTAACGTTCATGAACCACAGATTATTGTCTCTGTTGGACATTACATGAGAATATTATAAGATAAAAATTCCTCTGACACTGGGATTTGAACCAAGGACATTTGGCTATCCTTGCCACTACTCTATTGAAACGTGGAATTTTAGTTCAGTAATGCAATCCTAAGGAAAAATAAATCTAATCAAGATAGTGTAATGCGATGCGATCTGCATATAATAATATTTATCTTAATTATTTTATAAAAGTTAAAGTAAATCAAAGGGCTCCGTATTATACAAGCCGTGGAAGTCCTTAGATTTTAGATTTTAGGAAGTTTCAGAGTCATGGACAATCGACACGCGAAAATGGTAAGGTCGTCAGCCGCTTTCACTCTAGGATTGCTCCTGGTACTAATTTCTGTTAGAAGCTGAGTCTACCATAAGGCCATAGGTGCACCAAAGAGGGTTATGGAAGGGCAGATTTTTGGCAAGAGGCCGGTTGGAATAGAATTCTATAAACATGCCCAGCCCATTCTAATTTCTTCAATTTAAATAGGTAACCAGATCAGTACTATTATTTCCATACAGCTCATAATTATACCTAATTCTCCACAATTCATTATCTAATTCTGCTCCAAAAATATTTCTGAGCACCTTCCGCTCAAACACACCACTCATAGTTTCAGTTTTCTTAGATAAAGTCCAGGTTTCACACCCGTAGCTCTCAATGCTAATTATAGTTATTTCAAATTTCCGTAACTTGATTTTTTTATAAACCGACCGTATGCAGTCCACCTCTCTATTTTTTTTCAATTTTCCTCAATTTTTGTCTTGTTCTACTGTTTCTTCACCTTGTTTTCCGTATCACACACAAACATCCATGCCCGAGGCGGGACTAGAACCCACAGTCTCCTTCACCGCGGCTCCAAAGCAGCATGCTTTAGCTATTTAAAGGGACTTTCAAAATGAATATCTGCTGCGAGTCTAAGTAAATCATTCATTTAGTTATCAATTGACTACAATTTTATTTTGAAACTTTTTTTTGTGATCGGATAGGCTATAGCTATGTGTTATGAAGTACACAAAGAAAGATGACCTGCTGAAAACCTATATTCTTTACTTTAGTCATGTTTTTTATGTATTTATTTGCGTGTTTAATTTGTTGATACTTAAATTACACGAATTATAATGAATACAATATTCTATTCTAATATTCTAGTTTGTTAGTTATAGTTATTTATTGTCGTGGAGTATTGTTATGTAAACCTGTAACCTTTGCAAGTGAATTGTAATTTTGTCCCGCAATTGATATTTCATACGCCTGTAAATTTACACTCGTGAGCATGACGCATGTCCACTCAGGAATAAGTATATGCTTTCGACGTAGGCGGGATTTACCCTTGAAATTAGCAGCAGAAATGCAATAACTTACTCATTGCTTCATTACCTCGTTTTAAAGAAGATTCCACAATGAAAAATATAATAATAAAAATAACGATAATAATAATTAGTGGTGATAATAATAATAATAACAATAATAATAATGATAATAATAATAATAATAATAATAATAATAATAATAATAATAATAATAATAATAATAATAATAATAATAATAACATACCTCAAGAGATATCTTCAAATAATATGACAAACACAAATTACAACCTATTCAGCTGACTTTCCTCAAAATTTTAATTTATGACAATTGGTCTATCAGAAATCTCAATTTTCCTCCTTATTCTACAGTATTCTGTTAATGGATGTAGTAAATGCTAGTAAGTGTAAATATAGTTGTAGTAAATGTTATATATTTTCTATATTTTCCATCATAAACTCAAGTGAATATTACATTATTGTATTAACCTATATTATATTTATTATGCGCTTATTTTATTTTATTTAAAACGGAAATAAGGGAATATTCCACATAGGAACTTCTATTTTTTTAAATTACTAATTTACATCTTTGGAATGTAGGCCGGTGCCTTCAAATCACTAATGGTTAAAATATTAGAGTTATAAATATGCCCAAGCAGTATATTATAGAAGGCAAAGGGGTGTGGTACTGCACAGGAATAATATTAGTTTTTTTTAATGCTGTAAAACTGTGTTCCTTATATCACATTGGCCTATTATATGTAAATAGTTCTGAACATAGCGATAATACCAATATAAAAAAATAGCATAGCTTATTCTCAAAATGGGAAAACTAACAGGTAAGATTTCTGAGAAGACTAAAACCAAACAACTAGTAGAAGACGTTCAAAATGCTGCTGTTTATCTTGATTTAATGAGGTCTTTTTAATACTAAATATTGACCAATTTTAGTGATGTTTTTACAGCAAATAGTTATGGGATATCGCATAATTTTGCACATTAACACTGTAAAAATATATTTTTATTAAATTACTATTTTGCACTGATTTTATTAAATATATTTATTTTTAAAATCTGAAATAAATAAATAAATAAATCACTTAAAAACAAAAATACACAGAGCTGTTAATCTGTGGCTCATGAATGTACCTATATATTTAATAGCTGAAAAGATCGAGGTCTTGGAGAATGAAGTTGGTTTTTAAAATGTCACTGTAAGTAATATCAATAATCACAATAAAAATAAAACTAATAAATGTCTGAATTTTCACATTTTGGCATTGCTACTTCTGGACATGATAAAAATTGTATCTAAAAATTTCGTTCGAATAGACATGTCAGAAAAAAGGTGACTTATCTCAGTGGAGTGTCCTCTTTGACTAAAAACAGCGCAATACAAGACAGGACTAATTCCATAGGTTACTTGTACCGAAATATCAGCAGCACTGACCTATTAGGGCGTTCTCGTCAGTGACTTAGGTGGAGAGAAGTAATCTTTATTCACTTCTTTTGCATGCCAAACAAAGCAGTAATATGTGTTATCGACAAAAGTAAGAAACTCAAAATCTATCATTCTTTCAGCATCTAAAACCCTTAGGTGATTCTTCAGTAAGTTAAATTTTTTTTCCGATTGAGCTTAGATATAAAATGTACCATAACCCTCATTAGCTCAATTGTTTTTTGTTTATCTTATGATTTTGTACATTAGTTAAAATCACAGTTGGTTCACAAATTGCTCGTAAATACGTATTATAAAACACTAGTCACATTTACGGAAAATAATGAAAAGAGAGTCAAATTTAAATTCATATTATATACAGTAGTCTAGATGTATAAACTTCTCTTGTGTGGACAACATATTTTATTTTATTTTTATTATTATTTTTTATTATCATTATTATTATTTTGCTTTTTTTATTTTTATTTATTTTTTTCGGACTCAAAAGTCCATCATCAGGTCTAAAAATTTAATTAAAAAGAACTGAGATTATTACAAGTGTATTAGTAAGGGTTATGTTACCTAGTGATTAGAGTAGCCCTACCTATAGTGCAGGTCATGTTCCTACTTTGGCAGATGTGACAGACCTGATATTAACATTTGCTGGTTTTATTTACATAGTTCGAAAAGTGGGCTGTAAGAATCTATTACTTCTTTGAGTGTGTTCTATTTTATTTTATAAATTTCGAGGCTTTCCCGGATATTCATTTCATTTCCTTTTAACAGATCATTATTTTGCTCTCTCTCACAGCCCACGCATATGAGAAGTGCGATAACTACGAAAATATTTCTCATAGTATTTCAAGCCATATACACACGCCATTCGGTAGCAATAATTTTTATGGATTGTGTTTGATGGTTTTTAATCCGAGTTTTATACTTCTATAGCTCTTTTGTCTTACTAATTTTAAATGTTTATATAATTTTAAGTGTTCATGTTATTGCAAGATTTAAATTTTACTGGCAAACTCAAGACCGATTTGAATGATATAAATAAATAATTGCGTTAAATTATAGGGTGCACTCTCCTGAGTCTACTTTTCTTCAAAATTATTTCGGAAAAACAATTTACCTTTTTAAAAGTAGCCCACTATTCCCAGAATTATTAAATTCTTGAAAAGTACCAGAGCTAGAAAGCAACTTGTATGAATTTAAAAAGAAAATATTTCCGAAATGCCGTAACATAACAAAAATGTTGATAGTGGTATATACAAAGTATATGGCTTGACATAATATTATTTTTTTAAATCGCTAAGTAATAACTTTTTTTAGATGTAAGAACGTTAAGAAGGCAGTTAATCAAATTTTACAGGACATAATCTTTCATCTGTCCTTAATCGAATTTTAACTTTTTCACTGCTATTGATTTACATATCCCTCGTCTCAAAAATTGTCTTAAGGATGAAATATAAGCTTAATGCATTAATGCTTTATCTTAAAATATGAAGATATATTTCTCCGCATATTAAAATTGTCATTTATGGAAACCAGCTATTTCACTGAAATGTTCCTCGTTAATATCAATCTTATAACCCACTGGCGATTTTACTTCACGAATGCTTAAATTAAAATATAAATTCTGTTCTGAAAGGATCAAGAGAGTTGAGTATTCTAAAAGTCTGCATTTAATTTTATTATTACAGTTAACTCAAGTATGTTTACTACCAAGTATTCGCGAAATGCAAAATTTTTGTTCCATTTTAATGTTTTAAACTTATACAACGTCATGTAAAATGTCATGTTAACCTGCATTTTAAAAAATCTCAGCTATTAAACGTCTTAAAAAATTGCTAATTGTGTTGATTTGACGTGAAAGGCCTAGAATAGAATATAGAAACTCTAATCTTACGATTGCTTATTATTTTCAGAATCCATCGATATGTAAAATAATTCCATTCCATCGGCAAATGAACCGGTATCATAATATTAAGTCACAAAATCATACTAATGAAGTACCTTCTAAATTCTACCTAACGTATTTTGTGGTGGCAACATTACAATGGAAGGACTGCAGTAGACATCTCAAAATGTGATAATATAACTTAATGTGCCCCTTACCTCTCTCTTAGTTCCGAGGTGTAGAAATCATATCAAACCTTTCTGAAACCTTCTCAGGAGAAGATCGTATTCCTACAAGCGCTCTTGATTTTCTTGAATTCAAATTGTAATAAATTATTCAGAATTTCTTACTTATTTTAAACTGAATTCCACAGAATTCACTAAATTATATACTTATTCGTCACAGCGGAAAAGTAATAAAAAAGAACGTATGTAGTTGTTTTGAAGTTATGGTAGCATGTAATACAGTACTTCCATAAATCCAATGTCCTAAATATCTTCTAATTTTTAAAAAAATATAAATAATATGAGAATGTTTATAGAACTATACAGATAATAGTATCCAGAACTTAAGTAAAGATAACTTCAGGAACAAAAACAGATGTGCTACGTAGATTTTATTATATTATGGTATTTTCATTCACATATAATTATTTTGTAATTGTAAAGAGGGGCCTATTATTATTAACTTCACTCGCCAAGTTTCCAAGAGATTATGATGTTCCAGAAATCGTAATCATTTCTTAAAATTTATACTTTAAAAGCAAACAAAAATTACTAGCACAAACGAATCGATTTTGTTTCTAGTCATAAAGGTATATAAATTTTGATTTTTTTGGTTGTAGTCTTGACAATAAAAATTAGAGAAGATCAATTTTAATAGAAAATGTAATCTTACGATTACATATTATTTTCAGAATCCATCGATATGAAAAATTCGATCCTTAGGACACAAATATGACACTTTCATATTTCATATAAAAGTTTGGTATCCCCATTTATTGTGAACTTAATTACAACAGTAATATGTTAACTTTATTGGAGTAATGGAAAAACTTCGTATTAGCATATTTGGAGGAACACAGAAAATCACACACACATACAAGGTAAGGTACCTTCATTTTTTCTTCGACGCATGCAGAAGTGAGAAGTGTTTGAGGTTATGACAAGCACCAACCGCAACGGACCAAGACCGCGCACCGACTAACCTCTCCGTCCCATGCCGCTCGGAATCCAACCTGAACCCGAAGCATTCCGAATTGACACGATCGCCCGGTGGGTTCTTCAACCTACCCCCGTGCGCGGTCGTATGTGCGGGAATAAGAAGAAAGGGAAAACACGAAAAAAGTATGAAATACCGGAATTGGAGTAGAAATACAAATACTGATGATGTACTAGTAAAAGGAAACCATGACGACCGAAGTCGCGTAACATGAAAAAACAGGAAACTATATGAAATAAGGCTAAATATGATTTTAGCTGCCAATGTAAAAGTTTAAGCCAGAGATTGCCAAACTATGACCCGGGAGCCGAATCCGGCCTGCAAGCTCCTATTGTTTGGCCCGCCAATAAACTTAAACAAATATAAATAAATAACAAAAGGTACTTCTGTATCAGATTCATTATTTCACGAATATTGAACGATGAAAAAAATTAAGCACTCAGAATTTTAAACAAATTGTTCAGAATGTACTATGGAAACTTTTTAACTATTGGTATTGCTATGATTTCTTTTATAGTTTGTGATGGTAAATATATTGGATACAGTTCTGTAGAGAAGAAGACGGAAAAGTTATTTTATTATTGATGAAAATAGTTTTGTACTGTATTGGTATTGCTATGATAATCTAGGTCTCTAGTTAAAGGTTTGTGGTGGTAAATATATAGGATATAGGTCTGCAGAGAAGAAAAGGAAGAAGAGGAAGAAAATATATTTTACTATTGGTGAGAATATTTTGTGTACTATTGGTAGCCTATTACTGTGACTATTCCACTCATATGCCGCGTGTTTGATATTGACCAATAACGATTAGCAATTTTTCGTATGTAGACCAATCACGATCTTTTATCTTATCAAATGATTGCTATTAATACGAGGAAAGGATTTTAAATGATAAATGGGCTCCTCGTTACTGGACACGTAAGCATCAGTGTGCAGTGATTAATACATCGTATGTAGCCATTAGGCAGCACAAAAACAGATTATTTTATAGAATATAACTTGTTTGGAACTTGAAATAATATAAATGTACATTGATTAAAAACACAGTGCAACCCAATTCATGTGCTTTTATCCTGTTACTGCTGTTAGCTTATCTGAATTAAGTTAACTGTGTCTTATAAGCACCACAAAACATGGTAACTCGAATCGATTCATGGATGGTTGATTCATAGTATGCCGTGATCTCACAGCTGTTCTTTTTGTTTTTATACAACAAACATGAAAGTAATAATTATTCTTTGTATAGTCCGTTACATTTTTATTCATGGAATAGTCTTAAAACATCCAACTTGAGTTGACAAGTTTCATCAGATAAATTCGTAAACTCTCGTGGGATTACCTATGATAATCTGCACGTAATCTACAGGTCTCTAGTCATAGGTTTGTGATGGTAAATTTATAAATTTGAATTTAATTACATTTGAAAATGAAATGAATTGCGTTTATTTTCTTGTAGAAGGTAAGCCCATATACTTGATAGCCCTCTAGAAGGAAACTAAGACATTACTAGTAAGCGGAAATTTAGTCAAGATGTTCTACTATTTGCTTGGCAAATCAACGACATGGACCACAGAGGAACTTTTTCTAGCCAAATAAACTCAGTGGCGCTACATCCTTGGAGGGACTTGGCCTACCACCCGACCGCTGCGTCATCTAACACAGGCAGATAGCAGGATTGGGGACATGTGGTCAGCCGTTAATGGTAGTTTTCATGACCGGAGCCGCTACTTCTCTATCAAGTAGCTCATCAATTTGAATCACGAGGCTGAGTGCATCTCTGCCAGACCTCCCTACCTAAGAAAAATCCGAGAAGGTACCGGGGATCGAACCCGGGCCGACGGATCTGTAGTCAGCGACGCTAACCACAAGACCACGCCGGCGGTCTTTCTAGCCAAATAGCTAAGATAAATCAATAAAATATAGCAGTCAGCCACTATCCATAAATTTTTGCCCTGGCTGAGTGGTAGAGAAGAAGGCCTTATGGCTTTATCTCCGCCAGGTTAAATAAATAAATAAATGATTGTAGTGTCTTGATTAATCCAAAAATGGTAGGATGGCGTCCAATGTTTCCATTTGATGGGTAAGATGTAAATTAGAGGTTTTAATCCAACGTAATATGAGATTTTTAATGTAAACTACTTTAATATTCCCATGATTTGCATTAAATCAGAAAGGAATTAGCATTATTCCATGCGAGTAAAGCTGCGGTTAGGAAACAGTAAACTTGGTAATATAATGAGCTTGAGTGAACTTCGCATCTGTAAAACTCTGAGAGCACTTAAGAAAACTCTCGTTAAAATGTCTTATTTTGTATATTACTTGTTAGAAGATATTAGATTCGAGTATTATAATACTGTACGTACTGTAATGGTCTGGTATTTTATTATGTACGGTAAGGAAATGTAAATAAAAATGAATCACTAATACATTGCGAGAAACAATTAAAAGATAAGGGATAAGTGGTGAGAGAAATTAATTATTGAATAAACGATAATTGGATGAAAAGGAAAATGTAAGGTATAATAAGTAAAGAAACAAAATAAAAAGAAATAACGAAAGAAAATAAATAACTGAATCATGTGTTTTTTTAATCTATGTATAGCTAGTAGGTGAACAGACTTATTATATTCCCACTTTTTCTCCAAGATTTGGGGAATACAAAATATTTCATCAATGGTTGATCTACTTCGCCTGCTCTGCAAACTTATAAATTAATTAATTTTCATGGAATATTTCTAGTATTCCTTCGTGATTTTGTCTACTAATAAATGCATCAGCCATCAGATTAATCTTCCATGGTCCAATTTTGGTTTCAAACCGAACTTAAATACCCGTTTAATTTTCCTTACGGACCAATTAAAATTGCTAGGAAGATTCACAATAATTATCAGAATATGTTGCTAAAATGTATTTATATTATCTGTTAAAAGAAGAGTTATGCATTCCAATAGCGTAACTCCTTAAACAGTAAAGTAGTTGAAACCCTACCTTTAGTCTCCTTGCAAACTCCTGATGCTCCATCACCGTTCCAGAGGTATGGCCTCGGTCTGAACCAAGACCTTCTTCACCCCTGAAAAGGGTCCCTATTCTATCATTTGTCCTCCCTACCACATGCTTAGTTGGCACCGTTATGCTTATCCACACAGGGAAAGGAGGACAAACTGGACTGGATAACGTAAATTCCGGGATGATCACTGAATAAAACGTGTAGCCCTTTTTAAGTCGAAACCATGAAAGGGTACAGCTTTAGCTCAGTGGCCCACAGGAATAAATAGTTGTCCAGCGAAGCTAACCAATGATGTCTTCTGTTAGGCATCTGGTCCCTGGAAAAAATGAAAAATCCTTTAGGTTATTGGCAAAAGAAAGATTCAAGACTTTTAATAGTATCTCACAAAACAATATTTGGCCAAGGTATATAGCCTGTGGTGTAGCTATTGGAAAGTTACAAGCTTGTGTTATTTCGTTTTAGGCCTATACCCTGTCCAATGGTTTGCTTCTGAACTGTTAAAGAGATTAAAATTATCACCCAGGAGCTGATCTAGATTCCAGCCACTTAAACTAAATGTTTCCATACTCCATCCTCCTTTCGCCGTTCATCTAGACCTGAGCGTTGTTCATAAGTGAATGGATATGGGCGGACTCAGGCCAATAGGAGATTGGCTCACCCATTTGTGGTGTAATACAGAAATGATAAGAATATTCAATGCCAATTTTACTTAAAGAAAGCCCCTAGAAGAAACCAGAAGCAACGGAAAATGTCCTTACACCCCACTGTACTTAGGAGCATTCAGTAGTAGGCCTAATGCTGATTGCAGCAATTTATACAACCATTTTTAAAACGGTATTTTATAGCCCTAGTCACTAGCCTAGGTAGAGCAGGTACTCTCCTGTCACTGAATAACCATCAGGCCAAGGAGGTGAAATGAAACGCCTGCCGTGTGTGTTTAGACTATCACGCACAACAAAGAGAAACGCTTGCAGAGTGGTAGTGCCAGAATATTACTTTATGAGATTGTGTGGTGATCGTCTGTCCGTGTACCTGTACGCGCGATAACTCGAACACGCTTTAAAAGATTGTCATGAAACTTAGTATACGCATGTATAACGTCCATGGGAAGAAGCCTATTGATTTTGGACCAAATTGGTTGACCGGTACCGGAGGAACGACTAATGAATAGCTTTTACATGCTTTTAAAATAGAAAATCATCACTATACTGGATGAAAATTATCTTTTCATACAGAAATAAAAAATGCCTAGTAAGTGATGCGTTCCTGGCTGTACTATAGCAATAATATTGCTAATGGAGAGCCTGTTCAATTGTTTAAATTCCCAAAAATGAATCCAAACAGCTTTCAGTATTAGGCCCAGTATTTTGTTAAACCCACTCGGTGGTAGAAATTGTGATTTATAATTTGTGATGGGTATTTATGAATTGCATACCAAACGTACTATTATAATATTTAAACAGGATAATCTTTTAATGGGGTACGCTGTAACGTAGTGGTTGAGGAACTGCGCTACAAACCAGAAGGTCGAGAGTTCGATCCCCGATGAGGTCGTTGGAGTTTTTCAATTGGCCTAATCCTTCTGGTAGCACTATGGCCCTGAGATCGACTCAGCCTCTAACAGAAATGAGTACCAGGAACAATCCTTGGGGTAAAGGCGGCCGGTCCGTAAAGCTGACAACCTTACCATCTTCCCGTACCGAATATCTAAAATCTGGGAGCCTAATGCTCCTGGAATCCTCAGGGGCACCACGGCCTGCATAGGGTACAATTTACTTTTACTCAACTATTAATAAACATTGTTTTTACATATTTATTTATTTATTCTTTATATTTATTCTGGCAGAGCTAAGGCCATTTGGCCTTCTCTTCCGCTCTACCAGTCAAAAACTACATTACAATTACGTAATACATATACATATTATAGATAATTAATACTTAATACTTAAATACAAAACACTAACATAGCTAACATGTAAGCCTAAACACTATACAAGTTTGTTATATGCCTAATGTAAATTTAAGATTAGTTTATAAATTATTACAATGTTTAGAGTGCTATAAAACATTAAATTACAAAAAACAAAATGCTAAAGAAAATAAATAGGATTATAGCATAAGATATTTAAAATTATACTAACGAATACTAAAGAGAAAAACGTATAGTTACAAGAAGTTAGGCTATGGGTTACAAGTATCAAAAAGAGCTTCAGTTAAGATTTCTAGTTACTACGATGAAAAACAAAACTACATTACATGGCCTACATAACAATATTAATAGTACAAAGTCTGTACAATGTATATCAGAAGCATGTGAAATAGCCTATGGTCTATTAACTCCATCTGACACTTTGTTATATCGGTTTATCTGATTTATTTATTTTATTGGGTTTCATAAACATTATTTGAATTGAAAAAAATATATCATTTTTGAAAGGTAATTTACAATAATAATAATAATAATAATAATAATAATAATAATAATAATAATAAATAATAATAATGTGCTTTTCAAAGTGTAAATGTGATTTCATAGAAACTAATTGTTAGTTTAAACAATAGGCTACGTTTGAGTTGTAATTAATAGCTAGAAAAGATAAAAAAGTACGTTAGTAAAATCTAACATACGAGTCATGGTATGATAGTTATATATGCGAATGATGCCGGGTAAAACTATTAGTGGAGTTATTTTTTATTTTCTGTTTAATATTTAGATGCCGCGTAAGCAAATGGAAAGCCAAGCTCCAACAAAAGAAGACGTGTGTGGTTTTTGTTTGTTGAACTACAACAGTGCTCAGTCCATGAAGAAAGGCGACTGGATACGATGCCAGTCATGTAAAACGTGGTATCATGAATTGCGCGTAAGAACCGAAGAAAGAAAAAAAACAGTTTGTTTGTGGAAAATGCCACCGATCGAAATTGTACCTACTGGTGTTCAGAATTGTACCTATGCGGTACACTTTCAAACGATTTTTTGAAACTGAAACATTGATTGCTACGGCCAAATTAACAGCTGTGTGTCTTTCATATTTTTGTGAAGGGTCAACTAGGTTACCAACTTTGTCATTATAATACAAATAGTTTTTTCTTCTGTTTATTTTGTTCATAAAATAAGAAAATACGTTTAGTGTTCGAAATTGTACCACCTTACCCTACTTTCCGTCATGGAAAGCAGCTGGTTTATACAAAACAATTGCACGTAGGTGCGATAATATTGAAAGAGATTTAAAAAAAGATAAAATTATGACTTGCGATTGGTTCACATTTCACATATTCTTACAACGGATTGGTCATTCATTTACGTGCTAAATAATCACGTAAAAACTATAATAAGCAACTTTTTCGTTCTAAGGGAACCCACAACTGAAAATGCTAATTTCTACAGATGTCAACAAATTGTATTATAATGCTTGTCTCAGATGTGTTTTTTACATTTACATTAAAAGTTTATGTATCAAGTATATGCGTCACTTTTTCAGTTGTTAATTTAAAAAGTTAATCATGCGTGAATATTCGTCCTCATCAAGATTTTAAAACTTTAAAAATGGTAATATGCAGTTTTTTCTAACATACTATCCTTTTAAATCATGCATTCAACCTCCTTTGTACTCCTATATATTTATATGCAAAATTAAATTAACACAGATACATGGAATTTTAATTTTGTAAATAACTTAGATTTTAAAATAAACTGTAACTCCCAAAACACGTTTAATGCCATAAAATTATATTTGTCTTCACTCACCTCTTCAGAACACTTACTAGAAATTTCAAAGTGAAGCATAATAAGTGGACTAATTACGTGGAACATTTTGAGTGACAAAAAACGCACAAGAAATGTATGTGAGAAAAACTAAAATAAAATAAAATAATCACATATCATCAGGGCATAACAATATAATTTAAAAGTCATATGGTACCATTAGGATATCTAAGAATAAAAAAAAGTTAATTGTGGATCTCAGTAGTTAAAAGATTTGTTTAATATCAGAGAAAGTAATTTATTAATTATTTGATTAGTCCATTGATATAGTCTCTTAAAATAGATATATACACATGCATATTTGAACCATAGAATATTATCTCTGTTGGAAATTAATGATAATATCACAGGAGAAAAATTCCTCTCACAATGGGATTTGAACCCAGGACCTTAGGCTACCCGTGCCAATGTTCTACCAACTGAGCTAAAACCTTAATGGGTAATCAGTCATAGGAGAGAGGTTCCATCTGGCGCTGTGAAGTGAAGTCTGGCTTAGCTCAGTTGGTAGAGCATTGGCACGGATAACCAAAGATCTTGGGTTCAAGTCCCAGTGTCAGAGGGATTTTTCTCCTTTAATATTATCTCTCAAATTAGTTTTAATGCGAGGTGAACTTCCCACTTTGTGGAATAGGCCTACAGGTTATAGTAAAATGATTCTAAGCATTCGACCTTATCCGTAGCTATTAATTAGAGTACGTTGTGTTCTAGTGGCTGCAATACCTACCATTAAATATAACGAAGGACAAGCAAAGGCATCTCTAGTTGTATAGTGTATTCTGAATATAGGATATGATAACTACCGTACCATTATTATGAGAGTAGCGTTTTTTCCACTTGATTCGCTATGCTGAAGCTATATCGATGGCGCTACTGTCTGTGGGAGGTTTTCCGCCCCATTTGGTCTGTTAGCCAGACACATAAATACACCTGACGTTACCGGAGACCATTAAACCAACCGATTTGCACCAAATCATGTATACTCGACAGTCGCCCAACAGTTTTATGTTTTGCAAATCTCGTTTCATTTTGAAACACCTATCATACTGTAACGAGTATAGGAAACAGAACGCTAATCCTGTCTCATCCTTCATTCTTGAAATATTATTATTATCACTATTATTACTATTATTATAAACCAATATAATATTATTTATTTGTTTTATATTTGCATGTACACAATTGATCATAAAAAAACAATAATACACTAGTAAGACCTATGACTGTCTGCGTGGTCAAGTGTTAGCTTTGCTCACTACGGATTCGCAAGTCTATGTTCTATGGAGTTTAGTTCTTTTAGTATGAGTATTCCATTAAAAAAATTAAATTCAAGTTAACGAGTCTAATAGCAGTAGGCCTAACTACTACTGGTATTTTACGAGTCTCTTTTTAATAAAACTACCATGTTGGAGAAAAAGTAGCACGGCAAATTAATGTTTCACTATGGTATTTTACAGCGGTAAACTTTATACTTCAGAGCTGTAATCAATTTCTTCTTACAGGAGTAAAATGACTCTAATTTTTACCCAACTCATCAGGAGGGTAAATTGTTTACCGGCTACTAAAATATGGCCTTTAGATGCAGGGAGAACTTTAAACGAAGCTCTGAATTGGAAATAGTCTATACACGAAATTTATGGATAAAATGAACGGTTTTTAAAGATAATTTTCATATACAAAGATGGACGAATTTCAGCAAAAACAAGAGAGTTTGCAGAATATCACGACAAAAATAGACATGTCTTCTGAAGTTGGGAAAACAAATCTTAAATACTGCGTGAAGAGACTGTTGGGTATATAAATGGTTTCTCCGAATTGAAAGAGACCCCTTTCTTGTTTTTAGGTCGAAATACGAGTTTACAAGTAAAATATCCATAGGCCTATAGTAATATTTTAGAGGAAAAAAATACAGTCTGTTTCCTGAGCAACGTCATGATTTTTATTAAAACCATAGAAATACCAACACCGTTGTAAAATAAGACAGAACAAACAACAACAACAACAACAAAACTATAGAAACAAAATTAAATTTTATATTATGTTAAAGTCATCCGTGGAAGATGCAGACTTCTTCCACGTCAGTACCGAACCAGCGTCCCGGCGGAGGTCATGGACCCTGAATATTACGAGAGATGGGTCCATGGCGAGAAAATGAAAGCGACGCTGCAGTAGGGAAGCTCCGTATAACTTTAATACTGGTGAGTTGCATCACTCAGATGTCTGCATTTTCCTATTTGATAACTGAATAGTTCAGGTGAAGGATTCATGGCCTTATGCTGAAGAGTATGGTGCCGTGATCTTTGTCAACTGAATTATTTACATTGCGAACTCGTTTTAATTTAATTTTTTTCCGCGGAAGTCGAAAACTTGAAAGTCAGTACCGAAACGGCGTCCCAGCGAAGATCATGGACCCTGAGGATTCCTTGAGATGAGTCCATATTGAGGAAGTAAAAGCGACGCTGGAGTAGGGAAGCCCTGTATTAACAACTGTACTTGTGACTTGGATCGCTCTGGAATACATATGTTCCTCTCTAACACATCCAGGCCCACAATTTGATGAATATTCAAAATGTCCTTTATGTAGATAAATTTCATTATATAGGTCATATTAGTACATACAAACCGAAAAATGCAAGATTACCCGTACGTAAAGTAAAAGTAAAGCGTACCCTATACAGGCCATGGAGGCCCAGAGGTTTCCAGGAGGTTGAGGCTCCCCGATTTTAGACATTCGGTTCATGGCCGCCTTTACCCCCAGAATTGCTCCTGGTACTAATTTCTGTTAGAGGCTGAGTCTACCCCAGGCCATAGTACCACCAGAAGGTTTAGGCTAATTAAAATATCTCAACAACCTCATCGGGAATCGAGCCCGCAACCTTCCTGATTATAGCGCATTGCCTGAACCACTACGCCACGACGTATGTCAATAACATTAATTATAATAACAGTAATAATAATAATAATGATAATGATGATAATAATGGTAATAATAATAATAACAATATCAATAATAATAAATATGTACACTTATCTCTATAGGCATGATTAAATTTTCATGCACAAGTCTTCAACAACGGAGGTTTGGTGGGAAAAAATAAATTAACTAATTATATTGTTCTTAAAATATGCTCATTAAGGGGGCATATGACATTTTATTTTCAATCTTCTTTCACTTAGGAAATATTGCAATGAATGATTATGTTCAAATAGCATATAAATCAGGATTAAAACATTTATTTCAGTTTCAGGACCACTGGATCGTTACCCACAGTAAGAAAACAATAGAAATGTAGATGCGGAAGGAAAATGTCATAACTTCAACATACTTTCACAAAGAAATTAGTATTGGGGCTTGAAATAAAGCTAATAAACGCCATAAAAATCCACCAGGCTAAATGTTCATATTCGTATTTGGATATTAAAAAAAAATTATGAAATTTTAACTTTCTAAATTTCATAAAAAATATCATACATTAATCCTTAATGTGAACAATAATGTGAATATTGAAAAGCAGTATGGTGGATCTGTTTAATAATAAAACATCCTGAGGAGTCTCTGAAAATTCCATGCAATTATATTCAATAACGTCTAAGTTATTACTTATTACTAGGGCAAGGCATTTAATGACCATAAAATAGTGAAAAAATGCAAAATAAAAAATGCATTTATGACCTAAAAATAGTGAAAAAATGACCCGAAATCTTAAAATAATTACCTATAAATTTACCATTATTACTTATAATTAGTTTTTTCTTAAGTAATGAATTGCTAAATACAGTTTATGACGATGCTTTATATATGAATTTACAATATAAAACACACTTATTTCGTTACTAAAGAAATCAGTAAATTTATACTACGGTACTTGGACACCCTTAGCGAAAAATAAATTCTTTCTGAACTGGCATGCCCATCAAATTGCCCCTAGCAAATATGTGCCATTTAAAAAGAAAGAAAAATATTTATTGCTAAAATGCCGAAAATTACCTAAAATGCCAAAAATGACATAAAATGCTGAAAATGACCTAAAAATGCCGAAAATGACCTAAAAATTGGCAAAAAATGACCTATCTCTTGAAAAATGACTAAATAAAGAAAAATAATGCAAAAACAAATTGCCCTTATTTAATTAATTATTTAATGATATACATTTATATACATTGGAGCTATCTTTTAACCTTCATATAAAAAAGATGCAAAATCATCAAATGCCTTGCCCTACTTATTACACTCTGAACCTGATAAATGTAAGAATCACAGTATTCAGTAAACGCAAAAAGGGGTTTAAAGTGGTTGTAAAATCATTTCTATAAACAATAAAGATGTTTTATGCAGATGTTTTATAAAAAAAAGTTTCCAAATTTGCAGTTTTATTACAACCATTAGAGCCAATACACTACGTATATGCGAGAAAGTAAAATGGATGCCGATCAGCTGTCAGACGTCATAGTGCAATGCTGTTTTTAATAAATCTACATTAAATTGAATTGATATGGAATTTAAAAAATCACTTTTTGGTTCATTTTTCCATCACAAGTCCACCCAATAAGCCTCATGAAGTGTGCTCCATGTGAATATTTTAACAAATACAAGTATATGTACTCCTCAGTCTTTATTAGCTTCATTAGCATCTGTTTAACATCCTAAACATATGATATTGGATTCAAATGGTTTAAACAGAACAGTTCATGTAAAAGAATGATGGCTTTATGCTGAAGAGCATGGTGCCGTGAGCTTTGTCCACTGAACTATTCAGATTGTGAACTGATTTTAAGATAATGTTTTATGGTATGTTACAGATCTCTTGCTACCGAAACGGCGTCTCGGCGAAGGTCATGGGCCCTGAAGTTTTGCGGAGGGGGGTCCATGGCGGGAAAAGTCATGGGCCCTGAAGATTTATGGAGGGGGTCCATGGCGAGAAAGGCAAAGCGACGCTGGAGTAGGGAAGCCCTGTATAACATCTATACTGGTAAATTGCTTTGCTCTGGCGTTTTTATGCTCCTCTTTTACCATCTGAATAGGTCACAAGAGAGATTCGTGGCCTTATGCTGAAGAGTATGATGTCGTGATCTTTCTCCACTGAACTATTCAGATTGCGAACTGGTTTTTATTTCATTGTTATATACGTTGCAGTTGAGAAGGAAACAAGCTACCAAGCAGCATCGGCGATCGTCATCGGCGAACTACCTGACCGAAGATGCAGAGTTCATCGATGCCAGTACCGAAACAGCGTCTCGACGGTTGTCATGGGCCCTGAAGATTTATGGAGGGGGTCCATGACGAGAGAGGTCATAGGCCCCGAAGATTTATGGAGGGGGGTCCATGGCGAGAAAGGAAAAGCGACGCTGGAGTAGGGAAGCCCTGTATAGGCCTAACATATATACTGGTAAATTGCTTTGTTCTTGTGTTTTTATGCTCCTTTTTACCATCTGAATAGGTTATATGAGAGATTCATGCCCTTATGCTGAAGAGTATGGTGTCGAGATATATCTCCCTTGAACTATCCAGATTGTGAACTGGTTTTATATTCTTTTGTTATGGTACGTTACAGATCACTGACTAAGCAAACTTCATCTTTATAAGTACCGAAACGGCGTCCCGGCGATGGTCATGGGCTCCGAAGATTTATGGAGGGGGTCCATGGCGAGAAAGCTCATGGGCCCCGAAGATTTATGGAGGGGGTCCATGGCTAGAAAGACAAAGCGACGCTGGAGTAGGGAAGCCCTGTATAACATCTATACTGGTGAGTTGCATTGCTCTGGAGTCTTTTGTTCCTCTTTTATAACTGAATAGTTCAGGTGAAGGATTCATGACCTTATGCTAAAGAGTATGGTGTCGTGGTCTTTAGCCTGTGAACTATTCAGATTCTGAACTGGTTTAAACTTAATTTTTTATGGTATGTTACAGATCAATGGCGAAGACAAACTTCAACTTTATGAGTACCGAAACGGCGTCCCGGCGAAGGTCATGGGCTCTGAAGATTTATGGAGGGGGTCCATGGCGAGAAAGGTCATGGGCCCCGAAGATTTACGGAGGGGGTCCATGGCTAGAAAGACAAAGCGACGCTGGAGTAGGGAAGCCCTGTATAACATCTATACTGGTGAGTTGCATTGCTCTGGAGTCTTTTGTTCTCTTTTATAACTGAATAGTTCAGGTGAAGGATTCATGACCTTATGCTGAAGAGTATGGTGTCGTGGTCTTTGGCCTGTGAACTATTCAGATTGTGAACTGGTTTTTATTTCATTTTTATGTATGTTGCAGTTGCCGGCCGAAGAGACGAGGACTTCAAAGCCTGTACCCAACCAGCGTCCCGGCGTAGGACTGGTTTTGTCAACATTGAGAAGGAAACAAGCTACCAAGCAGCATCGGCGATCGTCATCGGCGAACTACCTGACCGAAGATGCAGAGTTCATCGATGCCAGTACCGAAACAGCGTCTCGACGGTTGTCATGGGCCCTGAAGATTTATGGAGGGGGTCCATGACGAGAGAGGTCATGGGCCCCGAAGATTTATGGAGGGGGGTCCATGGCGAGAAAGGAAAAGCGACGCTGGAGTAGGGAAGCCCTGTATAACATCCACACTGGTAAATTGCTTTGCTCTTGTGTTTTTATGTTCCTTTTTACCATCTGAATAGGTCATATGAGAGATTCGTTGCCTTACGCTGAAGAGTATGGTGTCGAGATATATCTCCAGTGAATTGCTTGGATTTGTGCTAGATACTAAACTTTCTTGGAATGATCACATAACTAATATCTGTAATAAATTGTCAAGGATCCTGCAAGCCCTTCCTATACTAGTAAATACTGTAAATATAAATCTTCTGAAGAATGTGTACCATTCACTCTTTCATTGTCAGTTATTGTAGCCTATGGAGTACATTTATGGGGGCATTCCTCAAATACAATAAAAATCTTTAGACTTCAGACAGCAGCTGTACATATTATAAGTAGAAAATCCCGTTATTATTATTGTAAACTTCTATTTATTGAAAACAATATTTTAACTTTTCCAGGTATTTATATCTATACTTGCCTTGTTTATATTAAAGAAAGACAAAATACGTATTCTCTACAGTCTGATGTTCACTGCTACAGTATGAGATCCAACGGAGCTCTCAATGCAATGTATTGTCGTACATCGAAAGCTTTGAATAGTTGGCAGAGCTTTGGTATTCAGCTTTTTAATCTTTTACCGGTACCTACTAAAGCTAGGAGTATAAGTTTGCTACGTTTTAAAAGGATATTGCATGAATTGGTTAACTCTTAAGGCTTTTCATACTATTGACGAAGTTTTGGAAATTGGTTTTATTTATATCAATTTTTGATAAATCATCTGCATGCACTATGTCTAGTGTTCAATGTACGTGTATATTTATCTAATCACTGGCCCGGCGTCGGCCGGGTTTTGTATTTTGTAATATGAAATTAACTATATATGGAGGACTATACATGGAGGACTTTCGATGTTGAATCTCTAGGTCCTTATATAATATGTATGTAGAATTTGAAATGAGGAAGAACGGCATATGACACTCAGACTATTCCCTCAGAAAACGGTAGATATAGCTTTTTATGGCTCATAGAGGATGTTGAATGTTGGATTCCATTGCTTGTTGTACACACCATACCTGGGAGGAGTGCAAATAAGAAGAAAAAGAATTTCCGGTTACATAAGATTGTATTGTCTTGACAGAAAATTGTATTTCTCACTCTCATATTACCATACAACCGTTTCGGGGCTGAAGTAAAAAAGAAATTCAATCACTTTAATACTTTCCTTCCCAAAAACCTGGGACATAATATACTGCGTGCGTAGGACTGAAAATGTTCCATCCCATTTTGTCTTCTTTTAGATGCTTAGGGCCTCTGATAAACATCCCTAGGCCTATTTCTAAACTAATACAAAGCCTGTAGGTATGAGTGACATATCAGTGGATAGGATTTGTTACCGACTTCCGATATAGTATCCTCACTGGCACACACTTAAGTTGTCCCCGCAATACGACCGCTTATTCTACATCAAAATGTCAAGTGAGAAAATGATATTTTCCATGTCGAGGGTAGAGAAAGTTATGTGACTGCTTTATTTTCGTGGATTTTATTCTTCAAGAATTATTTTCACAAATGTATTAATTACATCGATAGTATCAGAATTTGTTTAAAGCTCAGTATTATAATATAGTTTCCAAAGCCCTGTGTGAACACCGTAAATAATACTTTCGTTATGTAAAAATTTGACAGCAGAACTTTCTAACTCTGCCTCATTTCACATTTCCGACTTTTCCAGTGGATTTTCCAAAAATTTTCTTTCACACAAACCTTGTCCTGACAACAAAACACAACAAAACAAAAATCAGCCAAATCGATCGAGCCGTTCTCAAGTGATGCGGCAACAACCATTTTGTAAATTAATTTTTATTAATATAGATTATTTGATTTTTGCTTTGCAAATTTACTGATATGTTTTTACATTGTTTATATTATTTTTAAAATAAAATTTAGGCAGAAAACGAAAAGCTAAAATAACCTATAATTACGCTAAAAATTACTTTTTTATACATACATAAACTAATGCCTATAAAGAAAATCTGATTTGACATTTTATTACACACATTGTAATGCAGACTTTCACAGCGGTATCACTGTTTTGTGGGGGAAGTTACATCTTAAATATGGAAAAATAACAAGTAAACTGAAACTGAAAATTTAGGGGATTAAAGATTGCTTGCACTGGCAGTTGAAAGCGCATTGAAATCACCTGTACCCTGCGTCCGAACAACATAACATTATGCATAGTTAAACTTTAAGGTACGTTTGATTTGTTGACAATAAAACCCAAAAGTCGATTATTTTTTACCACATGGCTAAATCAATGCATGTGCCATCCTTTAAGTTAGTAAAATTAATGAAGGCGTGTACGAAACATAGTCCTGAAGAAGGAAATGTTGGGTTTGATTCAAACGTAATAAGCAGTGCTGGTAGGATGAAGCCTTGGAACTATTCATACTATGAATGTTTACATTGGCTAATATGAACAGATCATAGGGGTTAAGAAGAAAGTGACACAGACATAGTGAAGGTTGTATAGAGCGAAGAGTGAATATTTTAATGGCAGAACTTCCTACGTTTAATTATTAACAGTGTTACGCAGTACGTCAGATTCGCCCTCCAATGCGCAGGTCACGATCCGTGTGGGACGAGAATATGCAACCCGCCTACCTCACGCCACCTTACACATCCCACTACTCGGCCACGCCAGTAATAATGCACAGAAATAAACAACTATAATAATAATAATAATAATAATAATATTAATATAAGTATTATAATGATATATTATTAATAATTACTGTTATTATATAATTATATTATTATTATTAATATTATTACTATTATTATTATTATTATTATTATTATTATTATTATTATTATTATTATTATTATTATTATTATTATTATTCCCTAATATTTATTACTAGGGAATTTTCACATATAACCTTTCACTTTCCAAGATTATCTACACATGAAAATATATTTATATAAGGTAAAAATCTAAAAATAAATTCATACCAAAACCCTATTATATATACTGTAAGTATGGTACAACAAGATGTGTGAAAGTATATAATTGAACAACTTTTACACAAAAAAAGACACATGTCACATTTTTATTTTATTTTTTATTTTTATCTAAACTGCAACTTCATGAAAGAACACACCAGATGCTGCAAAAAGGTAATCTGTTATGTAAAACTGTCCATCTTGTGTATAATACAAAGTGCCCTTAAGCACCGGCTGCCTTTACCCCCATAATTGCTCCTGGTACTCATTTCTGTTATAGGCTGAGTCGAGGTACCGGAGATCGAACCCGAGCCGAGGGATTTGTAGTCAGCGACGCTTACCACAAGACCACGCCAGCGGTCACCAGACCAGAAGGATAAGGCTAGTTGAAAAACTCCAACGCCCTCATCGGGAATCGAACCCGCGACCTTCCGGTTTGTAGCGCAGCGCCTCAACCACTACGCTATGCCGTACCCCCTAATTAATTAATAACAAGCCTATAATTGTAAAACAACATTAATGTAGAATAGACACGAATCTGATGAATAAACTAGTACTGTACTTTCATATAAATGTGTGGATCATTTTTTTGAATAGTTTTTGGGGCATTTTTTTGTATTTTTGCCGTCATTTTATAGCTCATTTATTAAAAGTATTTTAGCTCATCAAAATCCGGGTCCTTGCTTATGAAGTTATGACACATAAAGATTCCATTAATAAAATCAAAACAGACCCTTTCAAATTAGGACTTGAGAAAACAAGTTGAGACATTTCCCCCGATGTTGACTCATGCCATTACCACACCCTATTTTGAAACATCAGCATCCTTGGTTAGTTATTCACATTTAACCTGTTCGTTGCTACTGACGTATAAATACGTCACTTTAAAAAATTGTACAAAAGCAGAGTTATAAGATTAATAGACTTTTGCTTTATGTTAAAATGTGAAGAATTTTATCCACTTGTTACGACTATCATTCATGGAAACCATCTGTTCCACTACAAAGGTCCTCATCAATTTCAAACTTAAGAGTCCATGATTTAATTTTATGATTGCTTAGCCTATATTAATGTACAGGTAGGGGGGGGGGGGGGAAAGCGGACCTACTAAAATATCCAAGTTGCCGATATGAGCCACAGTGAATGCCGCTAGGCAGGGAATCTATTGAAATTTGTTCTAGTGTCGACTGTTGACTTAGCCCATTTCGAAACCCAGAATATGGTTTTTAATCGTATTGTTTTAAAACTGAATATATTAATTATTAATATTATTATAAAATACTAACACAAATTATATTATATTCAGCTACAAGAGTCGGTCCGCTTTTTTTCCCTACCTGTACAAATTAATTTCTGAAAGAATTACTTCCTTTCTAAAGTATTTACTTCCTTCAGAGCTTTCCCTCGTTCAAAGATGTTATTAAACAATAATACTATGAGGGATATGGAAAATGATAAACTACAATTATTTCTACTAAAGCAGTCACTTGTTATTTTGTGTGTGCGATTCTGTTCCACAGCAAACGCAGCTTCCTTAATGTGAGATAGTCAACTGTCACACCGCATTCACTTATTATTGTTGTCATTTGCATCTCTTTTCCTTCCGTCTTTTCTGAATTCGATCTCGCAGACTCATTTCCCTCTTGTCTAAGAGATGCCGTTCTCACCCCGAGGGTTGACATTTGAATTAATTTGCTACCGGTAGAGCTGACAGTCTATTTCCGCTCGTGTCGCAAAGCGTTTATTATCACTTCTATACAGAATATTTTCACATCCCCAAATGCTTTCTTCCAACCCTCGCTGTCTGTCTGCTTTCTTCGGATATTCTATCTTTTCACTATCGATTCTGGTTCACGTTTTCGTTCACAAAGAGTGTTAAGATTTAAAACTTAAACTTTACTGGTTGAAAAAAAAAGAAAGAAAGAAAGAAACTAAATTAAATCTTACATATTGCTAAAGAAAAAAAGTACAAATAACTTATATTATGTAAAACATTTGCACAATTTTCCTTACCCTTTATATGCCGACATTGCGGCAGTACTGTGAGGTGCGCATTCAGATGTCTAACTTCCATCAAAGCGTGTTATTTATTAGTAAAACTAAAGATTTTTTTTACCATACTAAAATAAGCTTATTACACGTGACGTAATGCTATCATAATGATAACTTATCATATACGTTAAAGATTTTCATTATAACATAGAAGTGGTATCGAATATTATCGAACACGGAACGATCTGGAGCTCTTGAGAGTAACAAATAAAACTTCGAAACAAACAACCTGTGTTTAAAATAAGATCAATTCTGTCCGTGTTAATTCTAATATAATACAAAACTGAGTTCATTTCGTGTGTTTTTAATGTGCATTGTTTTACGTTAAAGCGTCAAGAGATGCCATGCGGTCTGCATGCTTTGTAGCTGCCATCTATCAGAAAATACGAGAACTACTAAAAGCTCTTGTTCGAGATCCATTTGCTTCATCACTTATAAGATACCGTATTCTAAAAACCCCAAATTTAAACATTTAATTATGGTCGAACAAAAACAGTCATATGCAATTGCCTATATTAATTGGTAAATAAGGCACTCGTATGAAGGTTATGAAGCCAGCTTTGCTCGTTTCATAAAAATATTTGTGTCCTAATAAATGCCATTATAGGGTCGTTCCATACTATACTATTGGTTTTTGAAGAGATGGGAAAAAACTCCCTCCAAAAGAATTTTTCAAATACTTCAGATTTTATTTGGGTTGTGCATCCTTCTTTTGCGATTTTCTCGAAAGTGGTCCAAACAATTTTGTTTAAGTTCTATATGAATTGCACAAAACGCATATTTTTAACAGATGATATTATAATTATTAGACTATATAAAATTATATTGCTTTTTATTTGAACTTTTTCCCAATACATTTTATGAAGGGTAGTTATAAGCCATTCATTTTATAGGAAAACTTGGGTTGAAGACATGCCCCCAAATAATGCAAACTCTGAACCAGGCTGAGACAATTGAATGCACACTACTGCAATACAGCCGTGTAGCCTACTCCATGCTTGCAATACCCTAATTTTAAAATGCTTCCAATACAAAAGAAATACAGATAGGGTGATTTTATTCCCAAACAGAAGTTATATTAAGTAAGACGTTTGTAGAAAAAATCATACTTCCACGTTGGCCATTGTGGTTACACGAAGAATATGTAGTTCTACGAGTATATTCGATTTCTGTACAGGTCCACTCCAACACTCTGTCCTTCAAATAGCCCAACAAAAAGAAATCCAAAAATGTTATGTCAGAATGGTAGTTGAATGTGCTTGGAGCGACTACAGAGCCACCTAATGGCCAGAAACTAGAAGTCCGTTGGAAATGTAAAAGTCAGTCTGGAACTTCCATCTGTGTGGGTAACATGTAATCGAAAGTTTTTCTATTTGAGTGGGCGTATCTCCATGAATCTTCATGGCAGTCTGGGTGAGCTTATTCCTTTTTGATTTTGAAATCATATTTAAGTTTAGTTGTTTAAAAGAAAAGAAAACTTTTGCTCATCCATTTTTCGACTCAAAATTCCGTTTAGAGTAGTTTTGTTTCAACATGAATATTTCAGCTTTCCGGCTATGTTCTGGTCTTTGAAAAACTACGCCCCTTTTGTTTTTTCTTTACAGCTAAGTTTTTCATTGTCGGTCTGTCCGTCAGTTTTCTTGTCGAGTAAATATTGTTTCCACGTCTTACTAGTTTCTGGCTTCTGGAAAAGGGTTTTATAAATAATTCAGTTTCATTAATATAGAGATTCTATAATGATATAAATCTGTATATTTAGAAATAAATTCATTCGTTCAACACAATTTCCTTTTATCACATAAATTGCATATTTTAGAAATGATCCAGTACCATTAATACACAAGTTTCATAACGATAAATTTGCATATTTAGAAGATTCAGGCATTAAACGCAAAATTCCATTATGATATGAATTGCCATGTCCGAGAGATAATCCAGTTTCTTTAATGCTCAAATTCTATTATTATATAAATTTGAATATTTTTCACGATCAGTTACTAGCACCAATTGTTAGGAACGGGGAATTTTTTCTATCAGGAGTCAATACTAATTACTCCCAGTTGTTATGTTTTGATATAGATTCAGCTGATTTTTTAATATATTAAGAATAATTTGATAAATCTGGTAAAATAGTACCGTTAATAACATATTAAGGACAACTTCCTTCGATTGTAGTTTTAGCAGTGTTATACGTACATTTCGTAAACCTACTTTGTTTAGTATGTCACGCAGCATATTTCTGTCCATTGGACTATGTTATGCTTGTCGAGTCAGTGAACTTCGGTAGCTGGAATGTTCACTGTGACCTATTTTCTGTTACGGCATTTGTGAGTAAGTTTTGCGTAGAATTAATCAAACTTAGTCTATTTCAAGATCTGTACAACGTTCAAAGAATTTAACTTTAGTACTTGTAAAATAAAAGGTGAATAAATAAATAAAAAAAAGAAACAAGGGAATTCTGGATCTGTATAGTGTCAGTTTTAAACAGAAAAGAACGGTACTGAGGTATCTAACAAAATTATAACATTGAATGTCTATTTTGAATATAGTGTCAACCCTGTATATAGAGTAATGAGTTGGCTGTTTTAATTAATTTTGTATGATTCAGGGTTTACTGGACTTAGATATAACCTTGTTTGTGAAGGCGCGTCAGAAAAATGACTCAAATAACTAGGGAGTTTGCGGGGTATTTCCCAAAAAGGTGGTCATTCGTGAAATGTTTGTTGGTCAAAATGATAATGTGCTGAATCACGTCAATTGGAAACAAGACTGATTTTTATCCAGTCTTTGAAATAGAAAAACATATGTAGTCCTTCTGAAGAATAGTCATTTACCGTGAATCGCAGTGTTGTAATTCCCTGTAAGAATTTCTAAACTGCTATGTAAATAGATTTAAAATAATTTAAGATTCTGGATTTGGTGTTTGAATTATTTTTAGGGGAAATTTCCTCAGATACTGTAATTAGAAAGAATTTGCATACAATATACATATTGAAATGTTTGTGGCGTAAAAAAGGGAAAGGGATACATTATTTGTTAACTTATTGCTATTTATCATTGTTGGAAAATAAAGATGTTTTGAAAAGAATTTTCCTTAACTTGTGTTAAGCTCTTATCCATCCAGTCTTTTTTTGAACCTGAAAACAAAAAATTTATCGGGCAGTATGGGCACCAGTGACTGAATATAAATTGTGGCGGATTTACTAAATTTGGAAAGTGGTCAAAAATCACGATCTACATTTCAAAAAGGCACTATTAGCTTCCTGGTGCGAAAATACACCACAATCCCTAATTTTAGTAATAGGAAACGTATTTTTATGTATGACTTGCCAGTTGGGTAAAACAGGGAATTTTTGCATGGACTGAAAACGGCTCCAAACGTGCCAAATGTTGGATGTGAGAACATTTAGGGTGCAAATTCAACTCCTGTTGTATCCAACGGAAAAGACAGTCCTGAAAAATAAACGCATTTACTATTATTTAAAAAGGCTTCAAAATTTGGAAATTTCGGTGTAGTCACTCTGTATACTGGTAGAGGACGTTATGTATTTCAAGGATATATATAATTTTTTTTGCCTAATGGCCTACTTCAGTTATTTATACACGCTACGCAATGCACACGTATTTCTACATACTCACATATGGAGATGAAACATTAACTGCTGTATGTATCGACCGGCAGGAAGCCTCGGGACGAAGGAATGCACATGGAACTTTATTTGTGTTTCTATTCATACAAACAAATTATCAAACCTCCACTGGCAGCAAATAATAAAAAAAAAATAGATTATTCCAAGAAACTCTTCGAACAACAACATATTGCACGTGTTCTCGGTTTACCCAACCTATCAAATATGTATTACAGCAGGCATTTTGGTCAAACATTTCGGAATACTTACAAACTGTATAATTTCAAACAATCTACTATTTGCCTACGGAAATACATAATATGGTCTGGTTGATCACGCAACTGTTTTCATAATTTCCCGCACATGTAGAGTTTCCTGCTTTGGAAAGCACATCTTGAGCCGTTTTAATTTTGTCTTTAATTCTCTAGAGTAGCGAGGGTACTTTACCTCTCGATTACATGGATATATATGCATTCATGAACTTTATTATTGTCTCTGTTGGACATTACTTGATAATATTACAGGAGAAAAATTCTTCTGACACTGGGATTTGAACCCAGGACCTTTAGCTATCCGTGCCACTGCTCTACCAACTGAGTTAATTCAGAGTTCACTTTTCAGTGCCAGATGCAACCTTTCTCCTATAACTGATTGCCATTAATGGTCTGCCTCACTGACAGATAAGTTATGTCATATGCAGTACTGTGAGGCACACTAGTTAGTGATTTTTGTGGCCAGGCTTCCACTGATATTGTACAGTTGACATATATATGTATATATGTGTGGTTCATGAATGCTTATATATATAAGCATTCATGAACCACATATTATTGCCTCTGTTGGAAATTACATGAAAATGTTATAGGAGGAAAATTCCTCTGTCACTGGGATGTGAACACACGACCTTTGGCTATCCGTGCCACTGCTCTACCAACTGAGTTAAGTCAGAGTTCACTTCACTTCACAGCACCAGCGGTGGATATGAATATAACTAGTAATATATTATTAAGAAAATATATGTTTTATAATTCATAATAGATTACACCGAGTCCCTCGAAATTCTGATTTTATAAAACTTATTATTGCTACTGCATCAGCTTAATTAGCCTCGTAAATATCTAAAAATTACAACTGTCAATATATTTAAAACATAGGCATACATTGAACAGGTGTCATAACATTATAAAATGAAAAAAATATTAAATAGGCTACTTATAATTACAACTGGGCTTTCAGCAATCTTCAGGTCCTTAATATTTTCTTGATGACGATCATACGACTTATATGTTTATTTTATAATTCTGTTACACACATAAAGTATACACCGAATCTCCCTCAGGTGAAAGTGAAATTCATCAGGATCAATGAAGATATTTTTCGATTTTTATTAGCTGTTTTTATCCCTACAGATTGAGGTACGTAACAGCACCCTCAGCAGCACCATCATGCTTTGCCACAGAAGATTTAAAAGAAGAAATATACAAATAAACGTCCACTTTCAGCATTAAATTTGTGCATAGGAAGAATACGTCACTTACTCAAATAATTATGTTGAATTTTAAAACCAGTTATTGGTATTTTAATAATTACAGATTCAAATTGTATTAAGGTAGAAGTTAACTGTCGATTGAAATCAGGAAATGCTTGCTTTTATGCAGTTCAGAAACTTTTATCTTCTCGTCTACTGTACAAAAATCTAAAAATAAAAATTTATAAGACAATTATCTTGCCGGTTTATTATATGGATATGAGACACGGTCGCTTACGGGAAGAACATAATATGTGTTCGAAAACAGAGAAGAAAATATTTAAACTTAAGAAAGATGAAAATGGGGACTGAAGAAAATTGCATAACGACGAGCTTCATAACCTGTACTTTTCACCTAATATACTTGTAGTAATGGTAAGTAAATCACGGAGGATGAATTGGGCTGGACATGTTGCGCGCTAGGGGGAGAAAAGACATATCTCAAAAATATTGATCCGAAGGGAAGAGACCACTTGGAAGACCTCCAGACAGGTGAGTGGACAATATTAGAACAGACGTAAGGAAAGTGGGATTTGCGAGGGATGGTTAGATGGAGTTAGCACAGATTAGGGTTGAATGGCGGGCTCAGGTAAGCACGGCAGTGAACCCCCCTCCGGGTCCCATAAAATATATATGTTTCCTTTACCTTGCTTAGGAATTATTTTTTGCCATTGAGTAAGGAAGTAAGTAAGTATTGGTGTTTTAAGAACCTTTTCTTCCCACGTCAACCGATAATAATAATAATAATAATAATAATAATAATAATAATAATAATAATAATAATAATAATAATAATAAAAGAGCAGCACCATGAACGAGATTTAAAGCTCCTTTAATTGTAACATGTGCCGTTTCTGTGCTTCAGATGTGCAGCTAACGCAGAATCATTGGAGAAGTTCCTGGACCACAAATCTGAAACATTAGTTGGGATCTGGTTTCAATTTAATTTCTGTCTTACAAACTTTCTTGGCGAACCAACGTATGAGAGTCCGTTCATTTTCAGCCTGGCGCGTAACGGGGCCGACCTCAAGGCTTTAAATGCTATGCTCCGATACGCCAATGTGAACCTTAATGACATACACAATTAGTTTTAACACGGCCACATTAGAAACAAGTCACACAGCTTCTCTAGAAGATTAAAAGGAAGAGACACATTGAAAACTGTTCAGAAATAAACGCATTGAGAAGGCCATGGATTATGCTAATACAGGATGTTAATGAATAACACCGAAATATTTTACCTGTGTATAGAGGGGACATAAACAAGTAACTTCACTAGGAGATTTTTGCTCTATGACGTAAAATGTGTATGCTACAGAGCATTAAAGTCATTACAATTTGGTGCTCATAAGTCAATAATAAAGCTAATTAGGGTTTAAATTTCCACTAAATTGACTTCATGCCTTAGTGATCGATAAAAACCTGATTCTTAATAATTCATCAACAGCTATATCGAAATTTAGTGTTTCCACAATCTGCAAAAATTACAGACTAATCACATGACTGGCCGCCACTGCATTAGTTTCTTCAATCATAACTCCAGCATTAACAACGAAGTTCCCTTGCTTTGCATTTTTTTTTTTTTAAATGTTAGAAGTCAGTGGCGGCCATGCTCTGGGAGATTTTATGCTGTAACAGGAAAAATTGAATCTATAGAACAAAAATCTCCTAATACGAAAGTTGCTTGTCTATGTCCCCTCTATACACAGGTAAAATAATTCGGTGTTATTCATTAACACTCTGTATAACTGCCTTGGCTGTGTATTTGACGAGTTCTAGCAGCTCTGAAGATCCATAACTGTAATAAATACCTATCTTCGTCAAGCCACTAACAACCGACATCAATATCTGCTATTATCAGTACTTAACAAGGTATCGAATCTGTACATGTTCTATGGTCAAAGTCATTTACGGGTAGGATCTACTGATCCTGCTCAACAAAGTCACAGTATATTATGATAGTCGTTGGGAAGTGTGACTTAACAGAATCGAAGAAAAGTTTGATTCTATTATACATTTTGCACACATAATTATATCGCATAAAATTTTTTATACGATAAGGGGAAAATCTGAAAAACTTACGTGAAGTATTAGTTAAAAACAAATATCTGCTCAAGAAGCTAGGCCCCAATTCTAAAACGTTACTATCCAATCTTGGTACACTGTCTTCGTGATCTCAAGGATGATGGAGATCGACTGCTTTCGTCCGGCGGTTTTCAAAAGTTGTTAATGCTCATTACGCGTGTTCTTATTTTTATGTATTATAAATTTTGCAAGCACAACTAGTCGCATGGTACTTAATTCGTGGACACTAACCTTGAGTACCAGTACGGGGTGTAGTGCGGTAACGAACTCTGTTAAGTTAGATTGCCGGCACTGGGTACTGGAAATTCTACTTTCCACCACGATAGATGAACGGACAATGGATGAAAAAATCGTATGCGAAACTCACATAACTTCCTCTGCCCAAATAAATGTTAGCCTCTTAGACGGAGCCGTGTTCGAGAAAATCGCGACAAACGAAATTTTCTTAATTTACAGTTCCGATAAAAATAAGAGAAACTCGTCACCAATCTTCATGTCAAATCCCCGAAAGGTACCTAACCCAAACACAAGTTTTGTTTTCGTACGATTTTCCGTTACAGGAGGCCGTATTGCAAAGAGTGCGTATTCAGAGAGGGTGGCTTATAACTACCCTTCAGAGATTTTTTCGAAAAAAAAATGTTTTAAATAAAACTTTTAGCTCTTAACTTTTCAACCCATGTGCAAAATTTAAAGAAAATCGTTGAGCCATTTTCGCGAAAAACGAAAATTTATTATATGAAGTTCCCTTAAAAAGAGCAGAAACTTGTCGCCAATCTTTGGGTCACATCTCCAGAAGGTACCTGACCCAAATACAAAATTTTGTTTTCATACGATATTCCGTTATGGAGCTAAACTGTTCACAGACATCCACACAGACACTCAGACATGTTTCCAAAATAGTATTTTTGGATTCAGGGAACCTCAAAACGTGTATTTCTGTTAAAAACTCATCTTCAAATTTGGGGGTCGAAAACAATACTTCCTCTACCTACAGTACCTATGGTACGGGCAGAGGAAGTAAAAATACTTACTTACTCAATGGCAATTCATAAAGGAATATTATCTCCTTTTTTTAACCTGGAAGTTCATTGCCGCGCCGTTCTTACATGAGCCCACCATTCAACCCTATTCAGTTCCAACTCCATCCAACCATCCCTCACAAATCAGTCTTCCCTTAAATCCATTCTAATACAGTATTAGTCCTGTAACTGTCCTCCCATCTACTTCTAGGTCTTCCAAGTGGTTTCTTCCCTTCGGGTCTCCCAGTCAAGCTTTTTGAGATATGTCTTTCCTCCCCACCCCATTTCATCCTCAGTGATTACCCTTATTATATTCGGTGAAGAGTGCAGGTTATGAATCTCGAGATAAGAGAAAAAACACCATAGA
This sequence comes from Ectobius pallidus, assembly GCA_964059195.1. Taxonomy (NCBI): domain Eukaryota; kingdom Metazoa; phylum Arthropoda; class Insecta; order Blattodea; family Ectobiidae; genus Ectobius; species Ectobius pallidus. The sequence continues at coordinate 76,968,411 of CAXKWD010000010.1, read as the reverse complement.
AAAAACTAGTTAATCATTATACAGACGTTTTTAAGTCTTATCTCACTGAAGAGAATTACATTATTTTATGCTTTTCTGCACATAACATAAATGATCAGTGAGGTATAAGACAGAACTAATTATTTACACTAACACTGTGCAAACCATCGTCGACCTTACTTCGAAACTTCCAAAACGAGCAACGCTAATATTCAGAAACTTGTATAGTCACTGTTTTATTCATCTTGAACCAATCGTGCTTGGCGTGATAATGAGAGTGAAAACACGAAGCTACTCGAGCCGCAATCTTGGCTATATTGCTCCACATCTAATAAACTCCAATATGGGGGGATTCTGGGGGCCAATTTGGAAGTTCAGGGGTTCTAAACAAGCGCAAGTAAAGCGTTTTAGTGCTCCCTTATTATAGTAGTAAGTAGCATGAAATACAAAAAACAAGCCGCATTAAAATGAAATAAATATAGCATACATCTAAAAATATTACAAGACATAAGTGGGTAATGCGATCTACCAGCCACATAATTCTGTGGTTTGATTCTAAAAGGGCCATTGTCATAAAACTTGGTTTTCAGATAACTGACTTTGTAGCCTTTGTAGAGGTAACTTCCGACATTAGCCTCTAAGGTTTCTGTATTATGTGTATTAATAGCATTGGCACTTTTATTATACGAAAGATAAGGACTAACCGAGCTCAATAATGCATAGATCTCATTTCTGCAAGAAATTGACATTAGCCCTTTTAGAACCAAGCCACATATATTAGACTCCATTCATGAAATAAAGCTATCACGGCAATAACTTCGACTTAGATCCATGCAGAATTATCATGGGTAATCCCACGAGAGTTGACGAGTTTATCGATAGATTCGCGACTGCGCAGCAGGAGCGAATTTATCTGATGCAACTCGTCAACTCGAGTTGGATTTATTAAGACTATTCCATGAATAAAATGTAACGGATAATATAAATAATAATTACTTTCGTGCTTCGTTGTATAAAAACAAAACTAAAAGTTGTGAGATCACGGCATGCTGTGACTCAACCATCCATGAATCGATTCGAGCTTCCTTGGTGTAATCAGTGCTACCAAATGAGCATATAAGACATAGTTAACTTCATTCAGGTAAGCTAACAGCAGAACAGAATAAAAACACACGAACTGGCTTGCACCGAATCGAAATTGTGTTCTTAATCAATGTACATTTCTATTATTTCAATTTCTAAACAAGTTATGTTGTATAAAATAATCTGTTTTCGTGCCGCGTAGTGGCAGCATCTGACTGTTAATCACTGCACACTGATACTTGCGTCTCCAGTAACGAGCAGACGGTTTTATCACGATAAAACACCATCCTCGCGATTCCACAAGAATATTGCAAGATAAACGGCCGTGATTGGTCTATATCTGAGAAATTGCTAAACGTTATTGGTCAATATCAAACACTCGGTGTATGAGTTGAATAGTCAGGTTTAGAATATCTTGTCATGAGAGATTAGAAAACACACATAATAAAAATTATTATTATTATTATTATTATTATTATTATTATTATTATTATTATTATTATTATTATTATTATTATTATGGCATAATTATGGCCTTGCGCTATTATGTCTCCAAAAATGTTTCACCACATTGTGACATTTGTTGGAAAGAATTATGATTTTTTCTCATAACTAATTTGACATGATATCTTTGATGTATTATAGTATTTACATATTGCTCAGGTGGTAGACTTTTATTAAAATTGTATATTTTAATTTCCTCTACCCAGTGCTTTAGTTGGGCCGGTACGCACCGGTACGCAGTACCGGTATAAAATTATTTTCCTTCTACCTTACCGGGAAAAATATGTGCTCCGGTACGTCGTACTGGCAGTACAGGAACGATATTGTCCTAAAATACTTATTAAATGTCCAATTCACGAGAGTGTATTTGTTAATAATGACAAACACTATTAAATTCGCAATAGATATGCGTTCTATGGAAGGTGAGTACCCCCATAAAATATTTTCCAACTAAAGCACTGCCTCTACCCTACCAATAGTGAAGGAAGTAGGCCGACTAGGCCTACTATGTTCAACGCTGAAAATTGATGTCGCGTTTTCAGCAATAATATAATTTTAAAGTCATATGTAGGCCTATCAAAAATGTAATTTTCAGAAACATATTACCTGTGTGTAAATACGTATTCATGAAACTATACAATGGTCTCATAGGCGGGTGTGTATGTGCGTCAGTGTATAGCATAGCTAGTACACCGCAGAAACACATTTTAAATTTGGGTTAGATACATTCTGGAGATGTGAAATAAAGATTGGCGATGATTTATTCAGTTTTATCACCACTATATCTGTTTTGTAATTTTATCCAAAAAAATCTTTAACGATTTTGTTTAAATTTTATAAATGAGGTGCTTAACTCTTACTAAGACCTAAAACTTTTATTTGGAACATTTTCAGCAAAATTCTCTGAAGGGTAGTTATAAGGAAGTCACGTTGCACAAACTAGGGCTTATGTCTTGCCTGGCGAATAGTACACCTTTGCATGCGACTGAACCAATTGAATACGTACTTCCTGCAACGCGCCCTCATAATCTATGTCATATTTTACAGCCGCGGTGGTGTAGAGGAAGCAAGTCCGCCTCTGGATCCGAAGGTGGTCGCGGGATCAAACCCGGCCGCGGTCGATGGATTTTTCAGGACGTAAAATTTCTGAGCACGGAATCCTCCGGGAGGGACTTTAAGCTGGGGGGCCGGTGTCGTACAATTTACGGTACGTAAAAGAACTCCAAGCCTAAATTAGAGCCTCTGAACAAAATTTCTCGGCCATTTCACGTCCAAGTAATACATTTGTTTCCTGAGGGAGGCGATGGGCTTACCACCTGTCCCTCTGTCCTCCCGCGGAAAACAAGCGTAACTCCACTTGGAGGCCCTAATGCCCCGACACTTTGGGGATACAGAGGAACTCAGATACGGTACGGTATCTTTTAGGAAAATTTCAAAATCGAACCAGACAGATGTTCAATTTTCCGCTCTCTAGCCTTCTTTTTCATTTTACTAGTGTAATTGCGTTTCATGTTTGCTTTTTTTTTACGATGGTAGGCCTAACACAAACTGCTTATAGGCTATTTCAAGTACGAAACACTTGCATTAATTCGATCTATCAAACTGCTTGTATACTACGAAATTACCTTATAAACTTACCTGCAAAATTGTCATTGACTCCGATGCCTGTAACTGCTGAAAGTTAGGTTACGGTACGTTGATCTGCCCCATTGAACCTTCACAGTTTATTATTCACCACTTAGGCCTATAGCACAATATATAACTTTACGATGTCACTCGACATATTATAAACAGGCATAATTACTCACAATTGCGTTATAAACTCCCGAATTGAGGTTATAAAACATCCCAAACGTTGATATAGGCCTAAAACTCTGCACTTGCGGTCCGACACACTACTGACAGCGCCACACACAAATGTAGTCAGCCATGCCGTGAATCATGATTGGCTGAAAGGAACACAGCTGACACAGTGCTGCCTGCACATCGCATTCCCCCATCAACCGTTTCATCAACACATAAACAAAGAAAACATTTTTTGCAGTAAAACAATCCAATGCCTCTGCCTACTATAGTGAAGCTCTTATCAGAAATGTACAAAACTTACTTCTCCTGTCTCAACGGCAAGCAGGTAAACTATTAGCAAGCAGACAAGTTCATTTATTCCTAGAAGGATTGAGTTGAGTCCACTGCTGTGGCGTTCGCTCCTCTCACGCAGCGGGCCCGGGTTCGATTCCTGGTCGGGACAAGTTACTTAGGTGGGGTTTTTTTCTGGGGTTTTCCTCATCTGTGAGACGGGAAACTTTAGGCCCTTGTGATCTCAGATATCATCTGGCCGTCATTATCATCTTCATCGCATCCTCGCCTTGTTTGGAGTGTGTGTGTGTGTGTGTGAATGGCGTGTCTCGTCCTATGTGTTCGTGTTGTCTTGGAGGTGGCCCCGGCAATAGGCTGATCACTCATCCGGGGAGGTCCTCCATGTCCTTGTCTGGTCCAAAAAGTATGTATGTGATCCAAAGATAATCCCTCTCCCGACAGGTCACGGCCCTGTAAGACCCGGGCGGATTGGGTCGCTTAATCCTCAAAGGGAGAGGTAAAACTAAGATAAAGAAAGAAAGGATTGGGTTGAAAGTTGAAAGTTCTGTTGTCAAGTGACATACGATAGCTTCATCAATTACGGGATAACATAACTCTAACTCTATAACGAAATGACAATTAACCACAAATATAACTACAACTTAACAGTATAAGCTGGAATTGGAAATACCAAAATATTATCAAATCTCCCTTTCCAAATTCCAATCTCAGTAACTTTTCTGTATACGGAAGGCCAGATTTTAGATACCGGTACTAATTTTAACATCAATTAAATTTATCCTTTATTCTGTCTTTCGCTGTTTTATATTTCTTTCATGTGTCTTGCAAACAATGATCTTGGTGGGGGTATCGCGAGACCTCATGCATCTGGGCAGGGGATGGAAGGACTCCTTCCTGTGTGATCAGCACGAAGCGCCTTCTCTTAAGATACCAAAATGTGCACTGAGATTGAACATAGAGTGTCCGGGACATGTGTTAAACAGATTCCAACACAGCATTCGCCTTTGCGAGTGGGGAAACCTCTGAGAAATAGACATTTAGATTAGCCGGCCCAGGGATTTCATCCTGTAACCTCCTGAATTTATGTATCTTGAACAACACGCGTTCATTTCAGAGTTATTTGTTTTAATTCCATGTTCCGTCCCTATTTCTAGTGTATAAAGATATATGTTTTATGATCTTTTATATAGAAAGATTATAGGGTAGAAGAGCGAAAATGTATGAGAGTTTGAAAAGCATATTTCTAACAAAAGGGAATGGCCGATGGGTATATATTATACAGTAGTTCTGCATGAGCGAGTCTACATGGTACCTGAGTCGGACACAATTAGTTGAGTAGCCCGGTGGAGCTTTTTTAAAACAAAGACATCAATCTTCTATGTTTCCAGGAGCTCCAGGGCCTGCCACTCACAGGGATGGAAAAAATAAAACACAAGCTGGCAGGAAGGCATGAAGAATGTTTTCAAAATCCCCCCAAATCCGATTCACTGAGATTACATGTAAAAGACGAGTAAATATACTGCACCTTCTCTCACATAAATATTTTTATTTCAAATTCATTTTTATGTTTGTCTTTCGAATGGGGATGGGGGGAGGAATATTACCAGCTTTCATGTTATTCTTTTATGAAAATTGAACATATAGTATATCATTAACATTATAATATCGTCTCGAGCTTTATAAACACCATAAATATGGAAGTGTGGATATATGAGGTGACTAATTTACATTTTACAATTATTTATTTTCATTTTCTCTATCCGTATCGTGGATAGGTTTAGGGCTACCATGGGTAGATAAAGTATAGTGTTCACCCCCTTAAAATCGATTTAGAATTTCGTTGTAGATAAAGAGTAGGTTTTGAGGCCTCCTGACTCCAAAAATATTAATAAAAACGAAATTTTATATTAAAGATAAGCATCTGCCAGTGATGTAACACGAGGGAAGTCGACAATTTTTCCTTACTTAACTATATTTTTATTAAACACAGTTACAGTAGGCCTACTTTTGATCAAAATTCTAAAAAAGTTCTAAATTTTTGTTGATATATATAATTCAATAACGTGTAATTTAACCGATATTTATAAATGTCTTTTTCACTCATAACGAAGCACTTCATGATTATGAATTAAAGACCTTTTTTATTTAAAAAAAAGGGAAACCCACATATTTTGATGTATTCACCTATTAAAAAATTAATTTACGTTTATTTTGGCTCATTATTAGGGTTACTATATTTCTGATTTCCCAAACCGGGACAATTTGACAGGGTCTTTTCAAACAGACATTATTAACATGGTAGGCTACTAGCTTTTCACTTTAAAAACCAACAATTTCTTAAATGCAGTTTACAACTTAAGAAACTTCACCTTTTTTGTACCTTTCATATTTTTCACTACAAACAATTTTACTTTAGAAATTTCGTATCTTCAAAAAATGCAAGGCAAGTAAAGTTTTTATTTTATTTTGATTCGTAAATGTTGTTTAATATAATTCTCTCCATCTATGTCAAGTTTCATTATTAACGTAAGTAATGTTTTTACTATGCACTATCGTCAAATTAATAGTGGGCTATGTACTGTATAACAAAGTCTCGGGTATTAAAATAAAGAGAAAAGCTAGCTTTCCAAATTTTAGCTCACCTCTGTTATAGAATACTTTCCAATTTAGCATCGCATTGTAGGCTACTATTAAGTTTCGTATCACTAACTTATAAACTTAATTTTAGATGTATTAAGTTCTATAGAGAATAATATTATAAACTCGCGTTAATGCCGTTACACGATGAAGATCTAAACATATATGAAATTTGATAACACCATTTGATTGGTTAAACACCATCCTTTAAAACTTAGCGTGTTTATGTTATTTATACTCCTATGAATAATTCTGAAAAATAAATTAAACATTTTTTTTTTAATTTTTTATGCAGTATTTTTTAAATTTAACTGTATCTCCATAAATATTTGAGTACAAAAATAATACTTATTTATCTTCACCTTTCTCTTCAGAACTCACGTTCAAGGTTTCAAAGAGAAGATATAAAAATTTTATCATGTGGGCCATTTTGATAGATGAAAATTAGAAGAAAAAAAAAGGATAAAAACTAAGGTGAAACTTAAGCATCAGACATTTCTGAGTGTGCATTGTCATTTAAAATTGGTTGGAGGGTGTTATAACATCAATTAATAAAAAAACTGAAGTCTATAAAAGATCTAAAAGGTTAGGATTTTTTTATGAAAATCATTTTTTCCCCTCAAAGTTTCTGTTCAGAGTTCATTGGTATATTCCCTTAAAGTTTCCGCGTATTTCGATAGCGAATAAGATAAGAAACTAATTTAAACTGTACCTAACATAAACATATCCCGGTAATGACATTCATTTTACACACCAGCTATTATCACAGTGGATTGATTTGATAAGAACGGACTTGCCCAAGGATATTACGCGCCACACAGGAAGTTTGTGACAAGTTTCTGAGGAAGTGGTACATCAGTTGCTTGAGTTTTGCGCACTGGCTGTATGAACTCTACAACGTATAAGAAATGTAAGTAATATATCATATTAATTTTTAGAAAATGAAAAATTTGGGCGAATAGAACAGTTGCAGCTGACACCGTTTTCAAACCTCCGTGCGGTTCAAACTGGCAGTACATGCATACTTTAGTCACATTTCTCTCAATTTCAATTTGTAGTATGTTATTTTATACCACATTTAATACCTACTTCTCCCACAAAAAATTAGATTTTGTGAAATTTTTCGCTGTACTTTTGAATGTGTCTCATAAAATTATTGTTCGTATTTTTTTTTCAATACGACTTAGATCCTTTTTAAAAATACATATATATATGTATAGTCATACAACAGCTTTTTAATTCTTAATTAGTCTGGGTGAAATATGTTTTATAACAAAAATTATAAACAACAAAAAAATCCGTAAATAATATTTCTAAATCAAGCATCAAAGATTCTCACATAAAAATATAAAATTCGTATTTTAATAACTGTCGGAGGAGAGAGATTTAAATTTTCATTAAACAAAATCAAATAAATTCATAGTCAATTTCTCAGAAACAAACTGAGATATTAGAATGAAATTTTTAACTTTAATTTCTGTTTACATTTTTAATAAGCTTGAAAAATTACAAGTTTCTAGGACAAATAGTATAGAAATTCAATCTCATCACTTCGGCCATTCCTTAATTTCCACGAGAGGTCCAGTGATTACAATTATTGTATGTTATACAGCACTATAATAGTATATTGCGATACTAGTTCCGTAAGCGGTGCATACGGATCGAGGAAAGAGTTTGAAAAAACGAGGCACTTGCGCCGAGCGCCTCGTATTTTCGATTTCCGAGATCCGTTATGAGCTTACGGAACGAGTATTGCATGCTATTTTTTGCATGATGATTATTTATATCAATTTAATTATATTAATTGAGATATTAGCTGAAAATATTATGTATATACAATATTGAAGATAGATGTTATATTTCAGAAAGTGATTCGCATGTATTGGTTGTTATGGGGACTGAATATTTGTCCTGTTAAAGCCGCCACAAACTGGGGGGCCTTGGTTCCGGTCTTCGATAAAGGCTTGTATTATGATAGTTTTACTTACGGCACGTGTGCTTTTTGTAATTTTTACAGCACTGAGATTTCTTTTGTTTTCATAGCAACCAGATTGCATGTGGGAATGTCAAGTTACGATCCACGGCAACAATATTCGTAAGTGCCACTAATTAGTTACGTCGTGCAGAAAAATTACGAGTGTCATGATCTCCTGTTCTTGTCGCGACAGTTGCCTTGCCTGTGCGGTTGCCGTAGTTTCAATGCCATTCATGACGAAGTTGGTTGCATTGGTTGTTATTGTAATGTAATTTCTATGTGATTCGCTTAACGAAGTAATTTTACTATAATGTTTAGTATAGGGTGTCCATTCGTCCCGTTTTTTCGGGACAGTCCCGTTTTTTGACAAAATGTCCCGCTGTCCAGAAAGTTTTATTGGGGCACTCAAATGTCCCGCTTTTTTGTGATTGTGATTGTGATTGGACAGTGTGTTTCACGCTACATTAATGAAAATTACAACAGTGAAGGTCTTGCTCATTGTCATAATATATTTTAATCTCTATATATATAAAAGGCTTTGTCCTGACTGACTGAATGAATGACTGACTGACTGAATGACTGACTGACTGAATGACAGGAATCAACGTACAGCCTAAACTATAACAGGTAGAGACTTGGAATTTTGACAGTACCTTCGTTTCATAATGTAGGTGCTCATTGAGAAAGGATTTTGAAAAATTCTGATTCTAAATGCCAAAAATTAAATGTTTTTGAAAATACTTAATCCCTTTTTACATAGAATTATCAATTCCAAATCACAGAATATATTGTTGCCAAATGGTATCAGATAGGCTTGGAAAAAACAAATGAAATGCACTTTTGACAAATAAGAGAAGTTATCAAAATAATTCATGTTATAAATAAATATTACAGAATGAAATCCACTAAAATAATGGAATCACATAACTTTCTCTACCCTGGACATAGAGAAAACAAAACGAGGTATGGTAATGTGTATATTATTATATTATATCGCAGGTTTTTGGAGAGAAAAGTATGAAAGTGATAATGCTTTCTGTTTAATTTCATCCCCAAAACGGCTTTATGGTACCGGTAACATAAGAGTGGGAAATTTCCCGCCTCGATATTACAATTTTATGTTACAGGAATTTCTGTTTCTTCTTATTTAAACCTCTACCAGGCTTGCTGTGCACTGTACAAGCGATGGGATGCAAAATTCTAGATCCTCTATGAGCCATAAAAAACTATATCAAGCGTTTTCTGAGGGAATAGTTTGAGTGTAATAAGTCGTTCTTCCTATTTCAAATTATAAATGCCTATATAAGGACCTAGAATTTAAAATTGAAAATCCTTCATAAGTTAATTTCCAATTACAAAATACAAAACCCGGGCGACGCCGGGTCTTTTAAGCTAGTGGAGTAATATGTGCTGAATGATAAATTATAAGAAAAAACCCACTTCTTGATAGGATACATAACAGTGAAATATACAGTTACAATGAGGCAAATATCTCTGTGGGAAAAAATATCTACAGAGTGGACCAAAAGTCGCGATCGGATATTTTGTATGTTAGTTTATGCAATAATAAAATGCCACTATTGACGTAAAAACTTTATTTATTGAAGTAGAAAGTATTAAGGGATGAAAATATGGTAAAATAAAGTTCCCTGGGCCTGTCAGCGTCATTGTTAGACGTCCAAAGTTTCGGTATGTGCACCACCGTTTTCCGCACACGGTTGAATGCGCCGCCATGTCCTTCTGCTTGCCCGCCTCAACATTTCGGGAGCGATCGTTCTGAAGATACGGATGATCTCTCTCTTAAGTTGTTCAACAGAATCCGTCCGAATCATTCCAACCCAAGATTTTCTTTTAAGTAGGACCAGAGGCAGTTGTCGCACAATGAAGTTCTTGGGATCTGCATTTCTGCCGATTGTTGATTTCATCGGTGAACGCTCCAATGATTCACTCAGACGATTATTGACATCAGAGCCGCAATATTTTTTAGGTTTTCCGCTGCGTTTCTCATCCAATACAGAGCCTTTTGAGAAAGTCTTCTTTTTCAGTGTCCGTAGTTTGGCTTCAGTGAGAGCTGCTTTATTGAAACGAAAAAAGAAGTCTCTCTGATTTCTTCGTATGTTTCGCCAGTTTGTTCTTTTTCATGAACCCACTCACTAACAATGAGACGTTCCTCAATCGTATATTTACTTATATCCGCCGTTGCTTACAACACAAACCTAACACAGCGTTTCACATCGACAACAATCGCCTAATAAACTCGCGCGCAAGAAAACTCTGGCTTGTCCCTAAAACATAACAATGTCCTTGCTCTATCGGAAAATTGACAAACTAATCCTACAAAAAATATATGAAGGGGGTAAATATTCCTCTCAGCCCATGAATAGTTTTTAATTACTTTTCGGTTTCGGAAAATGAGTTATTTCAATATAAACATTATCCGATCGCGACTTTTGGTCCACTCTGTACATCAGTCTGCAGAATAAATTTAAGAAGTCATTTGGGATAATTTATGTGCATGAGACAAAGGTAAATTGTAAATATTACGTAAATATGCGAATTTAATTTTTGTTCTCTTTTTCCTTAGTTGTCTCAGGTTAATTACAAAAAATTTAAAATGTACCGTTTTTCTATAAACATTATATGGACACCCTAGTTTAGTATCGTAAAATGAAAAAATAAATAAATACCTGCAAATAAATTTATGGATTCCCCCTAGAACAAATTTCCAACTTCAGCTCTGGTATTATCTATAATGAAAATAATATTTTGAAGTTAACGCAGATACAAATGCATCGGCTAACAATAATACCAATCTGTCAGATAGTTTTTTAAATAGTAATGCCAAATAACGATGATATCATAAAAAAGTAAATAGTTGCACAACACAAAAACTGGGAATTGAGAATTGTATTGCAAATAGAATAGCAGATTAACTATTAACTTAGTGCTCTAGTAATTTAAGAACCTACAGGCTAATTATTGTATAAGATTTTGCTTAGGCCTATATTAATTTGTTGTTATTTATTTTCAGGGAAAATTTGATGCCACTGCTATACCTCATCCTGAGGGCTGCAACTCTGTTTTCAACTCTAGCTGCAACTCAAAAAAGTTACTGCAATTACATAAAACATTCTTTTACATTACAATGTTCTCACCATATGATACAAAGACTGGAGAAAAATAAAGAGCCATTCGATGTACTAGGAAGGAAATACGATCAAATAAACATCAACTACGCTGATCTTCAATATCTCAATCATGACGCGTTTGAAGACAAGACAGACCTCATAATACTGGATCTAAGCCACAATCTAATAGAAACTTTGGACAATAGATTGTTCCTGAAACTCACGAAACTTATATCAATATATCTGTCAGACAACAGACTCAAAAATCTTTATGACGGAATTTTTGTGAATCAAGTCGAACTAATTAGATTGAACTTGACGATGAATAAATTGATGTCCATAGATCCTGCTATTTTGGAACCGCTAGTGAATCTGAAGGATTTTTACTTGTCTGGAAATCCTTTTTACTGCGATTGTAAACTTTGGTTGACATTGCAATGGTGTAAAGAAAAGCAATTATTTAATCTCTCTACTGTGAGATGCGCAAAACCGAACAACATAACATGGCTGACTTGGTCATCAGAACTTTCGACTCACGATTGTCCTGCTTTTCCTTTGACTCAACCATCGGACATACTCCTCACAGTAGCTATAGTATTTCTGACTGTCTGTTTTATAGTATGTTTATTGCTGGCAGGAGTACTCTACTACTGCAGAAGAAAGAATAAGGTTAATGCCGCAAGGGTACCAGAACCGAAGCGCAGATCTGGTCAAGACAATCTCCACTCCGACATGCCAAACTCTGTGAGCTACCTTTCAGTTATACCAGAGATCACTGAATGTTCTTCAAGGGCAGAATCGTGTGTCAGACTGGCGGTGGCCAATGAGTTTGAGCTTCAAGTAATGCCAACAAGACATTCGTTTGAGAACCCCATGTTTGTTGAACCAGGTTCAAAGCGACTCTCTACTTTCAAGAGCAATCTCGATTCAGGAGAGGGTGTTATTTATTCCGAACTGAATTTTGCATCGAAAGACCCGAGTGTGACGACAAACCTTAATAATGGTGTTTCTCCAAACGTTTCGGCGGCAGAAGGTTTGACCGTACTGAATCCTGTTTACTCTGATCCCATATTCAGAAAAATCTCCATTCCAGAGATTTCCTACGACGCCCAAGACTTGTCAGACTCTAGAATCTCCATTGATAACCCGCTCTATTCTGAACCGGATATAAGGAATGATCCTGGTAATGTCAAGATGGCTGTTTCAGAAGAGAATCCTTTTTATGCTTGTAGTGAAAAATACGCTAAAACCAATCCGAGTGTGATCGTGGAGAGCGTCGAGTATGCAGAATTGCTTCCACAAGTGGCTCAAACAACAGAAGTCCTGGCTACACAACAAAATTCAGTTCAACTAGAATCAGCTCTTATTACCAAAAATCCCGTTCAGTAATCCAAGTATAAGTGGGTGAGAAAAGTGGATCCCTGAACAAAATTCAGTTTTTTCTGCGCAAAATAAGTTTAAAATTTTGTAGAAACTATCATTCTTTTTCAAATTCGTGTGAAACTATTCTAAATGCTACAACTGGTATTATAGGTAGGGCCCGGATTCTTAGGTTGTAAATTATTTCGTTCCTTGCTAGCTAACTGTGATATTTTAACATAATTATCCATTTCATTGTCATGGCAGTCACATACTCGAATCTTATAAAACTCAAAAATGGCTAAATAAGATGTTAAAAACTAAAAATGACTAAAACTGCTTTTCAAGTAAAATGCGTTAAAATAACAATAATAATTACAAAAATTAATCTAATTATTATTGTTCTACTAAAAATTACTTGTTAAATATCTGCCTACAGTTTTCTCATTGTTTCCAGTATATTTGTAAGATAAAATATAGCATTACTTTTGTAATTTTGTAACCCATTGTAAAAGAAATCTTAACTGAACCGAAACCCCCGGTTTTTTTAGAAGCAAATTAAAGATAATCATGCAGTTTATCCACAGGGTTTGCTCTAGAAAGATGCCGTAAATTAAGTACCGGTATTCTAAAAGTTGATCGATTAATTGAAAAACGTTCTTGTTGAGTTCATATGTTGGTGTTGGAAATTACAGGGGTAAGTATTCCTATAGTTTTGTAGTTCAGACCCATGGAAATTGAATTAAAAATAAAATGAATTAAAATATTTTTTCATTGTGTTTATTGTCGTTATTAAAATGAAATTAAAGAAAATCGTCTGAAAATGGTAAAAGAAACTAAACTAAAACTAAATTCATATATATTTAAAAACCTAGAAGAGGGTTTATAAAAACCTAAAAATACGGGCCCTAGTTATAAGTAGGCTTGCCAGACGTCCCGGTTTGACCGGGACAGTCCCGGTTTTCAGACAAAATCCCGGTTTCCCTGCAGGTTTACTTCACGTCCCGGTAAAAATTCAATTTGATTTTCTAGATGACCAAAAAAAGTCTAAAAAAAAAGTCCTAGTCAATGAAAAGTACATGCAAATATTGTTCAAATTTTTATTCCTCATTCAAAGTGTTTCTTTTTACTTAAGTAACTTTTAAATATTAACATGTTAGAAATAAAATGTTTAAATTTATATGCTTATGTCATTTATTATTACCCCTGGTTTAGGTTCCTAATCAGTAACCATTTATTCATAGCATTGAGAATAAACTGCCCTCTAAAACACTCTAAAAACCCGCCAAGGCTGTGCACCCTTGAATACCCGCGACGCTGGGGGGCATTCCGGTGTCCCGGTTGAACATTTCGGAAATCTGGCAAGCCTAGTTATAAGTAAAGAATAATTTAACTCTGATAGTCGAGTCTGTCTCGTTTACGATGAAATAAATCCACCTAGCTAGCCTAGAGATAAGTGTTTCTGACTACGCATGATTATTCGGCGTCATCATCACCTTAAATTCGGTCTACTAGCACGACAATTCTAAGTACAATCAGTGAAATGGATAGCAGGAAATTACCAACAAGAAGAAAGAAGTCAAACCGATCCCTCCCCTTTCAGTTAGAAAGTTCGATCAGCCCACCCACGTTTTCAAGTCACAAGAATAAACGGATTAGGAAGGTAGCAGTGAAATGGTAGACTAGTTGTGTAGTTGACAAACCAACTATCTGATGTCAGTGTCTAGTCTCAAGTTATATATGAAAATAATGAAGATATTATGTAAGGTATATCTGGAGTTATGCAACAATGCACATAATAAAATATTATGTTTGTTCGTAAAGGAATTGATACCCTTTAGTGCTACCTGAAAAAAATATTACCTAGCCATAGTTGTTCACACATCTACAGCACAGCGAGGATTTATCCGGCTGCGATACTTATTTAATTGGTTTGGAAGTTTAGTTACCTTAAAGCCCTATAACTAAATAAGCATCAGGATAGCAGTAGATGTCTAGTGGAAGATTTAGAATGGGACTAGATATGTCCTTTAGGAGCCCAGTGGTCAGCGTACGAAGCTGAAAACATGGGCTCGAATCCCCCTCAGGTAAAATGTTGTTCTAAAAGATACAATAAGCAATTCTGTGGACAATAGTCAGTTATTTTTCGCTAAAACATTTTGCCTAGCATCTTATAAAATAAAATTTGTCCTGAGCGAGAACTGAACTAATGTCGTTTGCCTAGTATGCTGATATCAAGAATCCACTATCAGAGTTAGATGCTTCCTCGCTACATTGTAGAAATGTCAGCATCTGTCGTGGGATCTGTAGAGATATTTGAAAATAATAAAAATGGTTTGTGCCAGAAGAGCTTAAGTAAACTAAGATAAAAATCGGGATCGATTCCTGCTTAAGAAAAATTTTCTGGGATTAAGCTATTTACGAACCATGAGCTCAACTCCAGATAGCTATCTGTTTAATCAACAATACTAATTTTAATAATATTCTAATATTAAGTAATATTATATATATATATATTTAATTTGGTCCTGTAACATCATTTCATTCGCTATGACCATCAGCTATAGACTGCGGAATCAGACTGTGTGAATTGATGAGTAGCAGCGAATGCAATTTAATCAATATGTATTCTACTGAAATAAATAAATTGTACACTTTTTTATCCTGTTAAAGTTAGCCCATAGTTAAGTTTAACTTTGCCTAATGCAGGCTCCTCCCTTGTTAACATATTTTATATCTTAAGTGTTACTACACAATAAAAGTGAATACTCGGTCCCAATCCACTAAATTAGTGCGCCTCACAATACTGCATAGGCCTAGGATGTAAATGTCTTTCAGTGATGTAGACCATGAAGGGTTATCAGTCATACAAGAGAGAATCCATCTGGTGCCGTGAAATGAACTCTGACCAGCTCAGTTGGTAGAGCGTCGGCTCACTGGTTCCAGTCCATTGTCAGAAGAGTTTTTCTCATAAAATTTTCTCACGAAACGCTCAACAGAAACAATATTCTGTGGCTTCATGAACGCATATCCACATGTCTTACTAGTTCATAGGCTAAGTCCTTAAAATTGGAATATTGATATGGATAGACCCAGTAAATTTTAATAGGCTTTCCTTAAGTAACATAGATTTGTTTATTTTCATTTCGGTATAATCTGGTATTCAACTATTTACTCCAGAATATAAAATACCTAGGTAGTAGCAGAAATAAAGAATTACATATTATTATAAACATACTATAGAGGACTCCTTCAGTGTAAAAACCTGTCCATATTAGAGGAGTAAACTAACGGAAATTAAATATTTACTTTTTACGGCCGAATGTTGTACGGCAGAAGTCGGCAATCTTTTGGTGGGAATAGACTGAAGTGATAGGAAGTTGAGTATAAGTGGGCAGGATAAGATTAATTCTTAAAAGGGGAAACATCCATCACAAGATACTGTGGCAATGTTCATTAACTCACTACTTCAAGCCATCAAGAATTTAGAGAATATTTGAAGAATTAACATTTAAATATAAGGGCCTATAGCAGCTATGTAACTTGCATTTATAACTGACCTCAAGAAGCAATATATTTCATTCCTTAGTGACAAAATCTTAAATGAATCGATTCTCAGATCCTGAACAATTTAGAAGTAACATTGCTGCGGCTTCGGTGCTTAGGGGCGTTCCCACCCCGCCTCCCGCCTAAAGGGCACTTATTCAATTCAAGTCAATTCAAACATTGAGAAAATCCATGTACTTCAAAGTTAAATTTTAAACAACTTATCTACAGACCTTGAAATCTGAAAACTGAAATCGATCTAAAATTTACTTATAGGCCTCGATAAAATGGAAAAACCTGGAATTTAATAAAGAAATATGTTTAAAATTCTTCCACGATTTAATTTATCTTTGTCCATTTACGAAAGTGATAAATTTATAGGATTGTGAACTAAGGGATATTGCTCAATATATCCTAAGAAATTAAGTTTGTAACACTTTAATAGCTTTATATAGTTTTTGCTGCTTATTTTATGCATTTTTTAAGAAGTATGCGTCCAGATAACTTCCATTGATCTACTCGGGCATCGAACGCGCGATCATCTGATCCTTCCTGCACTAATAAGCATAATGATGATGATGATAATGATAATAATAATAATAATAATAATAATAATAATAATAATAATAATAATAATAATAATAATAATTACAATAAGAGGACAGAAGATTAAAATATAGGAATAGCTTAGGATTTGTTTGATAGCTCCAGGAATAACAATAGCGTTTAGTTGTTAAAGCAGAATTCTAAACTAAACTGTATTATAGTCCCCACGATTCAGGCCGTGAAGGCCGTTGGGGTTCCTGAAGATTAAACTCCTGTGTTTTTAGACAATTGGTTCATGAAAATGTTTAAGTTCATCATCCTTAAGCACCGGCCACCTTTACCCCTGGATTTCTTCTGATACCATGATAAAGTATAGGCTTTCAAAGGCTAGGTGGAAAATAAAAAAATTGCAATATAGGTATTGGTGCATGTACTTTGTACTTTATGCATGTACTTTAACAATCATTCAGAAGGCTAATAAAAGTAAAAATCAAATAAAAAATCAAGTGCGATGTGCTCACAACCGAAGTATGGATAATAAAACTCTCTGCCTTTACAATCTTAAAGATAATAAAAGAGGCCGTATTGCATATTTTTCTGAATCTTTTTCGAACCAACGCCTATCGTGTTACAGGATTACACACGTAGAGCGGGAAGTTTTACACTTTAATACTAACGTCAGTAACATCCGTTATGAGACACAGAGGAAGACGACTGGTAACTTTTCGCATTTCCTGTAAGATGTAAGCCATTCCTCTAAAATCGATTCATCTGGAAGCAACTATGACAGCTGTAAGTCCATTATATATTTTGATTTTATGTTAATGTAGCAAATATATACCTTTTGAGATAGTGTAGTATTTAACACTTTGGTAGTACTCAGTTATTACTAGACCTGGGATTTTAGGCTCTAAAAGAATTAGTTTTAGGCACCTAAAATAGGCTTTTAAAACAAGTAAATAGACTTTTAAAAAAGAAAATAGGCACTTAAAATGTGCTTTAAAAATGTGTAATTAGATAGAAAATAGACTTTAAAGTATTACAATATACACTTAAACTGTAACATGGTCTTTTTTTACTGCAAGAAACGTGGTAGCCTATATCTATTTTTAAAAGAATTAACTGCAAAATTAGGCATCACGAACTATATTCACTTAAACAGATGTTGTTTCACTGGTTACTTGACACAGTAGTCCTTCCCCCTTAATCCTCCCCCTCCTCCGTCAGTCAGCATTCCTTTAACGATAATTGTTTGGAATAATCAAGTTTCTGTGGAAAACCCACCTCTGCTGTTCTGCTTTTCATTGAGGGATGTCCAGTTAAAGATTGTAAAAATTACAGAAGTTAAATTTTATTTGAAATGTACAAAATAGGCATTTTAGGCACTAAAATTGTAAAATAGGTCCAAATAGGCATTTTAGGGCACTATAAAACTCATGTTATTTCATAAGGAACATACCCCCGCACAAATAAATTACCATAAAAATGCCAGTTCAGTAGCCTATTACGAGCTTTATTTTCTTTGTTCATAGTTTAGTCATAAATGCCACACCTCCTTATTAAAACGATATTAAGATAGCATTCTTATAGTGAGTAAGTTTCGAATGTAAAAGTGTTATTTTGTCGCAGAGGTAACTGTTTACTCAGCTATCGATAAACGTCTCTTTTCTTGGATGGCTGTTGGCTAAATTGACTCAAACAAGAAAGCAATGGACCGTTAAATTTTGATATTAACAGCACCTCAGGTTTCCTATAGGAAGGAGTTAGTGAACACTTTTTAAGTGTTACATTCCTTTCTCATAAAGGGCCGCTGCATTGACCACAGACCAGGGAAGAAGTAACCTCCATTTGAATATATCGCTAATAATAAATAATTATATAATCGTAATGGCCGCTCGCAAGTTGAGAAGGTTACAAATATTGTGTTCAATTGCATACGGTTCCGTGAAAGTTATATAAAAACGATTAAATATTAGTGTTAAATCAAAATAAATAATTATATAATCGTAATGGCCGCTGGCAAGTTGAAAAGGCTACAAATATTGTGTTCAATTGCATACGGTTCCGTGAAAGTTATATAAAAAACGAATAAACATTAGTGCTAAATCAAATAATTCATTCTTAAAAACTTAGGTAAATAATGCATTCTTATAAATTACTAAATTTTGTTTCTACTGCACAAATTTTTAATACATACTAACAACATTTTTTCCGCCTAGAATCGTTTAATAAATGCGATTAAGTAGCAGCATAAAATTTTAATCTTCACAAATACGGTGCAGTGATAATCAAAACTGAGCATAATGGTGAGTGGTTTAAAACGGTCGACCGCGCTTTTTGCCACTTTGCGCCAAACCCCTTAGCATTATTTTACTTCGTTTTCTTACAAATTAGTTCCAAATAATTCATCCTGATTCGTGAGTGATCAATGTTAATATTTCGAACTAGAAAAATTCTGAAACGTGCACTATTGAACCAAGAGTTTAATATAATAATATAATAAAACATTATATAACATACATAACGACACCTAATATAATTATTATATAGCATATAGGCCTATTCATATACATATACATATATATATAATACGGTGTAAATAGTATAACATAAATAAATACTATACAGTAATATAGAATTGACAAGTGATTGTGTTCTGTGAATATAAAATTACAATTTTCTATTCATTGCTTATTCCGAATTCTTTGCATTTTTATTTTTATTGCAACTTGTTTTTACTAATATCGATCCTTATTTATTATGGCAAATAACATAGGTTTAGTGATGACGAAGTTCACGCAATAATGACAAGAATTCCGAATATAAGATTAAGCAATACGGTTAGCAACTTAAACCTTAGGTTTAGGGAATCTTTAAGTACAAATGCAATTGTATTTCATGGCAAAATTGAAACCCCACATCTAGGAACACAATGAATACCCTCTCAACCTGATTAGTTGAACCACTGAAAAGTTACAGCTAAATGTTTTTGGAAATATCTGAGTGTGAGCAAAAATCTCACACGCGATCAATGGCGATGCATTAACCCAGACAACTTTTCCCGGGTTATATGATCCCCACTATGAGAACCCAAAGTGGCAGAACATTATCCTGTTGAAAAATAATGGTGCCTATTACCCTATCTTGAAAATGTTGCATACCATTTGACAACACTAACATGTTGTGCCTCATGGTGACTAACTTGCCTATCATGCATGTGACCACCACCATGCAGTTGAAGTCTGTAAATCGCCCGAATCATACACCATTTCTACTTACATGACAACAATCTACCAAAATGAAATTACTCCGAAAAGTATCAATCATGTAGGCCTACTGCCGTGATCACTCGGGCGTGCCAGTTTTCATCACAAGAATGCATGTATTTCTCATTATTAATATGATGAATAGCTATTTATAAAATAAGAATCCTTTGAAAACTTGTCATAAATGCTCAAGCCAATTACCGGTCTTGTTTTGACTGAGTATACCTACCGGTACATTAACTTTTATGTACAATTTTTACTTTTCTGGCATCTGAAATGTTTCGCTCTGTACATCGCTTTTTAAGTTATTTTAGTACAATAACTGTATAATTCAAGAATCCCTGCAACTTCCCTTTTCACTCAAAAACTTGTTCATTTTCAGATACGGTCAAGGATATTGTGGATTTTTCTCAACATGGCTGTATTTGTACTAAGCCACAAGAAATCCGATTGCTGCAAAAAATTTAACAAACCTTTTAAAGGCCTTGACTGCAGAAACATAAACTTTGAGAAAAACTTTGGTCCCAAAAAATACCCAGTCAACAAACCTGAAAATGTAATTCTTGACTTCAGAGCATGTCATATCAGTAAACTAGAAGACGGTATTTTTGATGAATTAATAATGTTAGAAACACTCAATTTGAGTGTCAATCACATCAAAGAATTACCAGCTAGAATATTTAAGAGACTCACAGCACTAAAATACCTTGACCTCAGTCATAATCAACTGAGAGAGTTGGGGTATCAGTTACTGGAAGAACTGAAGGACCTGAGATCTCTTAATTTAAGTAACAACAAAATACGTGTTTTGTCAGGGGAGTTACTGTTTCATTCACAAGGAATGCTGACAAACCTCAGTCTCTCAAACAATGGGTTGCAAATAATAGAGTCAAGTGTACTTTATCCCCTGAAATCTCTGACAGACTTCAATCTGGCAAGAAATCCATTAAACTGCAGCTGTGAATTCACTGACACACTATTGTGGCTAGCAAATCGCCATTTGAAAACAGGGGGTATATGCTCATTCAACAAGAATGCAACAAACCTAACGGAATTGTATAATGTTACCCTGTGCCCATCAACAGCAACAATAACAACAAAAGGACAATTAACAACACAAGCAACAACAGAACAAATAGCAGAAGGAACAACAATATCCATGCCACTTTATACTTCGTACAACACTCTTCTGGTAGCAGTAATTATTCTGAGTATATTGCTTATAGCTATATGCATCTGCATTGTCCCTGTAGTCTCCTGGAGCTGGAAGATGAAGTTTTGTAACTACTCTTGGTATTTCAAGAAACCAATTGACATTAAAAGTGAAAGTAGGGAAAAAGAAGGTGATGCAGTGTATAGTACAATATGTAGTGAGAAATCCATGACTTTGAACGAATTTAATGAGAATGACACAGATCTATTCTATGCTTCGCAAAGTATCCAAGGCATATATAGTGAAATAACCTGTGTACAAAATAAGAATAGTTCATCTTGCTCTAGTTCTGAGATATATACTGATAATTCTTTATATGAGGAGGTGGTGAACAATTACTAGGAAAAAATCTCCACAACTTTGATGTGAGACCAGTCATATTTCCCTCTGACAGTTCATAAATTTGTTTGATATTGTTAATGACCATCATACAGAATGAAATAAAAACAAGCAATGTCTGCAAAAATGCTCAGTTTATGCATTCTAGGTCAGTGGACAACTGTGTCATTGTTAGTAATGAATTTCCTGTTAAAAGTTCACAGAAAATAAATAAATTATGATTTTATAAGCATGAAGAGATATTGTGGTTTACGGTACTATAAATTCATCCTTTATTATTCATACCCATGCAACATCTATTTTGGCTTTACCAAGGCCTTTGAGGCTCGTAAACATATATTTCATTAAATTTACTTAAGTTTTTTCCATTATTCTTATAGATTATAATTGAAGAGCTAACAGGAAAAATAACCGGAGTCCAAAAATTCAATATTGCATTTTTGTCCATTCTGATGGGCATGCATAGAACCAACTGTTACAGCAAAAAAACTAAAAACAGTTTAATGTCAGTAAAATACGAAGCTCTGAAATATGGTGAGTTCAAAAAAAAAAAACCATTGTCCTTAGTATTTTCAGCAAAAATAACCATTGTGCATAGAATTTTCAGAAAGAAAAAGCAATCCTGACAATCATTCAGCATATCATTGCTACATGAGATTGTTGATGATCACTGGAGATTTTTAACAGTATTAGAATTCTCGTTATACATAGAGGTGAGTCAAACATGACCCCTCATTCACACAAAATTATGTTCTAAAGTTATCTGACGTATGGTCATAAACATCATTAAAAAACTACAACTAGTGGCAGTTGAGATCTAAGCTGCCACATGTTGCAAACCTGTTTCTTTGATACTAGCTGATTTGAGTTTTTAAGAAAAAAGTTAATCACATGCATACGGTGGTCATTGGACTGAAACACATTCATTTTGGGATAACGGTTGGCTTCACCATAAGCTCTTCAATTAATCATTTAAAAGTTACTTGTTTCTTATAAGACAATCTATTGTACCTGAGAAACAGGAGGAAGTAAGTCCAAACATGTACTTTGTCAGGAGAAGAGATTAAAAGCCAGAGATCGTGTGTTGACAGCTTCAATGTTATGTGTAAATGGTGAAATATGCAGAATTTCTAATCAAACTAGTAGTAAGCACTCAATATTTTACAATTCATAACAAATAAATTCAACAAATGTGGTACCGGTATGGACTTAATGCATGCTGCAAGAAAAAGTATTAGAAGACTCAGACTAACTTACTCTGTTCTGCTTCTTCAAGATCGCATTCTCCTCATTACAACATAATATGAGCAATCAAAGATGTGTACGCTTAGAAGACCTATTTGTAATAATGCAAACTGATCTCAGAAGTTAAAAAATAAATGCTGCTTGTCCAAGATCAAAATATGAATTCTTACACATGATAATAAAGGAGTTCGGTGATAATAATTTTAATATTATGTTACTGGTCTCATATTAGTTGCATTGTATATCAATTGTTGGATATAACAACACACTTTTCTACAGAAGAAACTGTAATGCTGTAATCTTACAAGCATCGAACATTCTTAGTGCAATAAATTTGTTTCTGACAATAGAAAGGGTCAGACTGGGAATGAAGTTAGGATCTAGCATCCAGAGAACACTAGCGCCTCCATTTCCTCACTAATAAACCCTAATTCATTCTATTCTAACCACTACCACTACTTTACTTCTTTTGATTCTTCACAAAATGGTTAAATAATATTCTTAAATTATTTTATGTTTTCAAAAACATTAACAGGTAACTACAAGATAAAACATAATATGTGGATTTTTTTTACTTATTTGAGTACTATTGATAGTAGAACTTCTTAAAGTTCCTGTGACTCCTAATTTTTTTAGTTTATGCTGAGCAGAACTACCAACAGAGCTAAATATTTTTTTGATTTGCATATGGTTATTTAATGACAGGGATGTTCTGCAACTTAGGCCTCTGACCATCACCAGTGTGCCAGAATTTTGTCCCGCAGGAGTTCTTTTACATGCCAGTAAATCTACTGACATGGGACTGTCACATTTATGCACACATAAATGTCATTGACCTGGGTCGGGATCAAACCTAAAACCTTGGGCACAGAAAGCCAGCACGATACTAACCGTGCCAACCAGGCCGACAACAGAGCTAAATAAGTTTTTTACTCCAACACATAAACAGTTACAGCGTACAGTGTAATGATCATAATGGCAGGTTTATTGGTTTAGAAATATAATAGAATATAGAAAAAAGGTGGTGAATACTGAAGTATATATTTACATTAACAACCAGAAAAGATTTCAACAGTGCACTCTTGTTTGCTACCAGTATGTCGTAATAAAGCCATCATGGTTAAGATTTTCTAAATTTTCCTTTTCAATAGACATTAGCATAAAAGATTTCGTTTTCTGTTGACCCAAATAGCATCTTTATCTGTATGCACAGCTTTTCACCCTGTTGAATATTTTCCAGCCAGTCCGATATGGCCAGTCCTTCCTTGACAAGAGGACAGACAATATGTATGTAATATCACCCTTAGCTGCAGCCTCCCGACAAGAATCGAAGCCTGTTAATACAATATATTAATATTAATATTATTATTATTTTGGAGATAACACAGAATAGGGTTGAATGGCGGGCTCAGGTAAGCATGGCAATGAACCTTTGGGTTCCATAAAATAGATAATGTTCCTTTAGTTTGTTCAGGAATTGTCTATTGCCATTGAGTAAGTAAGTATTATTATTAATTTTGGCAATGTCCACGTTGACTATAAAGGAACCTAGTTGAAAGTATTCAAAAAAATGTTGTGAACGCCTAAGTCTTAGATATGATCATATTATATGAGTATACACTCACATGAGGAAATGCATTTCAACACACATTACATGTGAACAGTTTATCACCCACCAGGCATTATAGGAAACTTTTCTGCCTAAGATGCAGTTCTCATCGAAAGTTTTACTGTAATCATTTTTTAAACTCTCAAGTACCTGATGCCTGATCCTGAAGAAAAATCCTTACTTGTATGAAAAATAACATTGATGTTAAAGTCCCACACCAACAAACATTAGGACAGTTTAATTTTCCATAATTTATAAGCTAAATTTATAAATCCTCAAATCAGAACTCGATAACTCCTCATTAGAGAAAACAGTTCCTGAGAAAATGGTAAATAGCCTAAATATAAATTTTATTGGAAAAAGTGTAAGGGAGACAGAGTCAAGATAAAAGTAGTTCATGCATACATCCACTTTTCACAGACACAAACACCTGTAGGAACAATTTTCTTGTTTTCTGGTTTAAAATAGAGAATAAATACTAGAAGGCTGCAGTTTTCTTCATCGCTATGAAAATAAAATAGATTTTGAAATAAGTATTTTGATGCAAACATGATCGCTTAAGAAAGAAATTTCCATTGGTTGCAAGAAAACAGATACTTTAAACGAATCCTTCTAGTGATGGGCAAAATCAAGTAATCTTTTCTCGAGTAACATAAAGAATAAAATGATCATATAAATGATAATGATCATTTGATCAAATATAAATGATCATTTGAATGAAAAAGTTCTCAGATGAATGCAGGATCCGAGTACTTCTCGCAATGTGAAATGTGAGAACTCTGGTCAATATCTAAGAAGTGAGCACTACTAAAAACTGACTCCAATGATAACTCAAATCATCATATGAATGATCAACTTGGCAATTTCTTATGTTACAAGTTACATTGGTTCCCGAAATGGGTGTGGCTGACACATTCAGTGATCCACACCAGCAATAGTAATTAGCTTCATGCAGTGCTGTAAGATATTGCATTCTACTACAAGCGTTCATAAAGTAAAGATCCATAAAATAATAACTACAGTATTTTTCAAATGAGAAGCCATTTCCTTCACCGCCAATCACGTGTACGAGCTAAAAAACCGCCGCTAGCAGGAAGAGTCTTCCCTCCGTCTCGCCATCTCTGATTGGACCGCGTATATAAGCAGGAGAATGAACAAACGGCTTGTCATCTGCAAAACACTGTAGGGGCAGATTTCTATGACATGTCATATTTTTCCCCTTTGCATTATTTCAGGTTTCCGACTAATTTAAACCCGATTCCACGAGCATCCTGGTGAAAATGGGATGGCTTTTATTGTGCATATAACTGCATATTTAGGAAAATATTAAACTATTGTAGCATATTTAGTATGAATATGTATAATAGGTCATATTTTTGGCATATTTGGGTGCATATTAAAGAAATTTTGAAGTTTCATATCATATTTTGTAAATTTTGCATTATAATGATACATTTTGAGAATTTACAGATATTTTAAATAATTAATACTATATTTTAATAAAATGTATTGTAATGAAACTTAAAGAAATATACACAAAGTGTAAGTGGTAAAGTCATATTTTAAATTTTATTGATCATATTTTAATGTTTTTTGGTCATAAATGCATGCATATATCCTATTTTTTAGGTCATAGAAATCTGCCCCCTAATAATAATGCTGTATCATCTGCCATGCGATGGTCTGCTTAAAATCGTCGGTTTGGCAAAATTGTACAGCTCTAGCCCATGTAGGTGTGAATTCATATATTTGCCTTTCTTGCCTGCAAAAGTACTGCTCATTTGAATACCTTCTATACGATTGACATCTCAAGAACTTTCAAGAATCAAATAGTTCCTATATTTTCATTCGAGAAATCCCATCACTGATTCCTTCATCTTTGTTTTTCATGGTTAGCTGCATGACCTCTTTTCTTTTGCTATTTCCCTGAAGCAATTGAGCGAGGTCATTATATGCCACACAGGTATGATCCTGACCCATAGCACAACCCCAAACCTAAAGAACCAGGATTTTCTTCCTGAATTTTCTTCCCAAGGCTGCTGTTGTGTTAAAATTAAGTATCCTCTTCCACCTGCTATGCCAAATCAAAGACAGCCTTCTCTGCCATAGCTGCTGTTAAATTCTCCATGTAAAGCACTTCTTCATCTCATCTCAACCCTTTGACCTATCTAACAAGGGAGTCACATCCAGTAGTACTGGTATAGCTGGTATAGTCTGTAATAAGCATGTGGATATTTATTGAGAACATGTCATGAGAGAACACCCTAAGGCACATAAACTTTATATCTTCATGACATGTAGAACCATTGACATGATTCTTTTTAATTCAATGAGTCCATTATGTCAAAATCAAAAGAACTGTTTTATATTGCCATGTAAAGATTAAAATAACTGACAATCTTTTCAATCTCAATATAAAAATAACTATGTTACCATGTGACATGAGCAGGTTGTATTTTATTTTGGAATTCATGTTTCCCTTCTTGTGGGAAGTACTGGTGTATTTCTCAAGTTTCATTTTTATTAACCAAATTTTAGGCCCTTATCTAGAAGAGATTTACCGGTAACTACATATTTAGTTGCCCATCATTTTGAGAAATTTTAAACTTATAAATTGTTATTCAACAAGGTCTTGAACCCTTAAAGCAACTGTTGTTGCGAACATTGCTGTCGTTGCAATGACTTCTGTTTTTCACGGTGTTACAGAGGCAATGAAGTGGGGTATTTGACATTAGACTCCTTATTTAAAGCAATTTCAGAAGACACATCTGTTACATATGGTCATATTTATCTATTTAACACTTCTAAATTTTGAGTGTTAATGCAAGAATTTCTTCTAGTGTTGTATTCATGTACATCTTTTTGAAGATTAATGTTGATTATTGTTGATATGGATGAGAACTAAGAGATCTAATAAAGAAAGGTTTGTAATATTGTTAACAATTGATACTCAATGAAGGGAGTTTACAATGAGAACTTATTGGGGCAATACTCGCTGTAAAAACACAGTGGATTCTGCCTGTTACGTAACAATTTCAGACTGTTGGAAATCCTATGATTGTTGGAGGATCAAAGGTTTGTTCATTTAGGAGTGAACCATTCTATTCAGATGATGCCCAAAGTGGAAATGTGAATAGGACTAATAGGGCAATAGGATTGCAGTTTCTTGTAATTGACCAGCAGGACACACTCAGAACATTGAAAATAGATTGTCTCTCATAAAACATGGAGGTAATTCCATGATTGGTTGAGGTAGAGTGAGGTGTCATTTTCAGGGCTACTTAGGGGAGGTTTTGTTCAAGAATAACCACCCCCTGAATGAAAGAGTGAATCATTTCTTGTGAGTAACTGCTGAATTATACCCTCCTCTGTATTAAGCTAAGTGGATCGACATAAATTCTTGTCTGTCAATACAATAGCATTAAGCTAGATTCTAGGTTAGTGACAGGTTAGGAATAGTGATATTAGTGTTAGTGATATTTAGAACTAGATTAGTGGTAGTTAGGTTAGGAACAGTGATATTAGTTCAGTAGTAGCAAATAGAATTGCACGCGTTTTGTAATGTGCAATATTTAATCTCACGGATTTCTAGGTTATTTGTAGTTAAGTTAAGAATAGTGATATTAGTAGCCTATTAGTGAAATTTAGAGCTAGATTAGTGATAGTTAGGTTAGGAACAATGATTTATTTTAGTAGCAGCATTTTGAATAGCACATGTTTTATTATGTACCATATTTAATTTCATCCTGGGCATGGAGTCTTTCGGGAGGGACTTTAACCTGGGGGCCCGTGTCGTAGATTTACGGCACATAAAAGAACTCCAAGCCTAAATTAGAGCCTCTGGACAAAATTTCTCAGCTCTTTCACATCTAAGTAATAGCTTAGTTTCTGGAGGGGGGGTTGAGAGGTGATGGACTTACCACCTGTCCCTCTGCCCTCTCTCGGAAAATAAGCATAACAAAATTCACATAGGTAACAGGAACCTCCACTTGGAGGCCCTTCGCCCCAACATAGGGATATAGGGGACAGACAGATATTTAATTTCAAGGGTTTTGTTATGTTGATCACAGTTCCTCACTATACGACATCACATTGGCAATGTCCAATCATGCATTTTTTCTTGCTTCTATATAGTCAATATGGTGGAAAATATTTACTTTTTTCCCCTTCGCAATATAAAAGAAATTTACTGTTAGGGCGATTGGGTTCAGACTAAATCACTCATAAAGACAACACCTCCTTTCCCAAAAACGAAATGTGCTGATTTATCAAGACAACCTTCTTTTAAAAATATAGAGTTGATATTAGACTTTACCTATTTATGTCCCATATGGTATAACATGCTACCTGATGAAACAAAGAATTACAATGATATTATCAGAACATAATTTTCAATGTCAAAATATCGGATATCATAAACAAAATATCGATGTTCAACAATATTGATAATGATGTGCCATCTCTACACTACAGTATGAACTGACAATGTGTTTTGCATGTATTCGAAAAAGTTACATATACAGGAGAGACTTCTTATACACAAAGACCCAAGAGCTCAAGTAGCTAATATAGGTTTCTAAACTGACACATGTGTTTGCATACGTCTTTTAAGAGAGTTTGTTAAATTAAATGTCATATAACATACCTTACATGAAAACGGTTTTTCGTCAGTATGAATAACCATAAATGTCATTTAAGATTACTGTTTTTATGAAATGCCTTATTACATTTATCACACAAATAACGTCTCTCATCCGTGTGGCTATGTAGATGCTGCTGAAGAGCCCATTTTGTAGATAATGCCTTCTCACATACATCACATGAAAATTCTGTCTCGTATAGATAAGTAAATGAGTTTTCAAACCGTAGCTCTTAGCGAAAGACACGCTGCACACCTCGCATAAAAACTGTTTTGCTCCTGGGTGACGGAGTAGGTGCTCTCTCAGATGAGTCTCCTCCAAAAACACCAATTTGCACCATGTACATTTAAATGGCACCTTGTTTTCTATGTGAAAATTAATATTATGACATTTCAGATTCCTTTTCGAACTCAATAGACGGTTAAAAATTTCACACAAGAAGCTTTTCTTGCACGCAAGAGAAAGTACGTGCCTTTTAAGCAAGTGAATTTTTGTAAACTCAGTAGGCCTATTACACCTTTCACATAAATACATTTTATCTTTGCGATCACATAAAGGATCTTCCAAATGATACTTCTTATTGTATACTACCAGAAAACTCTTTAGTTTTTGAATTATGGTTGTAATCTTTCTCTGGTAGATAGTTTTTACATGCTTCAGAATGATCCTTAATGTCCTTGATTTTAATACCATTAGTTTCGTTCAAACTAAAAATACTGAACTCTTACTTCACTGCAACACAAACAGATTTAAAAACAACAGTAGGCCTATTTGGTTCTTGTTTTATTTCTGAAATGCCATACTCCGATTTCAGGGAAGTGTTATGTTTAGCAGCATCCATTTATTCTAGTACCACCACAGGGTGGTACAACCCACTGAAGACTCATTGTTGATTTCTCACAATCCTCATCAGCCCTTACTACTAAAATCACTATCATAGCAAGTACAGTTCAGGTATTACTCGCTCCCAACAAAAGCATCTTGTCAGGTTTTCTGGAACTTTCCAGTAATCATGCTTCGTTAGAATACATTTGAACACAATACGGTACCCACAATACTTTATACCACTGGTTCCCAACCTTTTTCAGCTGGCAACCCACCTTTCCTTATCGGAATACCTCCACGGTCCATCGGTCCATGGTGGAGTAAAAGACCTTATTTGTATTGTATCCCTTCCTTATGTATATATAATTTACCATCAAATATTGCAAATATATTATATAAGCTTATATATGCTTTTTTGAAGATACAGATTGATTATTGATAAATAATTTGTGTTCTGATTTGAAAATGGTTGACAAAATATAAGCACTTTGTAGCAAAACAGTTATTTATTTAACAATAGATATATGTTTGCAATATATGCAACAAGTGGTTTCATACTCACTAACAAGTGTTCCTAGGTGAAAATAAAAACTACAATTATAAAAGTACACAAAGACCATTTTAATTTTTCAGGCAAAATTGCTGTTTTTAAATAAGAATACTATATTAATGAGATTTTTGGGACTGTTTCGATTGAACTAACACGTCAATGTCAGGATTGAATGAAGATGTTTTTAATCTTAAGTCACTTTCAACATTGAGTTGATTTCTGTATTTGATTTTTAGGAAAACCAAAGTTGAAAAAGTACGTTCACATAATTACGTAGTGGTGAATACCATCAGAAACCTCAATGCAGTTACGGATATTGTTGGATGTTGGTTCTGTTGTCTGCCCCAGATGCCAAAAATCAAGAAGCAAGAAAACAATCGAAACACAATTTGATTTGTTTCGATTTTCCTTATCTGTGATGGTGATCTGTGATGGTTTCTTCGATGGTTTCTGATAGTTTTAGGATCGAGTCGCGACCCACCGGTTGGGAACCGCTGCTGCTTTATGCAAATTCACTATCGGCTAGAATTCGCTTAAACATGTAAGCTGAACAATAAAAATAATGATAAACTTGCAACAATTGCAACTACAGGTTGCACACACTAGCCACAACACTATGAAAATGCACAAGCCTACTATCCCTGTAGCAGTAAGAAGTACCGCGCTATTCAACTGCAGCCGAAGTATTTCCATGGCCTCTGTCCCCTCCATACTTACAAAGAGCTTGAAATTTACTATATTGACATATTTGCATAAACGAGGCATTATGAGTGTTGGCATGAATGTTTTCTTTAATGAAAAATACAGAAATACCGGTATTTTATATTATGGAGATTATGAAATATGCGGCATGTATTTTTTACAAATTTATTTTAATGGATGTCCCAACTAAAAATCTGAACAACAGAGGTAATGTATGATAAGTCCATTTTCTTTGTTTTGAGATGAAAGACAAAACAAATTTTTGTTTAGTTTTATGTTCATAAATAGTAAAAATAAAAACCAACTGATTTTATTGTTGGTACCGAGATTCAAAATGCAGTACTTCAGTGGCTGAAAAGATAAAAATAACCTCAATTGCTTTTTAAAGGGCATAACTGGATTTATCATATTTATCAGCAAATTCTGAGTACACTAGCCCCTTTCGCAATCCGACAGCAAACACAGCTCAGAAGTAATGTAGAGTGGGTGCCGCTTTTTTTAGACTCTTTTTCCAAGAACTTCCCCTATCTGCTGCCACCCTAATACTCTTCGACTTATCGAACAGTGAATAGAAAGGTAATTAGGCATATTCACATTTGACTGCAGTCCAGTACAATATTGCCAAATACGTACCACAGCATTTACTTTACTTAAGAATTAGTGAATGACAGCGGCAACACTGGGGAAATCCACGAGTCTACCAGAGCACCTATTCTTTGTCGGTGCAGATTTTCGGATTAGGGAACAATGCTATTATATTCTTTTGTAGATAGACGATGGTTTGGGATGTTTCAACATCCACCCTACAGTCCGGACCACGCTCCCAGTGATTTCCATCTTTTCCTACACCTTAATAGATGACAAATTATGACATAGAAGCGGATAGGGTTGTCGCACAGTGGTTCAAATTCCAGGCGGCAGACTTCTATGACACAAGTGTTCAAAAGTTGGTCCCACGGTTTGACAAATGTCTCGTTGTGGCGAATATGTTGAAAAATAGCTGAACACTTACTACATATTTTGCAATAAATATTTCCATGAAATTTTGTTTTGTTTGTGTAAACGGCCCTAGAGAAGCTTACTTTATGGACGCGCCTCTTATTTTCATTATTGTACTTGATGTTTTCTGCATGAGTAGAATATTCGTAAAGGTTCACCTATTCACCATTTTTAAAGCATATGCTATTTGCTTTGTTGAGTGCATTTTAATACGTGAGCGAATTCTTCCACAAGGTTTCTTCTTTGGTACACGCTGCTTGCTGTGTAGTGGAGTTCTTCATGGGACATGTTGGCTGGATCATTACAATCGATGGGGACAATGAGGACCAGTGCCACATATCTAGCAGCACACATCATGTTCATGGGACGGATAATGGAGAGTGAGCCAAACAATACGCCTCCCCCATTCACAAGCCCTCATGGGTGGAGGTATTCATACCTCGTCTACTGCTAGCTGCCGGATTACTGAGAAAGTGAACAAAAATGAATGCGAAGAGACGCATTCTGTATGATCTTGTTATGGTAGGATAATTAGATCCAGTGAAAAGACTCTCACCGCTTACCATTAAGGGAAATTATGCCTCAAAATTAGATTATTTGTTCGAAAGTGACATCAAACTTTTCTTTCCACTATACCATAATTATGAGTTCTTTGTTTCGTTTGTTTCTCGAATTTTGGAAATACTAGCAATATATTTAAAAAATGTTTCGTAAACGTACAGATGCTATGAAGTTATTTATGGAACAAAGGATTTGAGTTTAGAGATCCTACAACATCTATGACCATTGAAGCTTACCTTTGGATAACTAATTTTAAACGAGTGAAGGTAAGAAACCGGAGAAAGAACTAAGTTATATAGAATGATTTATATGAAGGTTGAAAATAGAAGAGTATGGAAAGAAAGATGCCGGTATCATAAGATTCTAAATCTTAGAAGGCTTATAAGCCACGATCATGTAAGCAGGACATGTCCTTTGTAATGGCGTTGACTTCGTGACGCACAATATCATACCAAGTGTCCTGCAGCAATTCGCATAATCATTTGCCTTGGACCAGAGATGACGAATTCCACTCGCAATCTGTGAAATGTGCGGTAGAAGTTTTCGCCACAAGCTTCCGAATATTGTATCTCCAAAGCCAAGCAGAATTAAATAAATACAAACTTAAACACGCATCATGATCATCAACAGATGCGACTAGTGTCATATTTTACATGGACCTACTCTACTGTATTAAATTTAGGGTAAAGTTGCCCAAATCGGACCGTTTGATGTAGCAAGTTCCCTTCCGCATGCATGTGCCATCCGATGGCATATGATGAAACTTCCAGCCCCGGATGTCAATTGTGCAATGGTTTGGTTTGTTGAGTGTTTTTTTTATTCTTAACTTATTACATTTTAACGTTTAAATGCTTTCTTTGGCTATAATTTTATGATACAATCTTCACAAAATTTACACGAGGTCAACAGTGGGGAAAGATAATATTAAAATGGCTCAGTTTTCGAAATCTCACCGTTGCCATGTTTCTCAATTTCACCGCATGATTATCTTAATATTTAGTGATAGTTTTTCTTATTCGATTGTTTACAATTTGAAATATAGGGAAAGAGAGACAAAGAGAAAGTATGGAAAATAGACTTCAGCAAATATTGAAGAGGCCATAAAGAATATAGTGAGGGGAAGACAATGTTAAATCAGATACAACGAAATACGAGATTCCAAAGAAAGCCTTTCTTAGGCACTATGGT
This sequence comes from Ectobius pallidus, assembly GCA_964059195.1. Lineage (NCBI taxonomy): Eukaryota > Metazoa > Arthropoda > Insecta > Blattodea > Ectobiidae > Ectobius > Ectobius pallidus. Next base: position 76,934,420 of record CAXKWD010000010.1, on the reverse strand, counting down.
GGCGAAGTTGGAAGAGGTTACAGGCGACATCCTCAGTCATCTGTCAACAGGAAGGAAACTGCATTCTAATGTTACATTATTGGAGTATCAGGTTTGGTGTGATTTGAGTAACGTCAAGTGCGATTTAAGCAACAGTTCCCTAAATAGCACAAATGACAGATCATTACAAAATATTTTTAAGTATTTTTAATCACTATTTTCTTTGATTACATAAGAAGGATTAGTGCACGGAATTGTGGAGTATTTGTTGATTAAAAATGTTACAAATTATAAGCACTCTCATATTGCAAACGATATGAAATGTAATTCGTTCTTAAGTATTTCTCGTTTCCTGAGAAATGAATTTAATTTATATCTTTGTTGAAATGTGAAGCGAGTAAATTACATTTCCCATATCTACATAAATATAGGGCGGGACAAGTTACCAAGGTGGTTTTTTCCCGATGTTTTCCTCACTTATGAAACAAATGTCGGGTAACTATAGGCCCTTGTGGTCCCCGGATATAAAGTGGCAGTCATAATTATCTTCATCCCATCGTCACCTTGTTTAGAGTGAACGTGTATAAGAATATTTTGTGTCTCGTTCGATGTGTTCGTGCTGCCTCCGTGCCCTTGTCTGGTCAAAAAAGTATGTATGTGTGATCAGTAGACAATCCCTCTCCCGACATGATGTATGTGGTTCGTAATTCCTAAACGGGGAGAGGTAAAACTACGAGTAAGAAATATTTAGGGTAGAGAGAATCATGTGAGTTTTTCGCTTAAGACAGTATTATCTTTTAATTTCTGCTCTCTTCTGAATTAAACTATCGATATAACTGAATTATCGTATAACATAATATAAAAGGTAAAGCTATGTGACTTCAAATCTACGGTTTCATGAAACTTCGCTGATAAATGAAGTAGGATTTGTGTCTTAATCTGCATTCGAAGACAGCTTTCCACCAGATAAGATTCCAATTCAAGCACGTAATCCAATTATAATTGTAATGTAAGTTATTGTTTTAGCGGTGTGAATGGTTATGAAGTTCGTCTAGTCCTGCATTTTCAATCAATGTGGTGAATTGAAGCATGAATTTGGGTACAGCAGCTTTGGACAAGGAAACACTTGCCAGTGTGGGATGAGGTTAGGCTAAGTTAACAAATAGTTACACACTTGAACACACTGCAACTGTGGCTGCAGCTACAATTGCTTATTGGAACCAAAACATGTGATACGTGCAGACGATACCGAACTTCACTAAACTCTTCCCAGTAAGAAATAATATTGGTGTATGGAGATCATATTTTCTAAAGTAGTAATAAACAATTTCTCAGTCTGAGTAGTGATTAGTGACTGATTTACTGAGAGCAAACATTAACTGAATCTGATGCAGTATACTGAAAGAGCAATTTAACTGGAGATCAATCTGCGTCGTTGTCTTGTACGTGAACCTCGAGTTTGCTAAAATAAATAGGCTAATACTACATTTTTCATGTGGAAAGAGAAACGTCTTCTTTCATCTAAGCAACGTATATGTCGCAGGCTAATTGTAAATTCAGTATTTTTACAAAATGCCTAGGCTTCTTGCAAAATATAGGCAAATTATTAAAGAAATGTCCATTCTGCAATTCGGCTAGTAACTCTTCAGGAATAAGCTTTTAAAAAACGTGTGCGTGACAGAAGTGAAACTTTTTTGAATTTTTTGATTTGGATTTGGATTTTTTAGTTTTGGATTTTTAGATTTTTAAATGGATTTTCGATTTTTAAAATTTTGGATTTTTAATTTTTTTAATTTTGGATTTTTAGATTTTTTATTTTGGATTTTTGGATTTTTAAATTTTGGATAAGCCTAATCACTGAGTTGATTGGTTTCTGTGCAGTCCGTTCCGTCACAGCCTCACTAATTTCGTGACGATTTTGTTCGTAACGCAAGTTTGGGTTAGCTCTCGATTTACTCCTAGCGCGGCTAAAGAAGTTTCACTTCAAAAACCGGAATGGAGTCAGCAAATTTTACATAAAAAATCATTTTCGTGGCTAGAATTCTTTTAATTGATCAACGACTTGCTCAATAAGGGTGGAGGTTCAAGGTCTCTTCAAAGATTGCTCATTAGCAGCACTACGTAACTGTTACCTGCGTTGAAATAGTTCCTCTGAAGTCTCATTCTCATCACTAATATTGTTTTCATCCATTTAGCATGTATTCTTACAAAACTGAAAGACGACTGATTAAAATATGAAAATGTATTGTTACGTAGACTCGGTACGTGATACTGTTACGTAGACTCAATATGGGATTTAAATAGAGCTAACTTTTTTTTAACAATCTGACTGACTCCATTCTGGCTTTTTTAATATGCCTGAAGGGTAAGTAGTCAAATTGCAAAATGAACGTTCCATTAATAATTTGCCGGCATTTTGCAAATTTCGGGGGATTTTGTAAAATAAAAACTGAATTCACAATTTGCCTATGACATATATATTCAGATAAACTACTTTCTTCACCAAAAGCAATGTAACTTAACTCCACGAGTATTTCCTTTACATAGCGTAAATACTGTTATACTTGAGCGAAATCATAATTATTTCGCTGAACATTTTTGGTCTTTATTATTATTATTATTATTATTATTATTATTAGTTTTGCATTTTCTGTTGACATGGAAATAAGTTTTCCCATGTATAAACTTAAGTCTTTGCAAGCAGATTTGAGAATCCTCGCTGATCTTCCATTGTACATATATGTTGTAAAAGATAAAATCATTTGAGATACTTCAATGTCCTATTTTTCTAAATTATTATTACATCTAGCCTATTCTTTGAAATGAATTCAAGCTACAATAAAATAACAATAATAAACTCATTTAACTTTATTAAAATAAAAGCAAAATAAAGGTTTCCCCATTACAGGGATCACTTTAAATTTTGTAATGATTAGTAATATCTCACTGTTTTAAACCCTTATGTAAAATACGTAAATGGAATTCCATACCTAAAAATTAACACATACATATCTCTCTCTCTTAACGTTAACATTCTAATACAGAATAAGTGACGAGAGTGTGCAATGAGTTATTTCATCTTCTCGCAGACCCACATTGTTCGCCAGGCCACAGTTCTTTAGAGTTCATTTTAACGAGTCTTGAAAAAAAACTACATTTTATTCGTGTAAAGTTTTAAGAAAAATTACATAAAATCGTGTTAATCCTTCCGATTACATCGCTAATAAATGCTTAATTGGAATATTAAATTTCGTTTTTATAATATGATTTTTCGTTTTCGATCAACGTTTTCCATTACAGATACACAGAAAGTGTAGACAGATATTTTGATAGAAATGGTATTCTTGGATTCCTGGAATCGCAAATCACGTATTACCGGGGATTTTGAAAACTCGAAATCAAATTGCAAAGTTGATCGAATGCATGCAAAATGTTTCGACATGTATTGTAAGGATTGTAAGCAGTGTTTTGTCTGATCTTGTTGCAGAGAACAGAGTATAGGAATGGACAAGCTATTGATTGCATGTATAATGTTAGGATTAATATACAGATTTACAGCACTAATCATGTCACCCCTAACAAAAACAAGATTAAGAATCCCATTGTGTAGGCCGAACAGAAGCTCGCAGTGAAAGCAAGGCTGGCTGCTGTGACAGTAAGACTTACACATTTTATATAAAACATTTCTGAAAACATTTTAAAATCTAATATGGGATACACTAATGAATGTTCCACCCCAAGCATGCATTTTGTGATTTTTTTCACCGCTGCGCAGTAGAGATACGCATATCGCTGCTGCCGGAATAACAATCTAATTTCGTCCATGATGTATTCTGATTCGGAACCCAGTTGATAGAGAAATCTCTCTCAATCCAAGCAGAGTACTCTCAATATGCAATGATGTGGAAAGGACGGATAGCTTGCAGGAAAAACTATATTCCTTGCGATTCATTCCTTGGTGATACAATGCCTTCCGTCCGTCATTTAAGAATCCATTGTTGTCAGCATGTCGACTCCTATGGAAGTTAATGTCAGTTTTCTTGATCGGAGCAGCTACTTCTTCATTCAAATAGCTCTTTAGCTGCCCTAACTAGACTGAAAGCACCTCATTTCACATCTCCCTATATCTGAACATGTACCGGGATCGAAACTGAGCTTCAGATCCATAGTTAACAACGTTAACAACCTGTCAAAGGAAGCTCTCATGACCTGTAGGTACCCTTCATATAACTTCTAAACGAATGTTTCAATAATACCAGCAGTTATTTTGGAATAACTTAAACAAGATAGTTAGATATTTTTATTATTATTAAATTGTGGATAACTTCTTTCAAGTAACTGTGACTAAGCTTAAGTTAAAACTATCGTCGTTATTCTTACCATATCCTCGCAAAATCCAAATATATAAAATTTGGGATTCATACTACGTATTTACATTTTCGGCTGTGCTGCTCACAGCAGACATTTAAACTGTCAAACATAACAAAAACAACCCTTTATTTTTGGGATCAAGTAATTTCAAAACATGCATTTCTCATAAACTCTAAATCAAATTCCTGGATTGTCTATCACTAGTAGCGGCATCTGAGGAACTGATTAAAGAAAGTTAAAACTTCATTTCTTTTAATCGGTTTTTACAAATTAAAATGTTTTGACGTCCAACTAGGCCTAATTAGATGTCAAACCTACCACAGACCTTATCACCTGTACGTTCGTGTTTATGGATTCGTCTGGATCTTTCATGAGCTTAGATGATTTTTACATTGCCAAGGCCAATTCTTCTTTGTGCTCGGTCAAAATTAAACTGGCCGTAGGTTCGAGCATTTATGAGACGTTTCCTTAAACAATTCTTAAATTTTATAAATGGCTATTCATTATTATAAATGTGAGAAATATATCCTTGCACCGTACTCTATTTCTCTACGCAATCACCATTGCTGTCAAGGCATTTATTGTAATGTGGTGCCAGTTTTTCAATGCCGATGTTATACTCTTCCATCTCCTAAGACTTGAGCCTGGATATCACTGCCGCTTTGAAGTTTTCATCGGTTGGGAACTCTTTTCCACCCAAAAGTCCCTTATATTTGGAAACAAGTGAAAATATGTATATTTTTTTAATATTAGTGATTGATATAGTTTTGACACAATATACAACGAATAATAGCTTAAAGAAATCGAACTGTTTGCATACGGTTTCCTCGTCTCTACATGTAGGCTAAAGAAAATACAAATCAATATTCGATTTTTAATTCATCTCACGAAAAATTATTATAGAATAGTCCATCTATAAAATAATACATTCACCATCACTCCAACCCCACATTGTTTTTAACGACAATATAATTAATTTAGTAAAAAATATAGCCAGGCACTAAACTAAATATACTGGATTCAGTTAACTAAAATAAAACAAGCTGGTGATTTATTAAACCTAACAAACCCATTAGTACAAACCTTTCGAGTACAGGAGTAGCCACAGTTCAGTTAATTGAGGCACTGTGCTAAATACTTGAAGATAGTTGTTCGGAGGTATCTTCGATATTTCAATAATTCGTTGGTTTATTGCTTAAACCAGGCTTAACTGCATTTTTCACGAAATGAGTTATTTCCATTTCTTATATTTTTAAGTAATGTTATTTCATGTTTTGTAATTTAAGAGTTGACCATTTCAATGTGTGTATTTATTGTAAAATTGTATTCAATATGCCTATACAACCAATTGCACAAAATGGACAATATAGATATATTTAATACTAACAATAAACGGTTTAAAAGTATATGTAATCAAATTTTGAAAACTTTAAAATTGTAATTATTAAAATATGCTCCATGCTATTTTCTATATATATATATATTCCTCCAAAACTATTATAGGCCTATCATTTATGTTTTTCATTTGTTCCCTTCATTGTGTAATTTTCATATTGTGTTTCTTGTCCCTTTTTTCTGTTTTTTTAGCTGTAGTATTAGTTTAAATAATTTTAGTATAATATTAAATATCTAATATTAGTGCTGTAGTGTTGTAATATTAGTCTTAGTGTTGTTGTAACCCCATAATGTCGTAAAGCCATTTTGTAAAACTGGTGTAATTAGTGTAAGAGAATATTGTAATTGGTCAATGAGCCTGTTATATTCTCAGCATAATAAGTAATAAATAATAATAAATAAATACATTATATTAAAGCTGTAAAAAAAGATTTTTGATGCTACATTTAGAAAACTGTTTAAAATTATAAAATCTGCAGATATCTAGGTTAAGCATTAAGGTAACTTATTTATATAATATTTCTGGTGGCACTTTGGCCAACATTATTCTACTTATACGGGCAGTGTCCGATGAAAGAGAAATTACCATCCATCAAAGTATACCTAGTTTCATTGCAATGGGTTGACATAAAACATAAACTAACGGATATCTCAAAGAGTAAAGTGAAAGCATAATGAAAGTATACGTTGTGTCGAGTGTAACACGGCGGAAGAAAGTGGTTAACAAAGGAATATAATGCATGGGGGCTGATGACAATGTTAATATCATCAGGACAGTTCAGGGAGGTGCGGGGTGGTTTGTACCCAGAGATCAGAGGCAACGTGCTCCAATATTTGAACAGTCACACATCAAACAGTAATAAACGTAATATGGCCAGTCCACTCACCCCTCAAGTTATATCATACTTGCACATCTCAACCCCGTGCAAGTGGGCCACCTCAGGCTATGCATATGGTTATGATTTTGTTTGTGTAAGATGCCGGAGGTATAGAATGCAACTGATGTTATTATTAATGAAACCCACCCTGGCCTATCAAATTCAGATGAATTCAGGTACTCTATTTTGCAGACTGATAATAACGACCTCTCTTGAAGTGTGAAATCACTCCTTGCAGCTATTCACCTGACAGAACGACGCACCCTTCAATGTACTATATAGATTATTTCATTCAGATGACGTCATTCCAATATTGATCAGTGAAATTAAAGAAATCTAAATTTTTTAAGCCAATCATGTTAGGTCTTCTTGATAAAATACCACGTCCTTAGCATTTATCTGGTTTTTTTTTATCCCTTCCGTATTGTTTGTTTCCAGTTTTATCCCTACCTTAGCTTTGTTTCTCTCTGTTCCGCCCAAATGTTTAAAATAAAGGTTTGCAAGAATTATTTTGTGGCCACAAGCTATTATTCTAATATTTTTCTTCTGTGAAAAAACTATACGTTTTTTACTCTTCACTGAATTTTTCCCAAATATTATTCCATATTTCATTATTGAATGAAAATATGTAAAGTAAGCTAATTTTTGATACATTAAATTCCAGTTGGAAGACCTAGACGTAGATGGGAGGAAAATATTATAATAGATTTAAGGAAAGTAGAATTTGCGAGGGATGGGTGGATGGAGTTAGCACAGAGTAGGCTTGAATGGCAGGGTCATGTAAGCGCGGCAATGAACCTAGAAGTTCCATAAAATATATAATATTCATTTAGCTTGCTTAGGAATTTTCTATTGCCATCACGTAAGTTAGTAAGTAAATTCCAACAATATTTATCATAGATCTTATCGCATAAGACGTAGAGCTCAGTTTCAATGAGATAGGTTTTATTCAATGCGCTCTTTCTGGTTGGAAAATTTGTCTACCTGAAGGGCTAACAATTTTCTATCAACATTTTATGACAAGTGACCTTCATCGTTTCCAGTATTCACCACGCACAAGTTGCTGATATACGAGGGATGGAGCATAAGTCATGGTATATATATTTTTTTTAATGAATATATAAATATAATAAATATAAATATAATAAATATATTTTTTTTTCCTCAAAGTAAGGCGGTGGTACCATGAGATGATGTATATCACGGGAGAGTGCGCCATCTTTATTATATGTACACATCCTTTGTTAGCTTGTGATTTTCGGTTATACGAATAGAGGCGATGGTAATTTATTTGCGAGTCAGCCACCGTGCAGATGGATATGACAAGATGTGAGCAGTTTTCTTATATCAAAATAGTCACTATCCGTGGGAGAAATCCAGAGAGCTGAAGGAAGCTTTGGGGAATAATGCCCATCCGTACCGAACTTCAAGGGATCGTGGAGTGGGTATGAGTGCTTTCATGCTTCCAACTACCGCAATACATTAGAGTGGCATGATGCAGGCGCGTATAGATGTTTATGAGTACCTTTTTCCTTCGCTATCCTACACCTAGTAGCCATAATCTGCATTATACATACATTCCATTTCCTGCCCTTTCATTTGAATAATTAAACATTATGCTTCCACATTTTCAAAAGTAAAAATAGTTGCCATATAAAATACCTTCAAAATCTGTTATGTAAATTTAATTATAAACGTGAAATGTTTTCTGTTTAAATATAACCTCGAGGATGGTCATTTATATTTATCTACCTTTAAGGTACAAAAATGAAGAAGGAGGTTTTGAAAATGTTGAATACTATTTGAGTAAAGTGGGAAATCCTAAGTTCTGACATTTGCAAGAAACTGTCATTTTAATTAATCAATTTATAAATTTAATTGCATTTTGAAAATGTTAAATATATTTTAAAACACTACGTTTTAATTGTATTAATTTGAAATTTTATACTTTAGAATTTTGTCGGTGGACTGGTTTTTAATAAGAAGCAGTGCGGCTTCAAACATGAAGATGGGGTGCTACTTCCTAGTTTACAAACCAGGACGAAGTGAATTTAGTAAGTTGCAATTTAATTCCACATTTACTCGTGGCAGTATTTTAAGATAAGGAATTGTCTAGTTCGCGAAGCCCAGGTGTCTGGAGCAGGCTCTACAGAAATCCCTGCCTCTAATATGCCTGATTAATAACTAGACGGCGTTACAACTCAAAACTGACACATCTGCATGCCTCGCAAAGTCTGTCATTTGTCTGCCCGGATTGCTTATTTTATAACCGATTTAACACGCCTCTGTGGAGCCATTTGAGGGAATACCGCCCCCCACTTTACCTGCATAATAGATTCTCACAAAACTTCCGAAATTAATGAACGTATACAATGCCACCACGTTTGTACGGCAAATTTGTCTTCCAAAGCACACATTCTACTTAGCTCACTGAAAAATGAAACACGTTTATGAGAACTTTAACCTTTTCGCTGTATCTCTGGTGTCGTGCCACAAAAACCTTTAAATGATTGGCTAATCAAAAGATGATATGAGGGGTTTATTAGCAAACCCGGCAATCTCCATTTTGATAAAAAAAATAGAGATGCTAACTTCTTATGAAAGTTTAATGCATTTCCTGTTATATTTTTAGTGCAGTGTTACTAATCTGATGTTGGAAGTCGGTTTTGCAACCCATACACTAAATAAGTAGCAGAAAATGCATTAAACTTTCATTAGAAGTTAGCATTTCTATCTTTTATCAAAATGGAGATTGCCGGGTTTGCTAATAGGCCCCTCATATAGTACATCAAAAGTAGGAAAACCGGAATAAATATGCTTTATGTTACTGGAAATTATGTTTTCAATTCTTAAGATAATATGCTTTAGGCCAATTAAAATATAAAAATGAAAAAAAATGCACTAAAATGCTAATTTGATCATTTGAAGAAATATATTCAGTATAAATGTTATTGAAAATGTCCCTTACGTAATTTCGCCATTCTTATTCACTTTCCTCCTCACTATCACTACCATTGTCAGTCCAAGCTCCTGTAGTACTCTCACTCGACCAGCACAGACGCCATTGAAAAAATCTTATGTGAAACTCCCATAACTTCCTATGCCCTCTTCGTGTCACATCCCCAGAAGGCACCTAATCCAAAAACAGAATTTTATTATTATACGATTTTCCATTACAAGAGGCCGTAATACAAAGAGCGCGTATTCAGAGTGGCTGGCTTATAGTAACTACCCTTCAGAGATTTTCTTTGAATTTTTTTTTCAAATAAAAGTTTTAGCTCTTGGTATAAGCAGCCCACGTACAAATTTTAAAGAAAATCGTAACAGCCGTTCTCGAGAAAATTGCGAAAAAATCTTCAAGAAGTTCCCTTAAAAATAAGATAAAGTTGTCGTCAATCTTCGTGTCACAGAAAGTAGGTATTTTTTTATTTTTTTTTTTTTTATTAACACCACGGTTTTATAGCTACATGCTCCATTACATAATGTAACACTACATGCTTATGAGAACAGTCACAATACTTAGATTTCATATTTTCAGTTTTTTTTACATCACTTAATTAGTATTTTGTAAAGTTTCAAAATCTTTTCAGTTTTTTGTAACCAAAATGCAAAATTTTATTTTCATACGATTTTTCGTTCTGGAGCTAGGCTGTTCACAGACACACACAGAGACAGATTCTGAAAATATTATTTTTGGATACAGGAGGTCTCAAAACGCGTATTTATGTTAAAAACCCAACTTCGAATTCGGGAGTCAGAAACAATACTTCCTCTACATAAAAGTACCTATGGTACGTGCAGGGGAAGTAAAAAGTGACCGCTTCATACACTGCTATGCATAAAACATCAAAACTCGCAAATACCGGTACTGTCTTGGGGACCCTGCACCATTTTTTTAAGGACTCATTTGGGTTTTGTGTTTTTTTATGCAAACACTTGCGAAATAGCACAGGGTCAGCCAGACTTCTGAACACAGGTTTTAGTATATCTACAATTGCCGTAGGAAGTTGATGTTGATGTGTATGGTTGTCACCTGTCACAACAGATCCATTGTACTCACACCGAGAAGATATTCCTTTGGAACATAGGCAATGTTGTGGATTTTCATCAATAAAAGCTTTGTAGAAGAATGCAGCCCGCAAGTCTATTTCCTTACTGCCATATTGTTACATGACATTAAATGTCATTTAAACACCTGTAGAGGCCGCTTTTTAAAACTAACTTATGAAATATTGTAAAGTATATATTTTACTATCCTAAACAGCCTAAACAGGAACAAGACCACCGCTGTGGCGTAGGGGATGCGTTCGCCCCTCTCACGCAGCGGGCCCGGGTTCAAATCCTGGTCGGGACAAGTTACCTAGGTTGGGGTTTTTCCTCACCTGTGAGACAAATATCGGGTAACTTTAGGCCCTTGTGGTCCCCGGATATCATCTGGCCGTCATTATCATCTTCATCCCATCCTCGCCTTGTTTAGAGTGAGAGTGTGTGTGTGTGTGAATGGTGTGTCTCGTCCTATGTGTTCATGTTGCCTCGGAGGTGGCCCCGGCATTGGGCTGATCACTCATCCGGGGAGGCCCTCCATGTCCTTGTCTGGTCAAAAAAGTATGCATGTGATCCATAGATAATACCTTTCCCGACAGGTCGCTTAAATGTCCCTAAAAGGGAGAGGTGAAACTAAGGTAAAGAAAGAAAGAAACAATAACAAAGCCAAATATGATATTTTATACCCAAACCACTGTACCACCTCCCCTTAGAAGAGCTCGGCACACACACTGCATCGTTGCCCGATTTTCCTATGAGAGGCGTACCGGTTGATAGTGTTTGTTACTAAATAAACTAATTAATATTTAAATCAATTCCACCAGCTAGCATTGATCCATGTAAATTGTAATCCACGTATTGGACTGTGTACTGTTTTCTCACCTGCAAGACAACAAAGCATAGATATCTCCGAGTGTTTAGCCCTCCAAGAAGAATAGTGCATTTTGTAACGAGCCTATAATGACAAAACAGTAACAAAGCCAAATGTGACATAGAATGTTTTTAATACTCGCTTCGCTCATTTCATAATTTTCATACATGTGTCTTAATTGCCATTATAGGCAAGTTGCATACAACTGTGTTTGTTCAACCATAATTAAATGTGTAAGATTTGAGTTTTGGAATACCTTGTAATTCAGCAACGAACGAGTCGACTCACCTCGGCGATCAACTGTAAGTTCTCGTCTTTTGCGATAGATGGCAGGTGACTGCATGCGGGCACCTCAGAGCATCTCTTGGCATTTTAACCTTAAAGCTACGTGCAATAAAACACCATGAAATGAACTCAATTTTATTTTATTTACTTTGAATAAAGGCTGTTTATTGTGCAGTTTGAACTGCAGCTTTCAAGATATTAGTCGCGTTCGATATTAGTCGATAATACAACAGTTTTATAATGAAATTCTGTATCTTAATGGATATCGTTATGATACTGTTACGTCACATGGTATAAGCGTATTGTAAGATCGTACGAAAAAAATGATTTCATGTCCTTAAGTACTCCACACGACGAATGGTACCGTACTACCAGGGACAAAATGACTTAGCTGGTAGAACATTTTGGCTTAGCGCAATAGTAAGTCAATGCTTATGCTCAATTTAAAAGGTTTGAGGTCAGAAGTGTAACGGCATTTGCGCATATAATTGTAATAAATGGGAAGTGGATTATAAACATAAATCTGTTTCTGAACACAAGTCGCATGTTTGAGAGAGTTAATGCATATTCTTATGGAATTTTCGAGCTACTAATGTTTCAATTTTAAACACATTAAACTGATAACCAAATAACCTATAATTATACACTATTAACGTCAATTATCCGAACTAATTGGATAGGATTTTCAAATTGTTCGGATTATCTAATTCTAATATGTAGAAATTAGCATGTCAATACTTGGATTATAGTGTAATAACTGTAGGGTTCGAATGTTTATGACCTAAAAAATTGGAAAATATGACTGCAAACATGACCTTAAAAGTGGCTAAATATGACCCAAAAATCCTAAATATGACTTCATATAAGAACGTACTTTCTAAAAACAAATATTCCAATTTAAAACGTTTAATGACACTATATTATTATATCACATTAATTCAGTCAGATAATCACTTTTTCAATTTTACAGGTTATTTACAGTTTTACTTAAGTAAAGAACTTCTAATCTGTTCATGTTTCCAGATACCACTGCAAATTTGAACTGAGAATCTTTTAAAAACATGTAGGCCTATATTGGAACTTGTTAACAAGGAGGAAGAGGTAATTGTGCTAATACTTACTGCTTCTTCACATTTCAGTTACAGTAAAACCAAAATATTCGTGACTCACTTTCTGAAAAAAAATTAAGTCGACAATTTAGTTCACATAGGCTATTTTACCTAATTTATTACTGAAATATGACGTTAAATTACAAAAATGACCGAAATATGACCAAAACCATGGAAATTACCAAAATATGACTTTATATGCAAAATAAAAAAGGTCCGATTAGGATAACAGATGTGAAATTCATGTTTAATTTGTGTTTACGGCGAGAATGGAGGTTAGGAAAAAAAATATGACATGTCATAAACATCCGAACCCTAGTAATAAGCATAATCACTGATATTTTCCTGCACCATTTCTGAACTTCGTTTCTTTCCTAATGTGAACTCAACTGCACTTGTCCCTTTCTCAGACAATAGACTGTTGCTTCACTTTGAAAACCACACCAAGAACGAATGCAAAATGGTCAGTTTGCTGAGGGTTTAAAATACCGTAGAAATTTACGATCCCTTAGAACAAGTTGGTACCACCAGCAGTGTCTTTCACTACACAGACAGCTATCTCCTTCTGTTCGATCTGTGATACGATGATAGCTTCTTTGTAAAGATGTAAATGCAGTATGATCATCAATTAATTGCTATTATAACGATCCAGAACACTCAAAAATAAGTAAAAAATATCGTCGTTCACATGATTGATGGTTCGGATGACTGAGGTTCTGCTGTAGTCTATTAAATTAGACGTTCAAAATGTTAAGTTTATGAACTTTATTTTTTAAATACATTTAATTATACATTCAATTCAAATGAAACATTACAATTTAAATTATTGAAATGGAGTATATTAGGAACATAATTTAAATTATTCACCAATATAAACAATAACGAAGGGAATCAAATCAGCACGTATAAATTGCCCAAGTGAAGAGCCTTGTGTTATCCCAATACCATCCTTAAGCTTATTTTTTTTAATTTTAACAATCTTCCTCTACATCAGAGGCTGCCAATTGACAAAGAATAGCATAACAGCATGCAGTATAAATGTGTTATTGGGTTATCTCTAAAGAAGAAGAAGAAATAAGAAATCTACTGTTTCGAATACAGATGGTAAATCTAAGTATTCTTATCATGAATTTTAGCAGTACTTACTGATGTGAGCAAGGCATGCGTTTATTTTCCTCATTACAAGCAATGCAACTCTTGTAAAATATAGCTTAGAAACCTAATGATTTCTAATAGAACAATGAGAACCTATCGGTTTGGAGGTCATTTATTGTGCAATTAAGATTTAAAAAATGATTGATAGTAAAATTTTAAAACCACAAGAATCTGACACGAATTACTCACTTTGTTTTATCTCCCGTAAGCATGGACATTGCAAATTTCTCATTCAATATTCTGCAAGAGAGTAACTAGTTGCATTGTGGCAGGGCACACTGTGTTGTTTCCGGCTAACACAATATCGTGTTTTACGCAATAAGGACTTAAGGCCTAAGTTAGTGGTTGTTTGGTTACTGTTATTTATCGAGAGCTGTGAATTGGTATTTGATTATTGTAATAGTCGGATTATTGTAATGTGATGGATTTTGACCCGCAGGACTACGTTTGTGGAAGGAGTGGCTGGTAGAAGTAGGAGTTTGGTTTCGGAGCGCGTCAACAGCTAAGTTCACTAATGCCCAAAATTGCTAGCTTATAACTAGGGGGCGGATATTTATGACATGTCATATTTTTCCCCTTTGCATTATTTCAGGTTTCCGACTAATTTAAACCCGATTCCAAGCATCCTGGTGAAAATGGAACGGCTTTTATTGTGCATATAACTGCATATTTAGAAAATGTTCAACGATTGTAGCATATTTAGTATCAATATGCATATTTAGGTCATATTTTTTTGCATATTTGTGTGCATATTAAAGAAATTTTGAAGTTCCATATCATATTTTCTAAACTTTGTATTATAATGATACTTTTTGAGAATTTACAGATATTTTAAATAATTAACATTATATTTTAATAAAATGAATTGTAATGAAACTTTTAAAAAAATATACATAATATGTAAGTGGGAAAGTTATATTTTAAATTTTATTTGTCATATTTTAATGTTTTTTAGGTCATAAATGCATGCATATATCCTACTTTTAAGGTCATAGAAATTCGCCCCTATTTATAACAATCTTCAGAAATAAATGCAAATAAAAGTTTCAATTCTTAAAGTAGTTATTGTATACAATTTTTTTGAAATTCGTTGGAACCATTTAGAAGAAAAAAATACCGCAGGTCAAAAAACGTGGTAGGCCTAAACGAAAGTCGTCAATTTTCTTCGTTCCAAACCCTCAGAAGATGTGTGACTCGTATACAAAAATTATATGTGTATGTATGAACAGGATCGAAGCCAGCACATCCTCCAGCACCCATAGCACAGGTAGAGAAAGTAATAAGAATAACAACCATTCAGTAACAGATAACGAAAAATAAACAGACTAGAAGAACTGTAGAACACATGCAAGGAAAAGAATGAGTGGAAAATATCATAGGAAAGATAAATAAATCTGGGTAAAAAATATAAATTAAAAACCGGAATAGTAAAAATAGAATAATTTTAGCGATGATAAAAATATAGAAAGTTAATCAATCAATTAGTAACAACAAAAGATCAAATAGGGAAGGAGAAAATCTATTAAAGAAAATTACGAAATTAGATCATTAATATAAACTACTAAAGAATAAATCTATCATAATAAAAGGAAGTGTTTGTCTGTATATTTGTCTGTGCGCGATGCCCAGCGAAACTACTGCACGCAGAGATGTGAAGGGTGGCCGAATGCACCTAGAAGCCGGATTTTTTATTTTAGCTTTTCTTCGCGAGTTATGAGTAAAAAAACTGGAAGAATACGTGATTTTTTTGCGCTATCGAAAGCTTCAATTTCGCAAGTCCACCCTGGTCGATTCATTTGTTTATAATGTCAAGGCCCGCAGACATCTGAAATTTTCAATATAGTCGGAAGAGGGACAATGAATATAGGCCTAAATGGACAAACATTGATCGATTTGGACGGAACTCACTTTGCAGGAACTTTCTGAGCCAGAGAACTCGAATTTGAAGTCTTTTTCCCAAGCGGAGCTTTCTAATCGTGGAATGCACTCTAAATCCGGATTTTTAGCTGTTTCATTATAATTATTAATCGTTTGGTTTATAAATGTTTCGCGTGTAAGTATTAGTAAATATAATACTTTAACTATAAGCTTTTAACTTCTATTTTTAATTAATTATCGTGGGCGAAGTTGTGGGCATTTGCTAGTAGTCTATAAAATAATGTAAAGAAAGGGGGATTGAACAGTGCGAGAGAAAATATGATTAAAAAAGGAAATAAATCGTGCATAGAATGACACATACGCCTTTTAACACGTTTTTAGTAGAGGTATGAACTGGAAAGTTCATGATAGTTCTTTCATAGAGGATGCTATTGTTCAGTTATTTACTTGTTTATCTTTTGCATGAGGAAGAAACTGTAGCAGATACTAATTGTGAAAACTCCATTAACAAAGTATTTTGTGGACTTTAATGAAAGAGAAACTTTAGCAAAAATATGCTCTTCCTTCAAAACAATGCCTCAAGCCTCAGGTCTTGGGTTTGCAGATAATGAAAGATCCTACAGGGAACAACACCGTGTTTTCCAATTGTACCTACATTTGAGATTTAAAAAAAAAAATTATTTACTATTTTGTGAACGGGTCCTATTTTTATATTTTGAAAATGAAATCACTCTTTTTTCTCACGAAAAATGAACGATGTAAATTTAGAAACATAATATATTTTTTTTACAGAATTGGGTAAGTTAAAGCGCTGGATCTATCCCCACTCATTTTCATTACGAAAAATTATAATCAAAACATTATTTTGTTCCTTTGCCTTACAGCTTTGTACAGATATCGGGAGAATGCCTTAAACCAGCCACAGTCTAATTTTAAGAGACTGTACCATTAACTTGTAACGACAAGCAATTTAGAAGAATAAGAAGGAACAACGCTGTGAACCGAAGAGTAAAATGACTCGAATACAATGGGCTGGATGCGGCATTGTCATAGTTTTGCAGTGCATCTCTATTATATACACATCTGATTAAGCATTTCCATTGTTGCCAATTCAACCACTCGTGAAATCGACGCGAGACCTCCATGTTAATTCCATACCAGGGATTTTTAGTATTATTTTATTTTCATCCATAACCGACATTTTCATAACAAGTGTCAAAAGAGAGGAATCTCTCGGTAATGATAGTAAATTGCACTATTATGAAAGTGCAGTCATGGACATCCTTATTACTACCTAGTTCTTCACAAATTTATTACGTAAGATGTAACTTACAGAATTCTCTCTTGATTCGCTATAATAATGTGATAAATTTATCGTCGTTGCATGCCTTGAGTTACTTTCAAATGTCGCGAAGAGATTTATCAACGGGAGTTCAAAATCATGAGTTGCATTTATAATGACTAGGGCAAGGCATTTAATGTCCATAAAATAGTGAAAAAATGTAAAATAAAAAATGCATTTATGACCTAAACAGAGTGAAAAAATGACACAAACTTTAAAAAAAATACTAATAAATTTACCATTATTAGTTATAATAATTTTTCTTAAAGTAAGAAATTTCTCAAAGCAATTTATGGACAACAGTGCGTTATACAGTATATGAATTTACAATATAAAACACATTTATTTTGTTGCTAAAGAAGTAAGTAATTACTACTTGGAAACCCTTAGCGAAAAAGAAATTCTTTCTGAACTGGCATGCCCATCAAATTGCCCCTAGCAAATATGTGTCATTTAAAAAGAAAGAAAAAAATCTTCATTGCCACAAGACAAACTGTTATGGTGTTTAAAATGAACTATGAACACTTGGCGGAGATTCTCGAATAAAATCGATTGGTTGTTGTCTGAAAGTAAGGATTTGTATATGGAAAAGCTCTTCTCTTCACTGAAATTACCCAAAAATGCCGAAAATGACCTACAAATTGCCAAAAAATGACCTATTTCTTGAAAATGACGAAAAATGAAAAATAAAGCAAAATATTCAAAAACAAATTGCCCTTATTTAATCAATTACTCCATTATATACATTTATATGTATTCGAGCTATCTTTTAACCTTCATATAAAAAAAGATGCAAAATCATCAAATGCCTTGCCCTAATAATGACTGTTTAGTAAATAAAATTTAATAAATAAATAACAGAATACATTTATTAGTGAATATATTTTAATTGAATTATTTGAATACTACTTTAGACTGAGACACTACTATTAAAAGGCATTCATTGCAAGTACGATATAATCATAGCGGCTGTTGTCTGATAACAAAACACGTTCATCACTATTGTTTGCTGAAGTAACTATTTTAGAACACCCCTGAAAGAACAAGCTCACGTTCAGAGGTGCTCAACAAAAGACAAAATTTAAAAAGTCGGAAATAAAAATTGTAAATGTCATTATTTGCAGTGGCATTTAAAAAAATGTTATTAATGTAGGTTGCGATATAACATGTTTAATTTTTGTAATTAATCTTATTAATATTAGTTGTTAGAAGTTGGGGATACCTTTCAATGTCAATGTTTACGTTTCTTACATCCGACAGTTATGCGGTATCAGGTTCAACTAAGAGCAGTGATAGATTATCATGTATAAATAAATTGAAATCATAACATGTTATTTGTTTTTATAAATACATTTCAGTAATATATTATAATAAAGCTTCAGGATGGAACTGGAGTAGGATAGTCAATTGGTTCACTGAGGAAGATTCGTCTCTGGAATAAATTTAGGGGTGTTAAAATAGATTAACATATGATACCATATTGAAGAACTGAATCGATTAAAACAATAGACACAGTGAACGTTAAATATGAATAAAATGTTACAAATTTATACTAAATGATTCAAGTACTTGATTCTAGTTAACTATTTGCTTTCTATATGTGATTAAACATATTACTATGCAAAATTATTGATCAATTTAAATGAAAAAGTTGGATGAAAGTCGCTTTAAGCGCTCTATCCAGTATACCGGGTGTTCGGAAATTCATATTACAAACTTATAGGGCTAGTAGAGGGGACTTGGTAGACAATATTTCGAATAGGAACCCATGTCCGGAAACGTAGGCCTACCGTTTCCGTGATAGGCTATAGCCACTACAATGTGTCGGATTTGCCGGTGTTGTTTTGCAACCGGATAGGCAGTACATGACGTCAGAGGATCACCTGCTGGCACGTGACGTTTACCCTGCTGCGGTATCATGCCTGGAGCCCTGGCAAGTTACTACTTGACATTCTCGATCAATTCAAATGGAGGAAATTGAAGGAAAGTCGACTTGCTTTAAACAGTTATTCCAGCACACTATACTCCGACTTCCCTTATCAAATAAAAATTAAAATTTTAGGTACGTCGGTATGTTTAAAATATTTGTTGAAGTACTCCATCCTGAAAATTCAACGGGAAAGTTGGAGGAAAGTCGAGTTGCGTAAGTACTCAGATTATGCATAGTAGGCTATCCCAATAAATTGAAAAAGTCTCCTTAATTCAAGCATATAATGCTAATGTACTGTCTGGTAAATTACTATAAGACTTTTCCCAATCAATAAAAATGGGAAATTTTGAGGTAATTCTGCTCGCTTCAGACGTTTTATTCCGCTACACTATCCCGGCAATTGAAAAGGGAGAGTTGAAGTTAAGTTAGCTCGCTCGATTCCAGTATACTGTCTCTGTATGAATTGTGATTAAGTTTGCAGTTGTATCAGTGAGGCCGGTTAGATCGATTTTACATTAACGGAATGTTTATGCAAGGCAACTGTTTGGGAAGAGGCAATATAAACCGTATTACAAATCTGCAATTCAGAATCACAATTACCGGGGCTTTTTACCTCCCTCATTACTGTAATTATACTATTAATTCATTAATATTAACAGATTCCTTTAAGCGCGATTCTCTTCATTACCCATAATGCACTCTGTCACAGTATCTCGTTTCATAACCTACAGCCAGTTCTAAACCACGTGACCTATTCAATTGCTTTCTAATTAACAATAACATTATACCATGCTCACCTATGTGAAAATTAACTACTCTATTAATTATGTTCATTGAAGGGATCGTTAGGCTTATCTCAAAAGAGAATACTGCATAACCCACCAAAAGGCAATGGCACTCAAGCTAGTTTTGACTGGCTTGCAAACATAATGTCTTGTCACAATATTATGAAGAGGTTTATTTGAAATTTATTTTTAAATGTTTGGCTAATTTAGCGGACAGGAATTAATTAAAACCTAATGAAGAGCTACATAAACCTATATTTAGAGTGGAATGGGTGATAACTGTAACAGCTGCATATGAATAAGTTAATAAAAAATATTAAAACCTAAAAAGTATACATGGATTCGTGTATTTCGGTATATATTTACAAAAAGAGTGAATTGTTAGAAGTTATTATAAGCTATCATCTACACTTCTAGAGGAATTATAAAAACTGAAAATATATATTTAATGCGGTTCAAAAATAATTAAGCATAAATAACAACACAACTTACAGTTGTTCCTTACATGTGCCTAATTCTAGTAGGTATAGCCTAATAAAATAAAACCGCGGATAACTTTAGGCAGAGTAAAAAGTATACGCAATAGGGATAAATCAGCTAAGAGGCTAACGAAACGACCTTTAAACCAGGAATTTAAAAACTTTTATAAGAAATATAGGAATTTATTGTCAATGGTAATTAAAAGTGAATGGCATACTATTCAGAAAAATGTAGAATAAAATCAAGTGACCCAATACGATTTTGTCGAACTATAAAATAAGTACAAATAACTCTAGGAGTTTAATAGTATAAGTGGTATAATTTCAAATATTTATAAACGAGAGTTCAATAATTATTTTTCAAAAATATAAAAAGCATTGCTTCCTCGACAGATAATAACGGTTCAAACCATGACGTAAATACAAGTATGGTGTCTTCTATGTTTCTCTCCCTACTTACTAAAACTAAGTTAATCTCCATTACAAAAAAAAAACACTTCTCTGGGTATCGTAGAATCATATCTAAAACAATGAAATCGATCACATATTCAATTGAAAAACCTATTTCTCACATCTTCAATTTGTGTTTAACGAGAGGTTAAAAAAATATTTAAAAAAATAAAACAAGCTATTGTAGTTCCTATATTTAGAAATGGTGATCAGAAAACTCTAAATAATTATAGACCAATATCTCTTCTTCCCGTGCTGTCGAAATTATTAGAAAAATACATTAAGAAAAGATTGATAAATTATTTACATCAAAAACAACCTATTATCCTCCAATCAGTTCGGCTTTCGTAACAAACCTCTGTACTGATGATGCGGTATTCGATGTTACATCGAAAATTATGAAAGATTTAGATGCTGGAAAGATCTGTATTGGAGTATTCTTAGACTTGAGGAAAACATTTGGCACGGTTAATCATGATAAATTATTTAAAAAAATTAATTACATGGCCTAAGAGGTAACGTTTATGAATTGTTTCGCTCATAGGCCTAATATTTAAGCGACAGAACATAAATATGCAAAACTGAAGAAGAATTTAGTGGAATCAAAAACGTAAGTAGCCTATAGGTGTACCTAAGAGCACAGTGCTTCGGCCCATCTTATTTTTAAAATATATTAATAGTTGATTTAACATTGATTGGTCGTATTTTAATGGTAGTATGTATTCCAATGGAGATGATACCATAGCAATTTTGCAATTTGCATTTAATTAAAAAACGGCTTGACTCAAATCGTCTCTCCTTAAATGTTTCTAAATCAACGGATCTTCCCTTTCACAATCACAAAATATCGAAAATATAGATTGTAGTCTTAATTTTAAAATTCATAAATCGAATTGTATACTATTTCCAAACGATGATTGCCCGTCTCTGAGCAGGTATACAGAAGTAAAATATCTAGAATATTGAGGATATTATAACAGAAAAATTCCTCTGACACTATAATTTGAACCCAGCACCTTCGATTATCCATGCGCTGCTCTACCAACTGAGCTGAGCTACCTGGGCTCAAATCCCAGAGTCAGAGGAATTCTTATCGTATAATATTCTCATGTAATGTCCAACAGAGACAATAATCTGTGGTTCACGACTGCATATAATCTAAAATATCTAGCTATCAAAATTGACCAGCACATTAAGTGGGATAAACACATTGCAATTTTTGCAACAAATTACGAAAATTATATATAAATTTGTTATCTTACGTGTATATCTACCTATCAGTGTCCTACGTACAATGTATCTATCCATGGTTCAGTCCGTACTCCGTTATGGTATTATTGGTTTATTATTATAACTATTCAACCCGAGTTGACGAGTTGCATCAAATAAATTCGCTCCTGCTGCGCAGTCGCGAATCTATGCGAATCTATCGATAAACTCGTCAACTCTCGTGGAATTACCTATGAAAATAACTTGTTTTAGAAGAGGTCACGTGACAATTTAAAAATACATTCTGTACCTGCAGTCGTAATAATAGTATATTGCGATACAAGTGCCGTAAGGCATGATTACGGATCGAGGAAATAGTTTGAAAACACGAGGCGCTTGCGCCGAGTGTTTTCAATTTTCCGAGATCCGTAATGCGCTTACGGCACCTGTATTGCATGCTATTTTTTGCACGATGATTATTTATATCAATTTAATTATATTAATTGTGATATTACCTGAAAATATTATGTATATACATTCTTGAAGACATATGTTTATTTCAGAAAGTGATTCGCATGTGTTTGTTGTTATGGGAACCGAATATTTGTCCTGGGGGCTTTGTCCATAAAGACTTGTATTATGAAGTGTATCGTAATGAATTATGACGCAGCGCAAGCACCGTAAGTAATTTAACCGCATCGCAACGCCCTTAGCAACAAGATTGTGTGGGAATGTCAACTTACGATCCACGGCAACAACGTTCGTATGAATGTTTGAATGTTTTGAATGTTTTTATTAGTAGTCATTAACATCAAGCAAGATGTTCTGGACATTGTCAAGATAAAATACAATACAAATTCCAATACAGTATGCTAGAATTACAATAAAAAATTAAAAGATATTTAAAATACCAAACAGCATTCAAAGTACTCATTAACATTGTAAAATGGGTTTTGAGCCAGCCATTTAAACACTTCATCTTTAAAATAACTGAAAGATACAGTATTTGCCCTTTGGGGCAGTTTATTAAATAATGACACAGCCATCTGATCAAAAGAGTTCTTGGATTTTGTTAATCTGACAGGAGGCCCAAGAAGCAAGTGATTGTTTCTTGTAGAGTAATTGTGTATCTGGGTCCTGTTTACATGGTTTATAAGATTTTTCTTTACTCTTAGAAGACAATAATAAATATACACATTAATAACAGTTAAAATATTTTCACTTATAAACAGTGGTCTACAGTGAGCAAGGTAAGCAGACCCGGTCATTATGCGCAAAGCCATTTTTTGTAGCTTAAGTACCTTAGGTACAGCATTACTGTTACCCCAGATACAAATACCATAGGTTAAAACACTGTGGAAAAATGCATAGTATGCATATTTCAAGTATATCTTTGGAATCTGAGTCTTTAGATGTCTAAGTAGATATATCACCCGTGAGAGTTTAGCACAGATGTTGTCAATATGGGCTGACCATGTCAACTTAGAATCGAGCGTTATTCCCAGCAGCTTAGCATTATTTAAATCATTTTGATTGTTGTTATTATTACATAATGAAAACAGTATGTGCTGAGTTTTGTTCTCATTGAGGCGGAAACCATTGGCTTTAAACCATTCAGAGGCCTGCATTAGTGAATTCTGCATAGTAGCATGCAACATATTAAGGTCTTTGAGGCTGAAATAAATTGTTGTATCGTCGGCAAATCATACAGAATTACAATCTATATTAGATGGTAGATCGTTTACCATTATTAAAAAAAGCAGCGGGCCCAAAACGGATCCTTGAGGAACACCACTCTCAACATTAGCCACTTTAGAATATATGCCATTCAAGAACACCTTCTGGATACGGTTTGACAGATATGATTTTAAGACATTCAATTCATCACCAGTGATACCATAATAAGCTAGTTTAGCTATTAAAACTGAATGAGACACACAATCAAAAGCTTTAGAGAGGTCGCACAATGTAGCAGACGTTGCACTGTGTCCTTCAAAACCAGTTAAAATAGAAGATACCATCATTTCAATTGCATTACTTGTGGATAAACCGCTTCTAAAGCCAAATTGAGCACTTGAAAATAGTGAGTTGCTTTCAAAATATTCGATTAATTGTGCATACATAACTGATTCTAATATTTTGGAGAAAATTGGCACTATGGATATAGGCCTATAATTCACGGGCTTATCTCGGTCACCATGTACGTAAGTACGTAAGTACCACTAATTAGTTAAGGAGTGCAAAAATAGTTTTACGTTATATTTAATGTTCCCAACAATTTAATAAGACAGGTTCTTCCCCCTAAATAGTAACTGTTATTTAGGTAACGGGTCGACAACTATTATATAGATGCAAGTTAATCCCATCATTTCTTTTTTAAGACGTTATGGGGTTACAAAACTAATAATAGGCTAATAGCTATTACGTAATATTAGATTCCTTATTTTTCCCATGTATATGATATACGCTTAGAAATCGAAAATTGGTAGGCTAGTGATTTTATATACTGTAGCCTATGGCATAAAATCTTTGACAGTTTATTTTATTTATAACGGAAATATTTAAAATTAATTTTAAAAAAGACGTCAAACGAATGTACAACAAATGCCCGGAGGCATTCACAACATGTCCCGATTGTGTTTTGTTTATGGTACGGCCATGTAAACATGAACATATAAAAAATGATTGTTCCATTCTGCGATTCCAATAATTTTTATTTGAAGATTCAATAGCTAAACAGAGCAATGAAAACTTGTTGATTTTATGTAAAAACTATAGAACTATTTCGTGTGTAGTATATTTCATCAAACTAAACAAAAACTGTTACTGTATGTCATCCATATTTTCAATCGCAGAAAATACTGCAGTTAAAGGCTTGTGTCAATAATGTAGACAAATAAACGGTGCAATACATGTTGCACAAACTTTCTCAAAGAGGTTATCAATACGTACCATTGAAGAATTAATGTAAAGCCTCCAGATTAAACAGATTTAAGAATTTTACCGAATTATTCATATTTTTTTCTTGTAGAATCAAACATGTTAACTCAATAAATAATTTCTCCGATTATTCAATATATTTCGATTTCCTTGGTCAAGTAAATAAACGATAAAAGACAATAAAAATTAAATAAAATCAATATTATATGGCTTAGGTCTGATTTAATTACTGCTATTTTTATCTGGAGATGGTTTGATGGACGTATGTAGTAGGCTACAATATCTTAATAGTCCAACCGGTGAAGCCTGCGAATCTATCTTACGACAAGGAACATGAGTATAAAAGCGAAATGAAATTACATCAGAAAAGTATCTGCTCAAGTGGTATTTTGCTACGCTATTCCAATGCAAAAACTTATAAAATGAGAACTGATATCGGCGACGGGAGAATTCTGCTCATAATGCTTCATCTTGCCATTTCCATTATTATCAACAGAATTGTCAATCAATAAGATAACCAAAAGCTTTAAAATATCGAGGAAATACAAATTTATTAGGCTATCGTGGAAAAAATAGATTTTCTTCTTCACCACTTCAATAACAAATAAATAACGCGTAATCTCTGCGCTCTTCTCATCTTTTTCGCAAAAAGGCATCCTTTTCCAATTATCCTGTACTCAGAATACATTTATTAAATGGTTGGTTCTGCCAGAAAACCACTTTAACACGAAATAATGGAATCTCTAAGTAAGGAACTTACACTCACGATCAGTTATTTTGTTCTAAAACCGTAACCTCGATACGCGCTGTAAAACAAAGGGCCTACTGGTGTACTGCCGACCACTTTCTTTTTTCTTAACATTTCAATATTTAGTAAAATAAAGAAAAACTAGAGCGTGTCTTACCTTCTGCCCAGTTCCAAGGAATGCCCTGTAAATAAAGAGAGAAATGTTAAATTTTCAGTTGCACAACACAGTATTTAAACGTCAAACAATAAAGCGAAAATTCTTTTGGTAATTATATATATCTGATATATTATGCGATGTACAGATAGGGACAAAACGATTGAGCCGACAGGTTAATTAAAAAAGATAAATAATAGTCAGTGCACAAGATCAGTACAAGTGTAAAAATACTTCCCCATGGGATATTTTGGTTTAACCATGAGGTAAATAGGCCCAGCTGTTCCTAAACCAATTCGTAAGTTTAAGCAGTTTAAAGCCCATTATATAGAAATAAACGACAGGGAATCCCGTAACTATTGGTCCATTTTTTATTTAACTACAATATCATCACAAAACCACTGTGTTTTATATATATATATATGAAACTAGACATGCGAGATGTTAGGTTGATTTTACTTTTTAATACATATATTTTAAAATAAATTCAATTGAAATAAAAATATATTAATGTTAATATTGCGATGCCCACTTGACTTACTAAAAAGGAAGACTAGAAACATTATTTAAATTACTAACATAAAAACAGTACACAAGCCTATCGTTTCTTAGACTTTCCGAAAATACTACAGTCGCTACCACATTAGCTCCACATACGAGTGAAGCTTATTAATTTGCACCCCCTTCCCAGAAGAAGTCTTCACCACATGAGTATTAGCCTACTACTCATGTGGTGAAGACTTCTTCGTACACAATTCCAAGGACTGAAGATGGCATAATAAGCCGAAATGCGCATATCCAAATAACATAGTTAACAGCTAGAGTACTAGATACACGGATTCTAAAAAGAATATTGTAGGAAGATAACAAAAAGGTTAACTACAAACTAGTGCATAAACAATAAACTAATGCACATAGATATAATTAACAAGATATTCAGCACATAAATTGTGTACAATTCATCTCAAATAAAAGAAGATATCAAACTAGTGCATAAACAATACATTAATGCATACAGATATATTTTAATAAGGTATTCTGGACATAAATAATAGACAAATTAATTCAAGTGAAGATAATAGACTAAGTGAATAAGAAAGTTGATTGAAAAACAATATATCTTTAGAATATATACAGTATTATACATGATATTAGACTACATGAATAAGAAAATTGATTACAAGACAATATATCTTCAAAAATAAGTGTACAGTGATATGTAAGATAAACATTGTTAATATCAGAATACTGATAAAGAATGATCGGTAAGATTTTGTAAAATAGATAAAATTGTACAATATATAAATTATTATAATTTTTAGGATAAATTAAAATATTTTAAAACTGATATTTTAAATTTTAAGAATAACTTATATGGACTAACGCGAGAAAGAAAGAACTTAAATAAACATGCTGAATACTTTGCACAGGTTGATCTATGAAGACTGCATACTTTTTGAGATACCGTGGGTTCAACTATGTTAGTACTGCAACAAATAAAAGTTCTATAATTCTCTTAGCGTAATATAGCTTACTCTATGTTTTATAATGGAAGTATCTATATCAATCTCATCCATAGTCGAAAAGTATTAATAGTAAATATTAATGTAGCATTTCCATGTCATTATGTACAGTTACATTTTTATATAACATAGACTATAATTGGTGTTTTCGTCATTTTTACATGATTTATATCAAACAATTCTCATACTTTTAGCAGATATAACGCCAGGCTTATATTTTTAATGCAAACCAAACCATTTCAGTGTAATAAAATATTTAACTTATTCAGTATGTTGCTTTGGTATGATAATAATGATATGAATATTAATGTCACTTATAATTAATTCTTCCACCCTCACACCGCTGTTGATGTATTTTTAGCTAACAAGCTTGTACTTAATAGTATTCTCCGTTTCACTGTTTGGGTAATATTTAGCGGAAAATTAGTTTTGATATTTTCCGAATGAGTTTCACCTGAAGATATATTTTCTCCAAAAATTACAATAAGCTACTTCATGTTGTCTATTATTACAGTCAAACTTCTTTATTCTGTAGCCTATGTAGCAAATCTCTTTCATACTAAGTTACTGTATTACCAATGTTCATAACTATGATGCTATTAAAATTAAGAAAATTATTACAAAATCTAATTGTTTGACGAATGTTAGGGTAGGAAGAAAACGTTTTAAAGGAAGTAACATATAATGGAAGCTGGGAGTCATTATTCATATAACGTATTCGTATGTAATATCGTTTTTTACTTCTTTCTCTTTCTTCGTTAACCTCTCCATTCAAATAATTTATCAAATTTAATCAGCCTATACAAGTAAGTACAAGAGTCTGTTATTGGACATGTTTCTTTAACGATAGTTGTTTACTTACATTTATACAAATACTTATACATATTTGTACATGGTGGCCGGGAACTTTCAACCGCAAGAGTTTCTTTATATGTTGATAATTTGAAGGCAAGGGACTATCGCACGTAAGTAGAACAATTGCTATCGATCTTGGCCAGAATCGAACCCGATAACTTGGGGAAAGAGAAAATATATCTTACTCATTGTTCCATACAGGCCAAAATGCACAAGAATCAATCGATATGAGTAAAATTATCCTCTTTAATATGAATACATTTTTTAAAATAGTGAAAATCTTTATCCAAGACCTTGGCATTTCAAAACGAGACAAAGACAAGCCCTAGAACATGTTAAATACCAACTTACTTACACATAAAGAAAAATGGATTGTTTTTCTTTCAGAATGCATGAATTGTATATCTGATGAATACATTGATACTTTTATATATTAAGAAATGCTAAATAAAATTGTTGAATGTGCTTTTTTATATTAATAACAAAATTAGAAGTATTATATAGTTATTGTAACAAAAACACCATCACAAAATTCGTAAAATAGCTTGACATAGAATACGTTATTAGATTTTTCTCCGCTGATAATGATCATCACTGTATACAAAATGCGAATAAGAATTTTCCTCTTGTAAAACAGTTTGGAGATTTTACAGACACTGTAGTGTTAACAGTTTTTCTTCAGTAATCCTATTTATGACTTACGACTTGAAAGGTTGATTGCAAAGACCAACAAACGACAGTCCTCTAGGTAAGCTTTCTTAAATAATTTATTCATATATATATATATATAGGCTTATGACTCTGAATAACTGCCCCTTCCATGAGAAAATTCTTTCACAATCCTATACATTCTCAGGGAACCTACAAACGATTGTTTATTAAATTAAAGGTATTTTACTTTTTAGAAATTGGTTCAATCCTAGACCTCTCCGCAGTGCGTATGACATATGTCACTATTGATAGTGATTCGTCCGTCAGATGGGACGTTAAGCCTGACGGTTTCCGTGGTATCTTTCAAGAAGAGTTGGCTAATGCCGACACCGAGTTTCTCTTTCACGCATCCTCATTTCATCACTCGCCACTCATACCTCACACTACACTGCACAATACCTCTACACATACTCATTTTCCACACCGCACACCCCTTTCAGTTACACATCACCATGTAATGTGATGTCCGCCTCAGTGTGGATCCCAAATGTGTCAGAGCAACGGGATTGGCATTCGATACATACACGCTTTTTAAAAATGCACAACACCTTCAAAGCAATAATATGTATTTACTTATTTTTTTCACCGCCACGATGTTACGTAATGGCTATGATAGCGAGTTAGAAGTTCTACTGGGAGAAAAATAAGGTTCTACTGTTCCTTCGATAGTGAGAAAGGTGTCGGGTGATGTCTGCAGCAAGCTGCCTGATCATTTTACAGATTTGAAATTCGGTTTCTTATTTGAAATTAATTAAAATTTGATCGTTTCGCAAAAATATTGATCTCTTATGTGGAACAAATATGCAACGAAAACCGCATTCGGGAGGTCCCAGGTTCAAGTCCCGTGGCCGGCCAATTTGACATGTTTTGCAGGTCTTCTTAGCAGCGGTAGCTAAGGCGTGCTGCCTTGGAGCCGTGGGTAAAGAGGCTGTGGGTCCGAGTCCCACTTCGGGCATGCGTGATAGCGTGTAATAAGGGAAAAAGGAAGGAAGAAAGAAAGAAAACACTTATTCTAAAAATAAAAAATAAAAAAGTGTAGGCTACTAACATATACAAAAAACAAACCGAACGGTTTTTAAGGCTGTTTTTGTACAACTAAAATTCTTTATATGTCCTTTTTTTGAGGAGTCCACTAAAGTAATTTCAAACAGATTGTATTATGGTTTTCTTAACTTCCGTTGCAAATGACAAGAGTTGTTTTTGTAATAATAGATTCACGTACAGATACACAATAGATTTCAGTAGTGAGTCGCATTTCTTTCTTATCATCATCGGTAGCATTATGAAGTATAATAATAATTTCGTCATTTCGTTGAGAAATGCTTAGTCATAAGGAAGAGGTTACGCCTCTTTTATCACGCCTTCGGATCTGAGGAAACAATACACAAGTTGAAACATTATTCTTCTTAATGAAATCACGCAACAGAAATACAAAAATAAACACCCCCTCTGTGCTCTTTCATAACGCAGAAATGTAGGTCGGTGTTTAGCAGCATTGAACCAATCGCAGAAATTCTTTAAGGTACTCTGAGATGGTCTAAAATAACATTTTTCTTTTAGCGGAAAATAAAAAGGATAGGTTATTATATATAGGTCTAGGCCTACATACGCCCGTATTTCTATGCGATTTTTACTCACTTAAAATATATTTAAATTAAAAATATGCATGCATACAACGTATTGTTTGCATAGATAGACAGAAGGTCAACATTTTCGAATATTTTTAATTTTAAAAGGCTATATAAATAATGTCGGTCGCGGTGGTCTAGAGGTAGCGTGCCCACCTCTAGATCCGAAGGGCGCGGGATCAAACCCGGCCGCGGTCGATGGATTTTTCAGGACGTAAAAATCCGGGCACGGAGTCCTCCGGGGGCCGTGTCGACGATTTACGGCAGGTGAAAGAACCCAAGCCTAAATTAGAGCCTCTGGACAAAATTTTCCGGGCCCTTTCATGTCCAAGTAATACTTTAGTTTCCGGAGGGGGGTTGTGAAGCGATGGGCTTACCACCTGTCCCTCTGCCCTCTCTAGGAAAATAAATAAGCGTAACAAAATCCACATAGGTAAAAAGAAACTTCCACTTGGAGGCCCTTCGCCTAGGATTCGAGAAATATATAAATAATACTTATACCCTCTTCATTATGTAAGTAAGCTTAAAATATTTTGTTTATTTTAAATTTAGGCCCATGAGAGGGTATATGCAGCACACCCTCGTTTAGACCACGAGCCTCGACTGCTAAGAAGTATAGGCCCTGTTATTAATATTTTATACTAACACTACGACACTGCTGGATCCTACACAGTGCAGATTACATCAGGTTCTAAGAATACTAATCGGTGGTATTTTGGAATGCATAATCAAAGAGAGATTTGGAAGACATAGGAGGAGTATAGACGACTGAATTCCATCCTTCCATAACACTTGCGATATACTTAAAGCCTGCCTTCAATTAAGGACATAATTATTTTTAGCTGAAAGTGCTTTTTTGGTTGAATAATGTTGTAGGGCCTATGGTCCTCTCCATACTTAGTAATGCCATCCCAATTGTTAAATTATCACAATCATTTACAAAAATAAAAGTATTTATTTGGCCTATACTTCCGGCCTGAAGCAGTAGCTTATTCGGGAACATATCGTTTATGTTGCAGAGATAAGAAATGTAAAATATTGTAAATGAAGGAAGCTCGATTTGATTCAATTGTTCAATTTGATTTAATAAATAAACCATCGATGAAAATGAAATAAAATATATAACATATACTAATGGCACGTGAAATGTATTTCCTTCCTATATAAAAATATATATATATAGTAGGTTACATCTTTATTCGAGGGAGGTTTTCAATTTTATATTTATCTGCAGTAACTACATCAACTGTACAGCTCAGGGGTAGCAAAACCCATGTTGCAGCCATTACTTTGAACATGCAATATCCATTTCATGTACATTACAATGTCTCACGGGATAAGTCATTTCACGATTGAAACTTTAGTACTAGGCCTACTGTTTTAAAACCCTGTCTTATATTCCCATTCTCCTTGAAAATAACAGGAACGTAACTTGCACAATGCACAATTTATACTAAACCATAGGCGCATTCTTAAATAGGACTATTTATTCTACCGGGGTATGCCGTAGCGTAGTGGTTGATGCGCTGCGCTACACCGGTAGGTCGCGGGTTCGATCCCCGATGAGGTCGTTGGAGTTTTCAATTGGCCTAATCCTTCTGGTGGAACTATGGCCGTGGGGTCGACTCTGCCTCTAAATGAAATGAGTAGGCCTACCAGGAGCAATTGTGGAGGTAAAGGCGGCCGGTGCGTAAGGCTGACAACCTTACCATCTCCATGTGCCGAATGACTAAAATCTGGGAGCTTCAAACTCCTGGAACTCTCTGGGCCTGAATGACTTGTATAGGGAACACTTTATTTTTTTTATCCATTCTATCAACAAATTTCAAATAATAAGTGATGTCAAAAATATTTAGAAGAAAGTTTTGCTTGTTGTAATAGGTTGCCAAAATGGGTAAACGACTGCGAAATGTGCAGACATGACTTAATAAAACATACAAAACATATAAAAAGGTTCTTTAAAATAAACTATGAGAAAATCTCTATCATTCATTTTTAACGCTTACCTAGTAGGAACAACATAGCCACTTTTCCTAATAGTGAAATAATACATTATAAATCATATTAGCACAATTGGACGTGGTAATATTTATTACTTTTAATGTTTTCTGCTACTTGGGGTTCTGCAGTGAGAAGAGGCACTGGATGTGTCGAGCTCTCAGATACAATTTGTCAAACGCACGGCTCATTGCACGAGTTATGAAGAACAAGCGCCGAGATAAATTGCGTTAACACCGCACGAGACGACGC
This sequence comes from Ectobius pallidus, assembly GCA_964059195.1. Lineage (NCBI taxonomy): Eukaryota > Metazoa > Arthropoda > Insecta > Blattodea > Ectobiidae > Ectobius > Ectobius pallidus. The sequence continues at coordinate 76,901,451 of CAXKWD010000010.1, read as the reverse complement.
TTTCTTCAGATTTCAGCCCGCACAAAAAACAATCCAACCTTATTTTTTCCAATCCATTACCGTGACCTTCTCTAAAAGTTTAGCCTCTGCTGCTTAACATGGCCTTCTCCTATTGCTAATCAAATCTTTTTGCAAACTAATTTTACCTATTTGTAAATGTCATTAATAACACTATTGGCATTACTATTAAAAATCTCAAAATGAAGACGTCAGAAAAGGAATCTGCGATTATTCAGCAAATAAAATATAATATTATGCAATTAAAGCTGACGAGAGGAACAACAAAAGGAGAGTTAAAAGATTAATCCGAATGTATCAAAACTAGGAGTATTAACATAATTTAAAAGTTACTCACCATATAATCAGATTACACGGGTCGGTTCTGTAAAATATCTGGGACTGATATTATACAGTAAACTAATCTGGCAATCGCATATTAACGAACTACTCCAGATAATTAGAAACAGGATTTAAATTTCTGATTCAAGGCTCATTCCCTTTTCCATTGCACCTTAAGACACTCGTAGTCTATAACTCTCATCAGACCCATATGGAGTTCTGCTTCAGACACCGATATAAGAAGAATTCAAACATTGCAGAATCGTCTTCTCAGGATACGTACAGATGCCCCATATGTTCGTGACAAGACCATTCCGATCTGAAAATTCCTGAAGTCTCAATCGTTCTATCAACTATAGGCCTACCCGACTTCAATAGAGCCTTTATACATCACCCCAACATTTTGTTGAATCAGATACCTTTACAGGATATAAAGATCAGAAATCAAAGGGGATTAAAATGTAAAAGGCATGCCGGTCTTATCAACTTATAATGAAAAAGCGCAATAATTAGACTACAAATAATGTCACCTAGGACTGACAAAACTGGTTCATTCGAGGAGCCAGCAGGATGGTCATCCTGGGCAAAAGTCCTTTACAATCAGCACAATTCACCATATAGAGTAACACGAAAGATGGATCGGGCTCAATGAACCACAAGAATGGTCTCTAAGATCATACAATATGACCCTAAAGAACTTCTTTGCGTTTATCAGGATCTCCCAACGGAAAGATCTGACCTTATTCATGGAATCAGATATGCATTTTATTGAATGAATCCAAGAAATCACTGTCTTTATTGGGGTATCTTTCACGAGGCAGAGACGGAGCGAAGTAGACATTTAACATTATTAATCATCAAAACAATAAGAATTCATGTATAGAAATGAAACAACCTCAATATTTTCGTTTTTGCTTTTGTAATTTCTGAAAACAGATTGGCTACCTTTCTGCATATTGTGGATTAGAAATGAATGATTAAGCATTTTTGTTATGACTCTTGTGGAAGAAAGGTGAACTGCGGTTTCTCAGATTACGTGTTTACTTTTTCTCGCTGCAGAGCGTTAATGGTAGTAATGCATTCAATCGCTCACCAGAACAGACAAGCCGATACGTAATAAGATATGGTAAAACGTTGTATAAGTGATGTCCTCATTCTACTGTCAAATTGAAAACTACATCATCACATTAATCAAAAGTTGCTTATTAAAATAAATGACCTCAAGAGCTTTGTTCAGTATTGGTTCTGCAAAGATATGGAAAATAGTCTTGAAATAGTAAATACGTTCATTAAATTTTTAAATATAAATCCGCATCATTATAATATTCCAGGTCTGTTCCGTCGGTTATTTAATTAAAAATGGACGCAGAACTTTGTTAGGTAGAACAGACGATGTACACCAGATTACCTCGTAAGCCTGATTCATTTTATAAGCAGTTTTAGGAACACCGTACTCGGTAATCACACGCCGCTAGTTCGTTTAACTGAAATGGTCTTAAGCTTAATTAAACAGTGTAAATATGTGTTTTTATCCAGAGCGAGCAGACAGTGTTAATCAGATGGAATAGTTTCTGGAAAAGCTGTCGGTGTTGCTGTTTTGTCAACATTCCGGTTGCTGTGGTAACAGAGGTGAGATTTCTCATCAGCAGTGTCACCACCTGACGAGCCATGAGCTTACTAACAGCAGGTACAGAACAAACATTCTCATGGTCATGGCGGATTAACTAAATAATCCACAGAATAGGTAATAAAATCACTACTGAGGTTCAAAATCCATTCCACTGGCGATTTTTCCATAAATAGCTAAGAAGAGTGTCAGAATTTGAAAACAATGTAATCTGGGAAAGCTTTTTATTCTTTCAGAAAAGTCAAAACTGAGCTAAGGACAACTTCAGAATTCATAAGATTCATGTATCCTTAGTTACAAATGTTATTTATTTCTTCAGTTACATTCTTTAAGTTGTAGTATTCACTACTTCAAATTCATCAGCCCAATCCAAATCGTTGAGTTCATTGATCTGTAATAACCGTCATAACCTAATAATATATCACAAAATAGATTGATCGGTTGAAATAAAATAGACGTAATACCAACTGCTCAACAATGTTGATTCAACAAACACACAACGAAGAGGTCACAGAAGACGATTCAGTGATAGTCCTTTTATAGAGCTTTTAGAAATGTTATCTTATTTTATAAATGTGACAAGTTGCAGTTTTGGTTTCAATTATTAAGACATTCAATCCAGCAAAAGAAATATGCCCTGAAGATGGCGGAAAAACGCCAAAAGGCCAAGGCAAATTATCAAATAAAATATTGTTGAGCAGCTGGTATTACGTCTATTTTATTTTATTGATCAAGCTCAACGGTATTTAACATGTATTTTAATAAAGATTAATTGGTTGCCATAGCCAAAAACCCCTAGGTAGGTAACAAGTCATCTGAATTGACTGGATTCTTTTGTTAAAAATCTTATGTGAAACATTCACATGACTTTCTCTACCTGAATCTTTCCAGGAGTGCACACTCAGTTATCTCAGTCTCACGGCTCGCACAAAACTGTACTTTTTGAGAGGCACCATAAGAGTCTGTGGAAGAAATTTCTATCTGATATCTTCCTAAAGAAAAATGTTTGAAATAAAAAATATGGTTAGTCAGAATTGGGAATGGTTAGAGTCGTAGAATAATTAGACCTGTTTTTCTTGAAAATGAAAAATAACTTCAAAGCGGAACAAAGAGCAAGGGAAAATTGTCGATAGTCCTATACTTCGTGTCACATAATCTGATTTTAATCTGATATATATATATAACTTCCAAATTATTACATGGATAAATAAGCATACATGGATCAGTCGTATGTTTAACGCTAATGTCACCGATTTGTTCACAAAATCAGCTGAAGACTGTTGAGCCACTAGAAGCCAAAGTGATGATGGGTTTGTAAACAAAGACTATAGGAGGGCGATGAAGAGATTACCAGAAGGCTATGTAACAACATTGTTAACAGGAACAGACTGCCCACTGCTCCGAATTCAAATTATCAGGATATCTTTGTGACTTGCGTGCGGATTATCACGGCCTACTGCTACCTGCCCGAAATGTACTGTAAACTCACACTGCCTATTCACTAGGGTTAGGGTTCGCAACTTTATGCCACGGTAGTCTTACATTACATTGTCAGAATGGTACTCTATGAGATTGTGTGGAGAACCGGAAAATGTCTGTCTGTCTATCTGTCCGTCCGTCCGTGTGTCTGTAAGTGCGAAAACTCAAATACGCTTTATCGGATTTTCATGAGACTTGGTATACGCGTTTATAACGTCCATGGCAAGAAGCCTATTGATATTGGACCAAATCGGTTGACCGGCACCGGAGTAATGCCTAATTTATCACCTATTTTATGATAGTACATTGGAAAGAATTTATCAAATGCAAAACAGTTCTCATGACAACGTATTGTTTTACAGTGTTCATATACGGCTTTGGAAGTTACAATACATTTAGCTTTTACAAATAACACTACCCACATATTCTTTCACATATGCTTATCAAACTAGACTGTTAAACTGGGCGAGATAACGAGATGGTAACGTCTTAGTCTCGCATTCTTGGGGTTCCTGGTTCAAATCCCGAAGCCGGTCAATTTGACATGGTTTTTTGTTGTATTTTTATGTGAGTGTTGCGATAGTCAAGATATCTCAAATCTGTATAGTTCTGTTGATGCTGGAAGATTTTAATCTGATTAAAAAACTAGACCTCTGTTCTTTCGTAAGCCCTGCTTAATGAATCAATCTGGAGTTTAACTCGGAAATCTATTAAAAAAATAACTTATTTTCTGCATATTATAATTGCAATGATTAAACAAAAGTTTTCTGGTACTTCGTTACGTCAGTTATCCTGATTTTATTTTAATAATAATTTATTACTAATTATTACATTTTAGCCTAGATTATAACATAATTACGTAGAAGTAAATGAAGAGAATCTTTAATAAGTGTACAAGAGTTATAATGTTAACTGTCTATCTTGATTTTCATAATAATGCCGCATGAAAAATTTGGTTAGAACAATATTTCCAAGTCTCATTCATCGCAAAATGTTGATGTAATGAATATTTAAAAACAAATACTTACTATAGGCTAAAACATACAGGAGAGCAGTGGAAAATCGAACGAGGCTTAATGCATAACTGGCAAGACACTCTTCTTGCTATGTAAATCCGGCAGGATCTCCAGGAGTCGTCCGCGACTCAAGGAATACTACTACTAAAACATACTTAGAAGCATAGCCGTATTAGTGTAATTTTTATGTTCACAGCTCTCAAGAAAACTGGAAAACTACATAAGAAAACTTAGTACACTCTTTTCAATCATACGCAAAATTATGTGAAATTATAAAATATTATTGAATAAAATATCTAAGAGATAATTTCAAGTTAGTTATGAAAAAGAGGCCAACCATTGAAGCCCTACCAGTAATGCAATCACTATAATTCCTTATATATTATAACATCAACATAATCCATGCAAATGACGCTAATACTGTTAGTGATCATCAATTTTAAAGTCTAGACAGTAATTTTCATTACACAACAATCTTTCGAAAGTAACCATTTTAAGCCATGAATTTGACGACTGAAGTACTTTACATCTATATGCAACAGATTGAGAGAAAACGAAAATACCAAACAAATTAGATGTAGTTTAGATGTCTGTGAAAATACTGTGAAAGAAGATTTTAAAAGTTCAGAATATTGATGCACATGGGACAATGCAAGCCTGTATGTCGTTTTCAGGTTTTATGGTAGTATAAAAGAAGGTGGAAGATTGGTCGTTTTATATATTATATATATTGTATATTTAGTTTCTAGAACCTCTGTTTGATGAAGATTATTTAGATGGGTACACATCTTTCTTTCTTTCTTTTTCGTAGTTTTACCTCTCCCTTTTAGGATTTAAGCTACCCAAGCCGCCCGGGCCTTACAGGGCCGCGACCTGTCGGGAGAGGGATTACCTTTGGATCACATACATACTTTTTTGACCAGACAAGGACATGGAGGGCCTCCCCGGATGAGTGATCAGCCCAATGCCGGGGCCACCTCCGAGACAACACGAACACATAGGACGATACACACCATTCACACACACACACTCACTCAGAACAAGGCGAGGATGAGGATGAAGATGATAATGACGACCAGATGGCTACACATAATTGTGGAAATTATTCATTAAAAGAATGCCCGGGAACTATTTTATGTGCTTAGGCCTATACATGTTTGAATGAACTTTCCGTTGCATTTTATCCCAAAGCTGTATGGAAAATTAGTACTCAACACGAGATGGAAGGAACATTATGTTATTTTATTTAATCTCCGTGGAAACGAGCTTCAGGAGAAGCTACTTCTGTTGCAAATAAGAAAATAAAGCACAGAATTTATGAAGAGCATAAGAGTTTTCCCACATTATTAGCACTACACTTTATTCAGTGAACTTTACCTCTTATTTTAGCAGAAAATTTTTAATTTCCTGACCATACGTTGCAGACAGGCGTCTAGAATGTTACACATCGTGAATTTAAAAATAATGTTAACAGAAGAGGCTATACGGAAAAAGGTATTTTTTTGTGCTTTCGTAATCATTTTCATAAATTACAGACTTAAATAAAGTCCCTCAGGTATGAATTTGTCTGTAGCCTAAATCGAGAATTGGCCTTGACCAATATTAGTGTTTTTAAAGAATGTTATATGACTTTACCAATTTTAAACCTACAGTCTTTTCTTATCTATTTATTTGAGAACGAAATATAAATATTATCTGTATTTATACCAACAACCAAAAATTAGTTTGATTATAACTTCAAGATTATTTTATGGAGTACCGGTACTATTATATCCATGGTAGGCTACAGAAATTCAAAATATCGTTGTACTTATAACTTGAATAGTCTATTATGGGAATTTGTATCTTAGTCTAAACCGTTAAATTTAGGAATAAAAAAATTCTTAGCAATAAGTTACTGTTAAAACCCGAAAATGACGATAAAAATTTTTACCCGGCGTCTTTGTCTATCCAAATCCTGGGTTCCCTTCCTAATCTCTTTCTCTCTTTCTATGTATATATATATATAATATATAATAGCTTGCTGTCGTATATATATAACATATATATATAGCTATTTTGATATTCTTGCCCCTACAAAGACTCATGATACAGATTTTCAGATAGGTTGTATAATCTTCTTGCACAGACTTCCTAACAATGCTGCCTCTATTACCACTGCCAGTTTTGGAAGATTTGTTTTATTATAATTATTTAATATAAAATTATTGTTAATATAGCTTACAGAAAAATAAGACTACGAGAAAGTCTTGTGGAGGTTCTCGAATCAAAGCAGAAAAGTGTGTGGAGCACGTGGATGCTACTGAACTTGTTAATTACAGACAACCATGATACCTGTTATTATTTTATGGCACCCTTACATGCGAACACAACGCCCCCATTCCCAGGCCCATGATGTGAAAAATGAGGACCGCTTACAGTGGACAGTAAAATTGAGAGATCAATGCAACAGTGGTCCAATGCTCTTTTTAATAAATAGAACACGCTGAAATTATCCAATTCTGATATTTCTTAGAACTTTCTAAATTGTGCTGATAAAATCCCTTATAAAATTGCTCCTGCAGCGGGCCCGGAACCGATTCCTAGTCGGGATAAGTTCCTAGATGGGGTTCTTTGTGGTTTTTATTCATCTCTGAGACGAATTTCGGAAAACTTTCAGCCCTTGTTGTCCCCAGACATCATCTGGCCATCACTATCACATAGTGCGTTGTTCGGCAAGAATATGTGTTTCGTCCTTTGTGTTCGTGTTGTCTCGGAGATGGCCCCGGCATTGGGCTGATCACTCATCTGGGGATGCCCTCCATTTCATTATCCTGGTAAAAAAGTACGTGATTCAAAGATTTGTCCCTCTTACGGACATTGGAGTGTAAGGCTTTTGAAAGAGGAAACCAAAACTTCATATTCTACATCACCCTTTAATAGCTTTCTCTTTTTCCGGTAGATCGATTAAAGAAAGAAAAGGAATGATTTATGCCAGCGTTTCTCAACCTTTTTGAACCCGAGGACCTCTAAAATGCCTAAAAAATTTTACGGACTCCTAATTTTACATCCCATTTTTAAAATAAGACCTATATTCTTAATATTTGGGGTATTAATTATAAGTCATTATAACGAAATATGTGGAAAAATTTTACTTCTTTACTTTCCACTTGCTTTATATTTTTTAATTATGTGTGCGGACTATCTGCACCATCTTCGCGGACCACCAGTGGTCCGCGGACCATAGGTTGAGAAACGCTTATTTATGCAATCTGAAACTATACCTTCTCAATAAAAAAAAGTTTCTTGCATTATCTTGAAGCAAAATGCCAATTTGGATTTGGTTCCAATTTGGATTTATTTCTTTTAATTTTTAATAATTTCATCCCTTTTTTTCACAGGCATAATTTTAAAAATAAGAAATCTTGAATATGAGAAATAATTTTGTGATGAGATATAATTTTGTGAGACATAATGGGAATAAATCTGTCGGAAGGCTTCGTTTCTCCTCTAATTGACTACAGACAACCTACAACTAGACAATTTGCATAAATAGAGCAGGCTATTACACTTAGGCCGGATATTAAGTCGAGAGACATGTAAAGTACACAGTTTTGTACTCGAAGTGAGTGTACTGTGCAATGTCCAGTGAGAAGACAAAGCTTTGTATCTGAAATATTAGAACGTGTTTGAGTTTCCTAGTTTGCTTTGTAGCAGCCAAATGTTAAACTAGTGTGCAACTGTTCTTAATATTACATCCTCCACACAGACACATACGGAACAAGCTAACTTCATTTTTATTTGTCTTCGCTGTCCACTCAATGAGTGGCCAAACAAACCCGAACGTCTCACTGGTACCACAAAGGGTTATTTTAAGTAATCAACTTGGATCGTAATAGCTTCAATTTCTACATAACCACTCAAAATTAACAGATAAACCAAAGCATTTTACTGATCAAACTAGTCATTCTGAACTCTATCGTCATGGTTATTTAATAAGTTATTTTGCTAATGGAAAACTGTGCAAGGAGTTTTTAATTAATACGGTCAGATCCTGCTGGCAGGAAGATTTTGAATTCAAGAATGTTGAAAGCGTGTAAGTGCATTTTAAATGTGTGTGTGTGTATTCCAGACGTTACAAACTCCGTCGTCATGGTTGCTTATAGTCTAAATTATTTTTTAATAGAAAATTTTACGGAAAGGTTCATATTAATATGATTTGTTTTAACTAGAAACAAAGAGAAGCAAATGCATTTAGGCTATGTAGCTATGCGTTTAATACGAAAATCAAATGTCATAGAGTAATTACAATACTTTCGTCGTCTTTGAGTATCGCTATGCAACATAAAAACTTCTTATGTACTTTCACTTAGGTCAAGGAGTGTTTAGCTTTAATTTATATATATATATATATATATATTTATTTATTATATAAACATCAAATGTATTATAATATTTTTTTAAAATCCAAACAGGAATGTTTCCAGCAGTGGCTGTTCACTAAGCATTTTGTGAAATCAGAATTTTCTCTGGTTTGTATATGGTTAGTTGGTAAAATAGGAACGTTCTCTCAAATAAATAACAATAATTATTCAAATCAACAATAATGAGGATACGAGTAACTAAGTTATATAATAATATAAACAAATTAACGCAGGAACCACTGCTCTTCAGACTAGTTTTATAAAAAAATTAAATTCCACATTTTTTAAATAGCCTAACCTTGCTTTTATTTTTTTAATGTGCGCATTTCTCATTATGTTCAGAAGTCTTTATTTACACAATTTTTTACTAATAATTTAATTTTTGCACGGGTGATACCGATTTGTTTTACAAAACAAACTGTACCAGCTGGAGTCAATTATCAGAACGAGTGCAAACTATTCTCTTGTTCCCAATCTTAAAATATGTACCTTTTAAGGTGATATTATTTTACTAATTAGTGTTTACACATTAACCTTATTAGACCATGGGCTACCAATAGCAAACCCTCCCCCCCCCCCCCGTGGGATTTTGTGACACACATATTTTTATGTTGGTATTGTCGTCTAGTTTAAGATTTTATTTGTTTGCCCCTTATCAATTACAGCGTATACCCGGAAAACCCGGAAAACCACGGAAATCCGGAGGAAATGAGTTTGTTTTAATTTTTTATTGTTCTTTGCCCCTAATATTCCCAGGAATTTCTGACTCACACATTTTTGTTCGTATTGTCATGTAGTTTAAGGTTTCAGTTGTTTGCCCCTTACAAATTACAACATATCCCCGGAACACCCGGAAAACCAAGTATATACGGAGAAAATGACTATGGTTTATTTTTTAAATCTTTGTTCTTTGCTCCTAATATTCAAAGGGAATTTCTGACTCATATGATTTTTTGTTGCCATTACCATCTAGATTAAGATTTCAGTTGTTTGCCCCTTATCAATTACAGCATATCCCCGGAAAACTCCAAAAACCACGGAAATCCGGAAAAATTGACTTCGTTTTAATTTTTGAAAATCGTTGTTCTTTGCTCCTAGGATTAAAAGGGAATTGGTGAATCATATGTTTTTGTGTTGGTATTGCCATCTAGATTAAGGTTTCAGTTGTTTGCCCCTTACCAATTACAGCATATCCCCGGAAAACCCGGAAAACCACGTATATACGGAGAAAATGACTATGTTTTCTTTTGAAATCTTTGTTCTTTGCTCCTAATATTCGAAGAGAATTTCTGACTCATATGTTTTTTGTTGGCATTACCATCTAGATTAAGGTTTCAGTTGTTTGCCCCTTATGAATTATAGCATATTTCCAGAAAACTCCGTAAACCACGGAATTCCGAAGAAATTGACTTTTTAAAAATTTCTTTAAAATCTTTGTTCTTTGCTCCTAATATTCCCAGGAAATTTCTGACTCATATGTTTTTTTGTTAGTATTGCCATCTAGTTTAAGGTGTCAGTTGTTTGCCCGTTATCAATTACAGCAAATTCACGTAAACCCTGAAAACCACGGAAATCCGGAGAAAATTACTTTGTTTTAATTTGTTTAAATCTTAGTTCTTTGCACCTAATATTCAAAGTGAATTTGTGACTCATATGCTTTTGTGTTGGTATTGCCATCTGGATTAAGGGATCAGTTGTTTTCCCTCCTATCAATTACAGCATATCTCCAGAAATCTCCGAAAACCACGAAAATCCGGAGAAAATAATTTTGTTTTAATTTTCTAAAAATCTTTGTTCTTTGATACTAATATTCCCAGGGAATTTCTGAAGCACATACTTTTTGTTGCTATTGCCATATAGTTTAAGGTTTAAGTTGTTTTCCCCTTACCAATTACAGCATGACAAAGAATAATGGAAAAAATCCTGATGCTGAAGGGATGAAAGCGATTGAAAACCTGGCAGCACACCTTTCATATTCTAATTTGACATCTGTGAATGATAATTTATCTTGCCAAACCTTCCACAGTCACTATCAAACTTTCTTGACTGAAGTTATAGAAGGGACATTGGGTAAAACAGCACAATTTTGGATTGGTGATATGGACAAAGTGTCTTTGATTTTGAGATTTCAGCGAGCAACTAAAGAAAACAACTTTGACTTACACTTGGCATGTTTAGAAGATATGATTCCCCTTTTCTTTGCATGTGACCATCACAATTATGGCAGATATCTCGTAGTCCACATACTCACCCTTTTGAACCTTCAAAGGACACACCTGAAGCAGAATTACTTCGCAATAACGGTTTCAGTGACTGTAGATCACAAGTTCCGAGTTCTAGAAATTCTATGGATTTCCGTGATTTTCCGAGTTTTCTGGGGATATGCTGTAATTGATAGGGGCAAACAACAGAAACCTTAATCTAGATTGAAATACCAATACAAAAACATATAGGTCACTAATTCCCTTTGAATACTAGTAGCAAAAACTAAGATTAAAAAAATTAAAACAAAGTCATTTTCTCAGGATTTCCGTTGTTTTCGGAGTTTTCCGGGGAAATGCTGTAATTGATAAGGGGTAAACAACTGAAACCTTAATTTAGAGGGCAATACCAACACAAAGCCATATGAGTCACCAATGTCCTTTGAAAACTAGGGGCAAAGAACTAAGATTTTAAAAAATAGAAACAAGTAGTTTTCTCCAGGTTTCCGTGGTTTTCGGAGTTTTCCGGGGATATGCCATAATTGATAATGGGCAAACAACTGAGACCTTAATCTAGATGGCAATACCAACAAATAAACATATGAGTCAGAAATTCCCTTTGAATATTAGAAGCAAAAACGAAGATTGGAAAAAATAAAACATTGTCATTTTCTCCGTATATACGTGGTATTCCGGGTTTTCCGGGGATATGTTGTAATTGGTCAGAGTAAGTAAGTAAGTAAGTGTTTATTACAATAATTAACTTTTTAATAATTCCAATGCAAACAATCGCACGGGTCCGCATGGACCGTACATGCTTACGCAAAAACACATACACAAAAAAGAACAAATATTATAAATACAAAATAACACAAACAAAGTAAATCTATTCCTCACCCTCCACACCCGCTCTCCAATTTGTCGCTTTTTCAAACCTGAGCTGTCTCGCTTTCATTAAATACTTCCCAATGCCTTCCTCAACGTTTTTTCCCGTTAGTAACTCCAAACATTTCCGTTGCTCCCTATTTGATTCCATAAAAGATAATGGTAAGTATTTTTCCCTCCAATTTTCCAAACCTTCACAATTCGCCAAAATATAAAACCATGATTCTTCCCCCTTACATAATGGACAAACTCTCATTCCGTTTTCATCTATGATCTTAATCATTCTCCACGCACCTAGTCTAATCCAAGCGAGGCCTAGTTTACTGACTTTAGATCCTTTTCCTATGTATTGCTCTTTCCCCCACTCCAATTTTAACCGCGATTGTAATTCAAGTGAAACCATAGTCTGACATTGTGCATTTGTCTGTTGTCTATCAATATCCTTCAAACGGTTCTTAACCTTCCTCCACACACTTCTCCTATTTCCCTGCCCATCCATCCAAACGTATCCCATCCCAATTGTTTCTAATCCCTTTCTTAATTTGGAAGCCCACGTATTTCCTCCTATTCTTAGCTGTTCTTGATAACATATTGCTCTAATTAGAGACTGATCCCCCAGCATAAGTTGTAACCAAAATTTCACCGCCCTAATTTTACACTCTATAGTCTCACTATGCGCTCCAAACTCTCTCATAATGCCACAATTTGCAGTACCCCTCCCTACCCCCAAAATCCCTTTCAAAAAACGCGTCCTGACCTGATCTAGATTCCCTGTTTCTTCCCAACCCCATATCTCAGCCCCATAAGTCATCGTCGATCTCACTATTGCCCCGTACAGAGTTTCCATAACACCTATTGGCATGTCTGGAATTTTGCTACGTATCCGAAGAGTTTCAGCTGATTTCAGTCCCGCTTTATGTTTCGTCACCTCAATGTGCTTTGCCCATCGTCCGTTCATAGTAAGCGTCAATCCTAAATACAAGAAGTTCTTCACGTTATCCAAAGGTTGTCCCGCATACGTCCATGTCTCTTCCCTGCTATAAACTGATCCGTTCTTAAAGGTCATAGTCTTAGTCTTTTTTGTATTAACAGTAAGTGACCATTCCTCGCAATAAGTTTGAAGCCTGTCTAGTCCCAGTTGTAGTCCGTGAATCGTCGTTGAACATAACACCATGTCATCCGCGTATAAAAGCACAGGAACATGTACATTCCCCACCTTAGGTGCTTATTGGTCAGAGGCAAACAACTGAAACCTTAAATTAGGTGGCAATACCAACAAAAAATATGTGAGTAAAAAATTCCCTGGGCATATTAGAATCAAAGAACAAAGACAAATTATAACAAAGTCATTTCTCCGGATTTCCGTTGTTTTCCGGGGATATGCTGTAAATGATAAGGGGCAAACAGCTAAAAACGTAATCTAGATGGCAATACCAACAAAAAATATGTGATTCAGCAATTCCCTGGGCATATTAGGAGCAAAGAACAAAGAAAAACTCATTTTCTCCGGATTTCCGGGGTTTCCGGGTAAATGCTGTAATTGATAAGGGGCAAACAACTAAAAACTGAAACTACATGGCAATACCAACAAAAAAATATATGAGTCGGAAAATCCCACGGGGGGGGGGATGGGGGGTATACAGTAGCCCACGCTCTATATAAGATCTTTAAAAACATTGTACTTTTATTCTTCCACGCCAACACTACAAAGAGATAAAAAATTTCTCCTTTAAGAGTCGAATTTATGTACTTATACAAGCAATCGTCACGTGAAATCATCAGTGGGCTCTACGTTTGAAATTGGTGAGGAAAATTACATAGGAACAACTGGTGTCCACAAAAGACAATATTAACACACGAATAAAAATTCTCATATATTCCATAAAGCAAATCTTTATTAATCTTATATCTCTGCTTTCATCCTCCCTTTTAGGTGACGAATTTATACGCCAATAGCAAAATTGCATAGAATTAATAATAATTAAGGAATCGCGCACAATGTGCATTATCTTAACCTAAGACTTAACCTACCCAGTCCTGAACCCGGAAAGGGGATCTTTCACTACTGAAAAATCCCCAACCCGGCCGGGAATCGAACCCGGGCCGCCGGAGTGGTAGGCAGGCGTGCTACCGACTCACCCACGGCGGCGGACTAAATTGCATAGAATTACATCTTGCTAAATATTCATTCTATCCAACAAAAACTTATTCTAAGTTTATCTTAAACCAATTTTGGCGTGCACTAATTTTATTTGGAATCAACTTTCAAAGAGACATTTCACATTTTTACTACCCCGCCCCTTGTAGACCCCAAAAATCTGGTGCTATACAAACGAATCGGACAAATAAAATTTACACCCTTTTGTTAGTTTGTATGCAGTCGGTTGGGCCTTGTTGAGATCATGACAGATAGGCCTACTTAGACACGAAAGCTTAAAATTCCATAAACTTTGATCATTCCCTCTAACATTTATAATATTATACATTCCCAAATTCATTATTATAAAACGATTTTTCAAAATGGCTACGGTACAGATGCGCGGCACCTTTTTCTTTTATTATTGATTTATAACTTCCCTTGAGGGTTATCAAACTCTAACGTTTACCTATATATAGACTTGCTTACAATTAGAATCTTCTTGACTTCCGGGAAGCTGCCGCGTCATATTTAAGATGTCGACCATCTTGCCACAGCAAGATGATTGAAACGTCGGTGTTCATCTTAAATATGACGCGGCAGATACCCGGAAGCCGCGGAAGTCTACGATCTCATATTAACTTACAATTAGCTAAAAAAAATTAGAAAGATAATAAAACATGAGTAGGCCTAGCACTCTTCCTTTGTAACCTATAAATATAAAAATATGTTATGTTGCAAATAAATGACTTTTTAAAAATATATACACCACCTCTAACTGCAACAACTGCGATGATGTAAAAGAGATGTTTGTCCAGGCGTAATTCACCAAATTTTTTTGTAATTTTTGGGGGATTATGCTTCTCGCCTCTACCATAAGGTCAATGACCAAAATCCCATTAAGATCATAATTATATTTGTAGCGTAGGATTGTACGCTCATAAATGGCTTTCTTCTCGGCAACAACCTCCTTCAGGCTGTCCGCTATAGGTCTGAAAGTGGACCGATCGGTCTACTTCTTTCATCGGAGGGTTTCAATGCAATTATATCGTCATTGGTAGATTCTTTTATTCGTAGAGTTTGAAGTCTCGAGCTTTTATGCTTTCAGCAATCAAATTATAGACTACTCCACCTTATAATAACACTCTAGATTCTCGAGATCAAAACATCAAATCGAAAAATGCGAATGAATCAAAGTTTCTGAACCGTGCAGTGAATATGGCACTTAATGGTGAGGCTGGAACTCTCACTCTCTCTCAGTATTCTACTAACAAGCTCCATTCTGTTATTTAAAACAAGTGAGAACAGTCTTTTGTCACAATAACTACAAGAGAAAATTCGTATTTATTCAATAAAAGTTCGCAAAGTATTCATGCCAGTCGTTCTTGACATGGGTCCGTTTCTTGCAAAATGAAACATTAATGTAAATAGCATGTCAGCCTGTCGAACAGAGCTGTCACGAGAACTAATATTACAAATTTGTAAATTGACTATAACCTTAGCGAATTATTCTTACTGATGAGTTATACATCAAAATAGATAATACAAATTCCTTAAATAAGGTAAAATGAGAATTACCTATTAGTAGCCTATAGACTATGCTGATAAAATCATACTATAGACTACAAGTCCCAAATAACCTACAATATCCACTTAAAACAATTACGAGATCAGAAAAGACACCCTGAAATTACGAGAGCTTGTTTATTTCAGTATAAAATAAAAAGTCAGAAAATTATATAATCTCGTAGCGAAGCTACGAGTAGTTTCATAATTTTCATTCGAGCGTCTTAATTACCGTGTTTTTGTTCGACCATAATTAGCCCTAAATTTCTAAGTTTTGAGATTTTAGAATACCTTGTGACTGATAAAACAAACAACTCATTCAGACTCGGTGACCAATTATTCTCTTCTTTTGCGATAGTCGGCATGGGCATACAGGGAGCAGGGCTTCGCTTTGACATTTTAACCTCAAAGTAACGCATATTAAAATACACAAATGAACTCAATTTCTAGTATTATTCAAATTAAGTTGAACAGAACCAATTTTATTCAAATACAGGTTGTTTGCTGCTTTCAATGCTTGAAGGATTGTTCCAAGTACGATATATATCGATATCGCTTTGTCTAGTTGGAAATCGATAGTTGGTATAACAATATATGTCATTATGATATTGTTACGACACATCATATAAGCTTATTATAGTATGGTCGAGCAAAAAAACTTATCCTACTGATAACTTCCTATTACTATTACAACGCCTTTATGTGGTAAAATTAGCTTTCTGTGAATTCCTCTAAAATCGCTGTAATGATTTATTTTAAATTTTGAGAACCAACTGGTCGCGATAAGACATAACAATTTATTTCATTTGACGTATTTCTTCAAATAAATCGTCTAAGGAAGCAATCTTCACAATTTTAGATTTTAAATCCTTTCTCTAGAATAGCTTTACAGGAGGTCAAGACAAATTAATGCACTCCCAAAGATCGACCCTTACTACGAGAAGGAAGGTAAAACAATAAGACCCATAGTTAGAGCAGAGAAAGTCATATGAGTATTTCAAGTTATTTTATTTTTCTCCCAAAAATTGTAGTTAAGAATTTATCATTCTTGTCGTTTAAACTTCTTTTCCCTTTAAGGGATAAATATATGAATTCAACTCTTAACTTAAAAGGTTTATGATATTCCATATCTCCTCGCGGATTAGGAATACAACCATTAGCCTACTCCAAGTGTCGTATGGGCACAAAAGTTACACGAGTTCGGAGAACTGGATAGCTTGTTAGAATCATTGCTACAGCAGAATTCACTCACTCCAAATGCTACTCTGTATGGGGTGTATCCCAGCAACTGTCCGTACAGTCTTCTGTTTTCCTAACTATCGTCACAGTCAGAGCCTAGCCAGACACAACTTCTGTAAATCGTCCACTAATTTTAATAAGGTTATAGCTTCATAAAGTTTGATTTATTACGCCAGTAAATGTAAAGAATGAATTTTACAATATTCATTACAATTATTGTCTTCTTGAAGTTTTTAAATACATCATTTGTTGGTGTAAGATGTAAATACGCTATACATGCAAGAAAATTCTATTTCTACTTTAATTATCTTTAGTTAGGCCTATCTGTAAGTAAATTATTATATTCGGTCATAAATTCAATTTTCAGCATTAATATGCATTTTTAGACCCCCGAGTCCATAAATGCAATATTAGATACAGAAAATGCTTTTGTGTGTCTAGGTGCCTATAAGTGATTCTGAAATCTCGAAAACAAAAAACCTCATTAAACTTTTTTTTTATAATATTATTGCAACTAATAACATTGTGGCATGATTTTTTCATATTCTTACTTCTAATTTCGTTTTTCGGTATTTTTTTCGAAACAGCTTTAATTTTTAAATAATTGACCTAAATTATTGATCCAAGTCCTTTGAATTTTTCATAGAAAATGTTCCAAGGCATACAAGTTAACCATCTTTTCATTAAACTTAGGCTTAAGATAACATAAAATTAAGCGAATTTTTATTTACATGTTTTCATGATGCGCAAATCATTCAGCAAAATACTTCCAAAATAGAAGACTTAAGTGAATAAAGAAGTCACAACAATCGAGAATGAAACGTCTGTGAAAATATACGTCCTTGGCTACGGCCTACAGCCCGGCATGTGTTAAGCAATCAAGATTCTTTGAAAGAGGCTGTAATAGCCTCTAACTGGCCATTAATTGTGTTTGTCCGTACGAAAAAATACATTTTTAAACATTAAAAATGCCTAGGCCTATTCATAGAAAATAATGAACAAAGGAAATTCGGATAGATTGCTTAGAAAAGAATTCCAGAAGCCTCTGTAAGATATGCTTGTAATGATAAATTCTGGCCTTTAATAGAAAGAAATTTGCTTATTAGACATGTCAAATTTACTTGCTATATAACGCTGTACGGGAAATAAAAAATATTTTAACTTTACCCTACATTGAACAGATTAGGATGCATTTCACTTAAGAACAAGTATTTTCAAAAATATATATGATATAATACACCATTTTTGCTTCAGGTTGGTATTAAAAAAGTTCTCAATCTTGAAATTAATTTAAAACTTAGTTTTACTGTCTATGCTGTACTATAATGACATCTATATCTGGTTTTCTAAATCCCCTATGTTGGGGCGAAGGGCCTCAAATGGAGGTTTCTGTTACCTATGTGAATTTTGTCAAACTCATTTTCCAAGAGAGGGCAGAGGGACAGGTGGTAAGCCCATCGTCTCTAAACACACCTCCGGAAACTAAGGTAGGTTACTTGGACGTGAAAAGGCCGAGAAATTTTGTCCAGAAGCTCTAATTTCGGCTTAGAGTTCTTTTACGGGCCCTCCAGCTTAAAGTCCCTCCTGGGGAACTTCGTGTCCAGGATTTTTACGTCCTGAAAAATCCTTCGACCGCGGCCGGGTTTGATCTCGCGACCTTTGGATCTAGAGGCGAGCACGGGCCGACGTTATAACGATATAGTAAAGGTGAATCATGGTATAACTTATTGCAGTTGATATCACAACAAGAACAGGTCACAAAATTATTTTACTACCCGTTCACTTTAATTTTGCAGACGGCAGAAAGAGGAACTACTATTGTTTTTAATAAACACAGCCGAATGTACAGTCGACAATGCACGAACACTGCCGAACTGCAAACAGTAGCCTACGTCAAGTGATACGGTACAAGCGTCTCACGTCCCGCCTTCCAAGCGGTAGCGCCAATAGGAACACATGTGTACTTATGTATACAGTTCGCAGCGCTCCATCACAATCTGCAAATTGAAAGTGAACAGGTAGTATATTTAGAAAAAACAAAATAAATTAATTAATTAATTAAAGAAATTAAAAATTAAAAATTAAAAAAACTGATCGGAAGGTTTCTGACCAGAAGTTAGGTGGAATATAAGATGCAGGCCTGTTTACTTATTTCGAGAGAGTTAATATTTAAATCTATTGTGAACAGATTATTCCTAGCTTTTACTGCTTGAGAAAAATCACAAAAAAGATAGGAACGCCCCCTGAAATAATTTATGTTTTATACGTATTATTTATATTTTATTTTTGGACCTGTATGAAATCAATTATCGCCGCAATTTTTTCAGGTATGTAAATTTTGTTACACTTTATTTTCTAACGATAGTTTGCTGATTATGTATTCTTCTGGCACGTCTTGCAATATTCGTAACGGAGGAAGAGAATAAAACGAAAAACAAAAATCTATTATTTTACTGCGATAACCTAGGAACCGTGATGCTCCTGTGAACTTCACGCTTAGAGAAGTAGTTATTATAATCAACATAGTACGAACAAGTACACTTAATTAGTATATCTCGCTCATTCTACTTTAATGTAGTCCCAGAAACTTTACATGAGGCGCACGTGAAGGCTGCAAATAAGCAACATATAATATTTTCATCTCGTAACTTCACTGATTCATGCTCTATTCAGACATCGTACCATGCAGTCACTGGAAAAACGTATTCATGCATGTCTAATGGTTTTATACTGGAAGGAAATTTGTAATAATTAGAATGTGAATTCTGCACACTACACAATAGAAATAACTGGCAATACAGTCACAATAGTTCTGCATGTCTCCATTACATTATGTGTAAAATATTAGTATAGAACTATGACAACATTAGTAGATACAGGATATGTATTTCCGTTATTTTTCAATCGTGACAATCGTGACATGCGAGACTTTCTAAAATACGTGGACTTGGTTTCTACGGTGTCGTAGGTCTGATATGAGAGGTAATATTTTGGTCTGTCAGCTTAAAAAATTCAAGATTTCGAGTTGGAAAGAAGATATAAAATAGTTATTTATGATACAAGTTTTCAAACTGTAATCTTTTTCGAAAGATTGTGGTGGGCTATTAGGAAGCGAAACAAAGTCAGGTTTCTTAAATACACGAGTTCCAAAAGAGATTAGTTTAGGAACGAATGCCATACAGTTTTTTTTTTTAAAGTGAAACTTCTTTAGGCGCGCTAGGAGTAAATCGAGAGCTAACCCAAACTTGCGTTACGAACAAAATCGTCACGAAATTAGTGGGGCTGTGACGGAACGGACTGCACAGAAAACAATCAACTCAATGATTAAGCTTATCCAAAATTTTAAAAATTAAAAAATCTAAAAACCTAAAATCAAAAAATACAAAATACAAAATATAAAATTTTAAAAATAAAAAATCTAAAATTTAAAAAATCTAAACATCCCAAATAAAAAATCGAAAATTAAAAATTAAAAATTTAAAGATCCAAAAATTAAAAATCCAAAATTAAAAAATCATAAATTCCAAAATCAAAAAATTCAAAGATCCAAAATTTAAAAAATAAAAAAAATCTAAAATTAAAAAATCCAAAAATCCAAAGTTTAAAAAATTAAAAAATCATAAATTAAAAAATCCAAAATCCAAAATTTTAAAAATCTAAAAATTCAAAATTGAAAATCGAAAATTAAGAAAATCCAAAAAATAAATAATTCAAAGATCCAAAATTTAAAAAAATAAAAATTCCCTAATTCCAAAATTTAAAAAATTAAAAGATCTAAAAATCAAAATTAAAAAAGTCCAGTGAAGATAATGAGTAATATACAACGTGAAATGTTACTCGAAACATACCACAATGTGTTCTGAGCAGCTGAATAAGATGACATTCTTCTGAATAGTACTACAAAAGTGTTAAGAAAACAATAATAATAATAATAATAATAATAATAATAATAATGCGTTATTTCATAGCCTGATGTCAGCTAAATCAAATTGTTCGACTGAATGCCTATCATCATGAACGCATGTTCATACCAAAATATTTTCCTGCATTTTATCGTTTGTCACATTAGATTTTCAAAAGGAGAGTAGCCCACGTTTTCTCTGAAGTGACTGTACGAAGTGAATAACTAACGAACTCTATCTTCCAGCACACGACTTTTCACAGTCGATGCGCTGACTCCAAGAACGCGCCAATAAAAATGCTGCTGTATGATATTCCAACTTCAGCAGTGTCGTTCGATTCCTTTAATTGATTCCCAGTCATTCGCATTGCACCATCACGTGCAGAATATCATCTGAACGAAGGGAAGCTCAATACACTAACGACTAACATCACTTTCAATTTAAAACCCGTATTTACATGCGGACTCAACTAACTGAATAGCGAATACTTATCAAACTCAATACGTACCCTAATTAAATTAAACATTCTAAGAGTTAGTAAGCGGGGTGCTTATGAAAATATTTGGGCCTAAAAGAGATGAAAATGAGGACTGGAGAAAATTGCATAGTGATGAGCTTAATAACCTGTATTCTTCACCGGATATAGTAAAGGTACCGTAATTAAATCACTCAGGATGAAATGGGCTGGATATGTTGCATGCATGGGAAAGGAAAGACATACCTCAAAAGTATTGAATGGGGGTCCCGAAGAGAAAAGACCACTTGGAAGACCTAGACGTGGGTGGGAGGACAATATTAGGATAGATTTAAGGGAAGTAGGATTTGCGAGGGAAGATTGGATAGAGTTAGCACAGAATAGGATTGAATGGCGGGCTCAGATAAGCGCGACAATGAACCTTCTGGTTCCATAAAATTGATAAGATTCCTTTAGATTGCTGACGAATTGTCTATTGCCATTGAGTAAGTAAGAGTTAGTACCTAAGTTGTGGAAATAATTTTCTTATTATATTTGATGCGATTAAAATTCATTTTGATCTGTCCCATATATCTTATTTGGCAAGACTCTGTCACTCTGAAAGAATTTGAGTAAGAGGTTAGAGTGAGTTAAGTACTTTCGGTGATGAATGGAATTTCGCGTTTTAGAAAATCAGAATACAAAATAATACGCCCCATGCTAATAATAATTGTTCACTATAAACGTGAATTATGCTTGCTAATAACTAACTTTTACAGATGTATAGCTGGTTAGACACGTTTATGAATAATTGTGCTTCCCAAAATATTGAAGGCTTTTTTTTTTCCGGAAATAAACTTGAATGAGAGGTACGTTTGCTTGGTTATCAGAGGGTTAGTACTTTAAATTACTCTAGTACACAATGTTATACTATATTATATATATAGGTACTATAAATAAAGTCCGCCGGCGTGGTCTTGTGGTTAGCGTCGCTGACTACAGATCCGTCGGCCCGGGTTCGATTCCCGGTACCTCCTCGGATTTTTCTGAGGTAGGGAGGTCTGGTAGGGGTGCACTCAGCCTCGTGATTCCAAATTGAGGAGCTACTTGATAGAGAAGTAGCGGCTCCGGTCATGAAAACCACCAATAACGGCCGTGGGTGTCGGCATGCTGACCACATGCCCCCCAATCCTGCCATCTGCCTACGGGAGATGACGCAGCGGTCGGGTGGTAGGCCAAGTCCCTCCAGGGATGTAGCGCCACGGAGTTTAGTAGTTTAGTTTACTATAAATAAATGTTTACAGGATATAAATCACAACACCCATAATTCATTTGTAGCAATCGCACGATAACTTCAAACATAGTAGAACATTTTGGAACCTTCTGTACAGTAGATGTAGGCCCCCATGAAGTGCTTTTAGATAGCACCATCTTTAGTTTTCTGTGTGAAGAGCCACCAATTAATGGAGAGGTGGTACCCTCGATTTAAACCCACAATCTAATGGACACATATCTGGTAACTTCTGCTCTACTCGCCTTAAGGAAAACGTCGACTCAAAATCTATTGTACTGGTATCGTATCATCCAAAATAAAAGAATAATGTGAAAAGAGAACATGTAATCACCTTCACATAATTATAGATAAAGATAAATAACACAAGGATACCATATTATGTATACTAAGGGGAAAAGATCCTCTACTAGAGGAAGAGCTCCAGCATTTTTTAGTTGCATTTTGGATTAGAAGTTAACTTAGGGTAAAATAAGCAGTTTTAACTGTAGAAATCTCTTCTCTATATATATAAAAGGCTTTGTCCTGACTGACAGGAATCAACGTAGAGCCAAAACTATAACAGGTAGAGACTTGGAATTTTGACAGTACCTTCGTTTCATAATGTAGGTACTCACTAAGAAACGATTTTGAAAAATTCTGATTTTAAATGCCAAAAATCAAGTGTTTTTGAGAATACTTAATCCCTTTTTACACAGAATTATCGAATCCGAATCACATTTGACATTAAAACATATTGTTGCCAGTGGGTTTCAGATGGGTTTGGGATTAAATTTAATGGAAGTTTGACAATTACAGTTGGCTTTGTCTATTTTCGTCATACCTTGGAAATTAAACTTTCGCGATCGCTTGAATGTTGTAAGCCCTAATATGGTCAAACATTGTTTTATTTGGACGAAACTCACTATACAGGGGTTTTCTGGACCAAGGAACTCGAATCTGAGGTCGCTTTTACCAGGCGATGCTATCTAATCGTGGTATGTAGTCCACGTGATTTAGGTGTTAATAAATATAATGATTTAACTATTATGCTCTTAATTTTTAATATTTGAAATAATTATCGCGGGCGAAGCCGCGGGCACATGCTAGTTATTAATTAGAAAGAATAAATTATGCTACCAAGTGTTTTAAAATTATAACACTCCAGAGTCACCAACTTTGATTTCCTGCTTCACAAATTCTCCTTACATAGTCAAATGATGTAAAACCCAATAATATAACAAATAATGTAATCAATTATGTTCATATTTTTTCCGCTCAAAGAAATAGGCTACCATTTCAAGTTGTAACAAGTCTACAATCAAACTTCTGTTTACGGTTGCTGAGGGCTATATAGGAAATTCTGTAGAAAGGAAGAAGAAAATTGTTTCACAAATTCTCCCTACACAGTCAGATGTTGTAAACTCAAGCAATATAACAAAACAAGAAGCAAGTGGCCATTGCACCCATCACATTTCAGATACGAAATAGATAAAAAATAAAATTTGTAATAGGCTATATAATTTGGCTCTAAATATTGACGACTTTCTAAAATATAGTGTATGATACGCAGTTCAAAGGAATTTTCTTTTGCTCGCAGAATTGCTCGACTCACTACGCTCGTCTTGCAAATATTCCTACTCGCAGAATAAAATCTCGCTTTTAACTCTTGTATCAAAATAGTATATTGCGATACTAGTTCCTTAAGCGGTGCATACGGATCGAGGAAAGAGTTTGAAAAAACGAGGCGCTTGCGCAGAGTTTTTTCAATTTCCGAGATCCGTTATGGGCTTACGGAACGAGTATTGCATGCTATTTTTTGCACGATGATTATTTATATAAATATAATTATATTTATTGAGATATTAGCTGAAAATATTATCTACTCTTATACAATTCAACGGCCCTAAATAGCGTGCTCACTCGCTCGCCCGCTTCGTGAAACATCGGGCATACTCAGCGATGTTCGTCTCTCTCAGTCTAAACTTTCACGAAAAGTCCAAAATTAGGAAAACCGTTTCTTTATTATATAAGGCCTAAGTGAAATGAACACAATGAAAAAATATTCTACTTTTATTTTTACTTACAATTTTCATAGCTCTGAACCACAAATATTTTCAATAAGCTGCCAGTGCAAATTTCTTAAAAATCCTGGAGTCAATTAATAATGGCGGGCGAAACCGCGGGCACCAGCTGTAAAATATTGATATTTTAACCAAGGAAGTATCGCGGACGATAAAAATCCAAGCAAACCATTCCTTCCCTTGAAAAATTATCTAATTTCTGAAAATTACACGGAATTTATCAAATAAAATTCACATCATATTCATCTGTCAACAAACAGTTGAGAAACAACACGTATTATGAGTTCACAGGTTCCTTTGGAACTGCATAATCGAATCTGAGATCGTTTTCCCAGGAGGCGCTTTCTATTCGTGGAATGTACTCTGAAGCCGGAATTTTAGCTGTTTCATTAATTACTAATGGTTTAGTTTATGAATGATTCGCGTGCAAGTGTTAATAAATATAATGCTATAATAATTATTATACTCTTAATTTAAATTTTTCAATTAATTATCGTGGGCGAAGCCGCGAGCACCTCCTAGTGTGCATACATTATTGTAGATAGATGTTATATTTTAGAAAGTGATTCGCATGTGTTGGTTGTTATGGGGAAGGAATATTTGTCGTATTAAAGTCGCCACAAACTAGGGGGGCCTTGGTTCCGGCCTTCGATAAAGGCTTGTATTGTGATGGTTTTACTTACGGCTCTAGTGCTTTTTGTAATTTTTTCAACATTGAGATTTATTTTGTTTTCATAGCAACCAGATTGCGTGTGGGAATGTCAAGTTACGATCCACGGCAACAATATTCGTAAGTACCACTAATTAGTTACGTCGTGCAAAAATAACTATTATGACTCAGTTTATCCTGTTTTGTACACTGGATGTCTATGGTCACCTGAAGTGTCAGGTAGATGCATTGATCTCTAAATTATGTTTCAGAGCAATGGGTAGATGTCACTTTTTTCGTGAAATATAAATATACACTCAATACTTTAGCTGCGATTACTGGAAGCTTTTTCAATTGTATAGAGTGTATATTATTAAACTATTCATAAATTCAAAGCTCATAAGAACACATCCATTTCATGTTATTAATTACACACACCAATATGTTTATCCTGTTGATTAAATATTGTCAAGCTCAGTTTATTGCTCTTTTGTTTGCAAAACTGCCGCAAAGGAAAATTTGACATTTGGAATTAACCCGTGACCGATGCGATGACGTAAACACTTTGAACTCTGACTGATTCGCATTTGTTTCAATAGAGCTCTCCACAGTCGCTGATTCTTTTGTTCATAAACAAAACAAATTCTGCACGGATAACTGAAACCATCCCGTTATTGACATGAAAGTCAAGTCACATGTAAACAACATCGCAATTCTATCTTATCGATTTGTTTGTGTCTAGGACAATTCTCAAAAGGTCCTGCAAACAGAACAATGCAACGCACACTCAAATGTAGTTTCTATAGCACAGAAGTAAGATAGGGTTTACGATTCACCATATTCTATGCAAATTAAAGCGGCATTTAACTAAAAACTTGAGGAAAATCGCCAATTTCGGGAATTTCTTCGCCAAATATTAATCGAAGATTGTACTATCACTATCATGTTACAAAAAAACTGATGATGAATGGGCAAAAGTCAGTTATGTCGAAACCATAACCATGGGGTGCAACGTTAATGCTATAGGCCTATTAAGCTGTTACCACTACAGTGATAACTAGGGTGGCCGGACTGTAAGGCTTTTTTGCTAAGCAGTCCTCCATCCGGCGCGGCTTTATGCCGGACGTTGATTTGTCCCCCTTTTCGAGACTCTGATGCATATTAATAAATATTAATCCTAAGGATGGCACGCTTGTCCATACGATGATAGCGTACTATCATTTATTTTATATAAATGCAGTTATTAAGTAAATTTAGTCAGGGTTATACCATGTAATATCTGCTGTGCAGCCGTCCATGCCCGAAATTGTATACTTACCGAAGAAGTGTGTCTTCCTTTCTGACATTTTAGAAATGGCCACCCTAGTGATAACCCTAGTAAACCCTAGTAAATTTATAGTAATTTATAGAAATTCAAGATTTGTGTACCTCATTCCCCAACACTTTTTGATGAGATGCATCTTCCATCCAAATATCAGCGCATATGGTTTTTAAATAGTCGAACTCACCACCATCAAAAACACCTACTTCTTAGAAAACTACTTTTTAACTTTAGTTGTCAATTGCATGCATGCTTACTCTAAACAAGGCGTGGAAGGAATGAAAATGATAATGACGACCAGATATCCGGGGACCGCATGGGCTAAAGTTACCCGACATTCGTCTCAGAGGTGAGGGAAAACCCGAAAAATCCCCACCTAAGAAGCTTGTCCTGGCCAGGAATCGAATCCGGGCCCATTGCGTGAGGAGAGCGAAGTCATCCCCTACACCAAATCGCTGGACAGTAATATTAGTAATGATATTAATAATATTAATAACAACAATTTAGTATTACAGTAATAATAAAATGTACGAACATGAAATGCAGGTGTTCTTATAATCTTTCAATTTGTCAATAGTTTAATAATAACAGCACTACCAACAGATCTTGTTTCAGCCTGCAGGTTTGTATTGGCAAGCCTGCGGCCCTGCGTCACAGTTCATGTGGAAAATAATGCATAAAAGTTAATACAATCACTGACTAATGGAGCTTAAAATTGTTTACTGGGAAATGCACTGTCATGGAAGGAAAAATTACATTAAATATTGTATATTTAATATGGAAATACAACGCATGTTCAATCTGTCATTTACAGGGGACTATTATGAAGAAATTAGTTAATCAGTTCAATCAATTATGGAACTAGGGGTGAAAAATAAGTATAATACCAACAAAAGGAATAACAAGTGTGTAGTTTAAAACAGGGATCTAGGTAAATTGGATCCAGATCAATTACACAGCATTTTTTATGTAGTGTCATTGACGTGTTGAATTATTTTCAATAAGCAGTTTATTATATTTTAACTGGGAATTCAGCGAAAATATCTGAATGAAGGAATGGAATGAGCAATACCTCAAATATATAAAAATATGGATATAAAAAAATGAAGAAATTTGCATGTTCAATTTAGTAAAATCAATGTTTTAAACAGTAAAACGCAGGAAACAATATAAAGAAGCTATAGACCTACATAGTTATTTGTAAATAGATAAAATATTTGATGGAATAATTATTTTATAAAAATAAATGAATACACATTAAGGCTAAAATAACTACACTGAATCTACAGTAAACAAACACAATGACTGAAATTAGCTAGTTTCCGTTTAACATTTCAATGTGGTTTCAAACCCTCCTCCCTTCGAATCCCATTTAAATAGCTTAAATTACATGGTAAGTTATAGGAACTATGCTGAATTCACATTTCATTAGTCTACACCACAGTCATTTAATCAAGAACGTTATATCGAAAATTTAAAGCAATTCAATTTAATTACAGAGTTGACTATTCCACTCATACGTCGCATGTTTGATATTGACCAATAACGTTTAGCAATTTCTCGGATATAGACCAATCATGATCGTTTATCTTATAATATCCTTCCTCGGATCGTGAGGATGCAATTTTATCTCATAAAACGTCAGCTCGTTACTGGACACATAAGGCATCAACTTGCGGTGATTAATACGTCACATGCTGCCAAGCAGAATGAAAACACATTATTGGAAATTGAAATAACATAAATGTCCATTGATTAAAATAACAGTTTCGATTCGGTGCAAGCCAATTCGTGTGGTTTTATAGCTTTTTGATGTAAGCAACTACCACGACGCCCTCAATTTTGTGATGTGCACTATTGGTAGCATTGTGAACTCGGATCGATTCATCGAATCGATTCTTGGACTGTTCATTCATCTAGTATGCCGTGATCTTACGGCTGACAAAGTATTGACAACGAAGTAAGAAAATAATTATTGATACAATATCCGTTACATTTTATTCATGGAATACTCTTAATAAATCCTACCCGAGGTACGAGTTTTATCAGATAAATTTATATATCGATAAACTCGTAATCTCTTGTGGGATTCCCTATGATAATCATTGTAAAATGTAACTTGTTTAGCCCCGCTTATATTTCCCCTAGTGCGCATATGGGTTCGTACAAGAACATTTACAAGCATAATAAAGATTTTAAAATATTAAAAGAAAAATCCATACTTGAATTTGTATATTATGAAGTGACATTAGTAAGAATAAAGTGCTTTTTATTTCTTAGAGCAAAAAGTTTTGGTCATTGTAATAGAATCATCTAAAAATCTATTAACGTCAACTATCATTTAAAGAGGATATTTTTTATTTTTTATTTTTTTTTGGATCACAGAATACTTAACCTAACCCGATTTCACGAAATAAGACAAGAAAGGTATGGAAGATTGAAAACTGAGATGAGGAATGATGAGAAAAGCATAACATAAAAAGGAGGAAAGACGTGATGAAGAAACGGAAGTGACGTAGAGGGGCGCTCAAATAAACTTGGCGAGTGCAAACACTGGCATGCGCTGTTGCCAAATGTTCCTCCATCTGGAATGTGAATAATTTAGCAACATAGGATCCTTGCTTCCTCAAACATCTTGAGGGAAAATGAAGCCACTCCGTCCGTACGTCCATCCAAATGCCTTGTCTGTCTGTCATGTCTCTTTCATTCTCCATAATGCTTTCCTTTCACGAGACTCATTGCTTCTGTTTCTGTTAATCTCAGTTATTTTAAAGTTTTCGTTTTGAATATAAAAAATATATATTATATGTATTACATATATTTATTTTCGCAAGTATTTTCTTCAGCATGCATTTTGTCCCTTTCCTATTCTAATTTCCGTGATATTTTTCATTTGAAATTGTACCTTTATGTTATTTAATTTTTTGGCCAGGGGAAGTTCAGAAATTGCATTAGAATCTTGATCGTTTTCATCATATTTTAGACACGTTACATAACTTAAATCTTTGATCGTCAACTGTGGTCCGCGGACTCTGAATGTGCATGAGGATGATGAAACGAGTTCGCGAAGTATCCTGATTTAACTTAACATTATCCTCTACTATCTTCTATAATGAACACATGCGTAAGCCCGATTAGCTAGATCCAAGTACAGAGCTACTAAATCCCTTTCCAAAGATGGACAAGCTTCCATTTAAACCTTCGATTAATCCTCATAATAATCCAAATAATAATAAATTTGGATATCTCTTTCAGTATTCCTTATGTCTTGACAAGCTGCTTTCGTCTTGTACTGTGCTTAAATACTTAAGTCTTTCGCCATTTGATTGTTTCTTCGGTTTTTTTTTCAAGTTAATGTAAAAATAAATCGAATTCGACACACTTCCCAGAAAGTATACAAAACCTAATGGCATTTGCGTCTACATACTAATGAGAAACACATTTCCAACTCTCATGTTCACATACGTCAAAATAGAAACAAACTGTGTCGAATCAAATTATGATAGGCCTGTACAAGCGTCTCTCATTAAGAAAAACCTTGCGAAACTGACATTCTGTCAAAACGCCTGGTTCAAGTAAAATTAAACTTTTGTTATTTCATTTGTAAGGCAAAAGTTTTATGCCATGTAAAATATAGCCTACTGTTCTCAGCGGTACGTTGTAAATATAAAACATTAATTAAAATTATTTACGTGTCAGACATTATAGCCTACAAATGAATAATTTATGGGTCCCCAACCAAAAAAAGTATTTGAAGGCTGTTATGAAACTTGGATGAATACGATAGAATCAGCTCATAACGGTCGAGAAAGGAGAAAACTTATCATTCTGATTTTAGTACCCCCTAGGACAACTATGGGGAAATTTTCCCTTGTGGGCACTGTTTACATTTCTCCCATATAATATAGCGGGGAATTTAACCTGATGAACATTACTCAATACAATTGCCGACAACGTGGAGAGTAGAGTACAATGTATGGGCTATTACGATATTGAAGTAATACTATAGTGTTCAACAAGCCTGGGTGCTGAAGTTTTTTATATTATATTTTTATATTATAATTAGACTAAATCTGACCACCCAATTTACTCAGTGAGGCTTACTTGAAACATTTTAATGATTATGAAAATGCCGGAACACTTTTGGTAATCCCTGAGTTGTACAGTCAAAAGCACATCACATCTCATAAGGTACAAATAACCAATCCTAACTTTAAAACATTGTGGAAGGAGTCAACTATAACTACCTACTTTCAAGAAATTCTAATAGTGCCTATTCTTATTTCCTTCTAAAGACGGTATACCGATTTAGATGTTATCATAACATCATAAGAGCACCAGTGCATAGAATGAAGTGATTGGGAAAACTTGTGATATCCTGTTGTGTTGACTTTGATCATCCCTGCAGTGGGATGGGGTGGTACGCCACTTTGCTGCTGCGGGGAGTTTAATTTTCAAACTCAGATTGAATTTTGTTGTTGTTGTGGCTGTAATTTTCAAATGAGAATCGCTTCGTATATGTATGGCATGCATCACAACTCTCTTAGCCAACTTTTTCCTCTTTTGAAACGACTACAAAAGGTGCAGATATTGTCTGCTTGTAAGGTGAAGTACCATCACACTGAAGAATTCCAAAAAAGCAGTTCGACTCACAATGGATTCAACAAAATTCGTCATCTCGCAAATATGTAGAAAATCATTGCCCAGTACATATGCTATTACTGTTGCTTTACAGTTGGAGAGTTGGCCCATATCAGGCCTATTAAGGAATTAAAGATAACTCAGTTAATGGATAAATTGTTTAATCTAGAAGATGGGTCGAAAACTCAGAATAAGTTTAGCATTTTCAATTTATAGAATTTAAATTTATTTTTGGGGGAGGGATAAGGTAAATGAGAACAATATTTTGTAAAATTGAATCATCTGTCCAAATAATTAGATTGAATTTACAATAGAATTGAATAATATAAGATTAAATTCACAATCTTTATACAGCCAAAAATAGATTCTTAAACAAAATTAAATAACAGTCTTATTGTAGGGCTTAATAATTTTCTGTTTATTATTTACTCATATTAAACTTCTTTAGTCTTTATTATTTTGTTCTGTGAGCAATGACAATAAACTGAGATTAAACTAAGCTCTCAGCACTATGTTTCATGAAGTGAAAGGGCCTACCTTTCAACTGTAGCATAATCTCAGACTTCCTATCAATTAATTGGAGACACCGAAATATAACTTTTCCCAAATATTTTGTGTCTGAAATCGAAACAGTTTGCAATAAAAACGCAATCACATGATCTGTTAAGATATCTGTTAAGATATTACATTCTCAAACACCATTCTGGCCATATCATACGGATCAGGCAATACTTAAAAAAAGGGATGAAATAATTGGGATGTGGAGTGCAATACGAGTAATGACAATTTATTGTATTGTAATTGACATCACTGATTAGATCAATAATTCCCTAAGTCTTCTTTCTTATAATCTAGCCAAATCTTAATTCATTATTAATGCCTGGTTTTTAATTAAATAAAGAATAGTTCTGTAGGCCTACTCCTTGCAGAAAGGGTTTCTGCAGTGTAATTTTTATGCGCTGTCCTCAACAGATGTCACTCTGGGATGGGATATCTCTCAACATTTACTTGTTACGTGGATAAGATGGATAAGAAAGAGGATAAAAAGGGAAGATCAGGCTGCGAGAGTAGCAATGAACAATAAACGATCGCTAGTTAATGCATAAAGCAAGAGTAACCCGAGGCAATTTATAAATTCGTAAAAAAAAATACCAACACAAATTAGATAAACATAAATCATCACCCATTCCGAATTTAACGTATATAGTGTATATCGAACTTATATAGTATATTGCGATACTAGTATCGAGGAAAGAGTTTGAAAGAACGAGGCGCTCGCGCCGAGATCCGTTATGCGCTTACGGAACGAGTATTGCATGCTATTGTTTGCACGATGATTATTTATATCAGAACGTAGGCAACAATGGCATGAACATTTTTTAAGAATGGAAGATAGTAGATATCCAAACGCATTATTAAACTACAGCCCAAAAGGAAGGAGAGAAAGAGGACGACCCAGGAGACGCTGGAGAAACTTATGAAGCCGGAACGGGCAAAATGCCCAAACCGTGGAGTGAAGATGATGAAGATGATTATTTATATCAATTTAATTATATTAATTGAGATATTAGCTGAAAATATTATGTATATATTGAAGAGAGATGTTATATTTCAATAAGTGATTCGCATGTGTTGGTTGTTAGGGGGACTGAATATCTGTCCTGTTAAAGCCTCCACAAACTGGGGGCCTTGGTTTCGGCCTTCGATAAAGGCTTGTATTATGATGGTTTTACTTACGGCACGTGTGCTTTTTGTAATTTTTACAGCACTGAGATTTCTTTTGTTTTCATAGCAACTAGATTGCGTGTGGGAATGTCAAGTTACGATCCGTGGCAATAGTATTCGTAAGTACCACTAATTAGTTACGTCGTGCAAAAAATATATAATACTAAGTTGCATTAAATACCTTTTGATGTCAACAAGGTTACATTCTGAATTAGGAGTTACATAATTATAACTACGCAGTTTTTTGTTTCATTACCTAAGTTTTACCTCCCTCTCTAGCCGCCCGGGCCATACAGGACTGTGACATGTCTGGTAGGGATCACAGACATACTCTTTTTTACCAGACAAGGACATGGAAGAGTGATCAGCCCAATGCCGGGGCCACTTCCGAGACAATACGAACACATAGGACAACACACACCGGTTACACAACACACTCACAGTCATTCCAAACAAGGCGAGGATGGATGAAAGTGGCAATATCCGGTGACAAGAAGGGCATAAAGTTACCCTAAATATATAATATGTGGGTAGTGTTATTTGTCATAGCTAACTGTATTTCAACTTCCAAAGCCGTATATGAACACTGTAAAACATTATGTTGCCATGAGAACTGATTTGTATTTGATAGATTCTTTCTAATAAATTACCATAAAGAGGCACTAAATTGGGCATTACTCTGGTACCGGTCAACAGATTTGGTCCAATATCAATAGGCTTCTTCCCATATACGTTATAAATGCGTATACCAAGTTTCATGAAAATCCGATAAAGCGTATTTCAGTTATCGCGCGTACAGATACACGGACAGACAGACAGACGGACAGACATTTTCCGTCCCCCACACAATCTCATAAAATACCATTCTGGCACTTAATAACTCATATTTCCAAATATTTGCGAGGCAAAGCTAGGGTTATTTTCCCTCCACATTGGTCACCTCATGTCAGTCTGACCACTCCCGTTCTCATACGGTACAAAGAATTAATTTCCCACTAAGCCTATAAATGTCTCCGTTTCTCCATATTTTCTTGCTGTGTTGCTAACTTAAAGGGAAACTCTGTAGAGTTTAGACTGAAGTGAACCAGGATATTAAATTTAATAATAATAATTAATAGTAATAATAATACGAGGGATGGGACATAAGTCATTACTATTTTTTTTTTTTTTTTAATGTGAGAATATTTTAAAAATTTTAAATATATATGCACATGGGCGTACGGTGAAATTTTGTTCGGGAGGGGTTCAATGTAAAGTCTCAGCTCCATGTCCTTGTGCACATTGTGAATTATTACTTTTTGAAGTGAAACTTCTTTATCCACGTCGAGCTAGTGACGGGCTGAGCCCTTCACCATTATAAATCCAAAATTTAAAAAGTCCAAAAACCCAATATTAAAAAAGTCCAACAATCCAAAATTGAAAAAATCCAATAATCCAAAATTGAAAAAATCCAAAAATTAAAACAAGTTTCACTTCTGTCGCGTGGCTTTCCACGCACACTTTTTTAACAATTGAACAGTTGTATTGTGATCATTAATACACTAATTAGTACAGAGCACAGTCTTTGAATCTGTTTTTCTTTAGGTTTCTGCTGATTTTTCGTTTAAGCTAGAGTCTAAATAAAAACTTTCTTTTGAAAAACTATCATAATACTGTATGATATATAGGGCACGTTTTTAAAATCATCTGTAAATCCACTGGTGGAGAAGTCCTCTGATTAATGCCTATTACGTCATGATCATTTCGTGATGCGTTCCTGATTAGTGATTACTATTGACTTTACGAACAGGTTGATGGATTTTGGCGGGAGTACTCGAATTGTATAATAATAATTATAGCATCATGGATTTACAAGAAGTGGTAATTATAATTTATGATGGGGAGGGAACTATTAACTGAGTGCTACCATTTTATAAATCATGTTATAAGCATATTAAAATCCAAAAAACGTTTTGAACATTTAAATACGGTACCTAATCTCAACGGGGAACTATGGATAACCTGAAGTGCTTTTAGTTTCGAGATTTTGGAAACCAACATTACTTAATATATTTTTTGCGTAGATTTTTCTTTTCTTTTCTCCTCTTGAAACAAAATCAACACATAGCTTTCTTTTTTGTAGGATACACTCTGATGAAGAGCAATTCGCAGTTTTCGCACAAAAATAAACTGTTTATTTATGAATGAATAAAGAAATTCGAACAATTGCGCATTTATTTATATCTAGTGGCAGTTGTTGTCTGCTTCTGTCCTCCTCCATGCCTGTCATCTAAGAAGCATTGTACATCTAGTTCAATGAGTCTGATGGCTATCGATGACTTTCATCACATAAACACTAGTGAATTTAAAAACAATCTGATGCTTCACCGGTGAATTGTCTGGTGACTTACCAAAGGGCTGTTATAATCTTAAAAATATTGGAGATTTTTCGGGGGGGGGGGGGGTTCAACCCCCTGAACCCACCCATACCGTACGCCCATGTATATGCACAAATGAAAGAGCAGTTTATGAAAGTGAAAGATCAAAAGAAAAAATAGAGGCCACGACTTATGCTTCATCCCTGGCATTATTGCTGTTGTTGTTGTTATTATTATTATTATTATTATTATTATTATTATTATTATTATTATTTATTCATTCCACTGCTTTTACAGGTATTAAAACGATGTCATCGGCTTTTAGCAAGATGACACCGTTAAATTTAAACAGAAATGTTTAGTATACTGCGGACAATGGATGTAGTACTCAAGATGACCGCTTTTTGCATACAATCCCTCACGTACTCTGTGATCTTCAAGTCTTTCAGTCTCTTCATTAGGGTCTTCGGTACAAGTCCTGTTGAGGAGATGATTAAAGGCAGCACAATGACTTTTTCTTGCCTCTAGAGTTGTCGAACCTCTTCAGCCAGGGGTAAATATTTGGTTACTTTTTCATTTTCACACTGCTCTAAATTGTGAGTATTTGGTATGCCAATGTCTATGAGATATGTGGTCCGGTTGATTTTATCTATCAACACTATGTCTGGTC
Organism: Ectobius pallidus; assembly: GCA_964059195.1. Lineage (NCBI taxonomy): Eukaryota > Metazoa > Arthropoda > Insecta > Blattodea > Ectobiidae > Ectobius > Ectobius pallidus. Next base: position 76,865,486 of record CAXKWD010000010.1, on the reverse strand, counting down.
TATTGTGAGTTATTGATCTGTCAGTAAGTATGGATCTGTCCCAATATAATATATGTGAGTCGTTTTCCAGAACCACATTATTATTATTATTATTATTATTATTATTATTATTATTATTATTATTATTATTATTATTATCATCATTATTATTATTTTCTCATTGATCCGCAAAAATCTGAAAACTGTATTAATATATTAAGTTCAGTTTAGAATTCTTTCACCTTTTTTTTCTTTTGCTAACTAAAAAACAAAGTAAAAACCTAGTCCCCCGCTATGGGGCGTGAGTCCGACCTATGATAGCGTGCATGTTGTGGCAAACCGCTCAGGGGATGTGTTCGTTCCTCTCACGCAGCGGGGTAGGGTTCGATTGCTGGTCGGGACCTAGGTTGGGTTTTTTCGGGGTTTTTCCTCACTCACAAGACAAATTTCTGGTAACTTTAGGCCCTACTGATCACCGGGTAACATCTGGCCGTCATTGTCACCTTCATCTAACCTCGCCTTGTTCGGAATAATTGTGTATATATAACTTGTGTGTGTCGTCCTATGTGTTCTTGTTGTCTAGTAGGTGGCCCCAGCATTCGGCTGATCACACGTCCGGGAGGCCTTCCATGTCCTTGTCTGGTAACAAAGTATACTTGTGATCCATAGAAACTCCCTTCCAGATGGGTCACGGTCCTGTAAGGCCCGGGTGGGAAGAGAGCAGGTAAAACTCAGGTAGTCAAAACAAAAATGCATAGTTATAACATGTAAGTTAACTCCTAATGCATAATGTAACCTTGTTGAGATCAAAGGTAATTTCACGGGGTATGAACCCTAGACCACATTCCATATGAACGATCATGCTTGTATGTTGTACTGTGGTAAACTGTGAAATATAAAGAATAAATTATGTATAAACCCTCGCCAATTTGATACTATTGTAAACTAATTAACTCTAATGGTTGTTTAATGTTTACGCTAACGCACGCGGTCAATGTACAAAAAAGAGCAAATATTGTTATGGAAAATAACTGTGATTACTGAGTGTTTAGTAATATCTATTGCATCGCAACAGTGTCACAGTGTTAATATTTTCACCTTTACCAAGTTCTGCCGAAAGAGTAGTGCGCTTCAATACGTGATCATTTAGGATTAGAAGTTTGCACAAAACATTGTGAACAAAAGAATACATATCACACAGCACAATGGCCACGGAATGACGACAATATTATAATACTCTTGGACTATCCCTATATTATAAAGCCACATGGCTGACTGACTCACTCACTCACATTAATGTTTTCCCACTTCCAGATGAGCTACAGACTTGAAATTTGGTACACATGCAGCTTTTAGGCTGTAAACCACAGAAAATTCAAAAAAGTTTATTTCATTTAATTTTTAGCCCTAAAAACCCCCCGAAAAAGGTTCGGTTTCCATGGCAACGGTAGACAGCAAAATTACCTACAGTGTTCACATAGGGCTTGCAATACACTTTGACAAATCTTTAGACATGCTATCGATATAAGTAATTTCCGTAAACCGAACGAGGTGACTCAAATGATAACGTCTTGAACTCGCATTTGGGAGGTCCCAGGTTCAAATCACAAAGCCGGCCGACTCTTATTGCCGATACGGTGTCCGTTCAGAAATAAAGCTTTTCCTAAGAACCTCACTGGGGGTTTGGAGGCAGAGCCCCCAACAAGCAAAGTCAAGTATTTTCAATCTCATCTATATTAATAAAAGGAAGTGTCGGTCTTCCTTCTGTCTGTCTGTCTGTCTATCTGTCCGCGATGCCCAGCGAAATCTACTGAACGCAGAAAACTGAAATATTAAACGTAAGTGGACTGAAGGGTCGGAAAATGCACCTCGAAGCCGGAATTTTAATTTTTGCTTTCGTTCGTGAGTTATGAGTGAAAAACGGGCAGAAAACGTGTATTTTTTTGCGTTTTCGAAGCATCAGTTTTCAGTAATACTTTCAATGTCAAATCAATTACAGTAGGCTTTGGCTATTTTTGTCATACCTTGGACATAAAACCATCGCGATCGCTTGAATGTTGTAGCTCACGCTGGTCAATTCATTTGTTTATAATGTCAAGGCACCCAGACATGAAATTTTCAACCTACACCGAAGAGGATTATTATTAGTATTAGTATTATTATTATTATTATTATTATTATTATTAGTAGTATTATTATTTTATTTTTTATTATTATTATAAGAGGGATAATCAATATAGGCCTAAATATGGTCAAACGTTGTTCGATTTGGACGAAACTCACTATACAGGGGTTTTCTGGGCCAAGGACCTCAAATCTGAGGTCCCTTTTACCAGGCGACGCCATCTAATCGTGGTATGTAGTCCACGTGATTTAGGTGTTAATAAATATAATGATTTAACTATTATGCTCTTAATTTTTAATTTTTGAAATAATTATCGCGGGCGATCGCTTGATTTTGTAAGTCCATCCTGGACGATTCATTTGCTTAGAATGTCAAGTCCCGTAGACATATGGCATTTTCAACCTGCACGGATGAGGGATAATCAATATAGGCCTAAATATGGTCAAACATTGTTCGATTTGGACGAAACTCACTATACAGGGATTTTCTGGGCCAAGGACCTCGAATCTGAGGTCGATTTTACCAGGCGACGCTATCTAATCGTGGTATGTAGTCCACGTGATTTAGATTTTAATAAATAGCCTATAATGATTTAACTATTATGCTCTTGATATTTCATTTTTCATTTTTGAAATAATTATCGCGGGCGAAGCCGCGGGCACACGCTAGTATAATAATAAAAACCATATCAATAAAACGATATCATAAGTTATACCGGAGGATAATCCAAAGAATAAAGCAGCTGATGAAAAACCCCGCCAAGCGCAACAATCGCCAATGGTGAAACGATCATTAGGCCTATATTATATTATATCGATTATCCCGCCATAGGCTATCTTGCTTACAGTGACACAGATGTATTTTATTAATTTTCGTAGTTTTAGTAATATTCATTCCATGCTTAAATCTGTGAATTTTCGCTAAATAGCCACAACAATGCAATGCGAGTTAAGATTCTCTCAAGATAAATTCAAGAGCTTCCGGACTTCTCGTTACATTACCTATGAAAAATCAAAATATTTCGTGTGCTACTGAATTACGATATCAGAAAACATTACAATAAAATGGTATTCTTTCTTGCCAATCATCTTGGAAGTTTCACGACCACTACTTATTTATCCCCTGTGTTAATAAACTATACGAACCTACCGCTTGTTAAATAATGTGAATCATCAATGAAACTAAAAAAGAAAGTAATAACTTATTTCCAATGGAATCCGCGAAATATGAACAGAATCGCCTTCATTCTATAGCACAATTGAGGACCGTTTTGACAAAATTGAACATCTCCATTTTTTGGCCAAATTCGTTTTTTAATGGTTTTAGATGCTTTGAAATGAGATCTTTAAGATGGTGAAAAAAGAACATAAGAGAAGTCAACATAACCAATTCATTTTGAAACCTCAATATGCAAGGTTTCTATCTTCTATATGTTAATAAAAACTAAAGAAACCTTCTCCTGAACAATTTATGTTTTGGCACATGTTGAGTTTTGTCAAAACGGTCCTCAGTTATTTACGAAAACATTTAATGGAAAAGATTGAACATATAATGAAAAGATAATGCTGCTATTCAATCAGTTCAGCTTTAAAACGAAAATAAATTATTACACTATAGAATAATCGAAGATATTCCAGTAACTTGTGAGCACATCAAGGGGAACGGTCTACTGGCGAAAACAAAGCAAACGTGGGCGTAAAATTGGAATTGTCACGTAAGTTAATAAAACTAACAGACAGCCAGAGTATTATTCGAAAAATTACAAATCTTCATGAAAAAACTTGTCTGTTTCTTTATGGTGCAGTACCATCGTAGCCAGACGTTACCGGTACTTACGTAATAAAAAAACATCATACGCTGGGTTTATACTTACTACACACTATACGCTGTTTAAAGTGTGCGAGAATTTGCCGTAATGTTGAGTCACACTCGTATGCACACCCAGCAATCGGATTCGGTGTTAAAATTTGTCACCAGATGGTGCCGGTGTTAAACAAACGAAAGATTCGCACTGTGAATGCATAAAAAGCTGAAAGACGACTTGAAGAGCAAAATAACTTAATTTTCAAAGTTGGCCAGAGTAGAACGTCTTTTTTATACTAACGCCGTAAAGGGGTGTACTAACGTTTATAAGGCGATGCTGGCGACCGTCTCATAGTTAATACGAGGGCCGTCCATAAAGTACGTTTCCCTAAGGCCGTTTACACAAACAAAACAAAATTCCATGGAAATATTTATCGCAACAGGCATAGCAAGTGTTCACCTATTTTTCAACATATTCTCCAAAGGAATTGAGACATTTGTCATACCGTGGGACCAACTTTTGAACAATTGTGTCGTAGAATTCTGCCGCCTGGGATTTGAACCACTGTGTGATAACCTTCTCCATTTCTCTGTCAATATCTATCATTCTTTGTCATTTTTTTAGGGATAGGAAAAGATGAAAATCTCTGGGTGCGCGGTCCGAGCTGTAGCGTGGAGGTTTCAACACCTCCCTGAAATCCCCTGCAAAAGTTCGGACCTCGCTCCCAGTGATTTTCATCTTTTCCTACGCCTGAATAAACTACAGCGAATGACAGAGAAGCGCAGTGGTTAAAATCCCAGGCGGCAGACTTTTACGACACAAGTGTTCAAAAGTTGGTCCCACGGTATGACAAATGTCTCAATTCCTGTGGCGAATATGTTGAAAAATAGCTGAACACTTGCTAGATCTGTTTCAATAAATGTTTCCATGAAACATTTGTAAACGGCCCTAGGGAAACTTACTTTATGGACATGCCTCGTATTACTAGCCATTCTAGAAACAGAGACTGAGCTATTTTCAGTTTGAAAGATTATTTTATATCCGGAATTATGGAACTGTTACCAGAAGAAAACACAGTTTTATCACCTTCATATTTTCTTAAACCGTTGGAGCCTTCGATTAGAGCTGCAAGGCTAGTATCTGCCAAAACCTGTGAAAATACGTTTTCTTACTCAAGGCAGTAAATTTACTACACTAAGCCGATGAATGCTACGACTATTTACCACAATGACCATGTGTATATTGGTACAATCCGTAATAAGTGAATTGTTAAGAACTTGCACTGGTAATGCGAGAGTGGAGTTTCCTTGTATCGGACGAGAGACTGCTTTGATGTGCAGGCTCACAGATAATCAGTTTTGTGGTGGACTCCCACTCTTACAATGCTAATGTATTTAGTAAAAGTCCAAGAGCTCTTTTTTTATATCAATTAAATACTCTGAAAGCTTCAACAACCCAGAAAAAAGGCGCATAAAAGAGATAGTAACTTGTAATTTAGAAGTGAAGTGAGAGCTCTATCCAGAACTCCAAGTAAGATGCGGAACATCTTGCAAATACAGTGATACGATAGTAAAGATAGGAAATAATTTTCCGTTTTTTTGGTATAAATCAAAGAACTATAAATTTTTCCTTCTAAGTTTGGCCACGAAATATCAGTCCAAAAGGAAGATATCTTACTCCTAATGGTACAGTATTATTGCTATTAATGTTATTATTATTGATATTATTCATATACCATTATTGTTGTTACTATTACAGTATTATAGTCATTATAAATTATTATTAACATAATTTTATTACCATTATTGCCATTTTTTTCTTTCTACAGCTACTGAAATGATCACTTCAAGTTGTTTGAACTGAAACCTATTTTCCCATTGATAATGCATCTGTAAGTCTTTTGTTGCGGCTCGGGGTTATCCCTCTCGGACTTGCACACGTAGGCCGCATAGGTGTGGCCCATTGTGCACTCTCCGGTCAACAGACTCCACTTCGAGCCCCTAATGCTTAATACATATTAAAATCTCAGTCGTTCATGAGATAATACACAAAAATATCAAACTTTTTTTACAACCATTGCACACACACGGTCAAAATGATTGCACAACATTGCGCCATTTTGAGCAAAACAATTGATCTTTTGTGGACCACTTAAGGGGGGACATACAGCTTTCGATGAGAAATATGTGAATTTCATTTTTTTTTTCTCAGCAATGAATTGCTCTACAGTCTTGCAATGTGACACACTCTTTATTGACTATTTCTACAATTGTATACTATTTTCAAAATTAATCAAACTGTTATAGTTACGGGTAATTATCGTTTCAAAATGGCTACCACGTTTCATGCACTGAACAGCCGTTTCCCTGATTACTTCCACAAATATAGATATTTCTGAGTGATTATTTTTCTGTGTGTTTGTTAATATCATGTGAACAACATCATCTAGGATCTTTGAAATATCTTCAGTGTAAGTATTTTTTTTTAAATATATATAATTTAACGAAAAAGAAAATTTCAAATAAATTATTTAAAAAAATACTTATACTGAAGAGATTTCAAAGATCCTAAATTATGTTGTTTATATGATATTAACAAACACACAGAAAAATAATCACTCAGAAATATCTATATTTGTGGAAGTTATCAGGGAAACGGCTGTTAAGTGCATGAAACATGGCAGCAATTTTGAAATAATAATTACCCGTAACTGTAACAGTTTTATTAATTTTTAAAATAGTATGCAATTGCAGAAATACTCAGTTAAGAGCATGTCAGATTGCAAGACTGTAGAGCAATTCATTGCCGAGAAAAAAAATAATGAAATTCACATATTTCTCACCAATGAATTTTATCGAAAGTTGTATGTCCGCTCTTAAGTGTTCAATGTGCAAAAAATACCCCTGCAAACATAAATATTATTTTCCTGTAAATAAGCGCGGTTACCAAACAATATGCTTTTTTAACTTCAGTGAAAAAAAAAACCTACAATTAATGATTGTAACACCTAGTTAAGATTTAGCATAAGCAGGTATCTGAAGGGCTTTACGCTGGACCTAGTATTCTGCTGGTTAGAACGTGCCTGCCTGGATTTTGTACCCTCACCCCATGGGAAACTGCAGCAAGTTTTGGTCCATTTGCTCTAGTCGTCCGTCCCTTCAACCGGCCCCATGAGACAGACACACAGTGCTCCACGAGAATGACGGGCAATTTAGGAACTAGAGTGTAGCGGTTGTCCATGTCAGTGTAATAGGTAATAGAGTTCTTCACAAATTATAATACAACAATTTCAACAAGGAAACTTGAATGGTAGGAGGAAATAACGAAAGCAAGAAGCAAATAAAGGAAGGAAGGATGGAAACAAGAAAAAGTATAGCAGAATGGAATAAAAGTAAAGAAGGAAAAGAAAGATGGAAAGTATACAGAAATAAGAAACATAATTAAAAGAACACGAAGACAAACAGAAATAAAGAAAGTAATACGCATCATCAGACGGACACGCATATTGCAATAAACAATTAAGTTCTGTGAGTGAATGTTATTATTAATATAATAGTTCTTAAGTACGGCAAACTCTGAAAAAGCTGACTTTTCAAGCGTTAAATTATAAACAGATGAGTATTTTCACAGAAATGTCATGAGTAAATTAGAAGTAAATAATTCACTAATAGATTTATGAAATTCGATAGGACCGATGTGATAAAAATTAAAATCTGAGATATAAGATAAAAATAATAGGCTAACACGCAACATTCTTACATCACCATTGACGTTACCGCGAGTAAAGTGCAACAGAAAGATATCATGTGAGACTTGAGGCTTCCCTGTGTTGAAAATGAAAGAGAGTTGTCCAATAAATAAGTTTCCTTATTATTAGAAAAAATATTAAGCCCAAGAAAAAATTTTAAACACAATTTATTTGTTGAAAGAATTTTTTTTTTTTTTTTTTTTTTGCATAATACAACTCTTCAGTTTACTTTTCCACCCAAACGTTATTTTTTACAAACATTTTTGGAAGCGTGACACCAGAATATGGCATATATTAGAACATTTCCCAATTGAATCTCCTAACCTCCTCCTGGGCCCGTCAATGTTGTGTCTTGACCTGCCATCAAAAGAAAATGCCCTCGATTTTTGTCTCGCCAAGTCCTTCTACTGCATGACGCAACGGGACACGAAATGGTACAACAGTGGTTTTAAAAAATTGGTGTCACGTCACCAAAGATGTTTGATAAAATTGTGATTAGGTGGAAAAGTAAGAAGAAGAGTTTTTATGTGTAAAATAAAAGTCTTTCAACAAACAAATCATGTTAAATATTTTTTTTTATGACAGGGAAACTTATTTAGTGGACAACCCTCCATTTCCAACCGGATGAGTAAGAGGACTGATTCCGAACTACCTGTATAGACTATCCGTGGCCAGTAAAGCTAACCACTAAAACTATGAATATTTAGATAATCCTGATCATACTTGTAAAAACTGAATGAAATTCGAGGAGCCTTAAATTGCTTTTCTTCTCCAGCAGCAGATAATATTAAGTATTAATAATAAGTAGGGTCTAATAAATATTAATAATAGGTATTTTAATGTTAAAAGAAGGGATAAATATTGTAAATGCCATTTAGTCACTTCTTAAATAGGCTACGTTATGATTAGCATCTACAGTCTACTATGTTTTAACAAGAGACACACACCTAGATAGTATTATCATAGGTAATCCCACGATAGTTGACGAGTTTATCTGATGAAACTCGTCAACTCGAACTGGATTTAATAAGACTATTCCGTGAATAAAAATGTAACGGATTATACAAATAATAATTACTTTCGTGCTTTGTTGTATAAACACAAAACTAACAGCTGCGAGATCATGGCCTACTATGAATTAACCATCCATGAATCGATTCGAGTTACCATGTTAAAACCAAAGGTGCTTATAAGACATAGTTAACTTCATTCAGGTAAGCTAACAGTAGAACAGAATAAAAGCACACAAACTGGCTGGCACCGAATCGAAATTGTGTTTTTAATGTATGTACATTTCTATTACTTAAATTTCCAAACAAGTTATGTTGTATAAAATAATCTGTTTTCGTGCTGTTTAATGGCAACATGTGACGTATTAATCACTGCATACTGATGCTTTCGTGTCCAGTAACGAGCAGACGGTTTTACCCGATAAAATCCCATCCTCGCGATTCCTACAAGAATATTGTAAGGTAAACTGCCGTGATTGGTCTATATCCGAGGAATTGCTAAACGTCATTGGTCAATATCAAACAGATGAGTGGAACAGTCTCCTTAATTTGTTTAATTTCACTTTATTTTATTTTCTGTTTTAGAAATACTCACATGCAGTCTTATATTTGTTCTTTGCATACGTATACTATTTTAAGTAGAAGCAGGGGCACTGGTATGGATCTGCAGGGAGCTCTCTCCAAGGGAAGATTCATTCGTTGCCTGCAAATTTATTGCCTTCTGGTATACTTTTGTTATTGATGTTACTTTTGGGACTCTTTGAGTCATAGCGGATGGATAGGATGCGTGCGCTATCTTCTGCTTCTTAATTGCACTACAAACTGCCCTTCATCTTCTTTTAATCCAAACACGTAGCTTACATTCTGCTTCATTTAGATGAAAGAAAACACATTCTTTACAAATGATGTTTATGCTTTTTTAATTAGAAAATTAGATAATATTCAGGGCAAATTACATTTTTTTTTATCCATGTCGAGAAACAAAGGAAGTGTAAAATTCATAAACATGATCATGTCTTTGAATATTTTTAGCTATTCTGCTAGCTTTAACTTAAGGACATACGCCTACTACACTTCCTGACTGTACTTTATAATATACTTAATAACTCTGCACCTAATTACTTGGTCTCCCGTTTCTCACCGTTGCCTTCCCAACATAACCGCGACACACGATCTCAGAATAACAGTATATTGTCGCTTCCACGCCATCAAACATCTCTGTTTTCTGTTTCATCCACCGTAGCCACTACCCCCACCTGGAACTTCCTACCGCCGAATATCAGGGATAATCGGAGCCTACAGATTTTGTGGTCAAGATTACTTATGTATTTCGCCACCAATCTGTAGCAATGTCTCGTCATCCAACTCAGGTTAATTTATATAATGTTATGTTACTCAAATTGCTTAATTGTGTTAGTTCTCGTTTAGTTTTAGGTCTGAATGTTAGTGCTTTTTACAAAGTATGTATGCCTATCTATAGTCTACATAGATTTCATCTTCAATCATAACGTATTTCACTATGACATTCACCATCTCACATTTAAGAATGCAGCAAGCATTTAACAAGTTTCATGTAATAGGTTAATGTTTTCACACGCCCAAACACAAACAAACGCACACAGTTATATATAATTTTCATTTCACTTTTTTTTTCTTCGGTTTCCCCTAACTTTAACTGGTTGATGACTGGATAGGTTTTTTCTTATGTCTCAATATAGGTTATACCAACTGAATTTTTGCTTATTTTGCTTATATTTCTTTTGCAATAAATTATTGTTTTTTTCCTTCTTTTTTGTATTATTATTGTATTTATTGTATTTTAAGGCGTAGGCCTACATATCATGTATTTTGTATTCTCCCTGGTTGAGTGGAAGAAAAGGCCCTTTGGCCTTAAGTCTGGCAGATAAAATAAATTATGATTATGATTATTATTACTATTATTATTAATAGGCCTATGTTCGATTTCCGGCAAGCGCAAACAGTCATAAGCACTGAGCCTGAAATGGGGTACATCCAATCTTTTAACTCTTTCCAGTTAGGTTGCCTACGGTGTATGCATTAGTTAATTTTAAAAATTATGAAATAGATAGAAAATCATTATTTAATAGATTTTATGGCCGTAAGATTAAAGTCTAAGCACATGAGAAAATTCAATCACAAGAAGTCCCGTCAGAGATGCAGCTTATTGGTACAAGTGCAACTTAAGCGCTGTCAGATTAATCAGAAGACATCCACTTCAGAAAATAAGGAGGGACACTACGTTGATGGAGAAGAAAATGATAACTTTTAACGCGAATTGAGCAGTATTTAAGGCAAACTGCCTGTTCGTCTATCGTTATCAGTTTGTGTTCGTTTTCACTAAACTAAATTAAACTCCGTGGCGCTACATCCCCGGAAGGACTTGGCCTACCACCCGACCGCTGCATCATCTCCCGTAGGCAGATGGCAGGATTGGGGGGCATGTGGTCAGCATGCCGACACCCACGGCCGTTAATGGTGGTTTTCTGGACCGGAGCCGCTACTTCTCTATCAAGTAGCTCCCCAGTTTGGAATCACGAGGCTGAGTGCACCCCTACCAGACCTCCCTACCTCAGAAAAATCCGAGGAGGTACCGGGAATCGAACCCGGGCCGACGGATCTGTAGTCAGCAACGCTAACCACAAGACCACGCCGGCGGACGTGCGTTTTCACATGCACAATAAATACTAAACTCTGTGGCACTATATTCTATGGTAGAACATGGCCTGCCATTCAACATACTCATTTTACAAAAATAGGGTTACGGGGAATATGACAGGATGCTGACTCCCATGGCCGGAGTCACTACCTCATTCAGAAGCTTTCCTCACAAGACGAGGTTTTGATTCCTTCCCGATACAGACACCTCTACCTCTTTTTTAAAGAAATGTTCAGAGGATGATCCGGGGATTGACGCTTTGCCTCCGATCTATTGACACTCCTTCCTTTTGACCATAGATGCCCCCCCATATGCTGACAAGGTACAATAGTGACTCCATCCACAATTAGCCATTTCTATCCAAGTAGATAAGAATGCCACTCACAGAATATCGAATAGTGAGATAACATGCCAAAACTAAAATCTGACAGAGGCGAGTTGCTGAGAAAATAGATAGGTGAAGGCTTTTTCAACAGATGTGGATCATGTGATAAAGAGGCATGTTTATTCTAATTGTCGTGCTAGTGCAACATTTATTTATTTATGTAATCTCATAGTATGTGATCAACCTCACGCCAGGATACTAAATCAGCCATCACGAATACATTAGGAAGTGTGTTTCTATTTTTGTCTTGAATTGGGGTTTCTACCTGTAATGTTCATTATTGTAAAATTATATATTATAATTTAATAGGCATAAATGAAATGCGCATGACGTGTTTAAAATCCATTAAGGAGGACATATAGGTTTGGGTATTGAGAAATAGGTTAATTTCATTTTTTTTCTCAACACTTAGGCTACATGCCCATTACTGGCTACGTTACAATTTTATACTGTTACAGTTACGGGTAATTATCATAGGTAATCCCACAAGAGTTTACGAGTTTATCGATAGATTCGCGACTGTGCGTTATTGGCCAATATCAAATACGCGGCGTATGAGTAGAATATTTAAAAAAAAAATGGCAACCCCGTTTCTTGGCCTGAAATGCCGTTTCCATGATAATTTCCACAAATATCAATATTTCTTAGTGATTTTCTCTATTTGTTGATGTCATATGAACAACACTATCTAGAATCACTTATTCATTAGCAGTTTACTTTTTATGTGTAAAAGAAAGTGTAAAAAATTGCTCTTCAATGATTTTTTTTTTTTTAAATACTTGTACTGTAGACATTCAAAAGACTCTAGATAAGGTTGACCATATGATAGTTAAATAAGCGACTTCGTGAATTCGAACAATCGCGGTGATCTTTCGCTACTGTACTCGTTGGACGTATCCCTGGCAGTAGAGCTCAGTTCAATATTGTCATCTCAATCGTATTACTAGAAAAAGGCACAGGAAAACCCCACGATTATACACAGTAAATTTCATAGTTTCAAACATATAGGTGACATACGGTGTCCTAATTTCAAGAAACTTTAACTCGTTTAATGTGAAAATGAAACCTATGGCAAAATTTCCCATTAAATTGGTTGAAATTTGTAGAATTTAGTACTTTCAGTTGTGGATTCCCTTAATAAATAGAGAAAGTATAAAATTGGCCATTTGTCCATACAGGAAGCTATTTTAGTAATTAGTGAATCATATCAATCATCTCCCTGTATAATATTGGCGATGGAACATAGGAAGAAAACTTTTGTTTTGGTTTTCACATTTTCCGCTTTGCCTGTTTTCGTGAAATATGCAAGAATGGGGTGGGATGGATGCCGGCGTGTGGGATTTTGTTTCCTGCTATTGTTTGCACTCTTTTGTTTCACGCAGTCCCACGACTCATTAGCTGCCACCCTGCGGCGAGGCACTGAATTACAATTCCCACTCACATCGGTACTCTGTTAGCGGCTACCAATTATTTTATACACAACGAACGACATTTAAAACAATCTCGCCATCTTCAATTGCAAACAAAACTTTTGTATTGGCCCCTAAAACAATTTGCAAAGTTGTATGTAAATAAACAATAAACAATATTTACACTGGAAGGATAATTCTTTCACGCTGGTCGCGTGTAGCCTAATTCAAAAAAATTCAATGCCGTATCCGAGATTTGAACCAGGATCTTCATGAGTTACATGTTTTAAATTGGTCTAATGAATACAGATTCATAATTCTCCTTCGGAAGTTAGTGAAGTATATGGAGGATATATATGGAAAGTTTCATGTCTCTGTCTAACCCTTGTGTATGGAATAGGACACTTTAGTTTGTTTTAAATAGTTTGTAATAAAATAACGGAAACAAAATTGGAAGGAACGTTTCAGTTTCATCTAAAATTGCAGAATTAGGTTCAAGAAATGGACTATGCATCTAATCATTGCTTTGACAGTTTTCTTTGCAGTACGTCATAGGTTTATAAATTGAGTGAGAAAATGAGTCTTGCCAATTTTAGGGTTAAAGTAGTTTCAGAAATCGGGGTACATAAACTTGTTCATTTTTTGTATTTCCTTCTATTTTTTGTATAATTTTTTTTTTCACTGACTAATGAAGCCACTTGCATAAACGAAAAAATACGAGAATTCTGATTGTATCTAGACTAATATTTAGAAATTTGAAATCAATACCCTTTATAGTTTTTTACCAACAGCCACTTAAAGTGAGTACAGGGAAAAAAACGTCTACCTGAACTTTCTCAGAAAGATGCACAGTAGTCTGGACAAGTTCACTAACGAAATATTATCATTAGAAGAGGCGATGTTTCATTCGTATGCCAGTCTTCAAGGGAGCCACATCGCGCTAACTAAGGTATACAACTAGGACTGTCATCACTGGCGGGAGTAAAAGATGGCTTGTCTCTCTGAATTCAACTCCCACCTCTGAATGCCATTCTCCTCACACGCGTTTCACCAGTGTCAGTAAGAAAAAATTGAGGGATCTATTAGCAAGCCCGGCAATCTCCATTTTGATAAAAGAGAGAGATGCTAACTTCTAATGAAAATTCCATGCATTTCCTGCTACACATTTAGTGTATGTGTTGCAAATCCGACTTCCCATGTCAGGGAGGAACTCAAATTTGAAACACAGATTAAAATATGTACCAGGAAATGCATTAACTTACGTTACAAGTTAGCATCTCTATCTTTTATCAAAATGGAGATTGCCGGGTTTGCTAATAGACTTCTCAATTGAGCTGTACTGTCTGGAACAGAACAGCCAGAGCACCAGGGTTGCCAGATCAGAAACGTAGAACAGTCGTACCAATATCCGAAAATAGTCGTATGCTAGTTAAAATTGTCGTATACTTTGTGATTTTTCAGTGTAATGAACGTATTGCGTTAATTATAATAATAATATTAATAATAATAATAATATTAATTATTATTATTATTATTATTAATCGGCATTATGCACCTTACATATGTCATGTAATTGTTAATAAATCATCGTATTTGTAAATGATTAGGCGTGTTTTATTATCTTCCGATGTGCTAAATTTGATTAAATACAATAAAATTAAACAAACAATAGTTGTCACAGTGTTGTAAGTATTTCAGATCATACTGATTTTAGCAACACGCTTATAACAAAAACTATCAAAATTTAAAATTCGTCAGTAGATTGTTTAAAAAAATATTAAACGCTATGTTAAAAATAGTCTTACAAATAGGCGTACGACTCATGATTGCGTCGTACGTCGTACAAATCTATGAAATAGTCGTATGTGTAGACTATAGTCGTACGTATGGCAACCCTGCAGTGCACCTTATTCGCTTAACATCTTAATCTTGTGTTTACTGTTATTAAGTGCCAGTATGGTACTTTATGAGATTGTGTGGGGGACGAAAAATGTCTGTCCGTCTGTCTGTCTGTCCGTCCGTGTGTCTGTACGCGCCCTAACTCAAATACGCTTTTTCGGATTTTCATGAAACTTGGAAAACACATTTATAATGTCAATGGGAAGAACCCTATTGATATTGAACCAAATCGGTTCACCGGTACCGGAGTAATGCCCAATTTAGTGCCTATTTTAATAGATTATGGCGCCTTTCTAATAGAAAGGCGCCATAATTCAAATACGCTGTATCGGATTTCCATTAAACTTGGTATACGCATTTATGACATCCATGAAAAGTACTCTGTTAAATTTGAACCTAATCTGTTGACCGGTACCGGAGTAAAACCCAATTTAGTGTATATTTTAAAGGCGTAATAGCTCAAATACGCCTTATCGGATATTTATGAAACTTCGTATACGCATTTATACTATCCATGGAAAGACGTCTGTTGATGTTCAACCAAATCGGTTGGCCAGTACCGGAATAATGCCCAATTTATTGCCTTTTATGTTAATATATGAGAAGTCGCGATAACTCAAATATTCTTTATTGGATTTTCCTGAAACTTTGTATACCCATTTATAATGTACATGGGAAGACGTCTACCGATATTGGACCAAATCGGTTGTCCGGTACCGGAGTAAAACCCAATTTAGTGTCTATTTTAAAAACGCGGTAACTCAAATACGCTTTACCGGATTTTTATGGAATTTGGTATGCACATTTATAGTGTTCATGGGAAGAGGTCTACTGATACTAGATGAAATCGGTTAACCTGTTTCGGAGTAATGCTCAATTTGGTGCCTATTTTATGATAATATACGTATTCGAAAGAATTTATATTAAAAAAAGCAAATCATTTATCATGACAACATAGTCAATTGTTTTACTGTGATATTTTACGGCTTTGGAAATTAAAATAGAGATAGCTACGACCAAAAACACTATTGTTTTACATGCGCTTATAACTTACAACTAGACCGTTAAACTGACCCAGGTGACCGAGATGGTAACGTTTTGGCCTCACGTTATGGAGTTCCATAGTTCAAATCCCGAAACCAGCCAATTTCACTTTCTTTTTCGTATTTTTATGTGAGTGTGCGATTGTCAAGATATCAAAAATCTGTACAGTTCAGCTGATGCTGGAAGATTTTAATCTGATTAAAAAGAAAACTAGACCTTTGTTCTTCCCTAAGCCCTGCTTAATGAATAAATCTGGAGCTTAACTTGTAAATCAATTAAAAAAACATATTCTGCATATCATAATTGCAGTCATAACTGATTAAAAAAAACATACTGGCACTTTTTTACATCAGTTTACCTGATTTTATTCTCTGTGAGATTAGGTACGTTGTTGCGAACGCTCCTACAATAATGTAAACAACAAAATTTGAAATTAGAACGTTTTATTGTTTTGAAACGCAATTATCTTACTCCCTTAGGTATATGCCAACAATATTGTTATGAGGCAACCAACAAAATTAGAAATCAAAACGTTTTTAATGCTTTGAAACATATCTTGCTCCCTAAGGTAAGGCTTTACAATGAAAAAATGGAAGCTTTCAATTCAACCTTTCCATTCTTCTTCCCTTCCCCCGCAGTAGGGATGTTCTTCCGAGAATTTAAAAAGCAACAAGTGTACACGAATTAAAATGACAACGCATGTTCCATTAGCTAGAGGGGGAATCCCCCGGTAAACAATATACGAAATAAGCCCACACATGTTATATACATACACACAGACATAGGCGTAACCAGGCCGACCATATGGGGGGGTTATAACATCCGCGAGGTCTGGAAAAGGGGGGTCCGGGGGTCCTCCCCCGGAAAATTGTTAAAAATTAAGATACAAAATAACGAGTTTTAAGCTTCCGGGGGCCCTCCCCCGGAAAATTTTTAAAAATTAAGATGCAAAATAACGAGTTTTAACCTCCCCCGGAAAATTTTTAAAATTAAGATGAAAAATAACGAGTTTTAAGCTTCCGGGGCCCCCCCGGAAAATTTTAAAAATTAAGATGCAAAATAACGAGTTTTAAGCTTCCGGGGGTCCCCCGGAAAATTTTAAAAATTAAGATGCAAAATAACGAGTTTTAAGCTTCCGGGGGTCCTCCCCCGAAAAATTTTAAAAATTAAGACGCAAAATAACGAGTTTTAAGCTTCCCACGCTTTATACTTGTATTAAGTAATTTATGGGCAGACTTAAAAAAATTATACAATTTTCCTTTTTTTAATCAATGGGGGGGGGGGTTCAAACCCCCAAACCCCCCCCCCCTCGGTACGCCTATGCACACAGAGGGTAATACAGTTGACAGTTCCATGACTTCACGGGACGAATATTCAGGTTATATGGAACAAAAATGTCTCTTACAATTCAGTAAAATAATATGTTTTCAGAATAGTGGCGGTTGCTGTTTCATTTCCAACTTCCTGATTTGTTTTGGTACTATCTTGGTGGGCCCGTCGGAGAATTCCGGGCTTCTAGATTAAATTACAATATCTTTACCACTTCTTCTCTCGTCCGTTTTCATGGATTTTCATCAGGAGTATTCGTTCACTTTTACTAACTTCACCCACGTTTTTGTTCTACCTTCAATCAAATTTATGCTCTTCGCCCAAGTTTTTGTTCTTACTTCAACCACATTTTTGTTCTTAATTGTATTAACTTCATTCTCAAAGCCATTTCTTCTTCTCTCTCTTTTTCAACGTCCTTGCCGACTTTTCGATCATGGTTGATATATTTTAGAAGTGATATTTTTACCCAGCTTGTATGGCAACAGATCAAGGCTACCTTCAATTAATTTCACAATTGAATACGGTCTACACGGAAACACCAACTCAAATATTATATTAGATTTTTCCTTTTGCTATTGATGATCTCGTTCTTGTTATTTAGGCCCGTATTCCTGTATCAAATTTCTTTGAGCAAAGAAGATGGTCGCCCGTTGATCAAGAAGTTGAAAAACAAATTATGTTGGATGACCTTTGACGGCTTTGCTTTCTGCATGTCGTTACATTAGATTAAGAAATTCTCGATTACCACAGCAACGGATCTAAGATGGCTGATAAACATAAGCTGTTTTGAAAATACATCAATGATTTCGAGGTTAAAAGAAGTAAAAGGCGCCAAAACAGTTAGTAATAATGACAGCTGAGAAAATACAGCCGAACGTTGCAGGGATAAAACTCCTCATATAATTTTATAAGGAGAATGAGTTCCTATGCAATTAAAAACACCTGAATTAGAAAACAGAGACCTAGACTGAAGAAACCTGGGGATGTTATGGAGATATAGACCCTGATTCTCAGAAATGACAGTAGACGTTGTGAAAATATTGAACGGTCTGAGAACTCAGTTCATGGCGAAATCAATAATATAATAGATTATATACTAACTTTTTTATTGGACGCCACTAAATCTAAATCAAATATGAAAATAAATGTGAATTGCTCCCAGCTTCTTTCGAATAGAGTAAAGCATGATTATTAAAGGATTATAGCAAGTAAAAGTTCACTTAATGCAGGCATATTTGTTTTGTACTCATAGTCATACTGATATCACGTTTTCAGCAAATATTTGGATTAAAGTCATGCTTCAATATTGATAATTCCGGATTAATACAGGTATTTGCAACTAATTTAGCAAACTATGCATTAACATTAAACATTATAATTTGGAAATCATTATATGGGGTAGGCTACTGATATAAATCAGTCAATAAGACATTTACACAAGGATATAACATTATATGTTCCATAACCTTTCGCGTTGGCTACTTCACAAAGAACGGGTTACCTGAACTTATTTATTTGATGATACTTTGATGTAAGATACTTCAGAAGGATAGAGAATTAGGCGAAAGAGTAAAGAAGAAACATATAGAAAGAAAGATAAAAAGTGAATTAAACATAACGAAGGAAAGAAAGAAAGAAGAAATAACTTATTAAAGACAAAGTATGAAAGCATGGAGGGCTTAGATAAAAATATAAAATAACGCAAAGATGGAAGAAACGAAGAGAACAGCCAGAAAACGAAGAAGCATAAAAGAAAGACGGAAATAGCTATGTATGTATCAAGTACGCAAATGAAATTAAATTAAATAAAAATACCGTATAATTAATTTGTTGATGCCGTATTCTCACAAAAGCTGAATCCTATGATATGAACCAATACGAAATGCAATTCTGGTAGCAGTGCGGGTTTCTTATAAATAATACAGTTATGTTGGCTTAGGCCTATTTTTTGTTGCTATATTATTAAGTGTTTTGTAAAAAACTGGTAAGGTTTCTGATTAACGTAAAGAAATAATGTTCTCTTATATTTGTTGTTTTTGTTTCGAACCCTGTTACGGTTGGTATGACTACTAACTGCTATCTGGATTTTTCAGTTGTCATGACGACTTTACCGGACTATGCCGATAAAAATTACTTTACCCACCTAGGTTGCCAAAATGTTACTTTTCGGCGTGTTAACAGTCCAATAAGCAGCTGTTTTATAGAACGTGTACTAAACAGATTAATTAACGGATGGCTGGAGCGCTGAAGAAAATAAGACAATGCAAAGGACAGAAAGAAACAAATCAAAATAGAAAGGAGGAAAGTCAGAAACAAAAAACAAAAAACAAAAAAACAAAAACAAAAAATGGCGAGACATGGGAACAAGGATGAATAAATAAAAAACTAAATTAACAGTGAAAAATAAATTATAAAGGCGGAGTTGAAAGGTAGGGAGAATTAATAATAACTAATAACACATACTACATAGATATAACGCGGCATGTCGGAGCGGATTGCGGATTGCGGACCTCAGGTTGTTGCCGTTCGTGACCAGAAGCAGTTTGATGCGCTGCATGATGGGAAAAGTTTAGTATTGTAAATTATTGCCTGTACACGCTCACTTCTATATAAATACATTCCCCTCCCAATTAAACACAATCCTCGCTGCCACAGACAGCAAAATGAAGACATAACACCCCTCCCCCATACAAGTAATTTCTGTACTACAATTAAAAATCAGGTAATACCTTTACTGTAATCTCCTTTACAGTAAGTTTATTATCAAACACTGAAGTATTAGCAATGCGAGTAAGGAGGAAGGTATTCTTTATTATGCATGCAGTCCCACTTTCAGTCATTTCAATGTTGCATCAATATGAATTATTTGTCATAATACCAGCGTGTGAAGTAATAGTCTTAAACGATGTAAAGTGTTCCTTATATTTTCTTCTGCAATCCGCCCCTGTTTAAAATTTATATGGATACTCAGTATGTAGGCTTATACCTGCACTCTAAAACCAAAATAATATAATAATTAAAATACCTTGAAAACAATAATAATAATAGTAATAATAATCTTATTCTACTACCACCATAATAAAATATTAATAACAACATAAAAGAAGCAAAGAAGAAAAATAAAAACAGAAGTAGAATTTAAATAATAAATTTGAACAAGAAATTCCCCTTCGAAACTGATAAAATTAAAGGAAAACAATGCAAAAATAATAAATACTCTAGTACAAAACCTAATGAATAAGAATGTACACCGGAATACATAACCCCATGTTGCCTGTGAGAAAATAAAGTGGTAGGAACGTTATGCCCAATAATCGCCAAACTTCCTTCAAAGGTGAAAAAGAAGGGGAAAAAATCGGAGTTCACAGTACGAATTAACGGGGAAGAAGGTGGAAAATCCCTGGCTGTTAAAACTCTTTCCCTGACACGTATTAGCAATACTTTTTCCTGGGAGGAAAATGTTTCCCCTTCTCTTGCCGCAATCTACAAGTCATATTAACTAGTTATTATTCTAGGATATTGCCAGCACTGCAATAACCGGTAAACATAGCATTTACAGATGCTTGCTATTGTATATGGTATAATCGCCGCACTCAATTCGTTGACAGTTAACATCAAAGAAGTCGCCGCCGCTTGGAGTAGTTGCCATACTGCACAGTGTTAGTAAACAGAGCGGGAAGATGTAGATGCAGCAAAACACTTACGTGGCAATGACATTGAGCAATGAGAGAATTGGCAACACGAATTCAGTCAGCGGTTTCTTTTGAGAAAACCTTTTACAGTAACAACAAGCATTGTAATATGAGAACAAAGCGAGCCGCCCGTCAACGTTATGAGTGCGGCGATAATATAAAATTTAAGGGGTTCGTCGTGACGTAGAGGTTGAGGCACTGCGCTACAAATTGGAAGGTCGCGGTTTCGATTCTCGAATAGGTCAGTGGGATTTCTCCATTTTGTAATTCTTCTGGTGGCATTATGGTCCTGAGGTCGACTAAGCCTCTAATAGAAATGGGGACCAGGATATTCCTGGGGGTAAAAAGCGGCCAGTGCTTAGGACTGACAACCTTACACCTTCTTGTGCTGAATGTCTCATTTTGGGAGCCTCAACCTCCCGGAACCCGACATTGTATAACACTATTACATGGGCTTTTTATTTATGTAACAAGGAACTGTTATTTATTTCTGATTTTTCAGAACCTGAAAGAAGGACGTTAACTAAGTGTTCCCCCTGTCATGAAGATCATTCATTTGCACTCATCTCTTCTGAAACCTGACATAGCAACCTACAGTGAGTCCCACGCAAGAGTTGGCCAATGACGCGGGTTTCTGCGTCGCGGCTGGCACAGCTCCAACTCCTGAGCGATCGGGTGAAATATCTACGCAAATAATGTTGCGGTCGTTGTAATGATTCAGGTTATCACATTTACAGTTAAAATTACAATGAAAATAACCACGTACTTCATTACAAGAGATGATGGAAATGTTCTCCTCTTGCATCAAGACAATACTGGCACCTTTTTAGGAAATTTTCTTTCACGCGCATAAGTTCAGCTTCCGAGACAGAGTTACTTTCTCTTGTGATAGCCCTATGTGATATTGTCATCAAGTTCTTCTAACAGTATGTAAATATTATTTATGGGGAAACTTTAAAAATAAAGTGTATAGGTCAATTTCCCATGCACAAGAAGAACTTAAAGACAATATCACAAGAGAAATTAACTCTATCTCGGAAGCTGAAATTACGCGCGTGAAGGAAAATTCCATAAAAAAGGTGTCAGTGTTGTGCTTATGCAAGAGGAGAACATTTCCAACATCTCTTGTGATGAGGTACGTGGTTATTTTCGTTGTAATTTTAACTGTAAATTTGAGAACCTGAATCATTACACCAACCGCGGCATTATTTGCGTAGATATTTCACCCGATCGCTCGGGAGTTGGAGCTGTGCCAGCCGCGACGCAGAAACCCGCGTCATTGGCCAACTCTTGCGTGGGACTCACTGTAGTAGTTCAGTCATAAATTGAATACCGCTACTTTATTAAATTTATTTACTAATTATAATCAGTAGACTGTATATTTTCTAAACCACTCACAAATGTTTTGACGATCTGCAAAGCATATAAATACTGTATCTCTTATCTAAACACAATATTTCCAAAGATAAAATTTCTTATGTGAATTCCAGTCATTACTATTGATAGCCATACATGTTTTAGTATTTAGGAATGTAGGCTATTATATGTTTGTACATAACCATAACCTTGTATTATTAGCTATTTCATACAGTATATATAGTCATACATTACTTCAGTATTACATTTTTGTAAATAACTAAAAGCCTATAGAGTTAGCTATTTCATGTACTATTCATATAGGCCTATTAGTTAAGAATTTAGGAATGTATTAACATTTTTGCAAATAACTGTAACCATATATTGTTAGCCATTTCATGCACTAGCCTAATATCCATACATTACGCTTTAGAATTTAGGTATGCATTATAGTCAATGTCATTAGTCATTATAGTCTATTATAGTATAGGTAATATACTCTATGGTAAAATAAGGTTAAACTTTTGGATAAATAATAATAATAATAATTTACAAAATGCCCTTCATATCGAATTACTCCTGTCGTGATTTATTGAAGGCTTTATTAAATTGACTTATAGAGATTATGAGGATATCGAAGAGAGAAGAGCCGCTTCAAATTATCATGGGAAATCAAGAATTAGAGAACGTGAACCAGTTCAAATACTTAGGAAGTGTACTGACGAAAGATGCCTATTGCACGAAGGAGATAAGATCAAGAATTGCCATGGCCAAGAAAGCATTTATGAAGAAGAGAACTCTGCTAACTAGTAGTCTGAACCTAGAGCTACGTAAAAACCTGGTGAAGTGTTATATTTGGAGTATTGCTTTGTATGGATCAGAGACATGGACTTTGAGGAAATTAGAGAAGAAATATTTAGAAAGTTTTGAAATGTGGTGCTGGAGACAGATAGAAAATATAAAGTGGATGGACATGGTGACAAACGAAGAGGTTCTGAGTAGAGTGGGTGAGAAGAAGTCAATCATACACACAATTCGTCAGAGGAAAGCAAACTGGTTTGGGCACATTCTCAGAAGGAACTGCTTATTACATGATGTCGTAGAAGGAAGATTGGAGGGTACAACTGGACTTGGAAGAAGAAGAATTCAGCTGTTGGACGATTTAAGGGAAAAGCGGAAATATTGGATGCTGAAGGAGGAAGCAGAGGATAGACAGTTTTGGAAAACAAAATTCGCGTACCAAGTTTGAAACCTGCCGGAAGGCAGAATACTTACTACTACTACTACTACTACTACTATAGAACTCCTTGCAATGTAGTAATTCTTGCACTAAACCTGGGTTTAAGAAATTATAGTATTCAGATCCAGCCTACGTGGAATAGTAGAAATGAACTGAATGATATTTCTAGGACGATCTATTTTTACGTGACATTTTATCGAAACTGTATGTCTTCCGTCACTTTGCGTATTTATAATTCATCAAAGCGAAGAGGAGTAACTTTACATTCATCAATCTCAGAGTATCATGTTTAAAAGTTAAAGCATTAAAAATTGAAATATCGTGTGCCAGTCTCCAGGATCTCAGCTAAATTTCTATGACAAACAATCTCTGCAAGAATGACCGTCATGTACTCATAGGCGTACCGAGGGGGGGGGGGTTTTGGGGGTTTGAACCCCCCCCCCCCCATTGATTAAAAAAAGGAAAATTGTATAATTTTTTTAAGTCTGCCCACAAATTACTTAATACAAGTATAAAGCGTGGGAAGCTTAAAACTCGTTATTTTGCGTCTTAATTTTTAAAATTTTCCGGGGGAGGACCCCAGGAAGCTTAAAACTCGTTATTTTGCGTCTTGATTTTTAAAATTTTCCGGGGAGCAACCCCCGGAAGCTTAAAACTCGTTATTTTGCATCTTAATTTTTTAAATTTTCCGGGGGAGGACCCCCGGACCCCCTCTCCCTGGGGGGTATGGAATACCCCACGGATGTTATAACCCCCCCATATGGTCGGCCTGGTTACGCCTATGCGATGTACTTGCATACTCAGTAGAAATAAAATAGCATTACAAAACTACCTTACGTCCATAAGAACCATTTTGTTATCTTACAACCCGTCCATTTGCTGCACGATACACGTCATTCTCTTAGTCGACTGAGTGGAGCAGTCAGTAAGGCAAATGCTATCCAGACCCAGATCTCATGTCTCTTGATCAGTGGTTCCCAACCCGTAGAAATCTGCGGACCACTCAGCCTGAAATTGAATCATTTCACCGCTCTCACCAGACCACCCCGCCATATCCACTATCAGTTGTAACCCTTCCTCAGCGCCTTCCCCATAACCAAATTCAAAGGTGATTAAGTTTTTAGAACATATTATTATTACTATTAATTAGTGTACAGTACAACTTAACTACAAGTTATTATTAAATAAAACTTACTTTTCTATAATGTTGGCTATAGCCACTACATAATAACTACATAATATAAAAAGTTTCAAATACAAATATACTCGTATGTTGAATTTACTTTGAAAAGGGCGTTGAGAAAATAAACTTCAATGCTTCCACCATTGTGACATATGTATATGAATTTGATTGACAAACTGAGGAGTTCTAGGAGTTATGCTCTTGTTTAGAGCTAATTACAAGTACGTAGCCGATTTCTTGCTTGTTTTCTATCTATATTAATAAAAGGAAGTGTCTGTCTGTCTGTCTGTCTGTCTGTCCGAGATGCCCAGCGAAATCTACTGAACGTAGAGATCTGAAATTTTAAACATAGATGGACTAAAGGGTCGGAATGTGCACCTCGAAGCCGGAATTTTAATTTTCGCTTTCGTTCGTGAGTTATGAGTGAAAAACGGGCAGAAAACGTGTATTTATTTCGTTTTCGAAGCATGAGTTTTCAATAAAACAAATCAATTACACTAGGCTTTGGCTATTTTTGTCATTCCTTCGACATAAAAGCATCGCGATCTCTTGAATGTTGTAGCTCACGCTGGTCGATTCATTTGTTTTTAATGTGAAGGCACGCAAACATAATATGAAATTTTCAACCTACACCGAAGAGGAGGATTATTATTATTATTATTATTATTATTATTATTATTATTATTATTATTATTATTATTATTATTATTATTATTATTATTATTATTATTATTATGATTCCTTCTAACAGAATGGCTATTGCTTGCAATGCCCTATTTAAAAATTCTGATATATTCCACAAGCAGTGATTATTATTACTGTTATCATTATTATTATTATCACTATTATTATTATTATTACTATTATTATTATTATTATTATTATTATTATTATTATTATTATTATTATTATATACACACAAGACTGACAAGGACTCATTCATTATTTTGATAAAACGGCCATATGCTCTACAAGTTTAACAAGAAATATAATGACACAATCTTTAATTAAAGAATGCGACCTGCTTTCCTCAAATATAAACATATAAACTAGTGTCTGCATTGAATTATAAGTAAAGAATGTGCTGACGTAACGAAGTTCATGCTATTGACATAGCACTGCTGACCGCACAATCAATCATGTTAAAACTGCAGACTTGTCAGTTAGGTAGTCAGATGTCTAATTATGTGTTATCTTGTAATTCCTGTTGTATATGTAATTCTTTTATTATTGTAAATAATATATCATCATCATAATTCACCACTGCCATTCCTTTATCATAATTCATTCTAATATTAAGTAGAAGCCTACTGTTTAAAATTTGTAAAAATTGTCTGTAGCTTCTATAAATAAATAATTGAAATTGAAATTGAAATTGAAAATTATTATTATTATTATTATTATTATTATTATTATTATTATTATTATTATTATTATTATTATTATTATTATTATTATTATTATTATTATTATTATTATTATTATTATTATTATTATTATTATTATTATTATTATTATTATTATTATTATTATTATTATTATTATTATTATTATTATTATTATTATTATTATTATTATTATTATTATTATTATTATTATTATTATTATTATTATTATTATTATTATTATTATTATTATTATTATTATTATTATTATAGGGATAATCAATATTAGCCTAAATATGGTCAAACGTTGTTCGATTTGGACGAAACTCACTATACAGGGGTTTTCTGGGCCAAGGAACTCGAATCTGAGGTCGCTTTTACCAGGTGACGCTATCTAATCGTGTTATATAGTCTACATGATTTAGGTGTTAATATAATGATTTAACTATTATGCTCTTAATTTTTAATTTTTGAAATAATTATCGCGGGCACATGCTATCTTAAAATAATAAAAGGACGTGTTTGTCTGTCTGTCCACGATGCCCAGCGAAATCTACTGAACGCAGAGATCTGAAATTTTAAACATAGATGGGCTGAAAGGTGGGCGAATGCGCATCGAAGCCGGATTTTTAATTTTAGCTTTCGTTCGCGAGTTGTGAGTGAAAAACTGGCAGAAAACGTGATTTTAGCGCTGTCGAAGCATCAGATTTCAGTAATACATTTCAATGTCAAATCAATTGCAGTTGGCTTTGGCTATTTTTGTCATACCGTGGTAATAAAAGCATCGCGATCGCTAGATTGTTGTAAGCCCACGCTGGTCGATTCATTTGTTTAGAATGTCAAGGCCCGTAGACATATGAAATTTTCAACCTACACGGAAGAGGGATAGGCCTTAATATGGTCAAACAGTGTTCGATTTGGACGTAACTCACTGTACAGGGGTATTCTGGGCCAAGGAAATCGAATCTGAGATCGCTTTTACCAGGCGACGCTATCTAATCGTGGTATGTAGTCCACGTGATTTAGGTGTTAATAAATATAATGATTTAACTATTATGCTCTTAATTTTTAATTTTTGAAATAATTATCGCGGGCGAAGCCGCGGGCACATGCTAGTCAATAATAAAGTCGAGTATTACTGCTCACACAAAAGTTTTCGGTGAGAACTCATATGTCACATTTAAACGAAAGTTATGAAAATTATTTTGTACCATATTCTAATTATTATTATATTAAAGAAATTTTAATTCAACAGCTGATAGTCATCGGCAAGGATATAATTCACCCCGTCACCTTCAAGGCACATCGCTTTCAAAATCCCCATTTATTGGCCAATTTTTTTATATGTGTTGCCGGATCCTCCCACGAAATATAAATAAATGTAAAAAATATATTTAAAAAAACACTCCCAACGCTTTCGCGGACCACCTCTGGTCTATGGATCACCGGTTAGGAATCACTGCTCTAAATTTAAAGACATATAAAAAATCTCCTGACGAACAACATATTGCCACCCGATTATGGTTACAGACCCAAGTAACAGTATACTACAGTTCTGTGAATATTAGAACTCGAGTCCAAAAAATATAAGGTCTGTTCTCCATCAGTCTGCATCCATCTTGAAACTTAATTTAAAAATCTGATGTGAACGTTACATAACTTCCTCTGCACAAATAAAAGTTAGCATCTTAGTACAATGTATTATGTATACATGACATACTCTTTATGTAAATTCGTTGTAGAAATGAAAATAATGTCGTTACCACATCACATCGCATCCCCGAAGG
Source organism: Ectobius pallidus (assembly GCA_964059195.1). NCBI lineage: Eukaryota > Metazoa > Arthropoda > Insecta > Blattodea > Ectobiidae > Ectobius > Ectobius pallidus. The sequence continues at coordinate 76,837,434 of CAXKWD010000010.1, read as the reverse complement.
ATACATAACCCAAATAACACCGTTATTTTCGGCTTTAAAATTGTACATAGCATATAGTGACATCTACTCAGGGAATCCTAGAACTAAAAGGAAAAGGAACTGGTCCCGTCTGACAACCGGCAACGTATATAATTAATTACGTTTTCATAAGAATTAAAATTTTCAGCATTTTCACTCAGTTGAACACAAAAATAGTGTACTTGAAATAGAGCTAGAATCTTCATTCTGCCACCAATTTTAAGCTTATTAAATGAGCAATGATGTGAACCAACACTTATTCAAATTCACTGAAATTTCAAAAATCTGTAGCATTTATCATTCAGAGTCAATTGTAATTTTTTTTTTTTTTCAATTTAAAAATGAATAATTCTTTATTAATTTCTTAATGAACAACAAATTGAGGTTCACATCATTTTGTAAGTTCAGAGGAAGAATTCTGTGCAAGAAACTTGAAGATATCACCATTTTTGTGGAAACTGCAGTGTTTTAAAAACAATAGTGTTTAAATTTCAAAAACCAAAATTTCAGGGCCCCCAAAAATGTTTTTTATTTTTTCTGTTGTACATCCACCTTCTCAACGCAAATAATTATCTGTACAAAATAACGAAAGCAAGCCCATATCAAGTAAAGAATGCGAGACTTCGTCTGCGAGTTATGAATAAAAAATATGAATTTTAAGATTTTTTTAATAAAGATATAATAAAGTGTTGTTATTTTTAGAAAAACATATTAATTGGATTGAATTCCTGTATCCTTTTTACCCCCTCTTAAAGCGATAAGGCCTACGAATAAACACATTATAGGCTATGCGCTGAGATTTATGTTTTCTATCTGTCGTTCGTGCTTTTCTCTATTTCTCTATTATTTACTTTCTCGCATATAGGCCCACGTTTTTCTGTGCTAACTTTTAACTCGTATATGAGAGAAAGTTTGTGCAACTTATTTTGCATCATTTATATCACTTGGGGAAGTGTTATATTACATATTCACAGGTACCTAACACAAATACAAAATTTTTTTTTCGTACGATTTTCCATTACAAGAGGCCGTATTGCAAAGAGCGCGTATTCAGAGTGGGTGGCGTATAACTACCCTTCAGACAATTTTTTTTCGAAAAAGAGTTTCAAATAAAAGTTTTACCTCTTAGTAAATATGCAACCCATATGCAAAATTTAAAGAAAATCGTTACAGCCGTTTACGAGAAAATCGCGAAAAACGAAAATTTCTTCATGTAAACTCTCCTTAAAAAAATCTGATGTGAAAGTCGCATAACTTCCTCTGCCAAAATAAAAGTTAGCTGTATTCACATATCCTTGTACAGAATTGCAAGACACAATTTTACGCTAATTATGCTATAAACACCTTATAGCCCCTCCTTTGAATGTTGCGACTAAAAACGCAGGCTATGGACAAACAGAAAAAGAAGAAAAAATAAGTGACTGCAAACGTTTATTGAACTTTCCGCCGTTCAGAATGATTTCTAAATTTATCGCATATTCCACTCAGATATTTCTACACTGTAAGCATGGCCAACAATACATCTTTCTCACTTCACGTACAGTACTTATATAGGATAAGAGGCCGTAAATGTCTGCGTATTGAGTTGTTCACCAGGCAAGACAGTTTCTGCAAACAGTGAGTACCTTACAACCATAGGCGTACCGAGGGGGGGGGGTTTGGGGGTTTGAACCCCCCCCCCCCCATTGATTAAAAAAAGGAAAATTCTATAATTTTTTTAAGTCTGCCCATAAATTACTTAATACAAGTATAAAGCGTGGGAAGCTTAAAACTCGTTATTTTGAGTCTTAATTATTAAAACTTTTCCGGGGGGGGCCCCCGGAAGCTTAAAACTCGTTATTTTGCGTCTTAATTTTTAAAATTTTAGCTTAAAATTCGTTATTTTGCGTCTTAATTTTTAAAATTTTAGCTTAAAATTCGTTATTTTGCGTCTTAATTTTTAAAATTTTCCGGGGGGGGCCCGGAAGCTTAAAACTCGTTATTTTGCATCTTAATTTTTAAAATTTTCCGGGGGAGGACCCCGTATTCCATACCCCCCAGACCCCGCGGATGTTATAACCCCCCCCCATATGGTCGGCCTGGTTACGCCTATGCTTACAACCACCCTTCAGAGAATTTTTTTATAAAAAAATCTGATGTGAAAGTCACATAACTTCCTCTGTCCAAATAAAAGTTTGCAGCATTTACGCTAATTATGCTATAAATATCTTATAGCCCCTTCTTTGAATGTTGCTACTAAAAACGCAGACTATGGGAAAAAAAAACAAGTGACTGCAAACGTTTATTGAACTTTCCGCTGTTAAGAATAATTTCCGAAATTTATCAAATATTCCCCTCAGATATTTCTTTACTGTAAGCAGGGCCAACAGTACATTTTTCTCACTTCACGTGCTTATATAGAATAAAATGCCTTAAATGTCCGTGTATTGAGTTTTTCACCAGGCAAGTTGGTAGGTTACAACCACCCTTCAGAGAATTTTTTTTAAATGGTATAAGCAATCCATGTACAAAATTTAAAGGAAACTGTTAGAGCCGTTTATGAGAAAATAGCAAAAAACAAAATATTCTTCATGTAAAGTCCCCTTAAATATAAGAGAAGGTTGTCGCCAATCTTCACAGCCTCAGAAGGTACCTAACCCAAATACAAAATTTTGTTTTCGTACGATTTACAAGAAGCCGTATTGCAAAAAGCACGTATTCACAGTGGGTTGCTTATAACTACCCTTCAGAGAATTTGCTCGAAAAAATTTTTCAGATAAAAGTTTTAGCTCTTGGTACAAGCAATCCATGTGCAACATTTAAAGAAAATCGTTAGAGCCGTTTTCGAGAAAATCGCGAAAAACGAAAATTTCTTCATGTAAAGTCCCCTTAAAAATAAGGGGAATCTGTCGCCAATCTTCGAATCACATCTTCAAAAGGTACCTGACCCAAATACGAAATTTTGATTTCATACGATTCTCCGTTTCGGAGCTAGCCTGTTCACAAACTTCCACACAGACAGACACACATTTTTGGATTAATGGTGCCTTAAAACGTGTATTTATGTCAAAAACTCAACTTGGAATTTTTGGGTCGAAAACAATACTTCCTCCACCTATAGTACCTATGGTACGGGCAGAGGAAGTAAAAATTAGATTCCTTACACATACGACGTTTTTAATGACTTCAAGGAATATTTATGCCAAACTAAAAGAAAGTCGAACAAGGCAAGGGAACAAGGTGGTGTGGCCATTCTGTTTTTAGGCAGTACTTACTTTAAGTGCCTATTAATAAAAGACTATAAAAGTTAAGGATCTCAAATTTTACATGTTAATTTGAATAGTTACATAATTACACTGATTCTTTGTTCATAAGTGTAGCTTCATTAGTGAAAATTTTTAAAAAGTTTTATACAAAGAAATGAAAAAGAGAAAATGTAAAAAAAAAAGGAATAGGCAAGTTTAGGTACCTCTTTCTCTGAAACTACTTAAAATTTGTTGTTTATTCTCGACAGATCTCACACGGATCCACCGCTACATATAGCATTTGCATATTTTGAAAGAAAAAGTTCATTAGAAAATGTTTTGGTCTTTATGTCTTTTCCGTAATTTTCTCCTTTACTCTCCTTTTGAAGATGATGGATTGACCCTTAACACATTGATTTCTATAATATGAAAGGTATTTAAATTAATATAATCAAATAAATATGGGGAAACGAGACAAGAAACCTGATTTGAAGATGCGCGGTAGCAATATGTGATTGTGGCATGGCTTCCAAGCGGCAGTCCCGCGCAGGTCATGTTTCATGTCTCATCAAATAGAGAAGAATGCGAGAAAAGTGTTCAGTAGCAATTTATTCTCGCGGACAAATACCAGAATATTTGAAAAATTAATCCTCCAGAGCTATACATTCCTAATTTTGTCTCATTCCATTGAGTCATCCGATAACAGTACATTTCGATAGTTAAATACGTGGATAAGTTTAATAATGCTAGAAATGTTGGATTGGAAATTAATACAGAAAAAAAAGTGTGTGCGCGGAACGCCACGCGACAGAAGTGAAACTTGTTTTTATTTTTTTGTTTTTTCAATTTTTGATTAATGGATTTTTAAATTTTGAATTATTGGACTTTTTAATATTGGGTTTTTGGCCTTGTTTAATTTTGGATTTTTTAATTTTGGATCTTTGGATGTTTTAATTTTGGATCTTTGGATTTTTTAATTTTGGATCTTTGAATTTTTTAATTTTAAATTTTTTAGATTTTGGATCTCTGAATTTTTTATTTTTTTAAATTTTGGATTTTATTATTTTCTAAATTTTGTATTTTTAATTTTAATTTTTTGTTTTCTTTTGATTTTGGATATTTGGATTTTTAAATTTTGGATTTTTATTTTTTAAATTTTGGATCTTTGACTTTTTAAATTTTGGAATTTTTATATTTTAATTTTGGATTTTTTAAGTTTCCCCTTTGAGTATTTTATTTGTCCTTTAAATCATATAGCAGTTGATTACTCCTAATCAATGAGTTGATTGTTTTCTGTGCAGTCCGTTCCTTCACACCTCACTAATTTCGTGACGGATTTGAGTGTGACACTAATTTCGTGACGATTTTTTAGCGTGACACAAGGTCCCGATTTACCCCTAAAGAAGTTTCACCTCAAAAACTAAGTACAGTATATGGTCATGGATCGTCAAAATAATGACCTACAAGGTATTAGAATAGTCGGTAAACCGTTCGAACAAGTGGAAAAATTCAAATATCTGGGATAAATAATATTAAGCCAAAAGATAAGTCTCAATTAAAATCAGGAAATGTTTGTTTTTATTCAGTTCAGAAACTCTTATCTTCTCGTCTTCTGTCCAGACAGTTGTATTATATGGATGTGAGACATGGCCGCTTACTGATTGGGAAGAACATAATCTGAGATTATTCGAAAACAGGGTGCTTATGAAAATATTTGGGCCTAAGAGAGATGAAAATGGGGACTGGAGAAAACTGCATAATGACGAGCTTTATAACCTGTACTCTTCACCGGACATAGTAAGGGCAATTAAATCACGGAGGATGAAATGGGCTGGACATGTTGCGCGCATGGGAGAGGAAAGACATATCTCAAAAGTATTGACTGGGAGATCCAAAGGGAAAATACAACGTGGAAGACCTAGACTTAGGTGGGAGGACAATATTAGTATAGATTTAAGGGAAGTAGGATTTGTGAGGAGTGATTGGATAGTTAGCACAGATAGGGTTGAATGGCGGGCTCAGGTAAGCGCGGGAATAAACCTTCGGGTTCCATAAAATAGATAATATTCCTTTAGCTTGCTGAGGAAATGTCTATTGCCATTGTGTAAGTAAATATATGCTTAGACATGTAGGACAAGAGTTTTTAAATTCCGCTTAAAATGAAACCGTTTATTTTTAGACATCAATCCTGAAATGTTAAACTGCATGTTCCTGCACCCTTGAGCTCGATCAATAAAATAAAATGGATAACTATAATTAACTCAACTACCTTTATTTTCAATACATTTATATCATCTTTCTGGCATCTTGTTCCGCAGACAAAGACGTATTAATAACTAAAAATAAAATGGTATGGTCTTCTAGTCTAGTCATTATGATAAAACAAAAGGTTTGAAAAGTTTATTAAAACATTAACACTGACACATTTCCCTTTTTCTTTCTTCTTGTGGGACTACCGTTGTTTAATTAAATATCAATATCGAAAGTATACATTTTACGTTAAAAAAATTAATTTGGGGTGTGTTTTCATGAGGCTTGGTTATCGAAGCTTGAAGAAGCTCAACAGAATTCATGGTTACGTACGCAGTAAGTTCTAGAGTTGAATTATGCATTGCTAGAAGGTAGACTTGAATCTTGTGGCAGCCTTGATGTGTAATAACGCTGTAATCCCTTGCCAGATGCCTCTGTTCTCACAGTGCATACATACTGCCAATACTCAGACTTCATATTTCCATGTTATAACATTTATTTTCACATCAAGGAAATTGGATTCACTACATCAAGACGTTTCCGCATAAAATGTGGTACAGGATTTCTAACGTGTTTTGCGTCCAACTCAAAGTAGCATCGAATCCGACCACTCAAATTTTCAGTTATAATTATTTGAAATTAACGCATGCAAAGAAGCTATATTGTTCGCAGTGTAGGATTTAAATATGTGGAAATTATGGGAAGCTTATATGTTTATTTAATTTTTCTACGATAGTTTTCTTTCATCCATTTCCCTATCATGTTTTCCTGTTGGATACTAGACCTTTCCACGTCCAGTGCCGGTAACCTAGCCTACCTGTTTTTGACTACTTACCGCACATGTGCGTCATTAATATCAAAGCCTGTGACTTTTGAAAAATCTTTCTTTTTTTAATTCTGCATTATTTATACTCAATTGAGCATCAAGGTCATATTAGGAATTCAGGTTCTGTGTGTATACCAGTAGGCCATGGAACTATTGATGCTGAACTGTTTTCTATTGTTGGTGAGTTAATAAAGGTTAAAATGTTCGCAGACTGGTAACAGCGCTTTTCCATATAGCTGTTCCGGATGAGAATGTCGCGGATTGTTTGGACCACATAATAAGCATTGCATTTAATTTGCATGAAAGCTGCTACTTATTGAAAACCCGCAATTTGAAAATGTATCCCTTATTCATTCTCCTCTGACGTGAAGAAAAATTAGAACGGTATGGATAATACTTATCGAGTAAACCAAGGTTAAAGCTGGCACAATTTTAATTACATAAAAGTTCAGTAGGACCTCGTTCATCCGGCCCTTGATCCTAATACCCGGTTCATCGCACTCAAGTAACTGTCGAGCTCTATAATACTGTATCATTAGTATTGTGTGTAAATCTCATTAGATATTTTAACAGTGCTTGAAGGTAAAAAGTGTTCTATATTTTTTATGTAAATACAGGTTAAGTAAACGGTATCTTGTGATATATAGGCCTACAGCTTATAATATGCATTAGTGTAAATAATATTGCCGGATATTCCAGATTTTCTAAGATGTGGTAGATTTCCGGTCCCAGTTACCGTATTTTACGGACTATAAGACGCTCCGGACTATAAGACGCACCTTGATTTTAGAATGGAAATTTGAAGGAAAATAAATTTAATTCTAAATGATCCTAAACAAATTTTGTTAAAGGGAATAGCATTCTTCATTTTATAAACAAATTATAACCTTGTACAATGGAATCAGTGTAAATTAGAGGTGTACATATTCTGATTTTAGCTTGCCTGCCCCTTTGAAATTCTGCAACCAGTCACAGCTTTTAACTTGCTTGACTTGAAAGCAAGCCAGATTACAACGATGATAAGAAAATATACTGTCGCTATGAGTCACAAGCTCTTCATAACTTGATGGGTTGCACAGGACCTAAGGAAACTGCAAGGCCTGGCGGAAAGAATATGAAACTGGGTATAGCAGTGCACTGGTAAGTCGTGCAGTTACGTAGTTGAGGAACTTCAGATGTGTTTAGAGAATTTTACCCTGAAGGAAGCCGAGGAGAAACTAAAATGTGGACAGTTTGAATTATCAATGAACAAAGGTACTAGTTCGGCATGGGAAAATTTTTCAAACATTTTCGAGAAAACATCATAAAATCATTAATAACAATAACAAAAATCCCTTTAGGCAAGCCTACAAGCTGAGGTAGATTTCGAAGTGATTTTGTTTTAATTTACTGTCGCTGCGTAGCACTCTTCTTCTTTAGCCTTGGCATGACAAACCCGCAATAATAACTGCAAAAAAGAGGAAAGAGAACTTTTTCAAACATTCAAATCTCGCCTTATATGAGAACTATCAAGAAACTAGTTATTGATTTGTAGAGTACTCATCAAGATTATTTCAACGATACCCCACAAGACGTAGTTTCGAAAATTTCGAATTTCCATCCCCATACCCCCACCCCCACTCGTACTCCGAAAACCCCCGAATCGTTGGTGTCACTGTGAACTCCATAAGGAGTACTCTAATTTATTCAATCAAAGTTTCCCTCTATACTTCATAGGAGCCGAGATATAAATGTTTTAAAATTTCAACCCCCTCCCCCGACCACCCTCTTGCGCCAATTTTGCTCATTAACGAACTTGTCTGAACTATTGGGCCTAGAAATAACATAGGTCTAATAATATTTGATTCAAATATCTTGAAAATTACCGCCGCTAGCGTGTAAAGATATATATATATATGTATATATCTCAATATATATATATATATACATATATATACATATACATATACTGTATATAAATATAAATATCTCAATTTTTTTTAACAGGCGGTGGTTTCGTACTTAGGCAGGCATGAAACGTAAAGATATGAACGAATTTTTTTAAAGTCATTAAGTAGATTTTTCTTTGAAATCTACCTAATAATAAAAATAATAATTGTGTTAAGACGCTAAAACGATTTTTAATACTTTATCCACCTTTTATTTATCTGCATGGTGAATTTCTTCTACTAGCATGTAGAAAAGCAAGAAAGTATTACTTACACTTAGCAACTACAGTTGTTTAGCTGATAGGAATGTCGGAAGCTTATTCTAGCTTGCCTAGTCTGGGTTTGACCTGACCCAGCAAGCTTAAAGAAACCTGCCTGCTTCCTAGCTATGACGCTGGCAACTTGCTTGCCTGGCGTTCAAGCGGGTATGGGCAAGCTAAAATCGAGATTTTTACACCTCTAGTGTAAATCACCTCTAAGTTAAAACCTGTTTTGTACGAAGATCTCTTCTGTACAGATTGCATCGCAAAAATTTTAAAAACTGAACTACTTTACACTCTCTAACCCTCAATTCAGCGTACGGTAATTGTAACGGGACAAGGCTGTTTAAAGGTCATTGCCTCCATTTAAAACACCCGGTGGAGACAACTCCTTTCATATAAAAGAACTCAACATTGCTTTCTTTTCGCATTGTATACCTGGCTTCCAACTACTCTCATTTTACGATTGTGACAAGTGCAATGATGCACCAAAATTCGTGCCAAAATTTGTAACTATCTTACTTTTTATAATACCTTGTTTATAACTATGGTATTCCGGCAATATTTACCATAATTTTAATTTTTTTAGTGAACTTCGGACCATTAGACGCACTCAACTTTCAAGGCTATGTTTTCAAGGTAAAAATGTGCATCTTATATTCCGTAAAATACGGTAGTCCAGACGAACGAGGCTCTACTGTCCCTACTCACTTGGGACAATAAGGTATTGGGACTTTTTGTTTGCTTTTACTGAAGAAATAGCCGTTTAAAATCTGTACAATTAGGCACCCTTTCCGCCCTGAATGCACGATACTGAACTAACACAACTATTTGCTTTTGTCGTAGGAAGTTCATACCAGAACGAGTTGTGAGGCTGGGAAAAAAAGCAGGTGATTGCATGAGGAAAAGTTTTGTATCGCTGCCGGACAAGCTGTGATAGATGCTACCGCGTAACGACCCGCTCGTTACACAACTGCAGGCATTACCTTCCCTCATATAAAGATGGTCATCCCCACATTATCCTTCATTATCTGTTTCCTTCAACTTTATCCGCATGGGTACACTTTTTCTCTTCTTCTGCACAGCGTTTGTCATCTGTCATATGGAAAAATAAACGTAGCATTGTGTAATGTAACAAATTGGACTTTTCAAATCCTCTCAGACGTATATGATGACCAATCATGTGAGCATAGAATATAGGGTTGTATAATTCGAAAATTACTTTTAACGGGCAAAAAATGTACAAGAAAAACATAAGGAAAGGAGAATCCTAGGATAATTTAAACGTTATTGACAAAACTCTGGGAATTGTAAATAATAATTGAGTAATAAATTTAACTTCCCGTGTATCAATCTGATTACGACTGAAAACTAAATATGTCCAGTATTTTATCACTTTTGTAGGAGATTGTAGAGGAAATTTCGATAAATATCTAGGTTCAGGCCTATGATTGGCTGATTTTAGACTCATTCTTAATATGTTATTGGTCCTAATCGAAAGAAGGACGTATGAGTTAACTGTCAGTGTCAATGTAGGACCTACTTCACATAATCGATAAGTAATCGATTCTCAAGAGTTACAGACCGCCAAGGCCCTACAGATCTGAATTTTTTTAAAAAGGAACATATACTGTTATTAATACAAGGACTCAGTTTCCATCAGTAGATGGAATGGGAGTAAAACTCGTCCAAAAACTTAAGACCTTTAGCAGGCTATACCTTGTATGATCACAAAAGAAACGAAGAAATTAGAGAAGAACTACATGTCACACCCATAACGGAAACCATCAACACCTACAGAAACAATTGGCATCAACACACATTGTGAATGCCAGAAGACAGACTACCCCAAAGACTCTACAACTACAGACCAAGAGGGAAAAGAGATCTTGGAAGACCAAAGAAATGCTGGAAAGACCAAATTCCAACCTGAAGCGGAACAGGCCAAAAGGCCTAATCCTCATAAGTTATTTATGGAGATGATTATGATGATGATGATGATGATGATGATGATGATACTAAGGTCTTTGTTGCCCCTATTCTCATATATTTATGAACCAGTTTAAATTGAGTGTACTTTACATTCTCGCCATGAATCGTCATCTGAATTTTCAGCAAGCATATCAAAACTATATATATATACTTCAATTAATATTATTTTTAACTGGAAATATTTTGATAGAGTATTTAATTAAATTAATACATTACGTGAATGCTATCTGGTAAAACTGTAATTTAAGTAATTATTTGTTAAACAATTATGCTCGATTAATGTTGAAGTTCAATTTAAATTAGAAGTCACTTTCTCTTAATGAATTCAAACAGAAGTCGTAGGAATTAAGAAAAATTTCTCGTATATTGTAAACCATTTCGTCAAAAATTTCACACAATTTGGTTTAGAAACAGGAAAGTTAACGATCTTGAATAGTGCATTTCTCTATTGTAAATAGCAACAGTTAAATTATTACGAGTAACTAAATTGATGTACAGGTAGGGGAAAAAAAGCGGGCCGACTAAAATATCTAAGTTGCCGATATGAGCCACTGCGCATGCCTAGCGGCATTCACAGGATAGCAGAGAATGTATTGAAATTTGTTCTAGCGTCGAGTGTTGACTTAGCCCATTTCGAAACCCAGAATATGGTTTCTAATCGTATTGTTTTATAACTGAATATAGGCCTATTAGTTATTAATATTATAAAATACTAACACAAATTATATTATATTCAGCTACAAGAGTCGGTCCGCTGTACAATACAAGGTCTATTCAAAAAGCCTAGACATATACTATCAAGTACCACGACGCATGCGGACATTCTCAGTTCGCTGAAAAATGACATTGTGCACATGCGTCGCGCAGCGAATCTGACAATGTGAGCATGCGTCGTGGTACACTCGAGTATACGGAAACTGTTCAATGCTTCTGGTTTCTTTTAGTGTTTTTCATTTAAAATTGGCATTGAGTTATCTTAATCATTTGTATTCCACACCAGCTCTGGGTGAGTCAATCTCTTATTGGTTTGAGTTAAAGTTCGACCACATGCTAGGCTATAGCTTATGAACAATGCTTAGGCATAGGTTAGTTGTTTTCGCAACGAATGTCTAGACCAGTTGTTGAATTAGTACAACTCGTATTGGTTTGATGACAAAAGTCTGGAATTCAAACATTACCTTATGAACACAGATCGGTTTCAGGTTCAAGAGCGAAGGAATGGTGAAATACGACACACACTAAGTGGAGGGTTGATTGAAATTCCCTTGTAAATAGTGTCTTCTATGTTATACATACACTCATTTGAAGTTGGACAACAAACCGAAAGATAATTATGTTATCAAACAAAATTAAGATTAATTTTGAAATTACTATGTTCTCTCAACGAATCTAGAGGCTCATAGCCGTATCCGCCATCTCCAAAAAAGAAGAAAGAGCAGGGCTGGGAGCCGGTTTAAAATTACCTCAACAACATGAACCACTGCGCATTATATCCGCAAGATCCCGTGCACTCGAGTGTACATGACAGTACGTGAACTTACTTTGGGAACAAACCTACGGTTGAATCTCTTTTAATTCAAAGGTTCCGCAACGATCAAAAATAACATTTCTGTAGATTATCTTAAAACAGAAAAGCTGTAGGCCTAGTACCCTAGTGTATATAGCCACCTTTATATTTATTATAAGTTTGAGAAATTTTACTAATCACAAATAACACCCTATTAAAAGTCTAGCAGAATTGGATTTCATGTGATATGCTCTAAATTAGAATGAACTGTCTTCAGTTGAATTAGAATTAGAATTAGAATTAGAATTAGAAAAAGCCACTGAATCCTTTTCAGGCAAGGGCCTCCTACTATCGGTAGGGTTAGCTCAGTTTGTACACACGGGGTGAGCTATTTCCTGTGTGCATCAGTTGAATACAGTCTTTTAAAATGTAAATAATTAATAAGAAAAACTTTTGAAAAACGAAATTTTAGATAGTATTGTTCAACTGCACAACTTCTGTTTCTTGAAAATTTCACACCAAATGGTAAATGTTTTGAATTATAATGTTCGGAAAAAATTTCTGAATATACTAGCTAAGATAACCCTTAACACGTGGCAAGGTAGGACTGCTCTTCCCATTGTTCTTTATCTCTCCCTGACTATGGAGAAATTTCACATTAGCCACGCCTGGTCTCGATCCCAGACTCTTTCACAAACTTCTCCTCACGCTATCGAGCCTTTAGCCCTAATAATTGCTTCTGCTCCATTCACTGGATGCTGTGCTTTGTTTCTCAATTTTCTTTTTCACTTAAAGTAGTTTCCTTTTTTATGTTACCTCTCTCTCTTCCTCTCTCTCCTCTCTCTACCTTTTCTTTATGCATTCTCTGCACACAAAAGAAGAGACAATGGGGGAGATTTCAGGTGGAACACAAAGGAGTCTTGATTCGATAATAAACCACAAAGCGCGAGAGAGGTAAGATTCTATAGTACTCGATACGAAGCAGAATTTATAGACGTGCATAGACGGATCGTATTGTGGAGCCTAGAAATTTCTCTACAATTAATATATGGAGTTTGTATGTTAGATCCCTCCCTCCTTATTTCTCCTGGATAATAATCAAAGTTTTTCTCCTGTATAACTGTTTAGCCCTATTTACTCCATCGATTTTAAACTCCAGGGGTTGAAATGAAGTCAACTTTAATAAAGACGGTTTTCCAGCGCCTGAACTCAGTTTTCTTTAAAGTATAATGGAGAGCTTTGTTCGCATGTGTGCCCGAGTGCGTGTGTGTGAGCTATACAAAAGGAAATAAGTAATTTCAACTCGTGAATGATATTGCACACCAACTATAATTAATGTATTTAAGTTTAAACTTTCTGGAACCAATTAATGATAAAACTTTCCTTTGTGGTTAGGAAAATTATGAATCAAGCATTAACACTTTTACTGTTCTCTTTTTTACTCTATTGTCGGACATAACTAACTAATTTGTATCCTTTTCCCGCTATCTTTCTTTACTATTTTACCATCTCCTTGGTTTAGCTGCTAGGACGTAATTATATTTTTTTCTATTTATGATTTTGTTTCTGTCAGTTTTATTCTCTTTCTATTCCTCTTTATTTACTTTCTCTGCCTCTTAAATTTTTGTTAATAATCTCTTTGTTTGATACTCCATTTCCTTATGTTATTCTTTTGTTCTTTAATTATTCCTCACTCTCTTTCACGCAATAATCTGTTTTTTCCCTCCACTTCTCCACTAATTTCATTTTTAAGCTTTCCGTTCTTTCACTTCTGGATATCTCCATTAGTTACTTTTTAGTTACAGATTATATACTGTCGCAGTTAAATACTCAAATTAATTAATTCTACTTATTTATCTTGATTTTTCTATTGTATTTGTGTATACTTCGATCCTCTTTTCATTTTTTATTCCAGGGTCTTTAGCTTTCATTAATTTAAGTATTTCCATATCATCTTTTCTTCTCTCTCTCTCATACTCTTCATTTATTCTATCTTAAACACTTCATACATTTCTTTATTCCTGTTTTCAACGCACTTTTATTGCGTTGATGCTTTAGCAATATTCATTCTTTTTTCGGTGTCGGTATCTGTCCGTCATTTTATAACCCCATAAATTGTAAGTTTTCGGCGAATTAGCATATTATTCTTCAGAGTTCTTCTGTTCATCTTCTTTCCCAACTCTGGTATCTCCCTTTCTCTCCCATTTTCTCCGACTGTCTGACAATTATAACTTTTTCTTTCTGTTGCTTTACGCTTTCTCCTATTCTCTCTCCCTTTCTCGTTCAATTTTCCTTCCTTATTCCAGCATTTTTACTTTTTTCATTGTCATTTTTCGTATTATCTGAATTCACTTCTTCCTCTATTAAGTCCTTTATTGGATTTTTGTTCCCAGATATTTTTTTATCATTCCTTTACTTCAACATTCTCCTTCGATTTTCCTTTTCATTCTCGTGCTGCTTTATCTCGGTACACAGGAAAGGGAAACTTTGCCAACAAGTGGAGAAGTTTGAGTGTTAAGTGTCAGTATACAATTAGCATTGATTACTTTTAAGTCGGAGTCGTTAGAAACAGACTGCGTGCTATAAGATGTCGCCCACAGATGTTTCATTTCCAAGGCTTCCACCATTACAACTTTCACGCCAGAAGAAAAAGAAACATTACAACTAGACATATGTCTCACAGACTGCTTGCGCTTTTCATTCTCCTTGTCATCGTTCCTTCTTACATTAGAGTTTTATTGACTTCTGGCAAACAAAATAGAAGCACGCTATCATTGTACTAGGTACTGTGATTCCATTTAACTCATTTTCAACCCACAAGACTAGCGAAATGGAGCGAACAAGACTAAAATTCCACACGCATTCTTGGCATTGCATCATTGCATTGGCATAGGGTATGTCGTCTTATTATGTCGTATTTTTAATTTACGATTATTATCATTTCTTGGGAGTGCAGGGGATTATTTCTCTAACAGCAGTTTTCCCTTTAAACCGGTGACAAGTAATATAAGTTTCTGCTACTAATGTGGTCGGTAATTTCTAAAATTACTTCATAAAAATATTTATTTAGTCTAAAACATGATGCAATATATTAATTTCTATCATGAAATACTTGGTGTCAAATCAATGCCAAAATTCAGAATAATGGGAGCCTGTGAGTCATATTGAATCTCAAACCTTAACTTTCGTGTGATATAGGAAGCAGCACTTGATTTCTTCAAGATAATCTGAAGTATGTAGATTCATTACTCAGCTAATGTCCTGAATTTACGTACTTAATTTGGTAATGGTGTATTCATTGAAAAGAGATAGACTATGAAGAAATTTCAAGTGTTATCACTAATGGCATAATATAAATTGAATAATAACACTGAAGTTATAATTTCTTAACCCTTGTTGGTGGTTTAGGAATGCATCCCTTATACGAAAATAAAAAATCGTGAACAAACGCAAGCACAGTGTTATCGAAGCCACAAATAACTGTCAGTCTGCACAGTCAGAGGTATATCTCCATACTACAGTAAGAAAGTTTAAACATAGGTAATCCCGCGAGAGATTACGAGTTTATCGATATATATGCGAGAACGAAGTTCGAGCAAACTTATCTGATGAAACTTGTAACCTCGTGCAGAATTTATCAAAACTATTCCATGAATAAAATGTAACGGATTTTATAAATAATTATTATTTTATTACTTTGTTGTTCATATTCTGCCTGCTGTGAGATTACGAGGTACTAAACGAATGAACAGTCCAAGCATTGATTCCATGAATCGACTCGAGTTTCCAATGCTACCAATAGTGCGTAACCACAAGATGGAGAGCGTCAGCATCCAAACGACATAAAAGTACATGGACTGGTTTGCACTGAATCGAAATTGTGTTTTTAATCAATGGACATTTATATTATTTCGATTTCCATACAAGTCATGTTGTATAGAACAATGCATTTTCATCCTGCTCACTGGCAGCATTTCACGTATTAATCACTGCACGTCGATGCCTTAGGGGTACAGCATCGAACTGACGATTTAACAGATAAAATGACATCCTTGTGACCCTAGACAGCATATTACAAGATAAACGGCTGTGATTGGTCTACATCCTAGGAATTTATATACGTTATTGGCCAGTATCAAACACGCGACGTATGAATCGAATATTCAGCAAACTATGGTACTTGTGCCTCAATTGGCACTTCTTGAAAAAGAAACTAATATGCAGATTTCTTGAAAACTGGTCTGAATATTACGGAATCAGTGTCGTCGCCAATATTTAAGAAATCACAATGCTCATAGGCGTGATTAAATCTTCCTTAAATATCTAATTATAAACAAAAACCGATAATAAAATGTATGTCAATATTGTAATACGTTTATGTCAGAATCGAACACGTCAAATGAGAATAGCTTAGGCCTTGAATCACTTTTCATTTTATTTTAATATTTACTTAATTAGTCCAATTATACATAAAAATATTTAAACTGAAAGTGCAAACAGCCAAAGGGATGTAAATTCTACTCCATTATGAAAGCTGTCGCCCACATTTGACTCATATGGATTTTAATTAATTTTAATTGCATTTATGTTTTTGTTAAAAAACAGAATACAAAAACTAACAGATAATACTACAGTATGACAAGCTTAAAGCGCATGATATATTCCACTTGATAATGAGTAGGCTATGCAACTCTCCTGAATATAAAAAATATTTTCGGACAGAAAATCTGATAGAGGTTTCATATACATTTGAAGTTTATCACCCGTCCCATAGATGGTCTACTATAGGGAGAAGTACTTTAATCGATTCTGAAATTTTATTCCGAATTTTTCTGTAATAATATAAGTTTTGAGCCCAAATATGTAATTTTTATTAAAATGTATATGTGATGCGCCTGTGCTTCTTTATGTGATCATATGCAAAAAACACAGCTCCAAATCGAAAATCGCATGAAAATGAAGTTTTATTTTATCTTGGGGTATTTTCCCAGTGACACGAAGATTGTAGAAAAATTTTCGCTTTTCACGATTTTCTAAAAAATAGCACTAATATTTTTAT
The DNA here is from genome assembly GCA_964059195.1 of Ectobius pallidus. Lineage (NCBI taxonomy): Eukaryota > Metazoa > Arthropoda > Insecta > Blattodea > Ectobiidae > Ectobius > Ectobius pallidus. The sequence goes on along the minus strand of CAXKWD010000010.1, from coordinate 76,820,370 downwards.
TTAAGGCTGTGCGTCAACTTAGCTTTAAACATTTTTCTTAGAAATTATATGAAGGATGGTTAGGAACTTCTCTTCCACAAACTCAAGCATGTCATGAGTAAAAAAAAAAAGTATAAAATAATTCAATATAACAATACAGTTTTGCAAGAGGTGGTTATTCCTAAATGAGCAACGTGGCCACTTAATCTTTCATAGATCTTGTTCAGACAGTCGAACGAATGTTTCAAATAAGATTTTCACTTCCTTTTCTCCCATATCATATGTACTGTAGGTAGAGAAAGTATGTGTTTGACCCCGAAATTCAACCCGTGTACTGAAAGGTACTTTGCAAAATATAGCTTGATATTACTCAAACTATTTAAAACTATTAAAAGAAAGAAAAATCTATTTATGTTCTTCGGCTATTTACCAATGCTGATGGCGTAAATTGTGATAGCAGGAAGAATAGCTGATGTAACGATGATTGAATCCAATTAACTGGTATGCCTGATATTAATATGACGAACAGAATCTCGAGAGAGGGAGGGAGGGAGAGAGAGCGGACGGGTGCAATATTATTGACCAGTAAGCGATACGCCGCTTGCACTCGTTTCTGTAACAACCCTAGAGACCCAGAAAATCTATTCCCATTATGTCCTATATTCAAGACTATCGATACTTCATGCTAACAAAAATAAACATTTGTTTGCTTAAGTAGACAGCCGCTTCCAAAATGCAATGGCTAAAATATTCGCTTGTCATCAAGATAACCTTTCCGTCCTGACTTAAAACTGAACACATCATTTAAATTACACACAGAAAATGCTTTAAAGCTTGCTGAATAAATCAAAGCTTGCTGAATAAATCAAAGCTTTCATTGTCAGTGGAAAAGTAGGAGAAATATTATTCCATTGGAGAAATCCACTGTTACTTGTTATCTTCATAGGGAAGTGATAGTCATTTAAAATTGTTGCAAAGAATTTTTCTGTAGCCTACAGGTAGGATTAATTATTTTTTAACTCACTCACCAAGTCGAAATAAGAGTATTCCAAATTTTGGAACATAGTCTGCCCTCCGTCGTCTTCAGGGACATTGAAGAAACCGAGTTTCATCTTCACGAGTTTCATCTTCAGGACCCTAAAGAAGACAACAGAGTGGGCTGCCGAAAGTTTGGAAAGCTCGGGTAATTTCTCGAGAATTTGGAGTTAGTAAACTAGTATCTTCCAAAAATGTTCTAAATCATACTGTTTTTTAAACTTTCTGAGAAATCACTTTTTTACTTGTTCTGTTTTGCTTGAATTTCAATTCCGAAAGATTAATTAAATTTATTTCCTAAATATAAAAGCTAAGTGACACGATTACCGAAGGTTATGTAGACATATATTCCAATTAATTTAATTTTTATTTTTTAAAGTAAAAAAAAGTAAATTATTCCCTATACATGTCATGGACACCCAGAGGGTTCCAGAAGGTTGTGGCTCCCAGATTTTAGACACTCGGGAGTGAAGGTGGTACGCACCGGCCGCCTTTACTCTCAGGATTGCTCTTGGTACCCATTTCTGTTAGAGGTTGAATTGGGCCCAGGGCCAGTGCCACCAGACCAATTGAAAAACTCCAACGACCTCATCGGGATCGAACCCGCGACCTGTGCAGCGCCTCAACCACTACACTACGGCGTACTCCAATTTTTCTTTTTCGGCGGTAGAATATTTTTATACCCTATATTTTGTCTTTTTTTTTCCATATTCTGGTATTATAAGTTTCAGTAAATTGGTTTCTATGGAAACATGTCAAAAGATGTTGCTGAAATGCTTTAAAAAACTAAAGAGAATAGACATATAACATTTTTACTTCCTCTACCCGTACCGTAAGTACTATAGGAAGAAAAAATATTGTGTACGACCCCGAAATTTTATGTCGCGTTTTCAACATAAATACATAAAAGAAAAACATTTTTAGAAACTGTTTGTGTGTCTGGGTATCTGTGTGTATCTGTCTGTGAATGGCATAGTTCGAGAATGAAAAATTTAGGTAGGTACCTTCTGGGGATGTGACACGAAGATTGGCGTTGGCTTTCTTTTACTTTAATACCAATTTACTTTACACTAAGGTTTACATTAAGAAAAGATTTTCTCGAAAACGCCTCTTACGATTTTGTTTAAATCTTGCATATGAAGTGCTTATACCAAGAGCTAAACAATTCACTGAAAGGTATTTTTATGCCAGCCACCGTTTGTGTAGACTTGGAATTCCCGGGTGAACAATAAAATATCTTTGCATCAGGTTGAAACAAGACGGCCTTTTATTCTATATCATATTGTGAAATGAGAAAGGTGTAGGGTAAAGAAAGTTATATGAGTGAATTACGTCAGATTTTATTTAGTTTGTGAACCATTCGGAGATACGATTCGGAACGAGATAACGATGTTTTCTACATTTTTATAACCACTTCACGGCTAAAAGCAGTATCAGTGCGCCTGGCCGCATGCGACTAGGATACCCGCACAACAATCTGTAAGCATGCTAATAGGCGAGTTTCTAATCATGAGACATGAGCGACGGATTGACCGACAGAAGGCTAGATATCACAATTTTTTTTTTATTTATAGATGTATTCGTGTTGACTGATGAATTAAAAACTATTCGATGGTCAAGGCCAAGAAAGTGACTACATAAAAAAATTGTAAAATATTAGCGTGGTTCGTACCATCTCATATATTAAGCGGTGTAAACTACCAGCTCCTTTGATTGGCTATTACCGATATGCCTTTATCTTTTTCGAGTAATACAGATTTAAATATGACACGCTTAGTAAAATTCTTCTCAATCGAAATTCGGAAAAATTGGCGAAAGAATTAACATTCGACAGTATCAAAAATAAAAATAAAAATACCGTAATCTGCCTGTTAAAATCGTATTTAGCAGACATACTCACTAAAGACGCTTGCCATCTAAACTAGAAAGGTTGATTTTAAGATTTTACGGGTATTATTGGTAGGCCTATGACAAATAATGTCATATATATATAATAACTAGAGCCAGAAACTTCAGGCATTTATTTTGGTTTAAATACACAGGCAAAAAGTCGCTTAAAATACTGAAAATATGCATTAATATAATTAAAATATGCAGTTATTAAAAGTTAAATCAGAGAGTAATACCACTCTTTACGAATGAAAATAGCTATCTAAGATACTTAATAATTTATTTATCAAATATAGTAGCCCTACTTACTCTTCTTTTCTTTATTACAAGCAATAAAAATATTATTTTTCAAGGTGTCAACTGTCATAGTCAGCCGCTTGTCAGAGAGAACGTTTCTCATCACTTATAGGGAATAAGATTCTCGATAAACATTTTTATGACGTGAATGTATCAATCATTATTTGTGTAATTTTTTTTTCACCTTCATGCATATTCTTTATGTGCTTTTTAAAATGTGTAAATAAACACAGAAAAAGACATAAGGAATCAAAACAGACAAAAGAAGCTTTAAGCCTTTAAATATGCAATAGAAGCCTAAACAGACACACAAAAAATGGCCAAATAAAAACTGGCCCTACCGTACCTAAATGTACGGAAACGTTTCTGTCTATATAACTCTTTAATATATCCACCCAAATGGAAAAGGCATTATGTCCTACCCTAACTTCATCGCCCTAATAAGGACAAATATAATATTATATAACATTGTATACACAAGTAAATTATTGCATACCGTATATCAATAAGTTATTGGTAAAACTTTTCACACCCGAATCGATTATTACCCAGGACAAATTCTAATCTATAGAATATAATGCACTATAATTATTTCGTATTCGATTATTTTTATAATTTCTCACACCGTTGTCAATAATTCCGCATTTAAAATATACATAACGAAGCGGAACATGATCTTATCCATAAAATTATTGAATATCTAATATAGGTATGTGCACGGAATATTCCATGGGTGCCTGGAAACCCTCTAAAATACCCAAATAAAAACACTGTAAAAATTATCATTTAAAATAAGCGAAATATTGTAACTTATAAGATTTCAAACTGAGGGAAGTTCGTTTTCCTTGCAATATCGTACTCCCTTTGCGACTCTCTCTCTCTCCCCCCCCCCCCTCTTCATCTATCTATCTTTCTATCTATCCTTCTATCTACCTAACTACCTATCTGTCTATCTATCTATATCTATACCTATATATCTATCTCTATCTCTCTTCATAAAAATATACTAAATTATTTACTATTAACAATAATTTAGGAAAGAAGCGAGATGACAATAAAATAATAATTCGTAAGTAAGCCGTAATAAAAATTCAGCTGTTTTTTTTAAATTCACAGTAGAAGTCTACAGACACGTTCCTTTTTTCCAAAATAATATATCTGCTATCTGTAGCCTATTCTTAAGCCTTGTTTTAAGTGCTCTCAGTATTGCTAGCGACGGGATGTGAACCTCTAGCAACGGCTCTGATAAATACTTAATTAATGGCTTGGTTAACAGAAACTCTATCCCCACAAGTGGAAGAGCACTAAAGCAAGTTGGTACTCTTGTGAACTCCAACACTCTTTTAGAATATCTTATTTACAGGGGTGTCAATTCTTGTGGGCTGATTCTTGGTACCTTAACTACTTAAATATCTTCAGGTGTCAGACTACAATAGTGGAGTTCCCTTTTTTTCCTATAAGAATCTAGGAAGATTGTTCACAGTCTACTGCAAAAGTGAGTCAAAGTGAACAGATCGAAGTCTAAGAAGAATCTTTATTTAAAATTGAACTTAATGTCTGATTCCTACTTTATCTAAAGTTGCTTTTCTGTGGACTAGTGGTCATATTAGTTCCAAATCAATAATAGATTGGCTCCTAGATAGCTAATGTTAGCCAGGAGCAAATCCCGTTAATGACTACGCAGTAGCAAAGCTGCAGAATGTGCACTTTTCATTAAAAGTACAGGGTGCCCACAAATGATTGGAGCAGTTTTGTGATTTTTTAATAGTCTTATTATTATATATGTGGCGATTGTGTTTGATGCTATAAGATAAATATCCCTCTAAGTTTTCTTTGAATTCCCCGGCAGACATAATGCTTCTTGCTACGGCCTCGAGAGTGATGCAGTTGTAACTCCAGCTGCAACAGTTATAAGATGGCGACGAACAGCGATAAAGCTTACGCTGTATTCAAATTTCATTTTAGTCTGTCTGTGACAACCTTGGAGCGGAACTTAGAACGAAGAAGTTCCGAAAAGATCTTCCGAGTGTATGATCCCCTTGGGTGAAACATACAGGAAGCTTATCGTAGTTAGTCCCGACAACTGTCATAAAATAACAGCGAAATGTTCCTTCCTCTAGTGGATCGGCTAACCAATACCCCCATAAACAGTATTAAAAAGACCCATTATTACCATGATAACGATGCACATTAAACAAATCATAGCCTTAAAAAGAAAAGAATAAGAAGACTGTCTAATCCGTAAGTTATCACTAAGGACCAGAAGTTAATGCTTTACAAGAAGATGCAAACATGCAAGAAAGCTCTAATATTTGTAAAATATGCTAACCATCGATTTTCTGTAATTTCTTTCATGTCTTGTACACATTTTAGCATTAGCATGTAAAAGAATGCATTATAAATATATGATTTTTCTTAAACTTGAGGCCCCAGTTATTACAATATCTTGATATTTCTCACGTTATCCGTAGCAAATGTTCTACGGAAGTAGTCATAATACCGTTGTTCGAATACTTTAAAATTCAAGTTATCCAGACAAAATGAATAGAAAGTTGAAGTATTCTCTTCTACGCAACATACAATGAAAATAAAAAGTGGAAAAGTAAAGAGAGATACGTAGGTCTGTGGATTTTAATATTTAGCACAGAAGTTTGTGGCCCTTGCATTCATATTCCATGCGCATCACACAAACATCACCATCAATCTTGTCGCGTCTCTCACCTTCAGCCCAACAACGGCGTAAGTGTACGATTCTTATTGCATCGCTTCTTAACCACTACAACAGTGTGACGACGCCACCACTACCCTGCTAGAGTTTTTGGTGTTCCCCCTGGCTTGGCGGAAGTGTAACCCTATTTCCAAGGCTTTAGAACATTTACTGAAAAGAAAATAACCTCGTATTAACTAATGACGGAGGCGATAATATAGAAGAAGATTATTGTAATTTCCGCACGCTATTGTCGCCCTTGGACAACAATCCAACAACAAAGGACACCAATACAGACTACACAACAACACAAGTACACAGCCCAAAGATGTCAATTTCACCACACATCCCATCAGGATGTACATAAGGGCACTACTAGGTACACACATCAAACAAATGGTTACCAAAATTTGGTTTGACCGGAGGTGATAAGCTTCATTGCTTGGCACTCCGGGGGTAAGGGAGGGCACAAAAAAAAACTGCTCAGAGAAAAATGGAAAGGAAGATATTACAGATATCAAGAAGCGACCTGATAAGAAACACTGAAATAAGGGAAAAGCCACAGGTAAAGGACGCCGCGACAGCAGCGCAAGTAGCGAAGTGGAGATGGGCAGGTCACACAGCAAGACTGAATAACAACCGTTGGGCAAACATTGCAACGATGTGGGATCCAAGAGAAGGAGAGAGAGGACCGGGTAGACCAAGCACGAGATGGGCGGACGAAATGAAGAAGAACACTTCTAGAACTTTCAATGTAAACAGGGAACGTATTGAGTTGTGATCGGATTCAGATAGATTTCAATCCCGCATGTAAACGTGGTATATGTTATGCTGTAACAAGTCTTGAAAGGTTGTGGGTAAAGAAAGGTCATGTGGTGAGAGGAGGCAACATTATGGTTCTATAATGTAGTAGGTAATGATGTAGGTTGGTGTTATTCACGGATACAGCAGCTAGTGATGTATTCTGACGCAGGCAGGGCAGCATCGCGTGCGGGATCTTATCCATGTTTTATGAAATCAATTCAAACTCCAGCTTCTGCCTACAAGCGACTGCTAACAGAGCTCAAACATATGAATGCCAGTGTGTCACATTAATTTACTTGTTTTCAAATTCCTGTTTTCCTTTTGCATTACACTGCCCACCATTGTCAAGTACTTAAGAACCATCTGCCTGGGTAAAACAGATAACAGCACTGTCTTTCTGTTGCCAAGTTCGCGGGTTCGATCCCATGGAATTCATGTGTGCGTGGATGAGACAGCATCATATCTGTATTTTGTATTCACTCTAAGAACAAAAATAAAGTAATTAAAGACCATTATGTCTGTCTCACTCTTAGATCATACGATTAATGTGCTAGAGAGAGATACAGATGAACTGGTTTTTGTTTAGATCATACGATTAATGTGCTAGAGAGAGATACAGATGAACTGGTTTTTGTTTACTTCCGCATTGTTCTTAAAGTGAAAAAATTTAGTTTAAAAGCATATAAAAAACTCCTGCGGAATAAAATTTCGCCACACCGTCGATGGTTGCTGCCCTAAATGGCAGTACACATCCATCGTATAATAACTATAACAAATAAGCAAACAAACTAACATCGAACTGAATAACTCAGTGTTTCGGATAATCGACTACATTTTAATTATAAATAATTAAGTAACAGGTACCAGACTTGTGAGATAAAAATAAAATCAGGTAAACTGATGTAACTAAGTGCCAGAATGCTTTTGTTTATTTTTGTAATCGATCTCCGAGTTACGCTCCAGATCGATTCATTAAGCAGGACTTACGAAGAACAAAGATCTAAAGTTTGATAACCATTTATGTGAAGGAATATGATGGTATCAATAGTGTTCTTTGTCAAAGCTAACTGTAACTTCCAAAACCGTATATGAACACTGTAAAACAATATGTTATCATGAGAAATGATTTGCATTTGGTAAACCAGTATAATATACTGTCACAAGATAGGCGCTAAAATGGGCATTACTCCGGTACCAGTCAACCGATTTGGTCCAAAATCAATAGATAATAGACATTATAAATATGTGTACCAAGTTTCATTAAAATCCTATTAAACGTATTCGAGTTATCGCGCGTACAGATACACGGACAGACGGACAGACATCTTCCGTTCACCATAAAACTCAGAGAGTACCAATCTGGCAGTTAATATGAATAACAAACCTAAAAAATATCATGTTTTCACTAAATCTGACTAGTGCTCGACTCTGAAATTCCAATTTTCAGCATTAATATGCGTTATTAGGTCCTTGAGTCAATTAATATTATTTTAAATAGGCTTAGTATGTTTGCACATACGCGTATATTACTTCCTCTGTCCGTACCATAGGTACTATAGGTAGGTTAGAGGAAGTATTGTTTTCGACCCCCAAATTCGAAGTTGAGTTTTTAACATATATATACACGTTTCAAGACTCCCTGAATCCAAAAATACTATTTTTGGAAACATGTATGTGTGTCAGTGTCTGTGTGTGTGTTTCTGTCTTGTCTGTCTGTGTGGAATATCTGTGAACAGGCTAGCTCCAAAACGGAAAATCGTATGAAAACAAAATTTCGTATTTGAGTCAGGTACCTTCCGAAGATGTGAGCTGAAGATTGGTTACAAGTTTCTCTTATTTTTAAGGGGACTTTACATGAAGAATTTTTCGTTTTTCGCCATTTTCTCAAAAACGGCTCGTACGATTTTCTTTAAATTTTGCACATGGGTTGGTTATACTAAGAGCTAAAACTTTTATTTGAAACATTTTTTCGAAAAAAAATTCTGAATGGTAGTTATAAGCCACCCACTGTGAATATACGCTCTTTGCAATACGGCCTCGTGTAACGGAAAGTCGTACGAAAACAAAATTTTGTATTTGGATTAGGTACCTTCTGAAGCTGTGACACGAAGATTGGCGACAACTTTCCCTTACTTTTAAGGGGACTTTACACGAATAAATTTTCGTTTGTCACGATTTTATCAAAAACGGTTCTAACGATTTCCTTTAAATTTTGTACATGGAGTGCTTATACCAAGAGCTAAAACTTTTATTTGAAACTTTAAAAAAAAAAATCTCTGAAGGGTGGTTGTAAACTACCCACTGTTTGTAGATACTTTGTCTTGCCTGGTGAACAGGGGCTATCAGGTATTTACAGCATAATTAGCGTAAAATTGTGCCTTGCGATTCTGTACAAGGATAGGCCTTTGTGAATACTGCTAATTTTTATTTGGGCAGAGGAAGTTATGTGACTTTCACATCAGATTTTTAATTCAAGGAATAGTCTTAATAAATCCAACTCTTGTGGGATTACCTATGATAAAATTGCAACCATATCATAAGATACGACGGGATTGGTTGATATTCGAGTATAGCTATACGTTATTGGTTAATATCAAATAACGCATTGTATGAATGGCAAACGCTTCATGGATAATACCGTTGAAACCCCGCGGACATGCGGCCACTTGTTCAGCACAGGAGTACTGCGTGTTGCCGTCCAGACTCTGCAGGCGTTTTGAATGCATTGCAAAGGACAAGAGGACGCGACGCAAGTGAATAAGCCCGTTGCATACGAATAAGTATAAGGTTCTTATGACGTCTTTTGCCTGTTTGTGTGTGAAGCTCCACACGAGATTAGCTGTTTATGTATCAAGTACGTAAAATAAGGCTTTAGCTAGTTTTTGCGTACGTGGTGCATAAAATAGTTTTTACTTCCTCTGCCCGTACCATAGGTACTATAGGTAGAGGAAGTATTGTTTTCGGCCCCAAAATTCGAAGTTGAGTTTTTAGCATATATAGCCTACACGTTTCAAGGCCCCCTGAATCCAAAAATACTATTTTTGGAAAGTGTCTGTCTGTGAAGAGGCTAGCTCCAAAACGGAAAATCGAGTGAAAACCAAATTTTGTATTTGAGTCAGGTACCTTCTGAAGATGTGACCGAAGATTGGCGACAAGTTTCTCTTATTTTTAAGGGGACTTTGGATGAAGAAATTTTTGTTTTTCGCGATTTTCTCGAAAACGGCTATGACGATTTTCTTTAAATTTTGCATATGGGTTGCTTATACTAAGAGCTAAAACTTTTATTTAAAAAATTTCTTCGAAGAAATTCTCTGAAGGGTAGTTATAAGCCACCCACTGTGAATACGCTTGCAATACGGCCTCTTGTAACGGAAAATCGTACGAAAACAAAATGTTGTATTTTTGTCTTCTTTTTTTCCATAGCCTGCGTTTTTAGTCACAACATTCAAAGAAGGGGCTAAGCTTATAAGGTATTCATAGCATAAATAGCGTACAATTGTGTCTTGCTGTTCTGTATAAGGATATGTGAATACTGCTAACTATTTAGCAGAGGAAGTTATGTGACTTTCACATCAGATTTTGTTTTCCTAGAACCGCGATGTATTGATAATGCACATACGGTTCAAGCCGACTCGTGCGAATATTAAAATACAATGCAATGTAAACAGTAAATAATTATAATTAAAATGTACATAACCTAACATAGCATATAAAATGTACGTTCATTACGATATTTAGTTTTCTAATTATAATTACACATAAATGCCTGCTTTCATTTCTTAGGATAAGTGTCATATATGAGTTTTCATTTTTATACGCGTGACAGAGGTCATTCCCACATGAAACAAATTATCTAGTAGTGTGCTGTTGAAACCTAATTACTTCAAAACTGACATTCGTAAGCACAAAACGCAAACTAGGTTTTATATTTATTTTAACTTAATCTGCTGCCCCTTTGAATCTGCAAAGATATACCCATTCCACCCTTTATATGTCAGAAAGTCACATTTGCACTGTGTACTTTGTAGGCCCATGTAGCTCTAAGTCTATAAAAATAAAGAAAGAATTATGTTGAATGCCGTAGATTTTCCTGCGGAAATATTTTTACTTCCACCCACCATAAAGACAGAGCAAATCGACTTAGAGTTGTATTACTTTAAATATTATTTATAATATATATGATAGAGCATTTCGGATAATTTTACGTTTCATATATTATCCATAGTATTCAATTATGTTAATACATAATTATATTATCGCCTCTTGGTTTCAGTATGACATTGCAACAAGAAAATTTGGCGTAATTTAAATATTCATTACGAATCATAGAATCTAACTTCAAATAAATGAGCTTAAGAGGAACTCGGCGCTTAAATAAATCAAAGCACGACTGCTTTAAATATTCAAGGCGCTCTAGATATAATAAATTAATAAAGTGAGTTACAAAGAAATTTATAAAAGCACTTAACAAGATCTTCTATGTGCGAGACGTGAAAAATGAAGAGTGCAGAGCGCCAGATCCATTAAGATAAGATTCGTGTTTGAAGTCTGTCAGCAAACACTCTCATACTCGGTTACTTGAGTGTTTCTACCGAGATAATCATGCCATCATCGGACTTCTAAAAAAAACTGCCAACTGTAGCATATTTCTCTTCAAGCACAATAGGTTATTCTTTAATTAGCCTTAGGAGAATGAAATTTCTCTGTGGCAAAAATCCAATCGAACTGAGCTTACATTTCATTAAATCGCCGCCCAATTGTCTATTTTTAAGATATTGGTATTTAAGCACCACATTTATAATAATTATTATAATAGTCATTGTTAAAGGCGCTATTAGTGGATTAAATCAAATTTCTTCTCTTATGTTTTGACACAAAGACAAAATTAACATTTTGTAGTTTCATTTTTTTTTTAATTCCTAGAATAACTAGAATAACATATTCTCACAATCACTGAAGGCCCTTATATGAAGAATAATACAATAACTCACTATTCTAAAGGGAAAAAGTGTAATGCTACAGTGCAAATTTAGGACCAACTCTATATGACTTTATAATTACTTATAAATGCCTACACCTTCATAATATTTGTAGGACTGTAATATCAAATAATACTTATTCTTCGAACTCATTTAATATAAATACCTTTTAACGCTTCATTTTCATATACTTTTATCGTTTCCTTCTGTGATTTATTTGGTCAGTAATTTACATAAAATTTTCTATTATTTTCATCTGAATCAAATATCTACTTTTATAACTTTTCTAAACTTTTCTTGATTTTGTTTTCTTACATGTGTTTAACAAAATAAGTACCGGTAGTTCTGAGAAGTACTTCTGACATAAATAAAGACTAGGACAAGTAGGCCTAGCTATAGTGAAATCCTCTTGCAGGCTCTATTCTTTCCCCTCAAGGAAAAATCTTTTCTATATCAAGTGTACCGTTGTGGACTCTCATAAATATGGTCACCGTGAATTACGGACTTTATTACGAGGAAAAAGAAACACCCCATGCATTGACATAGCATGTGCACATCATATTTTAGAACGCCCGGTATATTGAAGTAGCAGCTGTGTTTATGTATGTTAATTCCTCAAGACGCCGGATTATGCCAAGCCATGTGGCCTAGAAAACACTGAGAACGTGTGTGTGTGTGCCTGTATAGCCTATAGGTTCGCTTCTTAGGCTAAGTACCAATGTTCTCGCAGTAAGCCTGTACTGTGGTAATCTCCTCTAACATCAACATTTCCCGACCCAAAACTCTGTTTTCTGTAATTGTAATGTTACAAGGAGGTGCCCGTGGCTTCGCCACGATAATTCTTTTAAAAATTAAAAATTAAGAGTATAATAATTATTAAAGCATTATATTTATTAACACTTGCACGCGAATCATTCATAAATTAAGCCATTAATAATTAATGAAACAGCTAAAATTCCTGCTTTAGAGTACATTCCACGACATGAAAGCGCCCCCTGGGAAAACTATATCAGAATCGATTATGCAGTTCCAAAGAAACCTGTGAACACATAATACCTATTGTTTCTCAGCTGTTTATTGACATGAATATGATGTGAATTTTATTTTATCAATTCAGTGTAATTTTCAGAAATTATATAATGTTTCAAGGGAAGAAATGGTTTGTTTGGATTATTATTATCAGCGATATTTCAAGAGATAAAACCATCAATATTTTACAGCTGTTGCCCCCGGCTTATTCATTGACTCCAGGATTTTTAAGAAAATTACACTGGTAGATTATTAAAAATGTTTGTGGTTCAGAGCTATGAAAATTGTAAGTAAAAATAAAATTAGAATATTTGTTCATTGTGTTCATTTCACTTAGGCCTTATATAATAAAGAAACGGTTTTCCTTCCTAATTTTGTAGTCGTCATGAAAGTTTAGACTGCGAGAGACGAACATCACCGAGTATACCCGATGTCTCACGAAGCGGGCGAGCAAGCACGCTATTTATGGTCGTTGAATTGTATAAGAGTAGATTGCGCAGAAAAAATATAGATTTTTACCTCCCACAATGCACCGGTCCTGTGTTAAGTGCCTACGCCGTTTTTGCTGAAAGAATATGTCCGGTTACATGCATTTGAACTACTAGACCATTCTGGTGAAGTCATGAAGTCGTAAAACGCCATGTAACGCACTACCTTGGATCGTATCCTTGTTTTATTTTAAATCTAATTAGTTATTTTTAATACAATAAATAGGAAATATTCAAAGTAGTTTTATTTATATCGTAGTAACTGAAGAGTGCAATTCCAAACTACATTTTCCCATGTTTAAATATTTAACCTGTATCTCAAATATAAATATATAAGTTTCCCAACAGACTTATCGGGAATACTTTTCTTGAACGTACAATGTAAGTTTTATATCCAAATCTATGTTATGCCATGCTGAATGTTGATGTTAGTTTTAAGTTTAGAAAATATGTGTATATAGCCTATGTATTGAAGCTACTAATTTAAAAGAGAACAAGTATGAATTTATATATATACATATGATACTACGTACAGAGAATGACTCATATTCAGACAGTTTTTTATCGATACTGCTTCTAAATTAGATTGGAAAATGGACTAGAGTAAAGGCGAACAGAAAGCTACGCTATACTATGCTGGGCTAAGCCATGCTAACAAATGCCAAGCTAAGTAGTGGTGTGACACGAAATGGATGCTAAGCTAAACGAGCGAGCGAGTACGACAATGCATTCCAATACTGGTTAAAAATTATGCAAATACATTTGCCTAAATTAATATTTAACTTCAAACTTTCTTTATGAACATATACGCTTAGTTGGAAATGGTTACAACTTACTAAAACTCATTACATTATAGTATTTACATTGTTATTAATGTGTCTAAATTAAATATGTTTCTAATATTTAATGTTGTGCAATGTGATCGAGGTAAAAAATAAGATTATTTTATTATTATTATTTTCAAAACAACAGCCTATCCTATCCATGCGCGGAGCAAGCTTCGTTCAGCTACGGCTATGAAAAACGCCTCCTCGGTGACCTGTGAAAAATATCGTAGCTTAGCGTAGCATAACTCAGCTTAGCATAGTTCTCTGTACGTACCATCCAATATAAACAGTATTGGAGCGATTTTAGCATAGCATAACGTAATGTAGCATAGCATAGCTTTCTGTGTGTGGCAGCCTTAACATTTTTCCTCAAATCACCATATGAACTCTCTTTAGAAGACTCCTTGCCTTGAGTTTATAATTACTATACAGTTACAAGTTAAAAAATAAACCTGGAAGTATTCAATATTCGCGGGTCTTCAGAGGAGAATCCAACATCGCCACGATATTTGTTTACGCAAATGCTTTTTTACATACAGTAAACTGCTGCTTCGCTCAACTTTTTACTTTTGTACTTTTTCAGAAAAATCGACTCATTACGAATGTCCCTCTGTACAATACGGATAGATGTGTAAATGATCTGAATAAGTGCAATTTTAAAACTGTTTAAAAGTTGCTAATTCCCCAAAACAAACTTTGAAAGCAGAAAAGTATGTGCATTGGGGACTGGAGACTGGTCACAGTGAGTGGAGCCAAGTGCTGATGAGGGAAATCCCGGGTTTCAATTGAATTATCCAATGTATGTGTCACGTGATGAAACAACTTACAGGTAGACGTGTTGTGGCTTCTTGCTGTAATGACGTCATCTGCAATGCAAAGTGTCCCCCCAGATTACGCCGCACCGGGTGACCCGAAAACACACAAAACCTAACTTCATACTATAGCCCTTGCTGGCTGAAATCAAAATGCCAAAGTGCACTTGCACTTTCCTATGCATGGTTTGTCTAAGTTACCTTCTACACTGTACCTAGGGGTTTGTAAAATGAAACAGAACATCGTTCATGGCTTTAAGATATTTTCTATTACTTTTTCTGTTGCACATTTCTTTCTTCATTCCTTCCTTCTTTCCTTTTGTTTAAGATGTATAATATTATTTTATGAGAGTGCAACTGGGCTGAAGTTCTAAGGTCGATTTTTTCATTTCCAAAGAAAATGCAAGTTTTGGGGTCACATAAGAAAAAATCAAAATAACATGTTTGTATGTGTGCTTGAATGTGTTTGCGTCTGTCTCTGTACGTACACCCTAGCTTAAAAATCTCAATTTCATGTTTAAGTTATCACTTTCCGAGGCACGAAACCGTACCACATATTTTCTTACCTAACACGATTTACTGCAAAATTAGTGTTAGCAGTTTCCGCAAAACAGTTAACATTATTTTCTTTAGATCCTACTATGTACTACAAATCAAAACCCTCTGAATGGACTGAGATGTTTGGGTCGTGGACGTATATTCGGAAGATCATGAGTTAAAATAATGGAGCTAGCCAAACTGAATATGAGTTAATTGTGGGTTTCCTGATACACAGAGTCAAATGACGGATTTAACTCCTAACGTTTTTGCCCTAAGCATGTTTGTCTAGTCTTAGGAGCAGATTCTGCGTTCAGGGAGACCATCGAAGCTCTGCTTAAATATGAGCGATCCATGGATCTTATTCTCTCCCTATTGGAGATTGCCTTTAAATCATATGAAAACGGAGGTAAACCATCGGTAAGAGAAAAAAAAAATACCTACCGGTATTATTTTAACACGACTTTTTTCTTAATCTTCGAAAGCCTCTTAAATAACCCGAGGTGATTTCCGAGGCTTGATAGAAGGATCAATATCAATGAACGGCGTTCCTCAAGTAATCCAATTTCTATGAGAAAAGTCCTAACAAATTCATTAAATTATTACATTGCAAGAATTCTAGCAGCGGTATCTAAATTATTGTAAATATTTATTGGTTATTATAGTTCTCGATTTATACTGTACTAAAATTCACAATAATTTTAACCATTAAATTTTTCTAGTCACTTTTATTTGTATTAGTTGTTCATTTGGAAAAGTTAATGAATTCATGAAAAAATCTTACGATAAAATTCAAGAAAGAAATGCGACGTCATGCCCTGAATTTGTAATCGTGATGCGCCGTAGCGGAATTCAATGAGTGGGCATGAGTTAATCTGTAACAAAATGGAGATGTCCGATTCAACCAATAGCTTCTGAGAGATGAAGAGATTTTCTCTTCAATAAAATATTGGTATTGTCTCTTCTTAATAGCCTATCTGCCAAGAACATACATCAAAGTTCTTGTGTCCACATTGCAATAATCCACAAACCTGTAGCCTCCAGATCAAGCTTCCGGAAACCCCAACCATAGTCCATACTTCGGTCCTAACAACTTTTCGACGCATTTGTTCTATTACTAAATTTTCCATTTTTGTATGTCCTAAATCGTCGAGAAAATGTGTGTATAGCTAACTGTTTGCTTCAGCCCTAATTGAACTACCGTATTTTACGAACCATAAGACGCTCTGGACCATAAGACGCATCTTAATTTTAGGATGGAAATTTAAAGGAAAAGAAATGTAATGTGATTCCAAACGAAACATTTTAAATGGAATAATATACTTCATTACATTAACAAATTATAACCTTGCACAATGAAATCGGTGTCAAACACTTCTAACATAAATCTGCGTTGTACGAAAATCTCTTCTGTACAGGTGGCATCGCGTAAATTTTAACAACTGAAATGATTTCTCATGAAATACTGAAAATACTTTTACACCCTCTAACCCTCAATTCAGCACACGGTAAGTGCAACGGGGCAAAGCTGTTTAGATATCATTGCATTCATTTAAACCACCCGGCGAAGACACTTCTTTTGTATAAAAGAACTCAACATTCCTTTCTTTTCGCATTGTATACCTGGCTTCCAGCTACTCTCACTTTACGATTGTGACAAGTGCAGTGATGTACAGTCTGTGTTAAATATTTAACTGTCTTATTGTTTACAACACCTTGTGTATAATTATGGTATTCCGGCAATATTTACCATAATTTTAATTTTTTAGTGTACTTCGGACCAATAGACGCACCCAAGTTTTAAGGCTCGGTTTTCTAGGTAAAAAAGTGCGTCTTATGGTCCGTAAAATACGGTATATATCTTCTCTATGATCAGTCATCTGTCTCGCGAGGGTTGTGTCTCGATCCGGTATTCACCTGGTAGAGTCGCCGAGAAAACCTCATTCGGATCGGCTACTAAAAAGGTTCATCCGTAGCAACCCGGACACTTTGGGCAATTGCTCATTTTGTGCTCGGGTTATCCCAGGAACCTGAGCATTCTCCTCGGGTGCGTCTCAATATCGATTAGTCTCAATTCCTGTTTTTCTAGACAAACAGAACATCCCTCCTTACCTTATAATTAGACCTGGGTTTTTAAGGCAAATGCCTCTTTTGTTCCTTATGAAATAAAATGATTTTTTTTTAAATATGTGGACGTTTCATGAGAAATCTCTTACATTTATAGAGCACTAAAATGCCTATTTGGACCTTTAGAGCCTATTTTACTATTTTAGTGCCTAAAATGCTTATTTTGTATATTTAAAATAAAATTCAACTTCACAATCTTATATTGGACATCCCTCAATGAAAAGCAGAACAGCAAAGGTGGGGTTATCACAGAAACTTCATTATTCCAAACAATTGTCGCTAAAGGAATGCTGACTGACGGGGGAGGAGGAGGATTAAGGGGAAGGACTACTGTGTCAAGTCACCAGTGAAAGAACATCTGCTTAAGTGAATATAGTTCGTGATGCCTAATTTTGCAGTTAAATCTATTAAGAATAGGTATACCATGTTTCTTGCAGTAAAACAAAAAGACCATGTTACAGTTTAAGTGTATATCGTAATATTTTAAAGTATATTTTCTATCTATTTACACATTTTTAAAGCAAATTTTAAGTGCCTATTTTCTCTTTTAAAAGCCTATTTACTTGTTTTAAAAGTCTATTTTAGGTGCCTAAAACTAAATTTTTTAGAGCCTAAAATCCCAGGTCTACTTATAATATGGCTCAGACAAGAAAGAAGAAAGGCCAAAAGGTATGATAGAAGAAAGCAGAACGAAACCCTACGATACTATATTACGGTATATTAGCAACTGGAATTAAGTAGCTGACCATTGTGTTCTCTCGACTTGAGGGTATGCAAATATATTTAGGTTTTGAAACGTCGTGTACGTGTTGCATAACTCCCAGGCAACTACATTACTCGGCATTCAGCAGAGAATCCCAGCTGTAGCGAAGCAGTTCCTGACGCTATAGAAATTATAAATAAAGAGCACGCTGAGAAGAAAGAAGAGATACGCACAAAAAGTGCGCTTCTATTATACACCGTGTAAGTATATTGGGAAGGGGAAATATAAATGAAAACTTAACATGCAAGAATATTACACCGGGAAATAAGAAAAAACTATAATAACGAAGATGAATAATAGAATACATCATTTTTGTGGAAGTTTAGGATGACTCGAAAAAATCCAAATCTAACAAATTAAAGAATGGACTAGCAACGATGAACAATTCAGAAAACAAGCTGATAAAATATGACTCCAAGACAAATAGTTATCTTTATAATTCAACGTTTCCCACGGTGACCTAGAGGCAGTGTGACCGTCTCTAGATCCGAAGGTCGCGGGATCAAACCCGGCAGCGGTCGATGGAGGACGTAAAAATCCTGGGCACGGAGTCCTCCGGGAAGGACTTTAAGCTGGGAGGTGCCCGGTCGTAAATTTACGTAGAACTCCAAGCTTAAATTAGAGCCTCTAGACAAAATTTCTCGGCAGATCAATATAATAAGAACTAAAATTAACTTATAGCGTCAAAAAAAATAATAGTTCAATAAAGTACAGGCCTGAAGTAAAAGGCCTACATAGACCGAAATATCAGCGATATTTACTCTGCGGACTTTTATTGTACTCTTATTTCTACTTTTTATCGTATTGACTTCGTATCTTAAATACATAAATTTAACTACTTCATACATTGTAGAAAAACTATGTATAATATAATGTAAACATAGCATGTAAGGTGAAGTGAGACTAAATAATAAGTTAATCAATTATAAAAAGTTAAATAAATGAGTTAATATTTGTAGAGGGTATGCGGTTGTGAACTAAAATACATTTTAGTATTATCAACCCCCTTCTGATGTGAAATTCATTAATATAAAAGTAACTGAAAGTAATCGAAATACCTTCTTTCCAGTCATTTCCTGTATAGCATCTTTACTTATATTTCAACTTAAGTAAATCGTAATAATTTAAAGTAAGATGCATTATTCATAATCCACATGAAATGATCCAATGAAAATATGATCCTAATCATTTTTCGATTCCCATACAAAAGTTTTACTATATAGAGGTTTTACTATACACAGTATTTTCGGAAGGGCTGAGTTTAGGAACTGTAAAGATAAAATGAGAAACGGGAATTTCGAAAGAAATAAAATGTGCATACAAAGATATAAATAAATGACAACAGTAATAAAGGAAAAAGGGACAGATGAGAGGGTGAAATGCGGACCACGATAAGCAGCTGTCATATAAATATCCCGTCTTCTCCTGGCGACGCAATAAATGCGAACATAACTACTTCGTCAAGCGAACCTGCCCTTTAAAAAGAAATAAAATGATACCGCAATGCCACGTTCTATTATGTAAACCAACACTCCATATTTCTTCAATATGTCAGAATTAACATTTGTATCCGCCTGTCAAAGTGTGAAGAAATATGTACTCACTGTCATACACATGTGCTCAGCAATGTGTAAAATCCTGCGTTGGACTCTGTACTGCTATACAGTGTGTCTAATAACATCCGTCAACAACCTTATCTGGCAAAGAAGGATCTATTGTATATTAAAAAAGAATACTTATATAAATAATTAATAATATAGTTTTAACATGAATAAATTTCATAGGTTATACCACGAGAGATTACGAATTTATCGATAGATTCGCGACTGCGATCTCGTTTAATAATAATAATAATAATAATAATAATAATAATAATAAATCTTTATTTAATCTGTCAGAGTTAAGGCCTTAGGGCCTTCTCTTACACTCAACCAGAGACAGAAAAGAAGAAACAAACAAATACACTAACATAGTTCTATAAGTAATAAGAATACACTAGATACATACATATACAAGAGTGAATTTAGTCTCTGTTACATGAAATAAAACAATTTTAGTAAAGTGTGTTATACTAGAGAGAAAAAAAGTAACTTATCTTAGATCTACAATATACAAGAAACAATAAAACGCAAATGCTTTATACCTAAAAAAAAAAATTAGCTTCTTTTGGAGAGATATTCGTTTAGCCTAGTTTTAAATGTTGACAGCGTTTAGGGTTTATTAAGACTATTCCATGAATAAAATGTAACGGATTGTATAAATAATAATTACTTTCTTGCTTTGTTACTTAACCAATATTCTGTCAGCTGTGAGAACACAGCATACTATGAAAGAACAATCGACGTATCGAATGAGTTACCAGATTGTAACCAATGCTGCCAATAGTACGTTGGAAAAATAGTTAACCCTAATTCAGATAAGTTAACATCAGATCGTATTAAAAGCACATGAACTGACTTGCTCCGAATCGAAATTATGTTTTTAATCAAACACAATTATATTATTTCAATTTCCAAATAAGTTATATTGTATAAAATAATGTGTTTTTATTCTGTTCATTGGCAACATGTGACGTGTGACCTGATACCTCACGTGTCCAGTATCGAGCTGACGTTTTATCAAATAAACTCCAATCCTTGTAGTCATAGCAAGCGTATTATAAGATAAACCACTGTGATTGGTCAATATCCGAAGCATTCCTAACCGTTATTGGTCCATATCAAATACGAGCCGTATAAGTTAGATGGAATAGTCAGTGTAATATATCAAAGTAAAACCGCCTCAAAAACCAGTATCATACAATTACACCTTTATATGTTGAAATGCATATCTAAAGAAAACTGGGAATGCTGTTATACGTCACTGAAAAAAGAGAATAAAGGAAAATGGCAATGTTCTGTAATATGGTTTAAATACTGAAGCCAGTTTATTTTATGATTTGGACTTCCAAATAAGATTTTAATAGAACCGAAGACAACTTTTTATATAGCAGTATATGTGCATAATGAACTGATAACATACTGAAGACTATTCTCATAAATATTTGACTGGTGTTATTTCTAGTATATAATTTTAGATTAATGTAATTATCCTAATTGTGCAGATTATCTTAATAGATATAACAAAGCTTGTAGCCTGTCGATGCTTATTTCCTTGATAAATTATGCCGCAAAGATGTCGAGGCAGAACGACTACAGTAATACGTGAATGGTATTATCTTTAATGTCTCATTATATTTTTTTGTCTTTCATCCACACCTCTGTACACAGTCGCCAGGGGAAACTTATTTTCGGACTCCCCTCGTAATATACTTGACGTGGGTTTGTATATTTACTCTGAATGATATAGCATTTACTCTGCAGTCATATAGCGCGTATGACTGATGCCCGGTTTCTATAAACTCGCGAAATACCTATGGGTAAATTATCCAATGGACAACTTAGTTCCAGGATCACCAGAGCACTGATGGTATAATGAGGAAATAAATAATAATATATATTACCATGCCGGGGATTGAACAGCGGACCTCTTGAACCGTAATCCAGCACGCTGACAATGAGCTACGGTGAACACTGAGAATAGGTCTTGAATAACGGAGATGTGATTGTTTCATCCTATGTTTCTACTACTGCAAGTCAAGACACGGTTTTGCAATATACATTTTACTAATTAGTTCGGAATAATATTGTCTTCAGATAAATACTACTATTGTCGAGATCTAATGCGTGAGAGGAAGGAAAAATTAGAAATACGACTCTAGTTTGCAATGTTTGCACACTCAGTGCTACCAAATACCGGCAAATACAGTCATTAGCTACAATGTACGGTACATGAAAATTTCAATAAGAAATATGTATATAAATTCTGCTAAGCCTATCCTATTACAGAGAAACAAAGTCAACACTACAGATCATCTCAGCATTTCTAAAACTGTATTTTACAGGTACTGCAATCAGCTGCGCACGTCCGCCATATTGATCCTACGAGAGGTTAAATTTTATCCAGCCATCCATGAAAGGATAAATTAACCCAAAGATTTACCCTTGGAGAGATCTAACCCTGGTTTATAGAAAAAAATTTATCTCATTTTCATATTTACCTAGAGGACATTTATCTAGAAACTCGCCATAACTGTGTGTGATCGTTATCTTTAAATTATTTCAGTTCGTAAGAGTTTTCCTTGTGTAAATTCTGCTTATTGGATAATTTACCCATAGGTAATTCGCGAGTTTATAGAAACCGGCCATGAATGTGGCAGTTGATAATAGCCACATAAATTAATACAGTACGGACTTACTAATAAATAAAACATTGCTGTGGACTATAGATATGGTGTAGGATTGTATCACGGCGAAAACTGATGAAGTGCCACTAGGAACTCACTCGGTTAAACGAATTCAGATCGTAGTGCATCTTCATTCTATTTGAATGTTCAAAATTGGAGAGTGAACGAACAGAAACTGTAGGCTACGGAAAGTGGACGTATAATGAACAAAAGTTAATGATGGAATATGCAAAAGAACTCATAGATTTTACAATATCAATAAAATTAGACAGACTTTGAAGAATCAGTTGTTACTATGTACTGAAGAATATAGATCACGATTATAAATATAAGGGTATCGTAGTAAAGAACAAACAGCCATTGATGTAAAAGTAGTAAATAAGCACAGTATGCGAACAAATAACTGCAGTTCTTCAAATATCAATATTTCTTAGTTATTCTTTTTATGTATATTTGTTACTACTATATGAACAACACTATCTACAATCAATGATTTAACATTAATAGTTTTTAAATGCTTTTAATGTAAAATAATTTATAAAAAATACTCTTTGTAGATTTATTATTTTTTAATACTTATAGTTTAAATGTTCCGAAAATTATATATAGATATATATATCTATATATATCTATATATACACGTATATAACGATATATATATAACGGCAGTCACGTTTCGTCCACTGAAATGCCTTTTCCGCAATAATTCCACAAATATCAATATTTCTGAGTGATTCTTATATATAATATTACCCGTAACTGTGCCAGTTTAATTCTGAAAATAGCATGTGGTTGTAGAAGGAGTCAATCAAGAGCAGGTCAGATTACAAGGTTACAAAACAATACATTGCTGGGAACAAAATTAATTTCACCTACTTCTCAGTGCCCAAATCTGTATGTTCCTCCAACCAGTGCAAGTTTCAGGCGAGGGCGCTGATGTGCAGCGCTAAAATTACTATATAAGAAATTGAGTACGTAATGCAGCGTCTTTGGACCGTGGTCTTAACTACTATGCAAAGCGTTCCTCGAAATGGGTTTATAATCAAAATATGATCACATATATCTACCACATAGCCTTGTAACATACTTATTACACCCTGTGTAGTATTATCCAAGTTATCCTGCAAACAACAGATATGCAAACAAATATAAATAAATGGATAAATAGGCCAGTACGAACAAAGCATAGTGACATAAATTGATGGATATAAAAACAGATACAGATACGACATAATGGAGAGTAGTGGCTGTACGGTGGGGGCAACATCGGATTTAGTTGGCAGTCATTAACTTCAATTTGAATGATCCCCTCCTTTGGAAATTAATACCAACATTTGGAAATGTAATTACATGTGATTATTTTTGAAGCACCAAAGAGAGCATGTCGCATTAATAAATAATTACAGCAACAACATCTGTTTGATTTTGTTTCGCAATCCTGACAGCAGATGGTGTTTAATGAAATGTTTTTATTTGCACGACCACCAAACTACCCTCATCAACTGACACTCGAATTGTAAAAATACTCGAACCCCCTCACTCCCAACCTCTCGTGTATTAAGCCTTATTATTCTCTTCTGTTTCCATAATTATATAAATCGTATTAATTTACACTTTTGTTATTTAATTACTCCTGATTACATTAGCTAAATTTTAAAACAAGAGTAATGCAATTATAACATCTGAGTGATTTTAATCTGGATGAATATGCTACAATGTACTTATTATTTTTATTATTATCGTATTATTATTAGTTATATAGTGTTAGTATTTTCATCGGTCAAGGAAACCATCATTATTTTATTTTATTTATTTTATTTTTATTTAATCAAGAATTAACATTACAGGTATACACTCAATTACACTGTTCATGACTATACTAGCAATACATCATATACTTACAATAACACAAATACGAAGTAGATATAATAAAAAGTAGAAAAGTTAGGATAATGACCAATGTAAAGTAAGAAGTTAACGGCAGTAAGTGTTGGTATGCTGACCACATGCCCCAATCCTGCCATCTGCCTACGGTAGATGATGCAGCGGTCGGATGGTAGACTTTGTCCCTCCAGGGATGTAGCACCATGAAGTTAGTTAGTTATTAACTTTGACGGATAATATTGTTGTACGAGAAAGCAGCTAGATTAATTGTAAGAATCGTTCTCTCTCTCTCTCTAATCAATTTATACCCATTTATCTACCTATCTATTATTAAGTCATAACAAGTTTTTTTCTAAAACTAAGGCGATGATACCGTGAGATATTGTATGTCTCTGGAGAATGTGGCATCTCTAGTATATGGACATGTCATTTGATAGTCGTGTGATGTACGGTAATACGCATAGAGGCGATGGTAATTCAGATGTCAGTCATCCGCCTAGCAGAATGGAAGTGGCAAGGTGTGCGCATCGTTCTTATGTCAAAATAGCCATTCTGCGAGCGAGAAATGCCAGATAATGCCACAAGGAGTTCATAAAAGCTTTGAAGAATAATGCCCTTCCAAACGGAACTTCGAGGGCTCTTAGGATGGGTATGTGTGCTTTCATGCTTCCAAAGTAATATATTAGAATGACACGATGCCCACGTGAATGGATATTTAGGGTGTCTGTTCCCTTCCCTAACTTAAATCTACTACCCAAGATCTGCATTATAGGACTACATACATTCTATTCCCTGCCCTTTCATTTGTATATTCAAAATTGGAAAACGGTCTCACAAATTTCAAAAGAAAAAAACTTCTTTAGACTTTTAGTCATAATTTAACCCTTGAAGAGCCGAATTTAGATTTTACAACCACTCTATTATTTTGTATGAAAAAAAAAATTATTCAGTCTTCTCAAATTGTCAGAATTAATTGTTAGTTTTACGTAGTATTTGACAAAGATCAGTCACATCAGCTTTCACTGTTGAGCTTGTTGTGAAATTTTCTAAAAGAGTTGTATGATGGAACAGGCGGTGTCGTCGTACTACTTGCTTTAAGATGGGGCGACAGTGTTTTTATTATTAATCCGTCTCCAAGTTCAGCATTTCGTTTGCAGATGGCTCCCTAGCAGGATATTGAGTGCTCGCGACAGTTTATGACTCCTTGCATGGTGCTCTAGTCAACATCCGTCCCAAAAACATCTATCTACCTGGATAAACCAATTCAATCATAAGAGAGGAAGGTGCAATAATTCTCCTTTTTGGAGCTCCGAAATAAAAAGCCATTTACATATTGTTAGGCCTAATGTATAGAAATGTTTCAAGATTTCATAATGACACATAGGTGAGCAACTGAGGGGAAACGTTTTAGTCCCCATCCCTTGCTGTGACGTAAGAAACCTGTTCTTCATGTTCAGTGTCACATCGAAACTGCTTTATGCTGACGTCAAGGGCGGCTGTAGTGGGAGAAATTCCCCTACCGCACAGTGACACAATGTGCACCAGTTGCGCACCCATGGAGTAGTCAAATCCCTGCCTCGTGATTCAAATTGAGGAGCTACTTGATAGAGAAGTAGTGGCTCCGGTAATGGAAACCACCATTAACGGCATGCTGACCACATGCTCCCCAATCCTGCTATCTGCCTATGGTAGATGACGCAGCGGTCGGGTGGTAGGCCTTGTCCCTTCTGGGATATTAGCGTCACGGAGTTAGTTAGTTTTTTTAGTCAGTTCCCTTGGAGGGTCTGGAGGTAGAAACCAAGTAGGGAAGTTGAAATCTTCTTCTTCACACACAAAAATCATGGATATATGTCATATGACACAAAAAATAACATTGAAGTGAATAAATCTTCATAATCCAAAATGATGGAAATGGTGCTAGCGGGCTTATTCATACTGCTGAAAAAAGCCTATGATGGTACGTGAAGGTCTAAATCAGAGTAATCCAGTGGCGGACCTTTACAACTTTTTTATGTTAAAGTTAAAGTTTTATGTTACGTTAGAAATTTAAAAACTTTGTAGAATCCGGACCTCAAGTTATATATTTTTGTGACTATTTGCGAATACTTAATGAATACCACGAAAATGAATAAAACATAACGCTCTTTGTGTCATTATAAGCGCGATGGCCAACGCCACCTAGGGGGCTAAGAATTTATACTTCTTATAACCAAATCGATCTTCATTTTGAACATTAATTTGAAACGTGGAAATTTATTAATGTTCCAAATGTTAAAAACGAGATTTTATTTTTCGAGAAAGTTATCTTCACTAAACGAGCCCGTAAGGGTGAGTGTAATCCTACGAGCAAAATAAAATTATTTTACCACGTGTATGACAAACTATTTTTAGACAGTCTTTACAATTTATGTAATAATATTAATTATAAGCTTAATTAATAAGATAAGATAAATTAATAAGATGAATTAATAAGATTTATTGTAATGAATTATGAACCGTGCAGCCAGCCATATAGGAGTGCTCAGTCAGGTATTATTGATTTTCTGGTACAGGGCTGCCAACATAAGAACAACACTTTTCACCCACGATGTATGACTATTTTTTCAATCACCGTGAGAAATTTCACATTTAAAAAGGGGTAGTGAATTTTAAAATGTTAAACTTTTATCAAACTTACTCCATTTAATAATCATATTCAAATATTTTTAACTAAAAGATCATTTTTCCATGTGAAACAATCGAAGTTGGTTATCCTGAATTGTTATAATTTTACACCACTCAGTGGCATAATTTTCAACTTTTAATTAATATTGTCTACCGTTAAAACTGCTTCTTTTACCTTCGACTATCTAAAAAGTATTTTTTTAACTCGCCAACGAAGGAAAGTGATAGTACTATTATACACTCTGGTGTAAATTAACGCTGGCTGTACAAAAGGGGTCTAGTGAACGAAAGCCTTTCAGAGTGTAGCGGTATATATTATGAACAAATGTATGTAAATGCTACATGTCTAATTTGAAAACACTGAAAGCCAAAATGGGAAGGGGTCCGTGTTGTAAATGAGGCCTGAGTTTAAACTGTTTACTGGCTATAAACAGAGACCGAAGCAATTTTCATTACAAAACAAAGATAAGTCAACGGGTACAGCAAACAAACATCTGAGACAGGGATACGAGCGTTTTGTGTTTATGACGTAATTACCAAACAGTTGAACACCTAGTTCGTGGAAGCGCTCGATTGGATGCAGCAGCACGAATTAACAAAAACGCAGCGAATAAACTAATTTAATTTAATAACTTGGAAGGGGGGAAGGGGAAGTTGGAATAATTGGCTAAAACATCAGCAACAAACATGATAGCCAGATATAACAGCCAGAGCAAGGGATGAGGAAAATTAAAAATGATCGACCGCTCAAAGGAGGTTTCTCTCATTCTGGCCGTTATAGTGTAGTATAGATTTGAGCAAACATTTACACACGAATTATAATCCACCCTATAACGCATACAGTTGCATATACTTCAGATTAACTATCTATATATAGGCTATATATATATATGAACTATATATATTTATAAAATAACTAATAGAAAAGAATTTTGTTTATGATGAAGAATGGATTCTTAGCCTATCCATATTTTGCAAATATGGATCACTAAACTCTATCACTATAAAGTTTTAATCTTAAGAAATAAATAAAACTTAAATACTTATAAATACTTGTGTTTATACTCGTATGTATTTATGTATGTATTATGTATGTATGTATGTATGTGTGTATGTATGTGCGGATGGATGTGTGTATGTATGTATGTATGTATGTATGTATGTGCGGATGTATTTATGTATGTATTATGTATGTATGTATGTTTGTATGCATGCATGTATGTTTTTTATACCGTGTTTTATAATGAATTTAACTGCAAATTCTAAAACATACAGTAATTATGTTGTTCACTGTTTGTTCACATACCTTCTATTTAGACCGATCTGTACCCGAATGGTCTTTATTTTCTGGACGACTCTCATGTAAAAGTTCTACGAAACAAAACTCAGTAAAATATCCTGTCTAATTACCAATCAGTTCTTGTGAATCAGATTAGAATGCCAGAACCATATACCAAGTTGAGAAGTTTAAAATATCCTATGTTTAAGTGGCTAGATTGCATTCAAAGTAATGACTGCAGGATTCAGAGTGAAGTACAGTATATAATATAGACTACAGGTCATCAGCATCACCCAGAAAAAACACAAACGATTTCAAAACGTTGTGTCTCTGAAATTCAGGAATTTGACAAATTGCTGCATATCCGTCTTAATAAGTACAACAACGGGATTTGCGCTTTATGAGCTTCAAATTATGTTTTATTACGCTTGTTATTAATTATTTGTACAGCTAATTTTAATTTCTATATTATTTTGGAAATTTTCTAGAGAAAAATGAAAGCATTCAGCAATATTATTCTTTAAAAGTACATTATTATGTGAAAATATCAGTACAACACATTATCACATGGACGTCTATCAATACGCATTAAATGAGTAAGAAATTTTCTTACACATACACTCTATTGATGTGAAATACTTTAAGAGAGGAGAAAATAAAACACACAAATTCTGAAAGCTGTTTCCATTGTTTAGAACGTTGTTTTAATTAGACCACTGTGTGTTTTTATAACTTCTACTTTTCATTTCATTATTTAAATATTTTATAACTGCCTTCCATCAATAAATACCAGTACAGAGGAATGAGAAATTCTTTGAACATTAGGCTTTATCATTTTTATAAATAATGCTTCATTACTTTTTAAACACTGAATATTTGTAGGGATCTAAGGATTACAATAAAAAACGAGTTACCAAACATACCTGAAAATTTATGTTCATGCTTTTGTGGTTGAACCATCAATATGAATGAAACAAAAGGTTGAACTATCATTCCTATAAAATGCCGTTACAGAAGATAGACCTATAACGAATAACGGGAAAAAATAAAGTAAGAAGAAAGATTTCCAAGTAATTCATTATAATTTTTCATGTAATAATTGTTAATAAACACCGGTAATTCGGGTAAACTCACGGGAATATACAACCAAGAATTTTAATGATGAAAAAATACAACCGTAGAGGTTTCATAAATATAAAAAGAGCTAAAAGAGAAACGAATAAATTGAATGGGACGAGTACAGAACGGAGATGAGAATAATTACGCTGTCCCACTGAGAGTTAGGTGAAAAACATAAAAGTAAAGAACTGGGGGTGGGAGAGATAGATACGGAGAATGGTGCGTGAGTTGAGCTGTCGTTTGTGCAATATAAATAATTAAGCCTGGCGGAAAGATTAGCTGATATATACACACAAACAGGTAGCTTTTCCAGCCACGGATAACATCGCAAGTGAAGCCCTGTTAATAAATTAACAAATATCAACACAGTGTGAAAGTAATTGAGGAATGCCTGTGTCCGAATCCTGTTGAATTAATTGGTAATGTATCACAAGGAAAATGACAATTGAACTTTCGTTCCAGGATTGACAATGAATTGACGTTATTCATTAACTCAATTACTCATACAAAATAGAATGCCCCCAGTTCAAATTTATTAAAACTCTTCTTATGAACTTCCGATCAAAGTCGTTCGACTTATGTATTATCAAATAGGACTCATTGTATACAATTTGGATAATTTTAATACAAGATTAATCTCTATATATATAAAAGGCTTTGTCCTGACTGACTGAATGAATGACTGACTGACTGACTGACTGACAGGAATCAACGTACAGCCTAAACTATAACAGGTAGAGACTTGGAATTTTCACAGTACCTTCGTTTCATAATGTAGGTGCTCACTAAGAAAGGATTTTGAAAAATTCTGATTTTAACTGCCAAAAATTAAATGTTTTTGAAAATACATAACCCCTTTTTACACAGAATTATCCAAACAAATTCACAGAACATATTGTTGCCAGTTGTATCAGGTGGGTTTGGATTAAATGAAATGGATGTTTGACAAATTAGAGAACGTATCATTATAATTCATATTATCTGTATTAATAAAAGGAATTGTCCTCGATGTCCAGCGAAATCTACTGAACGCAGAGATCTGAAATTTTAAGCATAGGTGGGCTGAAGGGTCGGAAAATTCACCTCCAAGCCGGAATTTTAATTTTAGTTTTCGTTCGTGAGTTATGAGTGAAAAACGGGCAAAAAACGTGCATTTTGTGCGTTTTCAAAACATAAGTTTTCAGTTATACATTTCAATGTCAAATCAATTACAGTTGGCTTTGGCTATTTTTGTCATACCTTGAAAATAAAACTTTCGCGATCGCTTGAATGTTGTAAGCCCTAAATATGGTCAAACGTTGTTTTATTTGGACGAATCTCACTATACAGAGGTTTTCTGGGCCAAGAAACTCGAATCTGAGGTCGCTTTTACCAGACGATGCTATCTAATCGTGGTATGTAGTCCACGTGATTTAGGTGTTAATAAATATAATGATTTTACTATTATGCTCTTATTTTTTTTATTTTTGAAATAATTATCGCGGGCGTAGCCGCGGGCACATGCTAGTAATCTTATAAGTATTAAGGAATGTAATATTAAAAATTACGAGTTTTTTTCCAGATTTGACAATGACGACGACGATGATGATGATGATGATGATGATGATGGTGATAGTGATGATAATTTTTCAAGACTTTTTAAAGTGGAATCGTAACTTTTAAATCTGTCTTAATATACCATGACCTAATGTTATAATCTCTGTCGTCAATGGTTAGCATGCTTGTAATTAGAATCAAAGTTAGCGAGCTCAGATACGGATGTCTCGTGGGTACTTGGGAAAAATTATCGAAGTTTTTTATACACTCAATCATTTCCTTCTACTTCTTCCTGGTTCCTCTACAAGCGGTCACTCCTTTTGCATTAAGGGCTACGAGAGAATGAAGAAAACAGGCGAAGAGTAAAGCCTTTCAGCTCATACAGACACACACTCCATAAAATGAGTGCAGATTTCTCGTGTGGTGGTAGGGAACATCCATATTTTAATATAATATACCTTGGGACGGAAATGCGTTGTTACGGGTGTAAACAGAAAAAATGTTGCACATTGTTGAGCACAAAATGTAGCTTCATTATTATGTTAACCGTAAGAAAAAGCAAAGATAATATATGTTGTTTTAGAGCAAAATTGTTCAACATGGCTTTTTAATATGAAACTGCAGAAAGGATGTTTCATCAATAATTCGCCGGCATTTTGTAAAAAGACTGAATTTGCAATTAGCCTGCGACATACATACATATAAAACCTATCCTTGATAATGAACTTTAGAAGATTGGAGAATTGAGGTAGTCTATATAATGGGATATGTGAATGAGGAGCGCATGTAACGAGTACGTCGAGTGCCCAGGTCGGAGGTGTGCATGTGTGAACTGTGCGTGACGGTATGATCGATATCTCGAGAACTCGCGTGGCAATAAAAAAATAATTTCTCTACTCATACACTTTGTCGTAATTTCCTTCACAACTCAAGTAGGTGCATGACTGATAAATGAACGTAGCTACTTTTATTTATAGCTTTTTTTTATTAAATTTCTGTTTGTTGTCATAAAATAAAGCTAACACTACAATAATAATGATGATGATGATGATGATGATGATGATAATAATAATAATAATAATAATAATAATAATAATAATAATTGACCGAGCGAAGCTAGGTCCTGTTTTAACACGACCGTTCGGTATTTCGTCTGTTTGTCTGTAAAGTTGTATACTACGCAGTTACAACTAAACGCGTTGTTCGACTGTCTTCCGATTTGCTATTAATGTTCCTTCAACTGCTATAGGCATCCATGATGGCGGAAAATAATTTTTTAATCACTGAGGAAAATTTCAATAAAATCTTGTGATGCTTGTAACACATTATAAAGATCTGCAGTTTTAACTTAATGTTTTACTGTACGCTTATATTATTTTTGTCGGCTCTATGTGGGCAGATAAAAGCAAATTTTACTCGCGGTCACGGTCATAGCAGTTAGAAGGTTAAGCAATCCCTTTATGTAGGCCTACAGGCTGAGGTAGATTTCGAAGTGATTTTGGTTTAATTTATTGTCGCTGCGCAGCACTCTTCTTCTTTAGCCTTGGCATGACAAACCCACAATAATAACTGCAAAAAAAGGGGAAAGAGCACTTTTTCAAAAATTCAAATCTCGCCTTATATGAGACTATCGAGAAACTAGTTATTGATTTGTAGAGTACTCATCAAGAGCATTTCAGCGATACCCCATAAGACGTGGATTCAAAAATTTCGAATTTCCATCCCCCCACCAACCACCCCCACTCGTACCCCCAAAACCCCCGAATTGTTGGTATCACTGTGAACTCCATAGGGAGTACTCTAATTTATTCAAGCAAAGTTTCCCTCTATACTTCATAGGAGCCGAGATATAAATTTTTCAAACTTTCAACCCCCTCCCCCGACCCTCCCCTTGGGCCAATTTTGCTCATTAACGAACTTGTCCGAACTATTGGGCCTAGAAATAACATAATAAAATTTGGTTCAAATATCTTCAAAATTACGGCCACTAGCGTGTAAAGATATATGTATATATCACAACAAAATTTTGAACGGGCGGTGGTTTCGTACTTAGGTAAGCATGAGACGTAAAGATATGAAAGAATTTTTCGAAAATCATGACAAGGTATCGATTTCAATAGGTAGATTTTTTTCGAAATCCACCTAACAATATTTACGTACAATGATTTTTTTTTCTGTTTCAAGATAAAAATGTATAAGGCATTTATCCTGCGGTTGCATTATATGAATGTGAGACATGGTCCCTTGCTCCTTTGGAAAAATATAATCTGACAATGTATGAAAACAGTAGGCAAGCGTATGCAAGTACTCAAATTATTCTTCCACTATACCGTACAATATATTTCTTGAAGATACATTTAAAATAAATAAAATACGTTCTTATGGACCATCCATGCCAGAGTCTTAATTAATTAATTAATAGACCTAATCCTATTCTACACTCTGGGCAAACGTCCGCAAGGACTTAAACTATTCTGCCACTAGACCGCACAATATTGTTATTGTTTGGCATGATATTTTTTTTAAAGGCATCGATAGGCGGCACATGGGGAAAGTTCATTCCCACAGTCACTTTGTTATCACCATATATGTGTAGACTTAACGCCTCGCTTTCAAGAACGGTGCGCTTTGTATTAAAACCACAGAATCACCTGGTCTCCACATGGGCACCAAATAAACTTTTATTCTCTCTTTCATGTTCGATTTTAGTTCCAAGCCTATGCATGCGTTTACTGAATTATGGCCTGCTATTGTGAGCATTATAACAATTATTACAACTTTGTAGTATTTTATCGCGGCTATTAATATAAATTGCTAATAACTTTTATTGCCATTATTGAACATATTACCATCACGCTAAAAATCCATACTACTCAAATGCCTGAATCCATACAGAAATAGCTTAATAAAGGGAAAAAATACCGTTTTCGGCGAAACAGATCTACAGGGACCACATTAACAATGCGATATGTTTGAGATAAAACAAATAGGAGTCGGAAGGAAGCTTTATCATCTATACAATAATTTCCAGAAACCTTATGTCTCGATTAAATGGAAATAATTATAAAATATACCTGCTTTTTTTTTATCGCAATACAAATTTTGATATACTGAACGAAATGAATATGGGTGATGGTGGAAGCAAATGCATCCATACAGAATTACAGAAATTGCCTCCTTTAACTTAATCTGCTACAATCTACCCTATCATTCAACACCTAACAGAAAAATGGATTTATTATTGCTACTATAATTATTATTATTATGTTTCACTAGAAGAAGAAAATGAAGAAGAAAAATATGTCTCACTTCGAAATTTTAATAACTTTTTTACCTTCTGCTGAAAAGTTTTTTTTTCAATTGATTGTATTTGAAACAAAAGCAAGAATAATTCAAAATAACTTGTTTTTAGTTTATACAAAGAATATTTATGAGCTCAAAATGGGACACTTTTTTGGCATTACGTTTTAGGATTTTTATTAATAGGCCTATTATTCTTTCTTAACTTTCCTGCAATTATTTTGGAAACTGACCTGCCTTATAATCTTTTTAACCTATTTACTCTTTTTATAACTCCCATATATTAATATTTTCAACCTGATACCAATCGCGGATACTTTCAACCAATTGACATAACGGTGGAAAAAATATTATACATGAAAAATTTGTAGTTTAAACCATAGGACACTTCGTTTTGCATGGACAGAAAGGCATACACAGACACAGTACTGCACTCAGACGAATATACGTAGCCTACACAGACAAATATTATCCTGTTTTTAAATTCACAGCGCTTATAACATGCGTTTCCGGTGAAAATACTTTTTTTCAGTATCGTGACTGTACCTATTCGTACTTTTGTACAGTAGCAATTAATAAGGTTAGTAGAATTTGTTCACATTTCGAGAATCTGAATTGATTACAAGGCCCCTGTGAATTCCAGAAGTTGTAATGAAACACTGACAGAGTGTCTGGACACCCGACTAATTCAAGATGGCGGTTGGAGTTAGTATAAACTGTTTTGGAAAGTTTGTTGCAGCGCAATTAGAGAAGAGAGTTTCTTTGTGACGTCGAAAGAGCCACAGGGGCACCGGAAATAGTTCAAACAGGAAACATCTCTCACTCTGCTTCAGCTTGCTGATGAGAAAGCATAACCACACTTCTCATGTACAAGAACATCATTCATAATCCAGCAGAAAAGCAAACAATTATTTTGTTTTTATACAACTCCCACATAAAGTAAAAAACAACGTCAAAACCAAAACACGGAACATAAAGTAATAAGCTATTAAAAAGTGTTCCTGTTATCATCATCACTATCATTATCTTCTCACGTCTACACTAGAGCTGGGACAAATAACTCCACAGATTATTGCAAAGAATATAAAACAGTTAAATCTTATTTTAGCATGTAGTTAATTTATTAATAATGGACGTTACCTTAATTTGCTGTCGATTAACCATAGCTTGAAAGTATTAATTATAGTTAATTCTTATTCCATGGGTCTATGTAAATTTACTGTAAGATTTTCTGTGTTTTCTGTGTTTGCATGATACACAAGGAATCAGAAACAGCCCCACCCTTTCCATACACTGTGTAAATGTTTGACGAAATTTTTTCAACAACTTTCTTGTATCGGAACCTATATTTCAGGCTGTACTTACCATCAACTCTCTTTCTTTCTCTCTCTCTCTCTCTCTCTCTCTCTCTCTCTCTCTCTCTCTCTTTCTTTTAACAGTGAATTGGATAACTATGAATAAATGGATAATCGAATAAATGGACATCATTATCCAGTTATCTGCGTACGTGTTATATATATTTTTTAACTTCAAATTCTAAGATATCAGCTGATAAGACTGCAGGTTGTTTACAAACTTTTGTTATATATACACACACACACACATTTTCCAACTATAAATTTTAAGACGCCAGCTGAGAAGACTGCAGTTTGTTTAGGGCAGATGTGAACAACCCGCGGCTCGCGATCTGAACCTAATAATGACCTAATTGAACCTGATATTGAGAATTAACCAAACTTAAGAAGAAGGGTCAATATTTCATTAAGATCTGTGCCACATTGTTATTTGACAACTTGAAGGTTGTGTAAATTAATGTTCACAATACGTATTATAAACGGTATTAATAAATTATTAATAATTGACGTGATTGTGGGTCGTAAGGATGAAGCGCCTTGGTTCTCCATCAGAACTTTTATTTAAAAAAATATTGGCCCGCAGACTACATGAATCTGACCCCTGTTTACAACGTACGAGAAGTGTTTCCAGTATCCAACCTACATGGAATTCCCACGCTTGACTCATTTCCTGAAAATGGAAAGAATGTTTTTAAACGTATGTGCAATTGTAGTTCAAAAGAAATGTTGTTAGCTTCTATTTCTTTAGCATGTTCGTTCCTTATTTTCTGCGCATTAACAGCTCAACAAATTTCACTGCAATACTTCAACAGCGCTTCAGCGCCGTGATCTCCCGGCAACTTCTATAGCACATCTGTAGTGCGTGTAATCAAATCCGCAGGGGTTTGAGTAACAAAGTAAGAATCTGTACGGAGAACTAAACTTTATACACCAGCCGTGTTACAAAATAAACAAAGGAGGTGCATTTCAGACATGTAAAGTGAGGTCTTGGTTCGCAACTAATCATAAGAAAATCATCTGCCTCGAATTATTCAAGAAAAACAGTTGATCATAAGTCAGGCTAGTGTTGCGTATATGTACAGCCGGCAGCAAGAACAATGAGCATTTAAAAGTTCTGTCGACTTGTCATCGCCTATATACACAAGATAACACGTAACTAAACCATTAAGAATCTGATATCTGTTATTATTCCGAATGGAGAGTAGAATTTGCGTACACTAGGGTAACTGAAGACTCAAATAAGAATACAGTTGAGAAGTATAAATTCCACCGGAGTCAATAAGAATCCTACAGCCAAATATTATGACTTTTTTTAAATTATAGGCTACTAGCTGAGCCATCAATGCTTCGTATTGTTAGATTTATGTATACATAGGTTAAGTGAACACAATTTAAAGTCGATTTTATGTACTTCTATAAATAATCAGCCGTTCAGCCAACACGGTGGACGTAGCCTATTTATATTCCACATACTCTGATTATGTCTTAAAAAAATTAATCGTTCTGTTTCAATTTTGGCAAACATACAGTAAATAGCGGGCTCCGGTTTTAATACTGGTCGAGACAAGTTACCTAGGTAGGGTTTTTTCCAGGAATTTTCCTCATGTGAGACAAATGTCTGGTAACTTTAGGCCTAGTGGTCCCCGGATATCATCTGGTAGCCATTATCATCCTCATCCCATCCTCGCCTTGTTCAGAGTGATTGTGTGAATGATGTATCTCGTCCTATGTGTTAGTGTTGTATCGGAGGTGGCCCCAGCATTAGACTGATCACTCATCCGGGAGGCCCTCCATGTTCTTGTCTGGTCGAGAAAGTATCCATAGATCCATAGATAATCCCTCTGCCGACAGGTCATGGCCCTGTAAGGCCCGGGCAACGTGGGTTGCTTAAATGACCCCAAAAGGGAGAGGTAAACACAGGGAGATAATATGGTAAATAGAAATTAATCAGGAAATTATATCTATTGATATTGTAATGAACTATCTTTTGCAATACAGTCCTAGGCTAACTTTAAGAAAAGAGTTCGACTCTTAAGAAAAGAACCCAGGACCTTCTAAATTTACATCGTGTTTCAAAATAGTTGATAATCATTTATAGGAATTCTATTGATAGCTTTTCTCATAATTTTATATCTATTAGACCTACGTGAAATCACAGTGTCATGCCAAGCCACCTGTGTAGTTTTAAAAAAAATAATGTCATGGGGATTGTGTACATGCAGTATGAATTCCTTTTGGTGAATTACATAACTTTACAACCCTATTTTGGCCAAAGATTTTGAAATCCTTTCTTAATGCGCATCTAGAGCCTAGGAGCAATATGTGTACCAAGTTTCACGTTCCTAGGCTGTATGGTTTTTGTGAAACTGTGATCAGTCAGTCAGTGGGTTTTGGCGTTTATATATAGAGACTAGCTTAAAAGGCCCGGCGTCGCCCGGGTTTTGTATTTTGTAATTCTAAATTGACTTACGAAGGACTTTCGATTTTCAAATTCTAGGTTCTTATATAGGTATTTAGAATTTTAAATGAAGAAGAACTACTTATTTCACTCAAACTATTCTCTCAGAAAACGCTTGATATAGCTTTTTATGGCTCATAGAGGATGTAGAATTTTGCAACCCATCGCTTCTACACACCAAGCCAGATAGGAGTTGAAATAAGAAGAACAGAAATTCCGGTAACAGAAAATTGTATTGCCTTTGCGGAATATTTTATTTCTCACTCTCATGTTACCAACCAACCGTTTCGGGGATGAAATTAAAAACAAAGTCAATATCACTTTCATACTTCCCTACCCAAAGCCTGATATATAATAATATATATATATTACCATACCTCGTTAGGTATTCTCAACGTTCAGGGTAGAGAATGTTATGTGACTGCATCACATT
The DNA here is from genome assembly GCA_964059195.1 of Ectobius pallidus. NCBI lineage: Eukaryota > Metazoa > Arthropoda > Insecta > Blattodea > Ectobiidae > Ectobius > Ectobius pallidus. The sequence continues at coordinate 76,781,783 of CAXKWD010000010.1, read as the reverse complement.
GTGCATTAGATGAATTATATCGATAGCTTCTCTAATTTGTCAAAGTCCCGTGTCATTTATTTCCAAACCTATCTGTGAACACTGCCAACAATACACTGTTGTCATGGAATGTGATTTGGATTTGATAATTCTGTGTAAAAAGGTAGTATGTCTCCTCTAAAACATTTGATTTTTGGCATTTAAAATCAAAATTTTTTTAAATCCTTTCTTATTGAGCACTTACATTTTGAAACGAAGGTACTGTCAAAATTCCAAGTCTCTACCTTTTATAATTTAGGCTCTACGTTAATTCTCTGTCAGTCATTAGTTAAGTCAGTCAGTCTGGACAAAACCACTTATATATATACTAGCTTAAAAGGCCCGGCGTCGCCCGGGTTTCTTATTTTGTAATTGGAAATTAACTTATGAAGGACTTTATATGTATAAATTCTAGGTCCTTATATAGGTATTTATAATTTGAAGTAGAAATAACGACTTATCACACTCAAACTATCCCCTAAGAAAATGTTTGAAATAGCTTTTATGGCTATATGTAGAATTTTGCATCTCATTGCTTGTACAGTACACAGTAAGCCCGGGAGGGGTTCTAATAAGAAGAAACCGAAATTCCGGTAACATAAAATTGTATTATCGTGGCTGAAAATTTTGTTTCTCACTGTCATGTTACCATAAAACCGTTTTCGGAATGAAATTAAACAGAAATACAATATCACTTTCATACATCTCTTCCCAAAACATAATACCTTACCTCGTATTGTTTTCTCTATTTCCAGGCTAGAGAAAGTTATGTGACTGCATTATTTTCGTGAATTTCATTCTGCGATATAATAATATATATATTACCATACCTCGTATTGTTTTCTCTATGTCCAGGGTAAAGAAAGTTATGTGACTGCATTATTTTCGTGGATATTGATAGTTCTCTCATTTGTTTCTCTCATTTGTCAAATTTATTCTACTTTCATTTTTTTCCAAGGCCCGCTGGTAACAATATGTTTTAATGTCAAATGTGATTCGGATTCGATAATTCTGTGTAAGAAGGGATTAAGTATTCTCAAAAACATTTGATTTTTGGCATTTAGAATCTGAATTTTTCAAAATCCTTTCTTAGTGAGCACCTACATTATGAAACGAAGGTACTGTCAAAATTCCAAGTCTCTACCTGTTATAGTTTAGGCTGTACGTTGATTCCTGTCATTCAGTCATTCAGTCAGTCAGGACAAAGCCTTTTATATATATAGAGATATATAGAGATGAATTTATTTCTTCTGAAATATCTTACTTATAATTATAGATAAAAGGTTTGCTATTTCATTAATGATTTTAATTTGTATGCAATATTTTAAATTGATAAATAGCTCTAGTGTCAGTCACATTACTTTGCTCTTAGAGATCCTCCCCTACTCTTAGTTTCAAGCAGTCCGCCTGCAGGCGATAACGTGGCAACTACTTGAGCACAGGAGTAACGCGGGAAGTCTAGTCATACTCATCAGGCGTTACAACCAGACCTGGCCAATACAGAGGTTTCATTGGTTATACCAAATACTTCTGATGGAATCCTTTTATCAGCACTAATGCAGCAGTTCGAGACGTTTCTTCAAGATCATCCTAACCCACTCATCACTTAATTTTTCACTACCCTGCAGTTTAATTTCAAGTGACCATGGGGAATACTTAGGTTTCCAGTTTTTCCGAACAAATCATACGGAAGGAATATGGTTATAATAACTATAGGGCCGGATATTTATGACATGTCATCTTTTTTTTTTTCTTGACATGTATTTCAGTCGTAACATTGATTTAAAGTAAGTAAATAAGTAAGTTATTTATTGTCACAAACATTTACAAAATAGCTTAAAAGCTGGTAAACTGGTGACTCGTCAAAAAATAAATAAAAAAGAGAAAATACAATGGTATAATACTAGTACTGTATATACTGCTAGCTTAAAAGGCCCGGCGTCGCCCGGGTTTTTATTTTATAATTTGAAATTAACTTGATGATGGACTTTCGATTTTCAAACTCTAGGGCCTTGCATAATATGTACGTAGAACTTGAAATGAGGAATAACGACTTATCACACTCAAACTATTCCCTCAGAAAACGCTAGATACGTTTTGCGAAGTTTGATTCATGTGGCGACACCTTTCGGAGAATTCATACCATCCTGTTCTACAAAACAAATATAAAATTCAAGTGATAGAATAAGATCGAAACGCTTCTGTCGTTCAACACCGAAGATTCATATATAGAAAGATCAGACAGTGGTCGTCAATTCCGTGAAAAAAAGGCGATACGGGCCTGAACCGCTATTTTTACTAAGTATGAAAATTCTTTACTGAATGCAAGTGGAATCAACGTTAACGAAAAACATTTGGCGAATTAGTTTTGCCCACATTGGAGTGTGCTGACGACCACTGGATTGAATTAAGTTTCCACATAATGTACAGTAATGAACATCTTATTTCTTTGATGTAAACTTTCATCTAATGTTGGTTGAAGTATGAATAATTCTTAAAGAAGTTAATTAGACCAAAGGGAAATTTCTCACTGAGGAAGGGAATAAATGAAACTGCGGCATGTGTAGGTAGGTGTGCATGGGAACGGGCCGCCCATCGCAACGGAAACTAATTAACAACTGAACGTTACAATAACATACTGTCTTGTGAGGAGAGTGAAGCAATCCCTGAAACAACACAATCCATTTACATACATTATTATTGTTATTATTATTAGCCTATCATCATTATAATCAGGTTACCAAATTTCGCCGATATTAAAAGCCTTCTCCTCATTAACAACAAGAATAATGTTATTGTGGGAGGTATTCCTGCCTATATTGTACGCAATAATAATAATGATGATGATGATAATAATAATATAGCTATAATAATAATAATAATAGCGTTTGTGTTGGTGGAATAGATATGAATTTTAAAATAAACAATAACGTTCAAATGAAAATAATGAACAAATATTATTATTGTTGTTATTATTATCATCGTTATTATTATTATTATTATTATTATACCCGCACGAGCTTCTTTTGACGGGTACCAAGTAAACTAACATTTAGCTAAGTAACTAAATTCGTTCTTATATAATCGTGTGAGTTATTGTCACATGATAAATGCTATTTGCGAGATGTTTGGAAATATATGCATATTTCACTGAATGCACTGGCAATCAATGATGTTTGTATATTATGGTTCATTGACTTATAAATTATAGCTATAGAGCAGCCGTAGAAGTTCGAAATGGAATACAACAAAATCACCTTGAAATTGAGTGTAATCAAATACTTGCACAAAATAAAGCATAGATGTTTTAACTGTAAAATAACACAAGTAAAAGTTAAGTGTTCCCTCTACAAGCCGTGGAAGCCCATAGGGTTCCAGGAGGATGAGATTAATAGGTATTTGGATAATCAGAACGTAAAATTGTTAGCCTTGCGCACCAGCCACCTTAACCCCCAGGATTGCTCCTGGTACTCATTTCTGTTAGAAGCTGAGTCAACTCCAGGGCCAATACTGCCACCAGAACGATTAGGCCAATTGAAAAAATCTTAACGACCACATCGGAGATCGAACCCGCCACCTTCCGCAACCCAGTGCCTCAACCAGCTATGCCATGAATAATGAATAATAATGAATAAACTACATTAAAGTTTAATGTAGACATTGCTAATGTAGTCGTTCATAAAGTTTCGATAAATTAATGCACAGACAACGTCTGATGTTTACATTGTTGATGACAATCGCTAACATCTATCATTGTTTCAATGGCTATAAATCAAGCTATATATTCCCTATGGGGCGTTAGTATATTAAAATCAATAAATCTAAATGAAAGAGCCTGTTACAACTTTTAACGGCAAGTTTTAATTAATTATTAGCCAAATATATTTTAAAATATAAAGTACGTAAAATCTTCCAACGGCGAGGAAATTTTTCCGATCAATACCTCATTCAAACATACTGATAGCCTATAGTGTTGGCTCAGAGAGGTAATGGAACTCAAGCACACCCCTGTTAAGCATGGTTATATATCAATAATAATAAATTATTATAGAAGAAATGGAAATGCAGTAACTAGTTTAAACTTTTAATATTAAAAAATGAGGTTACTTTCAATGACACAGTTACGAACCAAAATTAGTTAGTAATTGGGAGTCATCCCGATTCATCTACGGTTTTATATCGTAGGCTTATTGCATAACTCTTCTGCTAAGTCAGATGTTTTCAGTGTTAAAACATTTTTCAACGTTGCTACAAGCATACATTATCCTACTCGTTGTTTCCAAAAATGAAACACAATACAATTATCTTATTTTTAATACGCCTGAAAATAATAACCTTTACTCACGATGTCATTGAAGACAATGACTTGCATAAGATGGCTTGAATCCATTTCAGCCCTGATTTTGGCATATGGCAACAGTTTCGGACAAACTATTACACGAATATTTCTGTGAAGCACGTTACCTTCTAAACATGGGCCAATTTTAGCTTAATTACCTTACATTGTCACTAAACTTTAGTATACGATAACATTTAGGAATTGATGCTAATTTGTGAAGTATTTTGAAATTTTTCATTATTTGTAATAACTAAGAACGTATTTGTTTAGTCTTTCATCTGTTTTTTTTATTTCTTTATTTTAGTCATTTGTATTATATATTATCTAAGTTCTTTATGTTTGTATTATTGTCTTTATATTTAAGTTACGTTTCTTGTATTCAGGTAAATCATTTCTTGTTTTTTATTTATTTTTTATATTATTATGTATTTCATGTTTTTCCCCTGGCTGAGTGGTAGAGAAGGCCTTATGGCCTTAACTCCGCCAGGTTAAATAAATAAATAAATAAATAAAATGAACAGAATATAATTATGAATGACAGTTGCATGAATTGTTCATATTTAATTTTACAGTCTTAATTATTTCACAACATATTTTATTAAAAGAATGAGAGTCAAATAATGGTAACAGAATCGCTTTTATCGGGAATGTTTGGCTATTACAAGACAAAAAGTTATTTTTTATTTATTAGTTTTATATTATTACTTTCCTATGTTGTCGTAAGTGTCCCCAAAAATGTGTGTTTGGTGTTAGATCACATCATATTGAATAATATACCGAATTTGGTTAATGCATGAACGTGCAAGTCTTTAATGGCTTCTGGTTACGCAAAGTGAAGAACTAATTGAGAAGGAATCAAGGATCGCTGTACTGTTCTCATGCATTGAACCGCAACCCTTAAGAACTCCACAAGTATCGAAGAATCTAACCTCAAATCCTGTGTCTCAGATTCAATCAATTATTCAGTCTGGGAAATGGCTGCCCGGTTTGACATCTGTAGGCACTTGGCACAATTACCCGACTCTCTCCATGTTTGCTAAACGATTGGCGTTAGTCTCTCAAACTGTTATTCCTACAAGCCACGGAAACATTTTCACACTCACAAACCCTCTTCAGAATTTAATATTTTCAACGCGTCACCCGGCTATGTTGTCAAATATGACAATGATAACATTCTGTTTATCAGTCACAGCTTCAGTCCTACCGAATTCATCCGACTTATCAGAAATTGTTTGGACAGATTCTAATTGTAATTGTTCATTCAAACGATCCAAGAATCGGAAGAGTTCTACGGGTGGAAAGGAAAGGTAAAATTGTTGGTAACGTAGACTAGGAAGACGTCCCCCACCGGTGAGAGGGAGAGTGAGTGGAAGGGAAGTCTACCATTACATTGCATCGCACGGTACCAAGAGCTCATGCGCGTTCAAACGACTGATTAACTGGCCAGCTCTCTATTTAGGAGTATACATACATCTGCATCAGTAAGAAAGCAATATGGCTGAAAGCAAGACGGTATAAAGTGGTCGACAAACACGTATCCACACCGACACAAAAACACATATTTAAAAAAGAAAAGGAAGAAAAATAAATAATTGGAGAACGAAAAGCAAAATAAAGAAAAGGAAAGACAGAAGAAAGGAATGAAAGCAAATATAATAATTGCAAGTTCTGGAATAAAAAATCTGATGTGAAGCATATTATAACTTCCTCTGCCCAAATAAACGTTTTTCTCTTAGTATAACATATTATGACATTCTTTTAATGCAAATTGTTTGTAAAAATGAATTGAATGTTTTAGCACTTAATATAAGCACCTCTTGTACAAAATTTAAACCGTTTGAACCTTTTCGAGAAAATCGCGAAAACAAAGTTTTCTCGTGTAAAGTGGCATTAAAAGTAAGAGGAAGTCGCCGTCAATCTTCGTGTCACATCCCGAGAAGGTAACTTACCCAAATACAAAATTTGTTTTCATACGATTTTTAGTTCTGGAGCTCTGGCTGTTCACAAACATACACAAGCATGTTTCTGAAAACAGTACCTTAAAACGTGTACTTATGTTAAAATTCAACTTCGAATTTCTAGGTCGAGCACAGTATTTCGTCTACCTATAGTAAGTACCTATGGTAAGGACAGAGGAAGTAATAAATAAAAGGAATGAACGAAGGATAGAAAGACAAACGAACATAAAGAATGTAACAGGCAATTGAATGTACTATGTTTATGCATTACGTAGCATATAACAGTTGAACTATTATAAATTAAGGAGGAAAAGACTAGAACCTAGGGAGGGGTGGTGACAGACTTTTAGCATTGGGGTGGGCTATACTTTACTATACTGAACACCTAATTGTAAACTGAGATGATACTAATACACTCTGAGGAGTCATCCGGACATGTAAAAACCATGCATAAATCTCCATATTCCATTGGTCAATAGCGTGTTTATTGAGTTTTTCCCTCCAGCTTGTGGCTCCGGAACAATTTGGTCATCCCCCAAAGCCGAGTCGGAAACGTAGGGACAGATCTGGTAGTCTACATGGGAAGGTCAGAAGATTTTTTCACATTCAGTAAAATTCCATCAGCAATATGCAGCGTTTCAAACGGAGCTACTGGGTATACGAATGGCATAAAAATGGATAAAAGAGAAATAAAATAAAGAAAATATAAAAATAATCAAATCAACCAATCCCATCGTTACCCAAATCAGAACAGATCTTCAAGACATACAGAGCAATAGCCAAGTCATTTTCTACTGGATCCGAAGACACACAGGTCACTATGAGAACGAATGGGCTGACTTTCACGCAAAAACAGACTCAAAGTCACAAACAATAATAGCATATGACAGACTAACTCTGGCACTCTACAACTCTACGAAAACTCCAACAATATTACATAAAACATCTGGAATGCGCTATATATACCGTCACATAAAGCTTTCCACACAAAATTAATTTTCTCGAACGTCCATACCAGACAGAGACCAGTTATAAATTGAACGCTCATATTCACACAGTTGATTACAAACCATGCAATACCTGCATAAAATTGGGGGGAAAAAAACCATCACCGAAGCGGCCATGCTCAGAAGACAACCAAACAGCTTTACATCTCCTAGTCCACTGCAAAGTTCAAGATACAAAAAAGACCACTTTATTTGAGGGACTCTAACATATTTTCTCCGAGAAGTGATATCATCTCCACAATCAAGTCTGTAATATATGAAACCTACAAAACCCTACCTAAAATCTTAAGGAAAACGGAATAGCCTATTTTTACAATGTTAAATACAATGTACCAATTCTCAGGAACTACTGAATGTAGGCACTTGATCATGTTAAAATATCTAGATACGTACCCTGTGTGAGTACTGAAAAAAGGATTTTTCGTAAACGTTCCTACTTATTGATCTTTTTCTTTATGATAATTTTATCAACATTTTAAAATCCTATGTGACCTGTTAATAGTCCATACATTAGCGAGTCAAAAAATGCTTTTTCAGTGTATGTAAGACATCTGAATAAAAAAATTCTAAAAATTTTAAGATTGTAGGTTAAGAAGAAGCTGAGAAAATATACCTTTTATATAGAAAAGGTAAACTTATGAGAAACAAGCTTCAAATTAAAACATCCCTGTGCCATAGTCTGGATCTTCTCATAATAATAAAAAATAGCATGGGTGGATTTAAGGTACAATTATGTGAGATACATAAATTTAAAGAGGAAAGTCCCGAGAATAAAATGCAATGTTCATCCAAAAACCAATTTCATTACCCCTTCAAATGTTTATTTTGTTTTCCCTGGTACACTAACACAACCAGTGTGTATTACACTAAATCAAATTACTTAATTATAGACCAAATACCCTGTGATATGTCCTCAAGGAAAAACGCAGGTTGTAAATAATGTCCTAAATTTAAAAAATAAAACGAGTCACACGCACCAGCTAAATGTCCGACCAGTTGCTCAACACCACATGAGTCAAGTGGATATGGAATCTGCCAAATGAATGAAGTTATCACCAAATGGGCGACTCTTATATGAAATGATTATGAATGGGACGAAAGCAAAAACGAAGGAATGGGAGATGGAAAATGACGGTTGAATAAAATTCGCGAAAATAAATCGTTCGTTAAGAATTACACTTTATTCCCGATTTTTTTAAATATAGGCGGTCATAGCCCAATTTTCCTGATTAATTTATCTTTCTTACCGTTTTGTTTTCTTCGTTTACCTATTTTCTTTATTATACAGAAACACCCATGTCCGAGGCGGACTCGAACCCACAGCCGTCATCACCAAGGCTCCAAGGCATCTTAAAGTAGCCTTAGCTACCATGGCTAAGAAGACCTGCCCTAATCAACAAGACCGCGCCGGGATTAATAAAACTATTTTAAACAGAAGTTCTGCTATAAAAGTGTTCTGCAAACACATAAAGCACCTGTTGCCAATAACAGTTAAAATGTACGCCAGAATTGACTTCTAAAACATAAAAATTATTTTTTATGGAAAAATCATTTTATTTCCCTTTCCTTTAAACTAAATATTTGTAGCCTACACGTAAGGGAGAGAAATGACCCATGGAAAGAGTTTAAGCATTATTCAGAAACTTCGGAAGCACTAGCTGTCAATATCTTCATAGTTAAGCGTCCTAAGGTTAGGTTCAGTTGAATGCCCGACTTTCTCATTCGGAAAGAAAGTATCGCATAGCCACGATAACAGTAAACTTACATAACTGCAAGGTCTTAATACTGTATAATTAAATAATTGGTAGTGATAAGGTTCAATTTATTATGCTTTACTCATATAGTAGACTTAAAAAGTAGGGTAAGGCATTTAATGACCAAAAGTAGTGAAAAAATAAAAATGAAAAATGTATTCATGTCCTATTATTATTAAAAAGGACAAAAATTGTTTTTAAAAATGGCCAATAAATTATCTATTATACCTTAAATGTAGTCTTTTAAAGTATTTAGTTGATTTTAGACAGCAATTTAATGAATTTCAGTGCATTATGCTTAAATTTACAATATAAAATACCCTTTATTTTGTTACTAACAAACTAAGTAAATTAATGATACTTGGACAGTCTTTGTGGGGAAAAAACTATCATATCATAACTGCAAAATACCCCTAGCAAATATGTGCCATATAAAATGAAATAAAAAATATTTAATGCACAATACACATTTTTTTTAAATAGTGTAGCAGATTATGCAGTAAGTATGTTTCTTACCTGTGGATGTTATTCCCTTCTAAAGATATAATAAATAAGCATTAAAACATAAAATGAAATATTCAAATTATAACATAATGACCTAAAATACTAGACAAATTGTCAGTCTCTTGAAATTGACAAAAAAATTCAAAATAATGCCAAAACAAATCCACATTATTTAATTAGTTAATACATTATACACATTTGTACATAATCGATCTATCTTTCAACCTCCATATAAAAAAGATGCAAAATCATCAAATGCCTTGCCCTACTTATCATTATAGCGTATTTAGAATTAACATAGTTTTAAGTGAGTCATGCTTAAAATACATATTCTTTACCTATTTTCGATGAGAGAATTGCTGGTCTTCTGGTGTTAAGTAGCCTCGGTCTGCACCAAGACCGCTCTTCACCTCTAAAAAGAGGCCCCTATCTACGCTCATTTCTAGTACTACTTTCGTTAATACCTTGAGGTGTCCAGCAGTATTAGGAATGGAGCATACACGGACCACACTTCAAAATCCCATGCCAAAGCACAGAATTATGAAGAGAAGGTCTGAATGTTAATGTTGTCTTCCTCAGCCTTATTCTTGATATAGAAAAGTTTTTTCTTGATGTCACAAACACTAAATAAAAACACAAACACTATCTTCTAGTCTTCTTGTTTCTTGATATAGGAGAGTTTGTACACACGTCACTATTATACACCGATAAAGACCGATAAACACCGGAAAAGTAAAACTCGACATCAATGCTCCATGAGGGCTTCAACAATTTATCTGCAATGAGAGAAACATGTATATACCAACTGTATATTCAAAACAAACGAGATAAAACTGTGAACAATAGATAACTATTAAACCCATGAGAAAGTTTCGCCCCCCGGAAATAATGATTTGATATTTTATTGTGGTATTGAAATTAAGTATCTAATGAAATGTATACACAAAATAGCAAAGATTGTTTTTAATACTTACATTTATAAATTTTAGGGTAAGGCATTTAAGGGTGAATAAATGCAGAGTAAAAATGACAAGAATTTTTTAAAAATACCTATAAATAATTCATTATTGCCAAAATTATATATTTCATTAAATAATGTGTTGATTATAAAGAGCAATTTAATGGATGACAGTGTACTACAATTAAATTTACAATAAAAAACAGTTCTTATTTTGTTACTAAATAAGTACGGTAAGTAAATTAATACTAGTTGTACACCCTTTGCAAAGAAAAATTCTGAACTGGTATGCCCATCAAATTGTCCCTGGCAAATACTCAACTCTTACACACAAATTAATGACACAGTACAAGTCCTTCTGATATACCTGGAAATGAGTAATAATGGACATGTTCGGATGAGTTCATTATGCACATTCCTTTAAAATAGGATATGGTATGGTAAGGTGCATCTTCATTCTTATGTACATATTAAATATATTATCCAGAAACGAATCCAGCGCAAGGGCCTATACGGCCGCTCGTGCTTTTACTATGCACAAGATAAAGAAAGAGAAATTTAACGCTAATAATACAATACAATATAATACGTTAAGTTATAATAGAACAATGAAGAAATAAAAAAGTAATAATAATAGAAGAGATATGGCAATAATAATGCAATATAATATAGAACAATACATAGACAAAGATAGAAGGTGTAGATAGTTAAGAAAGACAATAGACTATAACCCAAAAACATGTAGTGTATAGAGTTTTTCAAAATTGTATAGTATTTTCAGTAGTATTACTTTTTAGTTTATAATTACTGTCTACTCTTCATGTATCATATTATGTTTTTCATTAGTCTATAAATGCATTATGCTAAATTAGTATGAAAAACCTAACTCGTCAGGATTAGCTCATAGACAAACCATATCCAATTTTAAATTTCTGAAAGTATAGTTTCGCCTCACCAACGCCAAGTTAAATAGGTGATATTCAGAGCATAGTGTCTCCTTGCAACTAAAATGAATCGTTATGAAATAGTACCATTAGTAGAGTTTGCCACTGAGAAGTGTTATAATAGGCCTGTACATTCTCTCCTTTTCGCTTGAATTTTTTCATGATTTTCTGACTTAAGTTTGTCCTCCGAACTCAACCTGCGATCAGCCTTTGATAATGAGACTTATTTATTTATTTATTTACTAGTCAAGGAATCCCCCAAATTTGCTTTCCACGCTTCCATAGACGGAATTTTGATAGCTACTTTCACATAAACTCGGATTCTACTCCACTGTAGTTCATAGAAATGGAACCCTCTTTGATGACACAATGCTACTTTATACAATCTCAACTCTTTTCTATGAAAATCGTCAACAAACATTTTCCATTTTTCATGGCATGTAATCCAGTAGTAGCAGCAGCAGTAGCGCCGTGTGCGGATGAATGCGGAACTAATAATCTGACCCGTATTGTTAAAGCCTCCCCCTCAGAACATGTATACCGAAACATGCAGCCCACAACACAATCCCAGTGGTATCGAAAACAACTCTTGTACACTCCATCCCAAAAGTGGGTCTGCATCGAGTATCGGGAGTGACAGAGACAGGGATGTATTGATGATATATATAACATTTTAACTTAGATAAAAAAAAAAAGAATAGAAGGAAGCGACGAAAAAAAACAAATATGTGTATGAGAAATAATGAAGGAAGAAAGAGTTAAAAAAGAAAGGAAGAAAAAAAGAAAGAAAAAGAAAAGAAAGCAAGACAGAAAATAAAGGAAAGAAAAAGGGCAGCAGGAAGGAAGAAATAAAAAGTATGAACTAAAAATAATATTTAAAGAATAAATGTAAGAATACAAAGTAAAATAATAAGAAATTCCTAGTAAGGGAATAAAGAGATTAAGTCAGAAAATCATGAAAAAAATTCAAGCGAAAAGGAGAGAATGTACAGGCCTATTATAACACTTCTCAGTGGCAAACTCTACTAATGATACTATTTCATAACGATTCATTTTAGTTGCAAGGAGACACTATGCTCTGAATATCACCTATTTAACTTGGCGTTGGTGAGGCGAAACTATACTTTCAGAAATTTAAAATTGGATATGGTTTATGGAGGCGATAACCCCAGTTTGAAGTATTCCATCATTATTTCAATTGGTTTCCTTTAGTCCATCGCTGTGGCTCAGGGGATGCGTTCGGTCCTTTCACGCAGCAGCCCCGGGTTCGACTGCTGGTTGGAACAAGTTGCCTCGGTGGGGGTTTTCCTCCCCTGTAAGACGAATGTCGCGTATCTCTATGCCCTTGTGGTCCTGGATCTCATCTGGACGTCAATATTATCTTCAACCCATCCGCGTTTTGTTCAGAATGACAGAGCGAATGGTATGTCTCGTCGTATGTGTTCGTGTTTTCTCGGAGGTGGCCCTGTCATTGGGCTGATGACTCGTCTGGGGAGGCTCTCCACGTACTTGTCTGGTACAAAAGTACATCTGTGGTCCAAAGACCCTCTTATGTAAGAACCAAGCGGCTGGACCACATAAATGTCCATATAACGGGAGAGGTTAAACTAAAAGAATGAAGGTTTTCTTTAGTTAATCTAAACTTGATCTTATTAAAATTAATCATATTGCCATACTCATTGGAGCTAACATTTTACGAGCTTGGGTTCGAAACCCTAGTTTTTTACGCTCCTAAAATCATCCTCCTATCTGGATTTGAATCTGCAAGGTCAATACTTGCTATTTTATACTGTTTTTAAAAATACTTTCATAATTCAGTAAGCGTGTTCTGGACATAGCTCCTTATTACACTAGTTGGTAAAGCCCTTGGAATTGAACAGATTATTCGTGATGAAGGTAGTCGCGAGCCACTACTCCACACCACTGCCCTACATACTCAAACGAAATGGTTACTGGGACAGATCACATCTTGAATTCCAAATTGTTTCCGATGGAGGTCAGGCGTCGTGTGTCATATGTTCCGAGGCAGATCGACTTCAAATTACTGCGTCACATGACGGCATGTTCAGGGCTGTCCAAGGGTGGCAATTCTGGTGGCAATCGATTTAGGATCACCCTGAAACTTCTTTTAACGAGTTTACTTCTTAGTGGAGATAGATAGAAAAAATGGAAGAACATCAAGCAAGTATGGCCCGATAGGCACTGGAAACCATATTTCCCCAGATATCAATCCTGCATTAATATGAAGCCACCGAAACAAACGCGGCTAGGAGATTCATTAATCCATGATCCCGGCGTCACGTCCGATTCTCCAGTCCTGCTGCGAACGGCACAACTTATGGCTTAGGAAATTGTATTATATAATATTATTGTTTTAATTATCAACTATATCTGTTAACAAATGTTAACGTGCGATACCAAATCATAATTCTTATGAATTTATATGCATTTTTCATTTGTATGCATAGTCAAACAGCCGTTGGTACAGCCTTAACTCGCGGGTCTTAATTTTAATCCCTTGATTCTAATCTGTAGACTATGATAGACTGTAGACTGTAGTATGTATGTAGCACGCAGCCTTTAGTATCAGAAACACATGTATTTGTTTGTCTCTCTCTCTGACAGTCAGTCTGTCTGTCCTTCTCTTTGTGTGTATGTCTGTGGCGCATTGCTAAAGTTGGAATTTTTTTCTAAGGGGAACCCATAAATTTATACGCACTATACGCATTAGCTTGGAGAGCGGTGTTTAGAGCGCTCAGCGCTCCGCTACGCAATGCAACTAACCTCGGCACATACGCATCGAATCTAGGCAACCGCGCAGGCAAGGTAACTGTCGAGACAAGAACAGGAGACACATGGCCCTAATAATGGTATTTATTTTAAAAGTGTTGCCTAAATATACGCCGATTTCATAAGTAACTTACTTTCTTCCTTCCTGCGTTTATGCCGGAGCTATGAAGAGAACATTTGCCGGAGCGCCGTTCCGGTTCGTTCCGGCTCAACTTCAGCACTGCCTGTGCGTGTGTGAACAAAATATCTCGGGAACAAAAAAACGTAACAAACAAAAATTATATTTGAGTTAGATATTTTCTGGGGATACAAACGTTCATGCAGTTAGCTCTATCACTTGAATAGATTTAGCGTGAAAGAATAAGACAGGCTCACAGAAGCCACTATATTTTAATTCATTAATATAGATTATCTGATAACATAATCAGATATGTCGCTATGGGGGTAGGGGGCGCCACCCCCAATAATTTAAAAATCAAAAAAGTTGGGAAATTTTAGGGTTTCCACAGAAAAGTTGAGATATTTTAGTTTCACGGAAATAATTAAAACATTCCAACTTTAGCCATTGCAGTAACCCACACAAAATTAGCATTGTTCTTTTATAATGTTGGGACATGAAAAGAACATTTATATTGTTAAGTGAACATCTCTAATGCAAAAGTGTACGGCAAATCAATAACATATTCCTGTAATAATAATGCATCGAATTTTTAATTCCGGCTAGAATTTCTGGGAATTTGAGTTTCAACGCTTGTTATTGTGGTAACACTGACTTCCCATATGGCCGTATCGTACTCCCCTTTCTCACCCTAGTCGTCTGCTTAGTTTACTTCCTCGCGCGTCGCGTACACTTGTTCATGGAAGTGTTATGAATTTATGATAAAGTTTAGTTTTATCTAGGTATATAAGCATTCACGAACCACAGATTATTGCCTCTGTTGGACATTACATGAGAATGTAATAGGAGAGAGGTTCCATCTGGAGCTGTGAATTCAACTCTGGCTTAGCTCAGTTGGTAGAGCATTGGTGCGAATACCCAAAGGTCCTGGGTTCAAGTCCCAGTTTCGGAGGAATTTTTCTCCTATAATATTCTTAGTTTTATCTGTTATCAAGAATACATCTTACATTAGTTTATGTCTGTATGGAACATGTAAGCAAAAAACAAGCGATTTAACTCAAAATTAACATATTGAATGAAATTTTGACTTTTACTAGGTAAAAAGCGTCTATAACAACACAGATCTTTGAAAAGTAAAATTTATAATTTTAATTTGGTAATCCATAAATAACTACTGCTTCATTTAATAATTTTTTTAACTGATTTTGACTGGAGATGCAATGAAATACAGGCATATACTGTACAATGCTGCGAACTGTTAAAAATGCCGTTAGAACGTTGGAATCTTGAAACCGATTAGCCTAGCTGATCCACGCTAATATAGCCTAAACTAATCCTATAAACTTTATCCTTTAATTCCACTAACATTCAACGACTAGACAATTTGAGTTTGTTATTTATTCATTTATAGACGTTTTGAGCATTATAGGTTTAGGTTATGTTATGTATTTACCTGGTTAATTTTTTCAAGATCTACTTTTATAGACTTTTAAGTTTTATATCCTTAGTTTAGATTATCTTCATTTACTCCGCTAATTACATTTCTTTATTCAAGTGAGAAGTCAACACTCAAGAAAAAATATATTTTAGGGCGTTTTGAGTTTTATAATTTTAGGTTATACTAATGTATTCACCTAGTTACATTTTATGAATATACATTGTACCTTTTTATTGTTTACATGATAAACAGTGTGACTCATTAAAAATATATGGTGTTTTATACTCCCATTTTGTAAACATTCAGTATTGCAATGAACTGTTTGACATTTTTTTAAAGAAAATACTCTTTAAGTAATGAAATGAAGCACTGCCATGTTCAAAATTCTACTTAGAGAAGTAAATTGTTCAAAAATTCATGGGGGCGGGTCCCTGGACTTCCCTCCATAAGCTTGGAAATCTGGTCAAAAATTATTGGGAAATTTTAGATCCACTGAATACCAAGTTTCTTATTCTTTTTCTTTATTATTATTATTCATTCAGAGAATGTTCAATTATAATAATAATTCATTTAGAATTATGAATACGTCAAGAAAGAGCACAAAAATAATTTTTTAATTTTTTATAAAACAATAGTAGTGTGATTATAATATACTGAAAGGTACTCACTGCGTATCCGCATATCGCGCGAGGACATCAATGAACTTTTCAAAACGTATATTACGTGGTACTATTTTTATAGTAGTGCCTACCATATCGCAATGGTAATTGAATTTAATCTGGAAAGTTAAAATAATCGACAGCTATAAGTTTCAAATCTATTATTATTTGTTCATGTTTGCCCACTACTTTAATGCATTGGGAAGTTATACGAATGGCGTTGTAAAAAATGCCTTCCGTTATAAATAAGGTTAGCAACTTATTCGTTTATTGTTAGCGATTGTTGCTTTCATTTACTTATACAGTAGAGCGACGTTATCAAGATTCATTGAAGATTAATATGAAAATTGATGAAAATAATGAATATTTTGGAGAAACTCCACCAGACGTCGTTGAAGCACTGACTAGTATAAGAAATAATTTACTGTCTGCGAAATTTAAAAAACGGTATGAAATGGAACGTTTTTTATCCACAGCTTGGAGGAAAAAAATATTAGAATAATTAATGAGGCATGTGATGTTGACGAAGAAAATATAATTTGTCACTATTTTCTAGAAAACAGCTCTAAGGATTTTTCCTTAAAATTTTTATTGAATTTTATTGAATTTATTAAAAGCTAAAACTTTTAATTCAGTTTGGTTGTACAAACTATCTGGAGGGTAGTTATACGCTGCCCATTTGTCAATTAACTCACATTTTTCGTATTCCCTGGTATAGGCGTAACGAGGGGGGGTTTGGGGGTTTGAACCCCCCCCCATTGATTAAAAAAGGGAAAATAGTACTATTTATTTCATTATTGTGATATATCACCTTTTTTAAAAATCTGCTTATAAATTACTTAATATGAGTTTAAAGCGTGGGAAGATTAAAACTCGTTATTGTGCACCTTAATTTTTTTAATTTTCCGGGGGGAGGACCCCAGAACTCCCTCTGCTGAATGAGGCTTAGACAATTGAATGCGCAATCTCAAAAAAGCTACCACTTAAGCTATGACGTAATACAAAGTGTGAGTGTTTCATATTTTTTTTGTATGGCGAATGTGTTATGTTATTTTAGGGTAATACATAGAGAAGGGACAATGCACGCTTCAAAAACCTTTAGTCTGGCATGAATAAATTTTTGCTTACATAATCTGAATTATTGCCGTATAAAAAAGACGAGAGTCAGATATAAGCTACGAACCGCACTCCTTTACATTTCTGTTGGCAAAACTAGACAAACAAAAAACAAACTTCTGTCATGTTAGCGAGAAACTGACAAATCCAGTTTTTGTGGCGCTCTACAATGCTATGAACTCGGGAGTTCGACACAGAACGTGATTTTTAAGCTTGGGGATGATTTCACACCCGAGTTGTAGGGAAGCGAAGTAGATCTCTCAATTCGCCTCCCCCTCTGCACTCAGTTAGTACAGGCGGGGCCGGAAGTTCCTACCCTCTGTTCAGATTAAAAGGAAACAAGCTGTAGTGTCAGCTATTTGCATGAGCCGGCTCCTGCACACGATAAGGAAAACCTAATCTCGTCATTTTGGGCAAATGTGTGACCCTACAGGCAATCGGAACATAATGTGCAAGCTTCGAATGTTTATACAAGAAACGGTTAGGTTCGCTAAGCATATTCTACAGGAAGAGGTGGGTAAGTGTATCACGCGAAGACAATAAGCGATGACAACAATAATGCATTAAGATATAATCAGGTAGACATGAAAAGTGAACACGTTCCACATTAATTTTATAACGAAGGCATGTTCAAATAAATTATCCCCAATATATAAAAAAAACCTCCGTGGCGCTAATCCCTGAAGGGATAAGGCCTACCATCCGACCGCTGCGTCATCTGCCATAGGCAGACGGCAGGATTGGGGGCATATGGTCAAGCATGTCGACACCCACTGCCGTTAATGGTGGTTTCCATGACCGGAGCCGCTACTTCTCTATCAAGTAGCTCCTCAATTTGAATCACGAGGCTAGGTGCACCCCTACCAGACCTCCCTACCTCATAAAAATCCGAGGAGGTACCGGGGATTGAACCGGGCCGACGGATCTGTAGTCAACGACGCTAAAGGTGACGCGACGATTTTAGAACAAATGAGAAATCTGTTTTTGGACTGGAGATATAGCCTATGGCTCAGGTAATCCGGGGGTGGAAGGCGAGGCCAACAAAACAAACAAACAAAAAATACGACAATGACTGTTAGCACGTGCTTCCATTTTTTTTCTTTACAAAATATCTACAGAATGTTATTGTTTTAGCTAATGTTCCGGTTGCCCCGGAAAATGTAATTGCCTTTTTCGTAAAACTTATAAATGCATTCAATATAAGACGAGCTTTTTCAAAAGCTTGAGTAATATACAAGTATCAATTCCTCAGATATATCTGAGTGATCCTTTCGGATTTGTTAGCACAGAAAGTTCTGCCATCTTCCTAACATAATTATGCAACTTCCTTTTCTATTGCATTAGTGATATCTATTAGAAGAACGGATCCTTTAAATGCTTATAAAATCAACAATTCTGCTAATTCCTTACAAGATCAAGAGTAACAAATTATTTTATTTAAATGGAGGCTCCGTCTTGAGGTATTCTAAACCTTAGCTTATAATTGCCGGTTACTTTTCCACTGAATCAATCTGCCTACCTATTTTTGTACGTAAAGATACCACATATCTATCTCTTCATTGTAATGGTACACCTCGGGCAATTCAAACGACATGTAGTAAAATATCCTGTCATTGTCTGACTTAGTAATAAATATGTAGGATATTTGATTAAGCCTACATTTATTATTGCTACTATGCACAGTATAAATTTCTTTTGTTCTCTTTATCATCAAAGCCACGCTTATCAATGATAAACCATTCAAGGACGTTAGACTCAATGCATACGGTTGTTCTCCACCATTGCAAGATTAATCTTCATGTAAGTTATCGCGTCAGGAAAAAATTTGTGGAACTACGGTTCTAAAATGTTCTTTGAATAATCGTGCTGATTAAATCAGCTACGTGTGTCCTCTTCAGAGTTGATTCGTGATTTCGTCTATCCATAAATCTTTGCGTGTCAACACAAGGATTCTTGTATTTGTTTCCATTTTCATGTCATTTATTTGTTTGGTTCTATCCGTTGTCATTTAATGAATTACGTAAACTGACACA
Source organism: Ectobius pallidus (assembly GCA_964059195.1). Classification (NCBI taxonomy): domain Eukaryota; kingdom Metazoa; phylum Arthropoda; class Insecta; order Blattodea; family Ectobiidae; genus Ectobius; species Ectobius pallidus. The sequence continues at coordinate 76,762,147 of CAXKWD010000010.1, read as the reverse complement.
AATAATACAAATAAAATATCGATTGGGAATCCTCCTGCTGAATCAGCAAATCGTGGATTTCTTAACTGGTCTTGCATGAAGAGCCATGCAGCAATACGTTGAAAATTTATGTTGTAGTTTGAAATACCAAGTATATGGAACCTGAACAACTATTAGCAACATATTTTACTTTCTCTACGTGTAATAAAATCAGGTATACTGATGTAACAAAGTACCAGTATGTTTTTTTTTTTTTGTTTAATCAGTTATGATTGCAGTTATGATACGCAAAATACAAAAAAAAGTCAAATTGGCCGGTCTCGGGATTTTAACCATAGAACTCCAGAATGTGAGGACAAAACGTTACCATCTCGGCCACCTGGCTCAGTTTAATGGTCTAGTTGGATAAACGCATGTAAAGTAATAGTGTTATTTGTCATAGCTAAATGTATTTTAATTGCCAAAGCCTTATAAGATCACAGTAAATCAATAGGCTATGTTGTCATAATAACTGATGTGCATTTCATAAATTCTTTCGAATACGTATATTACCATAAAATAGGCACTAAATTGAGCATTACTCCGAAAAAAGTCAACCGATTTTATCCAATATCAATAGACGTCTTCCCATGGACATTATAAATGTGTATACCAAGTTTCATAAAAATCCGGTAAAGCCTATCTGAGTTACCGCGTCTTTAAAATAGACACTAAATTGGGTTTTACTCCGATACCGGTCTACCGATTTGGTCCAATATTAATAGACGTCTTCCCATGTACATTATAAATGGCTATACAAAGTTTCAGGAAAATCCAATAAAGCATATCTGAGTTATCGCGACTTCTTATATATTAACGTAAAAGGCACTAAATTGGGCATTATTCCGGTACTGGCCAACCGATTTGGTCGAATATCAATAGAGGTCTTCCCTTGGACATTACAAATGCGTATACGAAGTTTCATAAAAATCCGATAAAGCGTATTTGAGTTATTGCGCCTTTAAAATAGACACTAAGTTGGGTTTTACTCCGGTACCGGTCGAAAGATTAGGTTTAAATTCAATAGGATACTTTTCATGGGTCTCATAAATGCGTATACCAAGTTTCATGGAAATCCGATACAGCGTATTTGAGCTATGGCGCCTTTCTAATATAATCTATTAAAATAGGCACTAAATTGGGCATTACTCCGGTACCGGTGAACCGATTTGGTTCAATAGCAATAGGGTTCTTCCCATGGACATTATAAATGTGTTTTCCAAGTTTCATGAAAATCCGACAAAGCGTATTTTAGTTATGGTGCGTACAGACACACGGACAGACAGACAGACGGACAGACGGACAGATATTTTTTCGTCCCCCACACAATCTCAAAAAGGACCATACTGGCACTTAATAAAGGTAGGCTGGAGGTAGAAGAACTGCCGAGTAGACGATTTTTTAATAATTTTTTTAGACGGCCTGAGTCCAAATATCACGTTTTCAGATTAATGCTTTGTGTAAGGGGTCGGGGGTGGGAATTTCAGCTTGCAAAGAAAATGTGTATTAACGCGAACTTTTACATTAGAATCTACCGGTGAGGTGACACGAATCATGTCGACTGCTTCCTATTACTCTTAACCTTGCTATCACGTTCTCTATAGGTAATACGGAGACCCTTAAGGACTCTGGTGGTTGAAGATCCAGGATTTTTAGATAGACGAATCTTGAAGGTGCTAGAGTTATCAGCCATATGTGGGTGCAATTTTAGCCGAAAAAATGCTCTTGGTATTCATTTCTGTTAGACTGATCAACCTGAGACATAGTAACTTCGTTCAGTTTTATTTCTTTATATATATACTGAATTTAGGAAAAAACAAAAATATATTTAAATTAAATAATGATGTTGAAAGGTGTAAATAAATATCATTTAAAAAGATTATTAAACTATAAATAGAAAAATAATTATTCTTTAAAAAATCATTGCTTCCGCAAGTTTATCACTAACGGAAAAAAACTATATAAAAAACTTAATTCTTTTTTAGTAAACTACACAAACTGTAAGATAAAATAAACAGTTAACTTCTTAACAAATACTTTAAAGATTATAAACTTAAACATTATATTTGGAATCATGCTTTTTTTTGTCTATATCCTACATTGTCTATGTACATGGACATATTATCGTTATCAAGTCGGTCTTTCCTTCAATCTACAAAAGTCAAAATCGGAGTGATGCAGTACTATATCTGATTTCGAAAACATTCCTTTTTTCAGTAATCTCTCCTTCGATATCCTTAATCAGTCTGCAAAAATTTGTCGGAGGTCGGCTAAAGGTGCACAATGTGATGGCGAGATATAGTTTTCGCGGATGGGTAACAGCTTCCCTACAATTATGTATTTTTATTAATTTTATTATTGTCAATATTAACATTGTACTATCATTATTATCATTAATATTGTTGTTACTGCTGTCAAATACGAGAACCACTAAACACTGACGACTGGTGAAAACCTGGGAGGAATTTTTGTCTGGTATTTCATCCTGGAAGTACCATCATACGATGACTTTATCAGTATTGAAATAAATTCACAGCGCCAAAGGATAGATTCGATAAATTCTCTCTTACAGTTACATTAATTCTCCCTTCCTATGACAACATGGCAGTGATAAATTAATATCGTCGTGAAACTGACAAAAAAGAACTCCCTAAAGCTGGATTGTGAATTCTGTATTTAAGGTAACTATGATTCATTCAGAAAAATCAGTTCTACAGCATAGATGGTTGAGTGGTATCATATTTTACCTAATCTGTAACTGCTTACACCTGTAGTACGATTTAAGTTTTAAAATACACGGTACTTCTTGTTTATTAAGCTGGTGTTCAACGCTCAAAATGTTTGGAATGTAAACTACGATTCAAAATCAAGATAACATCATGTTTTCTAATCCGTTCTAAATTCAACATTTTATTATTTACAGTAGAGTTCCGCTAATCCGGATTCGGACACCCGGGTATCCGGACGGATTTTTTGTACTGAAAATCTTTTTTTTTAATCATAAAGTTATTTTGTTTCGTTAATACTACAACAATTCGTAAGTTAAAAACTTAGGTCTACGTATATAGTGGTATTAAAACTAAAATTCAGTTGTTGGAAAAATTTATATTTATGAAAAAATCATTAATTCTTATGTTTTACTTATCTAAAATCGTATTACAGTTACAGTACGTGCATTTTAAGGCAAATTCCCATCAATCCGGACTCTCGGTGATCCGGATTAGAGGGACTCTACTGCACCGCAATTTATCTAAACGAACCCCATTACTAGAAACTACGAACAAACTGTTTAAGAAAACAAATTCTGATAGTTTCAAGCTGTTTGTATAAGTTCAAATTTTCTTCAAATTCAAGACTTCAAAGTTCTTTAAAAATGAGGGCATAAGGTGGTAATATTTAGCTTTTAATAATTTCCCTCATTGGAAAAAAAAAATGAAATTCATTAATATCCAAAAGATCTGACATGTTTTATCAAGTTTTGTTGTATAATTTCTTTCAAGACTCCCATGAAAGTCATGAATGCAGGTTGTGTTAATGAGAGTAAACTTTAATCCGTGAAAGGCTTGTCAAGACTTTGGTGGAAATGATCAATGAAGTTGAGCCAATTGTTCACAAAAACAAAAGAGAAATTAGTCTATATATCATCTAAGAATTAATTAATGATTTATGTGCCTTAATTTCTCTAGAATTTTCTTTACAAAACGAAGCATAGACATAGACATAAATAATTATCTCAAGTACTCATGGTATCTCAAGAGGCCTAGATGATGTCACATAGGTGATCACAACATTTTTTCCTGATGGCCCATTTATGGAATTTATTCTACACGCACTTAACCGTTCATGCTTTTTCTCCTTTCGTCCTCCTTTCAATTCTCTGGAGTCGGGTATGCGACTGATGGCGAATCCGACGTCGGCTATCCAAAAGAGGTTACTGGTGATGTGCGGCGAACTAGGACTTACTTCGAAGGACAGATTAGAGGGGCGCATATGGAATGTTACAGTCATTTGTGGATGGAGGGAAATTCGGTGAGGCTTGTAGGGGAATTTGTAGGTCAGAAGGCCTATAGAACGCAGATCATTCCAACCATCAATGGGCCCACATAAGAGGCCAAGTCGTCTGCTGTCGTTCCCAATTTACTTCTCGCTCCAAAGAGGTATCGAAAAGACTGTTGTGCAGGAAGCTTTTTCTAGCTTCATCTTGAGTTCTTTATTAAAAATTCACGTAAGTTTGTTTTATTCTATTAAAGGGAAATATAACTGATTTCTTGGATGAAAACTGTGATTTTCTTTCTATTGTTGTATTTTATTCTCTGGATTTTCCTCTGTAATAAGATGTATCATAAAAATATTGTACTTTAATTCTATCTTTGTGAGAAGATCCAGACAATAGATCACGAATGTTTTAACTATGAAGTTCAATTGTTATTTTTGTTTTATTAAAGTTGATATTTTTATTAAGTGCCAGAATGGTACTTTATAAGATTGTGTGAGGGACGGTAAAATGTCTGTCCGTCTGTCTGTCCTTCTGTCTGTCCGTCCGTCCGTGTGTCTGTACGCGCGATAATTCAAATATCCTACGCTTTATCGGATTTTCATGAAACTTGATATACGCATTTATAACGTTAATGGAAAGGAGCCTATTGATATTGGACCAAACATGTTGATTGGTACCACCTATTTTGTGGTAATACAGTATATTAGAAAAAATTAATCAAATACAAATCAGTTATCATCACAACATATTGCTTTAGAGTGTTCATATACGGCTTTGGAAGTTGCAATACAGTTACCTATGACTAATAAATAATAATGCATATGCTTATCAAAATAGACCGTTAAACTGAGCGAGGTGGCCGAGATGGTAACGTCTAGGACTCGCATTCTGGAGGTCTCTAGTTCAAATCCCGTATCCGGCCAATTTGACTTTTTTATTATTATTATTATTATTATGTGATAGTGCGATTTTCAAGACATCACAAATCTGTATAGTTCTGCTGATGCTGGACGATATTAATCTGATTTTTTAAAACTAAACTTTCATTTTTTCGCAAGTCCTGCTTAGGCTAATGAATCAATCTGGAGCTTAACTCGGAAATTGTTTAAAAAAACAAAAAACAAGTAAAAAACAAAAACAAAACAAAACTTAATTTTTTGGATATCATAATTGCAACTATAACTGATTAAGCAAAAAGCATTCTGGTATTATGTTATATCAGTTTACCTGATTTTATTATTATTGTATTTATCTCTGAACTTTCTTATTTAAAATGGAGTATCATACATAATTGTATTATAATACTATCCATGCTAATTTTTAGAAGATCCAAACTATTGCGCAGGGATGTTTTAAATTCCTGTACCTTTTCTCAGCTTCTGCTTAACCTACAATCATGAAATTTTCAGGATTTGTTTATTCAGATGCCTTACATTGACTGAAAAAATAATAATTCGTTTTTTATTAAATATTTACAGGTCATGAGGAACTTAAAAATGTCGAGAAAAATTTTGCATAAAGAAAAAATCATATTTCATTAAATAAGTATATTTATGAAAACCCCTTTTTCAGAACTGACAGATGATATGTATCTAGAAACTGTAAACGATCAAATGCCCGGCTTTAGTAATTTTCGAGAAAAGGTATGAATACATTGAATTTAACATTGTAAATATAGGCCATTCCGTTTTCCCTTAAATGCTTTGTCAATGCTATCCTTTGTTCGCGTTCTCGAAGTACTTGAAACTATTTACTTGTATAACAGCCTCATCTTGAATTCGTCCATCATCATCTTAGGTTTCCGTCCGACATCTTCTTTGGTTTTCGCCCGTCAACCAAAGACTTGTTCACTTTTAATCTTTTTGTGTGTGTCAAAATTAAACTGTGGCTCCAAAAGCTATGTGACTAACATGAAATTCGTTATCGGAGACACACAGATTGTGCATATTTCTAATTAATGGTAGATAGCGTACATCAGGTTGGAATGCTATCATTTCTGCCTTAATATAATACAATTAATTAACTTTTTTCTATTAGAGGAGCTTAGAAGCTAAGTTTCAACACAAATTAGACATCTTAATTAGATTACACACTGATTATTCTAAAAAATATTATTTTGGCCTTCAATAGTTCAGGACAGCGATAGCAGCCATGTCTATAATTACAGTTCCTATAGTAAAAGTAAGAGGAAGAAAATAAATTCTATACCTACAGGGACTTGAGTTATGCCCTAATCGTTGCAGCGAATGATATCGAGGAACCTTATCGTGTGCAGGAGACTCTGCTTTTCATTGTAAAGCCGGAAATTATAAGTTGTAGGGGCAGAAGAGCGCGTTCAGGAAATCCCATTACAAAGCAAGGATGGAATCTACCTTTCAATAAGTTATTATACCTGCGCTCCTTCTTCGCACTGTAATTATTCTCTCTTTTTTCAAATGACTGGCAATACAGGTTATTATTGGTATTCGCGCGCTCGATTTTCAGCAGCGCCAACATTGCAAACATTTAATTACCTGCCGTGATTTACAGAGCAGAGATAATAGAGTAATAATTATAGTAAGCTACTGCTTGCTTGCATTCGTATCGATTCTGAGCCCTGTGTGAAATATTTTCTGTTGAGAACCTGAGCCATATCTTACTCCGCTTTAACCACTACAATCGTCTTCAAGGCAAAGACTCCGTCTACGTCATGATAATTTCTATGTTTATAGCGCGCAACAAGCAATGAATAGGGTGAACAACCCAGTCAAAAACAAAAGAGAGCAAAACAGAATTATCGATAAAAAGAATAAATAAATAAATAAATAAATAAATAAATAAATAAATAAATAATAAAGAATGCTGTAGTAAGCTTCCAAAATCAGATGCCAAAATCATCGCTCTCCAAGAACACACTGTCCCATTTCAAATTTTCCTCTAGACCCTTGGCGATACCATGTCAGGCAATCTAACGCTGAAAGGGATCAATCATCTGATTAACGATTATTTCTCAGTTACTCTGGATAGCTGAGAGGTCTCAGCGTATACGGACTAGTCCACGACGATCATTTTCTCAAAATGACATTCTTTAATTGATATTTCTAAATATCCACTGCAACTGTAAGTTTACTTGTACAAATTGGTCGATGCTGTAGTTACACCAACAAGAACAAAATAACTGGTTTTGTAGACCGTTTCTATAGCAATCTTTTCAAAATTTATTAAATGTCTAATCCTAATCATTTATACAATCGAAGATTATTCTATGAAGGTAAGTCCGTTTATTTCTTTTATACCATAAGCATAATTATAACGATAATTCATTGGATCTGTGGTCAAAGTGGAATTAGTAAGTATGATACTATTATCATATCATTACGACAGTCGCCTCAATCAAATTAGGATTTTATAAGGAGTTTAATACAGGAATGTAGGACTACTTAGTTCAAATGCTTCATTCGCATTTCTGTTTTCATAATTTTCATTAATACTTATTTCCATATTTTTCAACATTTCCTATTTTTATCATAAGTAACGAGAAGACCGAGTGTTGCCGATTTTATGTTAAGTAAATCCGGATCTCCAGTTATTGTAACTATTTAGCGAATAGTTACAGAATTAAGCATCTAATCAATAATTGAAACACAAACTAATGAATCATAACGGGAGGCAATAGATATATTACAGCGATGGTCACGCTGCGAGCGGTAATGAGAAATACTTTTCGTTATGGAAATCAGCTGTTATATTTTTAGATTAAACTCTTTGCTACTAATAATAATAGATAGCCATGACCATACAAATCGAATGAGCAATTATAGAAAACATAATGCCGCCAATAACCTCTCGTAGGGATTTTGGAGTTTTCCTGACGTAACTTCAGCACGTTTCTCTAGTTGGGGCACCTCTATGACGTCGTATTATTTCATACCGATGAGGTAATGAAATGATGTCGAGGGGACGACTACTGAAAATCCCCAACTCGGCCTGGAATCGAACCCGGATCGCCGTTGTGGAAGGCAGGAAGTCTACCACAAAATCAAAACATGACCGCCTACAAATGTCAAGGTGCTTCGCAATATTTTCCTAGTATATTATAATATACTATAATACTATATTATATATACTATAGTATATACTATATACTATAATATAATATATTATAATATCGATAATTATCGATCTTATAGCTGTCACACTTCCCATCCATTGTTGGAAATAACAGCTTATAAGCAATTGAAACCCATAATTGTGATAGCATCGGACATTTCTAGTGAAAAGCAGTAGTTTTAAAAAGACTAAAGAAAGATGGGTCGGTATCACTATCCTAGCCTACTTCGTCTAGGCGTTGAATGGGTCTCACTATCAGTCAATAGTAATTTCCCGAATAAAGTCTATTAGCTGAAAGATCTAATCTAGTGATATCTTACAGGAGCTTAAGGAACTACTGTACCGCAGCGACAAAACAGGCGGTTATTTTACATTTAAAACGTAATAGTTGTAAAAAAAACTTATGAAATATGTGGACCTAGATGTAGAGAAGGAAAGCGTCAACAGAAACTCAGGCAGTAATTTGTGAAATAAACGTTTCTCTAGTAAATGACTTAATAATTAATGCCGAAAATTATTTCTGAAATTAGTGACCACATAATATTTAAGATGGACAGTTCTATTACTTCAGAAAATCATTCTTATAAATATATTTTTGCGTTGTCCGTCGTTAGCATCTAGGCTTGTTATATAAAAGACAAGTACATTCAGATGCGTTTTGGCTTGAATATTCAATCTTAAACTAAACATTTTTTATCTATCTCATTTGTTTTAACCCTTAAATTGGTAATCTATCCTGTAGGATACAGTAGTTTTATCATCAATTTGAAATAAAATGGCGGAAAATAAATTGGAATTCAGATTTAAATTCAATATAGAATTACAGAATAAAATACAACAAAATAAACTAGTGTGCCATTGTGGTAGCCGCTTTCTTACCAGTCCGGGACTGGCTTAAAAATTTTGTGAAGAATTGAATCTAGCTTATTTAAGGGTTAAGAATATTTTAAGAAAATAGAAATAGCAGTAAAACCACAAGAAGATGAATAAAAATGAATAGAATTAATTTCAAGCTTAATTAATAGAATTTAATTTCTCTAGGATTTGACCACCTCTCTTGTAAAGCAAAACGAATTAAAAATACACAGACCTTCTGTAGTAAAACAACTATATATAGCCCACATAAATACACACACACAGACAAGAAGAGTCATATCACAAGGGAAGTTGCCGACCTGATGTTATCTCGTCTCGCCAGCCAACTTTGTGCCATTTCCTGAATCATTATCGAACTCAGAAAATGAATTGCCAGTTTCAATTTCCGTCTCCTAAACTGTTAGAATCCATTATAAACACCTTCTAAATTAACATCGTATCGCCAGCTTCCTCCCAGAGGCCATTTTGAAAAGCAGGATGACAAATCCGTGCAGCACGTCTACTTATTCCATTCTAAATTAAATAAAATCATCTTCTATTATTGAATTCCAATTACAAAGAGGCAAAACTCTTGCGAGGGTTTCAAAATGAATCCATAGGCCTATAAAGGCAACATGTTAAAGGCGAAAAAAAAGGAATAACTCTAAAAAAAATTCTATAATAATAAAGGAATTTATTTTAAAACAAATCAAATGTGGAAAAAAAGTGTTCAAGGAAACTCCTTCAATGTCTTAGTAATAGAATCCTAATTATAGGTATAAACAGAGCTTTTGTTGGGGGAGAGCGGGTACTGCATCCCCTGAAATATATGAAAATTTGAGTTCTAAAAATTAAATTACATATTCCATATAATTTACGAAAATTCTTTTGCCAGATTAGTCTTACAAACTATGTCAAAATGCCCCCAAAATGTTACTTCCCTCTAGTAAGTACCTTTTTTTTTATGTAAAATACCTTAGTCAAGGTGATCTCTCAAATATCTTTTTTATATAAGGCCTTATGGCCTCAACTTCGCCAGTATAAATTGACCTATATAAATAAATAATAAAATATAAGAGACAAAGTAAACACAAAATTTATGCCGAGAAAATTGTTCTAGAACTCTCCAGGTTATACTTTTATTAACATCGGGCAAAGGATAGGTGGCCATGTTACGAGAATACGCATTCAATTGTTCAGCATTATACAAATAAGTGTTGTTGGATGCAAAGACGTGTTGTTCGGTGAACGAATCTCGATTGTCAAAATAAACATATAGGCCTACCAAGTTTCTTGAAAACTGGAAACCTTTACATAAGCTATTATGGAAAAGATATACTCAGAAAAGTTAATGATAGACTTATATTAATATGATCACTGCGACTTATCGGGTTTTGTCACTTTCAAGTTTGTACGCGTACCCACAAAACCTATGTTCCATATGTCACTTTTACCCCCACGAAGAATGAAGTCTTTCCGTCTTCAGTCTGAATAAAAACAGGAGTGCAGACTTTTTTATTCCGAGAATAAGAAGATTATTGAATAGTAATAAAATGAAAGTATTTGTCGCCAGGATGAAAAGGCGCGCTATCAGTGGCGCTCAGCTACGACTTGTGCCTTTTCATACTCGTGTTATCTGTGCAATCCATTCCAATGCTTCACACTTCTGTGAGGGCGATCATCCCACCTTCACAGGGATTAGTATGCTTGCATTCTCTTCTCGCTTGCAAAGTAAAGGGAAAATGCTCACTTCGACGTATGGAACAAATTCTGAGTCCTAGTGCTCAACTTTCTCTTATTTGAATCTTCAGCTTTCAAAACAGAGTATTACAAAGCTTTTTTCACGAACACTTATGGGAAAGCACAGCTGTAAATGCTAAATTCTACATAATTCAACCATTTTAATTGAAATTTATTTCATAGTTCAGTATTTCATATTTATAATAAGAGTTTTTAGGTTATAGGACCTACAGCGTTATGATCAACTTCCAAATTATTAATTTTCAAAAAGAAATTTTACATGATGTGTGATTGCCCCATAAGTAAGCTGACCATACGTACCCCGTTTTCAACGGGACAGCACCGTTATTTTCGTATTTTTGGCCGTCCCATGGTTTTAATGAAAGTGTCACTTTTCTTCTTAATAAAAACTCAATTGTACTTAAATATTGATCAAGAGTAATTTATTAATCGTAACCAGTAAATTGAATAACCCCAGAGTTATACTGTTTGATACTAAGCATCGATATCTGCAATGATTTAGTCAGTGTGATGTAGTGTACGGCGTCCTTCGATAGCAAATTTATTTTCAGATGAGATCGTTTAATCTCTACAAATTATGCGCATTTCAACTATTTTTTTAATATAATTTATTTCTTGAGTTTTGTCCATTCTGTAGCGATAATCTTAATGATTTATGTATAGCGTAGAGCTTTATCACTGGTACTCACTACTAAATTGCGGTATTTTGTTACCTGTTGGAGCGCTTTCAACCGCATGGAGCGGCCATCTTCAGCAACTGACACCACAACACCACGGAAGTCAGTTGCTGAAGATGGCCGCTCCATGCGGTTGAAAGCGCTCCAACAGGTAACAAAATACCGCAATTTAGTAGTGAGTACCAGTGATAAAGCTCTACGCTATACATAAATCATAATTTATTTTTAGTCGCTTTGACTCATGGGAGTCTAATCGCGACTGTACATTTACCAGTTATGAATATTAGAACAATGTTAATGACAGAGTTTTACAAATGATTATATAACATTCAAATTTTACTATAAACATGAATATCTTTTAGAAATAATGTAATTTTTTGTACTTTTTTACATTATTAAGAACTTGTAAGTTGTCTGGTATCTTGTAATTTTTCCTGATGTGATCGAAGCGGCGGCATTCTGTGGGTATATGGGACACACAGTGGAGAATGCAAGTTGTGCACTGTGGTTCATCATCTCTTGTAATTAGGTAGGAGTGGATCATTTTTATGTGACCAATTCTCAGACGGGTTATAAGGACTTGGTGTCTAAGATTTAGGCCTTTAAAGCAGCAAGCAGCAGTGGAGGATCCTCTTACGGAATGAATTATTATTTATTCAGAGAAAATAAAAAATTGCAAGTTAGCAGTTCTTTATTCAGTTTTTATACAAAATAATGGCTTTGTCACTGAACGTCGATAGTTTTAGTGTCAAACTTCTTTAAAGCTTCAAGTGTAGTCTATATTTGCAATGTCGAAAAAGGCGAAAGTGCTGTTTCAACAGCTAGTTACAACAGTATCAAATTAATCCTTTCCACTCCACGCTCAGAGTGTATGACTTCTGAAGAAGTTTAATTTCATGGCTAATTTAGTTACGATTATTTTCCTATAGATGAAACAGTGATAGATAAGACCAATTGTGACATATTCAAGCGAAATCTGGATTCTTAAAGAAACAGTGAAATAAAAATTGTTAATTTTTTAAAGGATATATTTGGAGCAATCAAAGAAAGTTATGGTACCTGGCGAATTCAAGCTATCTCAGAATTAAATCAGATAATTTGAAATTAAAACCTAATTAACTTTATTAAAGTAAAATGACTAGGGTTGTTTGGCTTGGCACCACAATGGAGTACTTAAATTGATACTAGAAACATTGTTCATTGTCCTTTGTTTCATAAAAATTATTGAATTATGAACTGGAATTACATCTCTCATAAATCATAAACTATACTCAATTATGATCTTTCAGGCTTATCTTTTGTATGGCTAAAACTACAAGTATGGATATACGGACATAAAAGTTAAATAGCTGATAAAGTAAGTAAGGTATAGCCTTCAATTTATTTCATGTTATCACATGCTATTGTTTTATGCATATAAAATATTACTAAGCTCTTACAGATATTGGGCAAGCAAGACGTCCAGTGCATTTTAGAGTTCGCTGAGATTTCGTTTAACTAACCCGAAAAGTGATATGTCAGTAAATAATGAGTATACTATAACATTATTTCGAAATCTGTAATCACGTGAAAGTTACTCGATAACATAAAGCTAGTGGGTCAACCATTGTGGTGTCATGGAAGAACAATCATTTTCATCAGGCATTTTGGAGAAGAAAGAAGAAAGAAGAAAGTGATTTTGTTCGTTTGAGATGGCCCAAGGGTGCAGTAAATAGCAATTACAGATAAACTTCCGTGGAGCCTTTCGTATGCAGAAATATTTCCTCTTTACCATTTAGTGATTGGGTTATAATACAGAGATCTCATTCTGGCATGTTTTACTGTGGTTAAAAGAAAAAAAAACTTTAGCTTTCGAAAAAGGAAATCTTTCTCTTTTGGTTTCTGTTTCTATAGCTTCAACTATTGGTACCGAATTTTAGGATGAGTAAATCTATTAAACTGTTGTTAGAATTGAAAATGAGCAAATATAACACTATTGAAGAATTTGATACACAAACAAGCTCAGATGTCAATAAATTACACGGTGAGAGAGACAACGGATATAAAGGGAAAACTTCATCGGAGACCAAACTGCTTTATCCACAGAAGAGTAGAAACGCCGGTAAAGAACTGAGGGAAAATATGTCATTGGAGTTCAAAACAAATTTACAAAATGACGGAAACAGTAATGCTGAAATCGACAAAGAATTTATGAACGATATGACATCCGGCGATGAGGGACATCTTTCGCGAGAAGGCAAAACAATTCTTGATGCCAACTTCGAAGAATTGAAGGCAGATACTTCAATTGAGTTTAAAGTACCTCTTCCACCAAAAGGCAAAAATATTATTCAACAAAACAAGGAACTGGGCGATACACCATTTGGGATCAAGGGACATCTTCCACGAAATGGCAAAAATATTATTCTTGCAAATGTCGCATTGAAGGCAGATACTTCGTTGGAGTTCAAGGTAAATTTACCGCGAAATGAAGGAAGCTTTCTTCGTTTAAACGATGTCCTATTAATGACAGGAACTTCTTCAGAAACCCGCCGTGAGTATAATGCAGAAGATTATCCGTATCCTTGTAAAACCTGTGACAAGCGATTCCTTCACAAAAGAACCCTTATGAGACACAACAAAATTCATAAGGAACTAAAATGTAGGATTTGCAAGAATTTGGTTTTCACGTCCGAGCTGGATTTGTTGTTTCACTGGCAGACACACCAAAAATCGGCGAAATACACTTGTGATCTATGCGACAGACCTTTCAGGGCCATGTGCCAACTGAAGGAACACGCCAAGACCCATAACACTGAAAAGCCTTTCAGATGTATTCTCTGCATGAGACGCTTTAGTTGTAAGAGGCGTCAGCATGAGCATTATATGCGTGCTCATCTGAAGAAACGACAGCTGCGACTTATGTTCAAAAAGAAACTAAAGCAGTGATTCAAGTGCAGTGAACAGTGTGTGGAAAACGTGTTACTAAAATTGTATACAGGTATATCCTAAAACAAAAAATGGGTTGGGTATACTACAGCTGGTATTGCGGTTTTGCGACTGCTGCTTCGTATGGTTAAGCGGGTCTGTTCGGTTGTCTATGAACGACCGTACGATGCTGCCAACACCATTATACGTCGCCATGCCGGTAATGCAACTCGCTGTTGTACTGACCGTGGCTGGTACCACAATGGGACCTGTTATGTTAAAATTAATTCTACAACTCATTTCCTTAACTAACAAATTTTGAACAAATAGTCTAAATAATGCATAATGCTATCCACATAGTTAAGCACGATGAGCGGAGGCGGTAGCCGTAGCGGAGCGTTGTAGAATAATTTTTACATCAATAGGACCCGATTCATATTATATTATTATTATTTCTTTTCACTCCTTCTTAGGGAGGTTTGTTTTATACTAGACATCGACTGTACACAGCAAAGATGATAGTCTCTATTGTATTGTTGAAGGGAGATTCAGGAACCTCCGGACTGTCCCACACCTGCCCAGCAGTACAGCCTTCTGCACCGTTGTGATGACACCTTTTTCTGGAATGCTTAGCTCTTTTAAGTTCTTAGGGAGCGTTTTCGGGACGACACCAGTTGCAGACATGGCAACGGGTGCCGGTATCACCTTCTCTTGCCTCACATTTTCTTAATTTCTTCGGCGAGTTCAAGGTATTTATTTAATTTTTCGCCATGTGATTGCTGGAGATGTGCGTATTTGGAATGGTGATATCAATCAGGTAAGTATGTCATCTTACTATTCTTGATGGTGAATACAATAACAGGTCTATTGGCTAGTACAGTCCTGTTCGTTAGTATTGACATGTCCCAATATAGCTAAAAACAGTATTTTCAAGTACACTTTCTGGAATATACTGATAGTACGGCACTCTGCTACATATGAGCCCATGGTAAAGAGCAAGTTCCTGGTGGATAACTTTTGCCATCTGATCATGCCTACGAACATAATCCGTATTGGCGAGGACTCTGCAGGCCGAAATAACGTGTTGAATAGTTTCAGATGCATCACCACACATTCTGCACCTATCATCAGTCACCTATCATCAGTCACCTATAATTATTATTATTATTATTATTATTATTATTATTATTATTATTATTATTATTATTATTATATAATCTGCATTGTTCATTCGTTAGCAAAATTCACCGGCGATTTTGTCCATTTGGCACAAACTTGTAGGTGATATAATTCGATTTATATAATGACCTCTTAATTCTATCACCGTGAGATTGCCAACACTGTTTACTTAGTTCCACTGTGACAAACGACGCCGCTCCCCACCCGACGAATTACGCAGTACTCACCACTTCATATCGCCATGTTTTAGTTAGTTTTGTGTCTACTTCTTTGTGACATTACTTTTAGTTCGACTAAACCTACAAAAAAAATTGCACATATACGGATTCTACAGTTTGTCAATTTTTTATGGTGAAAATATTAATAAATTGACCGCAGTACCAGCTATAGAATTCCGGGGTTGGGTTCTCTCTTTAAGCATATTTATAAAAGTTGATTCGGCTCAGCTAATTGAAAGAGGAATGGACGCTACAATAGAAGCTGTAGGTTTTATAAAGGCCTACCATTGGGTATTATTAAGTTTATTTATATATTTTTGTGTTTTTTTTTTTCGGGAATTTTAATTTTTTGTGTGTTATTTTTGCAAACGAAAATACGTTTATAACCTGCTTTTTGGTAAGTGCATGAATTCCTTAACAATAAAAATTAATTTTCAAACAGAAGTTATCAAAGTTCGAATACACTACCCATTAACACAGTGCACGGATCAATGAAATATCCATATAACTATTAACACTTCAACGCTAGACCAATTCTTTTAATCGTTCAACTATTCAGATGATGCAGTGGCAAATCCTTTCGCGAGTAATGTATTCGCATTCGTGATGCACGGCTCAATATCTCACACAATATACGAGTATAAACCCGTGCATAATTACAAATAAAACAACATAATGATTAGGCCAATCATTGCTATCAATCCTTGCTACCTTGTTCTGAAAATGTAGCCTATATGAAATTTAAATTTTCCTCCATTTTTTTTTCTTAATTTTAATATAAATTTACGAAAAAGACTGCATTGTCGTATTAAAGGTTAACCTGCTATTAAACTGAACAAAATATTATAATGTGTTATTGTGAACGATTTTGAAGTATTCGGTAGTGAGTGTATGACAGAGAGTCATACTCACCCTATAACCACACTAAATAAGAGGTGTACTCTTGGTTCAAATGTTTTGATTTCATAATCAGCATTATACCAGGCGGCTAAAGGAAAGGGAAATTTTTAGTGTCATATCTACATAAAACTAATGCATTTTTTGTTCAAAATACACTATTAAAATATTAAATATTGAAATAAGAAACATAATATACTATCTCCGACAGCGAATAGTCCATATCTATTCAACGAGGGAGGGCAGGAGCCACCTGCCACAACATTTTTCTCTTAAGAATGTTTACCTTTAATCCCTAGTATATAACTGCAATATCATGTAAATATTGTAGAATGTTGTACATTACATGCATTAAAATAAACTTGTATCTTAAAATCATTTTTTATCCAAGGTTGAAACTATCATTATACACCCCTTTAACACAACATAGTATATTGCGATACAAGTGCCGTAAGCTATGCATACGGATCGAGGAAAGAGTTTGAAAAAACGAGGAGCTCGCGCAGAGTTTTTTCAATTTTCCGAGATCCGTTATGCATCGCTTACGGCACGAGTATTGCATGCTATTTTTTGCACGATGATTATTTATATCAATTTAATTATATTAAGTGTGATATTACCTGAAAATATTATGTATATACATTCTTGAAGATAGATGTTTATTTCAGAAAGTGATTCGTATGTGTTTGTTGTTATGGGAACCGAATATTTGTCCTGGGGGCCTTGTCCATAAAGGCTTATATTATGATGTGCCGTAAGTAAATTCTTACCGCACGCAAACTCTTACCGTACATAGCAACAAGATTGTGTGTGGGAATGTCAACTTACGATCCACGGCAACAACATTCGTAAGTACCACTAATTAGTTAAGTCGTGCAAAAATATTTTTAAGTGCAAGCAGACGGTTAAGGTCTGCCATATTATGAAATAAAAAATCATTCGCGTCTGGTGAGATAAATTCTCACACCAAGTTTGTGTGACTGAATGTGATTTTGAGGGACGAACTGATTAGAATCGGGAGGAGACATATATTTTGTTATAAAGAGAAAGCTGTGCGGAAACAAAAGGCAGCTTAATGAAAGCGCTCGCAGGGAGTACAAAAGACGACTTATTTAAACTTCTCTAAACTTTTCTTTATGTGATGGACTTAACTTTGTTTATAATCACCCGCCATATGTACTAGCGCTTCCTTCCTTCGCAGTTAAGTTCCTCTATTACTCCCTCAAAGGTTATATCTATTTGTTTTCCTGTTTCTTTGCCATCTTGCCTTTGTGATTGTTCTCGTTTTAATTCTCACTCCTTTTGCTCCTCTTTTGATAGTAAGTCTTCTTAATTATGCTGTCCCCAGTTACGAGCAGTTTTGGTACGCAGGTAGGAATCAATATCTGAGCATCTGTGATGGTCGATACGACTTTGCTGTATGCTTACATATCGTGCTTTGCTTAATATTTTATTGATTTAAGAAAAATATATATTTTTTTTCTTTACTGATAATTACAACAGTTGTGCACTGCTATGTGATCCCGCCGGTACAGGCCTACTGGAATTTCAATGATCAAATGATTATATCAATTTAACCAGGATTTAATAATAATGTTATATTGCTCATAATTTTAATTAAATATTAATGATGACGAGACATTAATCGAGAAGGAACCTATCAAATTTTGGGGTTCTTGCAACTGCAAATATATAAAATGTCAATATAACAATTTAAAAACTTTTATGAAGTTTTTTGTTATGTATTTATTATTTTTTTTATAATTTTGTTTTGTATTAAATTTAAATAGCTTAAATTTAAAGCACAACATTGTCCCACGTGTTATTTTACATGTCTGTAATCTACAGACATGGAACTGTCGAATTTACGCACATATAAATTCCGACTACCTGGACTAGGATCGAGCCCATGAACCTAGGAAAATAAATTCAGTGTTTAACCAATCGTACCAACTAGGGCGACAAGAATGATATAGCGAACGTTTTTATAAAAGGCAAAAATATTATTTTTAACCGTCTATATATTATTCTTAAATATGTATGTATATATACATATATATATATACAT
Organism: Ectobius pallidus; assembly: GCA_964059195.1. Taxonomy (NCBI): domain Eukaryota; kingdom Metazoa; phylum Arthropoda; class Insecta; order Blattodea; family Ectobiidae; genus Ectobius; species Ectobius pallidus. Next base: position 76,743,481 of record CAXKWD010000010.1, on the reverse strand, counting down.
ATATATATATACATACATATATATGTATATATATATGTATATATATACAGTAGACCTCCAATTATCTGAACTCAAACTATCTAGATCGCCAATTTTCCGGATAGTTTTGAGGATATATTCAAGTTTGTTTGATTGATTGATTTTAAGTTATATCCTGAAAAAAAAATCTTTTGTATATGTACATCCGTATTTCTGTAATAATAAAAAATAAATTTAAAAAATAGCCAAAAAAAATAAAAAAAGCAAAAAAAGTGGGTTTTGCAGCAGCAAGAATTGGGACACCCTTTTCAGGGCCGATCATTTAGAAGCAACATTTTTAGCCGACAAAATCGACAATTTGCCATACTATACTATTAATACTGATACTATCAATAATAATAATAATAATAATAATAATAGTAATTCTTTATTGCAACCAAATGGTCAACCTAAGATGAATGGAACAACGGTGGAATGATATATGGCAGGGGAAATAGAGCACCCCAAGAAAACCTGCCCCGACCCCATTTTGTTCACCATAAATTCCACATGGATCCACCGAGATTCGATCCCAGGTCCCAGCGGTCTAACCACTCAGCATGTGGGCGGCCCGATAGTATTAATGGACAGAACTAAAAATGGACGAATTATCTGTGAAGATAGAAAATGGATGAAATGATTTGTTATCAAATGAACATGGACTATATTTCTGGGGGCAATAGGAAATGTAGTGTAGAAACTGACATGGAACGAACTGTTTATAAACATGTGTGTGATTCTCACAGACATTCCTGGCACTTGTTAGTCAGTTTTCCCCCGTCTGGGTATGCTAATGAAAATACTGTGGCTGGCAAGGATTTTCGGTAAAGGTATTGGAAACCAAACTTACGTAGGCTTTGCTTTATAACCAGTGCGCACGACCTATTGGATAATTACGAAATGAATTCTCTGGAACATACGCGATGAAGGCGTAAACAAAAATCTGATAAACATTCCTCTTTCCACCAATGAAAATGAAAGGGCAGCTCAATAAGTCAATAGAAAACACACAGGCCTATAATTATTCTTATAGCACGAGATGAACTGTGAAAGTATAAGGATTCTTAATATCAGCAATGCAAAATCGGGTTGAGTAGGAACTTATTTAAGATGGATATGCATTCATGAACCACAGATTGTCTCTCATTACATGAGAATATTATAGGATAAAAACTCCTCTGACGCTGGGATTCGAACCCAGGACCTTTAACTATCCGTGACACTGCTCTACCAACTGAGCTAAACCAGAATTCACTTCACAGCGCCAGATGGAACTTCTCTTCTATGACTGATTGCCCTCAATGGTCCCTCACCGACAAACAAGTTATGTCATATGCAGTACGGATAACCAAAGGTCATGGGTTCAAATCCCAGTGTCAGAGGAATTTTTCTCCTATAATATTCTCAACAACTTATTTGTTTATAATTTTGAGTGTTCTGCCCGAATGCAGGTCCAGGCCCGAAATAAAACCATGGGACGAAGACCATGACTCAACCAAGACTCTTTCACGTAAAGGTGATACCGCGTATATCTGTCATTGCCCCTCGCGGGTACTTTAATAGACTGAGCTCTGATGAAAATTATTTGTACTCAAAGGCATTACCGGTAAATGTTAGTGTCTCGAGGGCAGTCACCCAAAGGATAAGGGTCGGCGTTTAAAAATCTGGCAACCTCCGGCTCTGAGGATTGCCGGATTTGAAGGTAAAAAAAGCCGGACTTTTTACCGTAGCACTATTGATTCTGTGTTTACTATTGATTCTGATATCATACAGAATCAACATGTTTACTTCTATTTATGCTACTGTTTTTGTGAAAATGGTTACTACATTCTATTTTTCATGTTATTATTACAATAGTGAAATCCATTATTTACTCTGAATACACTTCTTATGTTAAAATAAAGAAACTAAGTAATTAGGAAACACCACCAAAAGTGTGAAATCATCTCTTGACACATGATCTCTGACAGTCATCACGTGACATCAGTCTGTTTTAGTATTGTTTGCATGTTAATGTCGCTGTTTGCACCTCATAGGCGCGAGGAAATGTCGGGGTTTGCATTTACAACCTAATTTCATGCATGAAATGAAAGAGAAATGTCGTCGTTTGCATTCAATTGTCACGTGAAATGATAGATGAGAGTAACGAGAACCTATGTACGTGCAAAACACATTTTTCATAAAAAGAGGAAATGTCAGGGTTTGCATCTAGACGCCTCTGTATTTAGCCGGTTACTTCCTCTCGGTTCAATATTCACATATTGTACATAATTTTGTTGCATAGCAATTTTGACATGGCAAGCAATCCGTAGGCCTACTTACAGACGTGCTCACGTAAATAAAAGTGTTATTCTAGAAGTTATTCGTTATTTGAATAATGTTAAGATTAAAGTTTATTATTTAATTCTTCATTATTTAGATAATGTTCTTAAGGTTTTGAACTTACTTCATGGCTGAAGTGTCTCGAAGTTTATATCCATGGGTATATTGGATCTGTCTTCGTAGCTTTATTGAATAACAAATATGTATTTCAAGAAATGTATAATTTTAACGCCTTTTGCAAATTTCATCAATAAAACAGGCTTAATAAAGTTTAAATTAATAATAATTGCTTCTAGGCAATAAAGAATGCCAACAATCATCTAAAATCGAATACAGATAAGTGCTTCGTTGTGGAAATAAAAAGTCTCATTTTACGGTGATTACAGATTAGGCACATATAGACTTGGGATCCGAAGGCCACACATATTCAGGCCTCTACGTTCGTTAACCTTCATCACTAATAACAGCTGCAGCAAACGTCATATTGCAGAACAAAATCATTCGCTGACGTCAGGCATTTTGAGTTTTCTAATTTAATGGTTGAATAACCCTGCACAGGCCGTATTAATTTTCATGTCACATTGCGGTTCCTTCTGTTGACCCCCCCCCCTTTTCCCCTGACTTTTGTCGTAGTGTTTCCATTTGTTTCCCACTTTGCTGCATAGAATATGGATCCGTTATAAACCGATATTCTACAAAATAACTGGAGCAAAATTTGTTACAAACTCTTTCTCGCATACATATTATGTAAAGATGTGCATTATTGAGGCTTTAAGATCGACTGAAGAAACCGGTAGGTACCATTCAAAAATTAATACTGAAAAATTTAAGGCTCCTGCCTAATTACTGATGTATTTCCCTTACAGCATCACACAAATTAACTGAAATATCTTCTATATTTCCGAGTCAAGAAAGTATTCAGAAAAATAGCTTAAATGAAACAAAGAATTATTTAATTATTGTTTCTTTTATGTGAGAATGTTTTTATGGGCCTACAGAATATGAATATGCATTCAGATTTGTTCAAGAAAATGAAGTAGACTGAACCTACATTTGACCCAAACATATTATTATTATTATTATTATTATTATTATTATTATTATTATTATTATTATTATTATTATTATTATTATTATTATTATTATTATTGTTTTTGTTGCTGTTTTGCTGCTGTCTTTGCTGCTGTCTTTGCTGCTTTTTGTTCTTGTTCTTGTTGTTCTTGTTCTTGTTTTTGTTGTTCTTGTTCTTGTTGTTCTTGTTCTTGTTGTTCTTGCTGTTCTTGTTCTTGTTGTTCTTCTTCTTGTTCTTCTTCTTGTTCTTCTTCTTCTTGTTGTTCTTGTCGTTCTTGTCGTTGTTCTTGTTATTGTTATTGTTAAATTATTGTTATTGTTATTGTTAATTATTATTATTACATGTATCTCTAAGCTTATTTTGCGCATTTTCACTGCACATAGGTTTCAATCACATGTTAAGTAGCTTTGGGTTTACCTGTATTAATTTATTCATGTGTATCTGTTTCTACTGTTCTGTGATATCTTCTGCACTTATATTGCTTAGCTTGCATCCAAACTCCACTTAAGTCATTTTGTTATGATTTTCAGGTCGGAAAAACCTACTATTCTATTTTAAATGTAATTTATTTTAACAGTATCCATTAGGGGTATTGTATAACAGGTCAAAATAGCATCTCCAATCTACGAGGTGCGTTCACAAAGTAAGTTTCCCTGGGTCCGTTTACAGAAACAAAACATGATATCAAGGAAATATTTTTAGTGTTCAGCTAGTTTTCAACATATTTCGCCACCGGAATCGAATCATTTGTCTTACCATGGCATCAACTTTTGAACACCTGTGTCGTAGAAGTGTGCAACCAGGTATTTGAACCACAGTGTGACAAACATCTCCGCCTCTCTGTCATTCTTTGTCATTTCTTTAGGTGTAGGAAAAGATGGAAATCACTGGGAGCGAGGTCCAGGCTTTAGAGTGAATGTTTAAACACCTCCCAGTCAAACTTCTGCAGAAGACTTGCTAGGAGGTGTTTAAACATCCACCCTACAGCCCGGACTTCGCTCCCAGTGATTTCCATCTTTTCCTACACCTAAAGAAATGACAAAGAATGATAGAGAATGACAGAGAGGCGATTCAAATACTTGGCGGCAGACTTCTAAGACACAGGTGTTCAAAAGTTGGTGCCATGGTAAGGCAAATGTTTCAATTCGGTGGCGAATATCTTGAAAAATAGCTGAAGACTGGCTGCGTCTGTTGCAAGAAATATTTCCTTGAAATTGTGTTTTGTTTCTATAAACAGACCCATGGAAACTTACTTTCTGAACACGCCTCGTAGTAATTTCTTCCACAAATCACTAAGTCAATACATTTCAGGAATAAAAGCATAGTAATGAACATAATAATAAGCTATTTGACTTAATTATACTTGTACAATCTACATTCTCAGTGTGATAATTACGTAATATATTAAGCTTTATAATTTAAAAATTCTAGGAAAAAAATGTTATTTTTAGACTGTTCACAGACTACTTATAGGAACAGTTCCTCAGCACTTTGATGTAATCCCTTGGCTCTCGGAGTATTGGGTATCTATCAAAATTATGGTACAGCCAATGAACAAGTGACAATTACCGTACATATATGACTTAAGAAGGGTTTGGAACAATTTTGATTTTGTCATTACTTGGACAGGTTTTCTCCATTTATATCCTATGTGATTAAGGGAATAAGTATGACACTATATTGAAATACAAGTATCTCATCCTAGCAAGAGATAACTCAAAAACAAAAAAACAATACAAAATTACTCAAGTGGAGTTTGGAAGCAAGCTCTTCAAATGGTCATGAGGTTTAAGCTTTGAGGCATTGCACTAGAAATCAGAAGGTAATGGGTTTGATCCCCAATGAAGTAAATGGGATTTTTCAAGCAACCTAATCCTACTAGTGGCCTGAATTTGAGTCAGAAAGAGGCATTCCATGTCCAGAGTCTCAATTTCCAGGAACAAGAGTTAGGCTCTATAACAGGGAGCATTTGATATAATGGGGTATGCTGTGGCATAGTGGTTGAGGCACCGTGCTAAAAACTGGAAGGTACCGGTACTAGGTTCGATCCTCAATGAGACCATTGGGATTTTTCATTGGCCTAACCCTTCTGGTGACACTATGGTCCTGGGATCGACTCAGCCTCTGAACAGAAATGACACCAGGAGCAAACCTGGGGATGGGGCTGGTGTGTAAGGTTGACAACCTTACCACCTTCACATGCTGAATGTCTAAATTCTGGGAATCTCATCTTCTTGGGACCCTCAGGGCCTCCATGGCTTACTGACATTGTAATATTAGATTGGATTAGGCTCTGAAGAATAATTTGTCTGTACAGTTCCATGATGTAACAACTTAAATAAAATCAACTTAGACCACCCCTCTGCACAAACTGTCAACTATGATTAGAGAAATATTCATGAAAATAAATGCACATATCTGGAAACAATATAGATTATTTTAATCTATTCAGAGTTTCTGAAGAAAAACTTTTTCAAACAGATAGTAGTCTGGTTGCTTAGCAAAATCACAACAGTATGATAGTCCATAACAGGCCTATACTGGTAACATAGTCTACATTACGTAGATGGATTGGACAGTATACAAATATTCCAATAGAAGAAAGAAAGAACTGATTTAACCTTTCTCATGTACTTTTATTTCCTGAATAACTGCAGTCCTAGTTCTGTGGGGGGGGGGGGGGGAATACGGGTATTAAAGGATTACAATATCTCACAAACATATGAATGTGATACACTATAATATGTTACATATTTAAACAAAAAATATTTGAAATTCAATACTGCAACTCTCTACCGGTACTATCCCCATGAAACATACATCCTGCAAAAAATCTGCTGCTGAACCAGCATAAATTTTACTTCAGTTTACACATACCGTACGAAGATTTACAGAAATATTACCATACATCATAGTTTCTCAACTAATGAATCCCGAAACTACCCATGGGTCCTTGAAGGACATTTGTTGATGAGTCACAAGTTTCCCCGAAGTACCAGAGGACACTAAAATTATGCTGTAGTGTCAGAATGGAATACAAATGCATTATATTTTTTAACACATGATCGCTTGCCTTATTAGAAAAAATCTAACAATTGTAGATATTTTTTAATGACTAGCTTATGTTTTGTATCTGATAGCTATTTTGCCACTAATGGATTCCAAAACATCTGTAATTTATTATCTCTGAGACACAATTGATAAATGTTACACTGTATTGTTATTTTAACAACTCAGCAATTCTTGCAATTAACAATTGCCTATATCAATCGCTGATTGAGTTGCTAGTGTGAAGCTGTGTTCAGTATTTATATTATTGGTGATGTTACGACTTTTATCTTTATAGAGCGTAGGCTACTGTATACCCCCTGTTCCGTCCAGCATTCGTATCTGGCCGGATTTGAGGCATTAGCTGGTTTCGCGAGGTCATTCGCCGTGTTGCTATGGCAACAGGCTTGTGACTTCGTTTGTTTTATTTTCTTGTTGTGTCTTCAATATAATTTTAAATATGTTTACTTATCTGTTTGTTCTTTCTCCCATCAATTCGCATCAGAAATGACATTTGACTGTCGCATCTTTCATTTTTTGGATAGTCATGTCTATAATCTCAAACCCAAAATTTCAGTCTGATTATTTTTAGTATATTTTAATCATGATTTTGTGTTTTTAAGGAAACAATTCAGTTTTAAAGTAATGCTATTAATTCTCTTATTTATGTTTTAGTATTTTAATGTAACTTAATTGATTTATTTCCAAGATTAATTATTTATTGTTTTTCTTGGCCAATGGGATTCTTGCTTTACGTCACATGTCGTGACGTCTGTCATTCTTGCTATTCATTCTTATTCACTCGTTCGAAGTTTTCGCCAGGCTAGTTTTCAGTTCAGAATTCTGAATCTAGTTATTATTGTCGAGCTGGGAATTTGAAGTTTCCCAGCCCTAGTTATTGCAGAGACGCAATTTAGTACATTCATCAAAGTAATTTATTTGTGATTTAATTACAAATGTGTGAAGCCAAGTTTTTTACTTCCCTGATCAAACCGTATGGACTTGAATGCGTAACTCATTAAGTAAAAGGATTTACTGTAAGTACTGCTGTGAAGTGAATATTTCAAAGTGCTTAATTTTAGTTGCAGTGTCGAAGCAACATCTAAAGGTTCTTCTTTTCGGTCGAAGCAGCAAGTCGACCTTAAAATAATTTGCTGATAGTGCGCATTCACTTCAAGAATAGTGAAATTCTTTCTCAGTCGTCCGAGCAAGCGCGACTATAAAAATTGCTCTGCTCTGGTCCTCCGAGCTATTCATCAGTCTTATAAGGCAAGCATGCCTTATTTTCCAGAAGGAGCTTACTAAGTCGTCTCCCCTTGACTTCATCAACATTTCATCTTCTTCGGCACCGCTAGGAAGAGGAATTTATTTGTAAAGCAAGATACAAAATTCCATCTTGTATTTTAAAGGGTCTATTTATCATTTTGTCCATTGTGCTCTTTGTATCTTTCAAGGGGCTCAATAAATGTATTTAAACTTGACTTAGTGTAGCATCCTTCAAACCGGAGAGGTTTCCCCGTGTCCCTATTTCGCCTGCGAGCTACCGTGGGAGCGGGAACATCTCTTTGTGGTTCCTCCGGGCCTGGATATGACCCAGAGGCCTATGGTTGAAGATGCATTGATAGTTAGTGACCTATAATTAACGTAGAGTAACTATTCAATTAACAGTTTGAATTTGTCTTGGTCACTTATTACAGAGACCTCAGTGATTAGCCACAATTCTAGTCATTCTTATATATCAATCTTGTTCTCCCGGTATAGTTTGCCGCCGGTGTGAGACGCTACCATCAGTAGCCATCAGTAATAAGTAGTTTAAAGTCAGTTGCTATAAGTATCTGTGGTTCTCCTCCGCATTGCGTTTGAGGGAGGTCTCTGACAGATTTCAATTAAGTTTTTGGTACTTTCTTGTAAAGTGTAAACATTTACATCTGTGTACTTACACCTGTACAGCTACACACTATTTCTTTGTCTACTCGTATGCTCCTATGCGGGCAACTCACTCCATTCTTATAAACAAACCTTAATTTGTCATTGTTGCACCGGCTCTAGGCGGGCAACCTATTTAATTCAGACATTGTATAAGCAAGTCACTATGTCGAGTCCAGACGGTTTGACGGCTCTTAAAGCCAAGCGAGTTCCCATTAAGGCCCAGATTACGCGGCAGGTTAATGTCATTAGTAATTTAGCTATTGAGGATGTCACATATCCTGAACTCAAAAAGTATGAGTCTAAGTTAGACGAACTTGCAGCTAAGTTCGACCTTGTGCAGACTGAAATCGACGGTGTGGATTATTCTGATGCTGAAGAAGCCTATAGGGCAGAAGTCGACGCCGTCATTTCCAGAGGCAACTCTCAGTTGTGTAAATTTCTTCAGGCCTTATCTGACAAGGAGGTCCTGGCCCAGCAGGCCCTTGCAGAAAGGCAGGCTCAGGCCCAGCTGGCTTTAGCCCGTGAGGAAGCCGAAGCTAAGAGAGCGGAGGCCCTGGCCCAGCAAGCCCTTGCAGAGAGGCAGGCTCAGGCCCAGCTGGCTTTAGCCGAAAAGGAAGCTGAGGCTAAGAGAGCCGAAGCCCACGCCCAGGCCGAAGCTGCCCAAAAGGCTAAAATAAGACGCTTCGAGTACTTGCAATCGCAACTTCTGCGTCAAATGCAGATTATGCGAGAGTACGAAATCGAAGATCTCACTACGCTTCATGAAGCGCGCATTCGCCGCTCTGAATTCGTAGAGGTCTTCAAGGCCTACAAGTCAGATTATGCTCAGGTGGCCATTGACGAGGCCTACCAGGATCATGAATTCGACTTTCACGCAGTGGAATCTGATTATTATAAAGTCATCAGTTTCTTTGACTCCATGATAGCTGAAAGGAAACAGCTATATGAACCCGAGCAGGCGCAGACTGCCAGTCAGCGCTCTTCGCTTGACCCTGTCACGCCGTTGTTACCGAAACTCCCCGAAATCCGTCTTCCTCAGTTCAATGGGAACCCCTCTGAGTGGATCGAGTTTCGTGACACTTTCTCGTCGTTGGTAATTCAACACAGGCACATTTCGGACATGGACAAGTATCAGTACTTGAAGTCCTGCCTGTCATCAGAGGTTAGTACGGTCATTCAGAATATTCCTGTCTCTGCTGCGACCTTCCAGGTGGCGTGGCAGACTTTGATTGATAGGTTTGATAACGACCGGCTAATCGCCAACACCCATCTGGACAATCTCTTCTCTCCCCCTCAGATTGAGAGGTATTCTGCAGAATCCCTGCAGAAATACCTGGATCATTTTATAAGCACGGTACATGCACTGAATTCCCTTAATACAGAAGTGGAGTTGTCAGATCTGATTATTACCAGAATTATCATCGACAAGCTTCCGATGAACCTCATCAGAGAATGGGAGTCATCTGTCAAAATAGGGAAGCTCCCTACTCTCAAGGAGTTATTTGTCTTCTTGGAAAGCCGAGTTCGCATACTGCAGATGACTGATGCTGCCACGAAAAGTCAGGCTGCTAAGTCAGTTCCGAGCTCTCCGGCTCCTTCCAAGTCAAAGTCTTCTTCTTCGAGGCCTAAATGTCTCTGTTGTCGTACTGCTGTGCATGACCTGTTTTCATGCAGCGACTTCAGGAGCATGACTTTCGCTCAAAGAGACCAGTTTGTTAGAGACCGCAAACTGTGTCGTGTATGCCTGTATAGTCAAGGGCATGCCAACAATTGTAGGACTTTTCAGTGCAGGAGATGTGCTGGGAGACATAGCACATTCCTCCACGACCCGACTAGCGATAGTCACCAGGCTGCCAACACTGCAGGTGTTATGGCTTCTAGTCAGACCCAGCAGCGCTGCTTGCTTCCTACTGCTACTGTCCGCATCCTGGACTCAGACGGCTCGCCTGTTGAGGCCACAGCCCTCCTGGATAGCGGTTCAGACTGCAATCTTATTAGCAACAGGCTGTTTAGGCGTCTTGGACTAGCTCCTCATGCGCAGCGGACTACGCTAGCGGGAATTTTGTCCACTAATGTTAGCACACATAAGCTAACCAGCATCACGATTCAGTCGCGAGTGACTTCATGGCGCTACAATGCACAGGCCATTGTCGTTCCGGAGATTTCGGAGAAAAGGTTCCCGAACTCTTTCATTGAGACCAAAGATTGGAACATTCCTCCGAATCTTCCCTTGGCTGACCCATTCTTTAGTCGTCCTAAGTGTGTCGATCTACTTCTTGGAGTGGAGATTTGCGCCCAAGTTGTGTGTCCAGGGCAAATTTCCACCTGTGAGTTACCTACGATTCAGAACTCGCACCTTGGTTGGTACTTCGCCGGGAAACTGCCCTCTGCGCCTTTCCCTTCACAGCGTTGCCATACTTCCAATGGTCATCGACGCCGATCCACGGCTAAGCGTTATCTTGAAGCAAGCCCAAAAGAGCCTGAATGCTCGGAGGCTATGTCTTCCAATTACTCAGCCTTCCTAACTGCAGACCTAAACCATTCACCTTCTAAACTTAAGACTTTCGTGGCTAACAGAGTCGCGGACGTCCAAGAATTCACTGCCATTGGCTCTTGGTCGCATGTGTCTTCTAAGGACAATCCCGCTGATCTCATCTCTAGGGGAGCCACCCCTTCTGACCTACTTAACAACTCTCTGTGGTGGTCAGGCCCTTCTTGGCTTACTGCCGACTCCACTCAGTGGCCCAGTTTGCCCACTGAGCTCGAGTCTTCGTCTCTCCCAGAGGTGAAGATAGCAGCGCTAGTCACCATCGAAACCTCTAGCTTAAGCCCATGGCTGACTAAGTTTTCACACTTGAAAACAATCAGGGTCATGGCTTATGTGCGACGTTTCATTAATAATTACTTGAAACTCAAGTCACCTATCAATGGCCCTTTGTTGCCGTCAGAGCTTACTGAAGCTTTGCATTCTTGCATTAGAATCATTCAAAGGAATGCTTTCAGAAAGGAAATTCAAGCATTGTCTTCCTCGCAAGATTTGCCTTCTTCTAGTAAGATCCGGCAACTATGCCCCTTTATTCAGGATAACATCCTGCGTGTAGGTGGACGTCTAAGTCGGTCCAACCTACCCTTTGACAACAAGCATCAGATATTACTTCCTGCAGAGCATGCTTTCACCAGGCAGTTAGTTCTCCATGTGCACTTGCATCTAGGTCATGCAGGACCTCAGCTAGTCATCTCACACTTGCGAGAGTCGTATTGGATCCCTTGCATTCGCAAGCTGGTTCGCAGTGTACGGAGGCGCTGTAGTGTTTGCTTCCGCTTTGAGGCTCAGGCTTTTCAGCAAAAGATGGCTGATCTGCCTCCTGAGAGAGTAAATCCTCTCCCTCCTTTCACAAACTCTAGTGTGGACTACGCCGGTCCATTCTCTCTCAAGTTTGGTGGCCCGCGGTCCAAGGTGACTACTAAAGCCTACGTTGCTATTTTTGTCTGCATGTCCACGAAGGCCGTACACGTTGAGCTAGTGACTTCGCTCACCTCACGTGCCTTCCTGGCGGCATTGTCAAGGTTCACAAGTCGTCGTGGAATTCCAAGTTCAATCACTTGTGATAATGGTAGAAACTTTGTCGGAGCTCACGCCGACCTGCAGAACCTCTCTAGGCTTTTGATGTCATCAGAACATCACTCCGCAGTGCAAGACGCCACTGCGCTTTTGAACATTCATTGGCGTTTCTTGCCTCCTCACTCTCCACACATGGGAGGGCTTCATGAGGCGGCAGTACGCTCTTTGAAGTTCCACTTGAAGAGGATGTCCTCGTCCTGTAAGTACACTTACGAGGAGATGTCTACTGTTCTCACACAAATTGAGTCATTCTTGAATTCACGTCCTTTGATGTCGTTATCTGAGGACGTGGATGACTTTGGATATTTGTCTCCCGGCCACTTTCTTATTGGCAAGCCCATTGTATCGGTGCCCAGTCCTGACCTCTCTGGTGGGTACGGTCTGCGTTCCCGTTGGAACCATCTTCAGCAGATGGTCACTTGCATTTGGAAGAAGTGGTCCGTGGATTATCTCCACACGCTACAGCGTCGTGCAAGGTGGCACAAGGTACTTCCAGACGTTCCTTTGGGTACCCCTGTATTGGTTCTCGAGGACAATGTACCTCCTCATAGGTGGGTGCTTGGTCTGGTGCACCAAGTACACCCAGGCCCAGACGGCCTTGTCAGAGTTGTCACTGTGCGCACTGTCTCAGGCACTTATAAGAGGCCCCTCATCAAGTTGGCTCCTCTGCCTGTCAGTGAAGAGGGACAGTGACACCTGCTTCATTCAGAGTGCTGATGCCGGACGCATCCCACTCCACCGATTTTGACTTTATTGCGACTTGATAGTTGTTTTGGCCTCGAATCCTTGCATTCACGAATTTGCTTGACGTCACATTCTGTTAGATAATTTCACGAGCGAAATTATCGCGGGCAATATGTTCCGTCCAGCATTCGTATCTGGCCGGATTTGAGGCATTAGCTGGTTTCGCGAGGTCATTCGCCGTGTTGCTATGGCAACAGGCTTGTGACTTCGTTTGTTTTATTTTCTTGTTGTGTCTTCAATATAATTTTAAATATGTTTACTTATCTGTTTGTTCTTTCTCCCATCAATTCGCATCAGAAATGACATTTGACTGTCGCATCTTTCATTTTTTGGATAGTCATGTCTATAATCTCAAACCCAAAATTTCAGTCTGATTATTTTTAGTATATTTTAATCATGATTTTGTGTTTTTAAGGAAACAATTCAGTTTTAAAGTAATGCTATTAATTCTCTTATTTATGTTTTAGTATTTTAATGTAACTTAATTGATTTATTTCCAAGATTAATTATTTATTGTTTTTCTTGGCCAATGGGATTCTTGCTTTACGTCACATGTCGTGACGTCTGTCATTCTTGCTATTCATTCTTATTCACTCGTTCGAAGTTTTCGCCAGGCTAGTTTTCAGTTCAGAATTCTGAATCTAGTTATTATTGTCGAGCTGGGAATTTGAAGTTTCCCAGCCCTAGTTATTGCAGAGACGCAATTTAGTACATTCATCAAAGTAATTTATTTGTGATTTAATTACAAATGTGTGAAGCCAAGTTTTTTACTTCCCTGATCAAACCGTATGGACTTGAATGCGTAACTCATTAAGTAAAAGGATTTACTGTAAGTACTGCTGTGAAGTGAATATTTCAAAGTGCTTAATTTTAGTTGCAGTGTCGAAGCAACATCTAAAGGTTCTTCTTTTCGGTCGAAGCAGCAAGTCGACCTTAAAATAATTTGCTGATAGTGCGCATTCACTTCAAGAATAGTGAAATTCTTTCTCAGTCGTCCGAGCAAGCGCGACTATAAAAATTGCTCTGCTCTGGTCCTCCGAGCTATTCATCAGTCTTATAAGGCAAGCATGCCTTATTTTCCAGAAGGAGCTTACTAAGTCGTCTCCCCTTGACTTCATCAACATTTCATCTTCTTCGGCACCGCTAGGAAGAGGAATTTATTTGTAAAGCAAGATACAAAATTCCATCTTGTATTTTAAAGGGTCTATTTATCATTTTGTCCATTGTGCTCTTTGTATCTTTCAAGGGGCTCAATAAATGTATTTAAACTTGACTTAGTGTAGCATCCTTCAAACCGGAGAGGTTTCCCCGTGTCCCTATTTCGCCTGCGAGCTACCGTGGGAGCGGGAACACCCCCCATCCCCCCCCCCCGTGGGAATTTCCGACACATATATTTTTTTGTTGGTATTCCCATCTAGTTTCAGTTTTCAGTTGTTTGCCCCTTATCAATTACAGCATTTACCCGGAAACCCCGGAAATCCGGAGAAAATGAGTTTGTTTTAATTTTTCTTTGTTCTTTGCTCCTAATACGCCCAGGGAATTTCTGGCTAACATATTTTTTGTTGGTATTACCATCTAGTTTAAGTCTTCAGTTGTTTGCCCCTTATCAATTACAGCATTTACCCGGAAACCCCGGAAAACTACGGAAATCTGGAGAAAATGAGTTTGATTTAATTTTTCTTTGTTCGTTGCTCCTAATATACCCAGGGAATTTCTGACTCTCATATTTTTTGTTGGTATTGTCATCTAGTTTAAGTTTTCAGTTGTTTGCCCCTTACAAATTACAACATATCCCCGGAAACCCGAAAAACAACTTTTATACGGAGAAAATGACAATGTTTTATTTTTTAAATCTTTGTTCTTTGCTTCTAATATTCAAAGGGAATTTCTGAATCATATGTTCTTTTGTTGGTATTGCCATCCAGATTAAGGTTTCAGTGGTTTGCCCCTTATCAATCACAGCAAATCCTCAGAAAACTCCGAAAACCACGGAAACCCGGAGAAAATGACTTTGTTTTAATTTTTTAAATCTTAGTTTTTTACTTCTAGTATTCAAAGGGAATTGGTGACTCATATGGTTTTGTGTTGGTAATGCCATGTAGATTAAGGTTTCAGTTGTTTGCCCCTTATCAATTACAGCAAATCCCCAGAAAACTCCGAAAACCACGGAAGCCCGGAGAAAATGACTTTGTTTTAATTTTTTTAAATCTTAGTTCTTTGCTTCTAGTATTCAAAGGGAATTGGTGACCCATATGGTTTTGTGTTGGTATTGCCATGTAGATTAAGGTTTCAGTTGTTTGCCCCTTATCAATTACAGCATATCCCCGGAAAACTCCGGAAACCTAAAAAATCCGAAGAAAATGAGTTCGTTTTAATTTTTTAAAAACCTTTGTTCTTTGATCCTAATATTCCCAGGGAACTTCTGACTTACATATTTTTTTTCTTGTTGGCATTGTAATCTAGATTAAGGTTTCAGCTGTTTGTCCATTATCAATTACAACATATCCCCGTAAAACCCGGAAAACCACGGAAATCCACAGAATTTCTAGAACTCGGGTCTTGTGATCTACAGTCACTGAAACCGTTATTGCGAAGTAATTCTTCTGCTTCAAGTGTGTCCCTTGCAGGTTCAAAAGGGTGAGTAGGGCCTATATGGACTACGAGATATCTGATTGTGATGGTCACATGCAAAGAAAAGGGTAATCATATCTTCTAAACATGCAAAGTGTAAGTCAAAGTTGTTTTCTTTAGTTGCTCGCTGAAATCTCAAAATCAATGACACTTTGTCCATATTACCATTCCAAAATTGTGCTGCTTTACTGAATGTCCCTTCACTAACTTCAGTCAAGAAAGTTTGGTAGTGACTGTGGAAGGTTTGCTAAGATAAATTAATTATCATTCACAGATGTCAAATTAGAATATGAAGTGTGTTCTGTCAGATTTCCAATCGCCTTCATTTCTTCAGCATCAGGATTTTTTCCAGTATTCTTTGTCATGCTGTAATTGGTAAGGGGAAAACAACTGAAACCTTAAACTATATGGCAATAGCAACAAAAATTATGTGATTCAGAAATTCCCTGGGAATATTAGTATCAAAGAGCAAATATTTAAAAGAAATTAAAACAATCTCATTTTCTGCGGATTTTCTTGGTTTTCAGGGTTTACGTGGATATGCTGTAATTGATAAGGGGAAAACAACTTAAACCTTAAACTAGATGGCAATACCAACAAAAAAACATATGAGTCAGAAATTCCCTGGGAATATTAGGAGCAAAGAACAAAGATTTTAAAGAAATTTTTAAAAAGTCAATTCCTCCGGATTTCCGTGGTTTTCGGAGTTTTCTGGAGATATGCTATAATTCATAAGGGGCAAACAACTGAAACCTTAATCTAGATGGCAATACCAACAAAAAATCATACGAATCAGAAATTCCCTTTGAATATTAGGAGCAAAGAACAAAGATTTAAAAAATAATACATAGTAATTTTCTCCGTATATACGTGGTTTTCCGGGGTTTCCGGGGATATGCTGTAATTGGTAAGGGGCAAACAACTGGAACCTTAATCTATATGGGAATACCAACACAAAAACATATGGTTCACCAATTCCCTTTGAATACTAGGAGCAAAGAACTAAGATTTTTAAAAAATAAAACGAA